>CM031235.1:336093002-336772195 GCA_018340775.1 Taxus wallichiana var. yunnanensis | reverse complement strand
TTTATGAATTCATCACTACATCCAAGACCTCATCGAAAATGGGGAGATAGAAGTGGACAACCCAGAAAAAACTCAGACACCTAATGAAAAGATGGGGATATACAAAGAACCATTCCCTAAATGTGGTAAGTCAGAGGAGCCAAAGCTAGATCGAGGAGAGTCATCCCAGAGTTATAAAGTAGTGAATTATCTATATACCAAGAAGGATACTAATCATTATGATTTTTCCGCTTCATTGGATGTATCCAATATCTTAGTGACTATGTGAACACCATTCAAATCAAGGGAAAATATTACGTCATGTGTAACAAGGCACACCCACCTCATGATTCTGAACCCTCTTTATCGACCCCACAAAATGGTAGGTATAACCTTTTAGAATAACTTGAGAAGACATCTACCAAGATTTCAATCTTGGATCTCCTCAAAATATCGAATGTACATAAGGAAATTTTGTACAAAACTCTTTAGGGGTCAAGAGTGCCACTAGAAGTAGATCCTACGCATCTTAGGCCAGCTGCGGTAGTAATATTGTACCAACTGAGAACATTTCCTTTAATCATAGGGAGATCCCTATCAAGATCCAATACATAATCTCCCTTACATGTATATTAAGGTATTTTACTTACTACCAAAGATAAAACGAGTGCTTGTGGACAACGGATCAAGATTGAATAGATGCACATTGAAATTAGTTAATAAATTGGGACATACCGAAGAAGACCTTGAGTCCCACATCATTACCATAACTACTTACAACAACATGAAAGAGAGTCAGATGGCACAATCACATTACCCATAGAAGTCGGGCCACTTGTCATCACATGAAGTTTCATGTCTTGGACTTAGAACTCCCATACAATATGCTTCTAGGCCGACCATGGATTCATGCCATGCAGGCCATGCCATCAACGTTCCATCAATGCATCAAACTAAAACACGAGGGACAAACTGTCATGATACAAGAGATCCAAATCCCTTCACTCATTGCAAAGCTCTCAATGGTTTGGAACGAGGGTGTAAGGGTGCCTATATGTGTCCCTTTGCTGATATAGTTGTTCCTCTTCAATCTGAAGCCATGGAGTCCCAAGTAGATTTAGATTCCTCTTGCACCCGTGGTGCCTCTACATCAACTTCCCCTTTTGATTCATGGGAGATGAAGGTTCTAGAATATGGTTATGGGGAGTATAATGTGTATAAGCTCTTTTAGTTTCATACCTCTCATTGCTCACTTAGATTTAGAGTCCGATTCCTAACTATCATTTCAGATGGCCTAGAGATGAGTGAACTATTGGGTCATTTTTACCTGGAGGGTTGCTTGCTGAAGAGAAATTATTGGATCCACCTACGACTTGGGTCCCGGAAGATACTCAACCAACTTGCTACCAAATCCCTGAGTATGAGAAGTCTAGCTGGATGATGTATTCCATGGGCTATAAAGGTCTAGGATGTGGAAAGAATGAGCAAGGACCGAGAGAACCAGTTCCTCTCCCTCATTTTAAGATGGAAAGGTACAACATCAACATTCGACCCTATGGGTCACACCCCAATCATCAAGATGCCACCTGTTCTGAGCACGAAGATAGCTCTAACTATTTAGATAGTGATACACATTCCTATTGTGGCTGTCTGAGGATCTTGCCTCCACTGAACATCGTTCTCATGAATACCGTTATCCTCACCATAACCCCTACTGAACCTAAAATTGACTTTTTTTACCCATGTGTTTTCAAATGGGACCAACAACGTCATGTGCCACTCGATATATTTGAAAATGATGAAGCCATTGTAGAATTCACGGGCATTAGGGATACAATCCCATCGAAGATTAAAAAAGGGTTTCTACATTGACTTAGATACCTGCACCTACTTTGGAGAGGAAGCTGAGCTTCAGTGGTCAACAAAATTTAAGAAAAAGTGAGGGAAAATTTCCAATGAAAAGCCTTGGAAAAATTCAAAGTCCAAGTCACACAGTGAAAACCTCTTTGAGGTGTTGGCTGAAAAACAAGTACAAAAATCAATGGACAAGGAAAGTGACCATGCCAAGGGTGAAAATCTCGTAGAGACACCCTTGGAAGAAGATCTCAACCTTCCTCCCGATCCTACGCGTATGGAGGATTTGTCCACAATGCTAGTAGAAGAGACCATTGATGTAAACATTGGCACAGAAGATGACCCAAAAGTGGTCAAGTTAGGATCTTCGCTCTCAGCACGAGAACATAAAACATTCACCATGCTTCTGTAGGAATTTATAGATGTGTTCATGTGGTCCTATAAGGATATGATGGGATTGGATCCAAATTTGGTAGTGCACAACTTAGTTGTACACATAGAATCCAAGCTCATCAAGTAAAATCTCATGAAGATGCACCCGAGGGTGGCTCTCCTAGTTAAGGAATAGTTAGAAAGATTGCTTGTGGCGGGATATAGAAGAAGCTTGTTGGGATTAGAATCTGTACATATTTTAGAGACATAAATAAGGCATGCCCAAAGGATGATTTTCCATTGGCTAATATCGATATGATTGTTGATTCAACTGAAGGATATGAAATACTATCTCTTATGGATGGATTTTCAGGCTATAATCAGATCAAGATAATGCGACGATCAACACAAGGTGGCCTTCACAACTCCACCAGGGGTACTTTACATATTATCGGTAATGCCATTTGGCCTTAAAAACATAGGATCAACCTATCAAATGGTGATGATGGTGATTTTCCATGATATGATCTATGACATCATGGAAGGCTGTGGAAGATATCCTTATGAAATCTAAGATGAGGGAATATCACCCTAATATTTTGTGGCGTATCTTTGAATGCCTGCGAGTAAAAATCGATTAAATCCTAAGAAGTGTGTGTTTGGCATACTATCGATAAATTTTATAGGATTTATTGTATCTCAAAGAGGAATTGAGGTAGAATTCCAGCTAAATTTACTGCCATTCTTGAAATGCCTCCTAAAAATATTAAACAATACGCCTTGCATAGGAAAGATATAGGCCATCTTTTTCTTCATTTCCCAACTTGCTTTGATAAGTGTCATTCGTTTACTCACCTACTTAAAAAGGATGTTGCCTTTATGTGGGGACCAGACAACAACATGATTTTGCCTTGTTAAGTGTAAAAATTGCACTTAGGTTCAAAATCCTAGGTGAACCACTTCTACTATGTATATTTCTACCACATAATTCACTATTGGTGTGTTGCTAGCCCAATATGAACTTGGCCATAAAGAAAAATCTATGTACTATATCATTTGTACTCTCATCGCTTAAACTACGAGCTCAACTATCCTTAGTTTGAAAAACCTTATTTGGCTGTAATTTTTACCTTCCAAAAATATCCATTACTTGTTAAATACTAAAACCAATCTTATATCAAAATTTGACCCGCTCAAATACTTTTGTCTAAACCTTCCCTTACCGGTAGAATGGCTAACTGGATCATTATGTTGAGTGAATTTGACATTGAGTTTGTGCACCAAAAGTTGGTCAAGGGATAGGTACTTGCTGATCAGTTAGCAGAAGCACCTTTACAAGGAACAAAACCTATGAATCTAGATCTGCCAGATGCTTCATTAATGTACATTGAGGAATCCATCATGTGATAGGTGCACTTTGATGGATCTTTTACTTTTCATGGTTCCGGAGTAGGTGTTGTACTAATTACTCCTTATGGCGAATCCCATACCTCTAGGATTTTCACCTTATTTTTCCTTGCATGAATAATATTGCAGAGTATGAGGTGCTCATCATTGGGATGAAGCTCACAATCAAATGGGACATTCATCATGTTAAGATCATTGGTGACTCATAGTTAATCATCAAACAAGTCAATGATGAGTAAAAATTCAAGGATGAGAAGCTCATCCCTTACAAGAAGTTGGTCAAAACTTTGAAAGATTATTTTGTGCATATCACGTTTGAACAGATTCCAAGAGCACAAAACAGTAGACACTTATGGAAACTATAGGTTCTATGCTACGCATTCCACCGAAAAGTAATGATATGCCTTTCTTTGTTGAAAATCTCGCCAACCTACATATGACATGCTAGAATCCTGTCTGGCTTGTGATGTTGTTGGTCCCAATTCCCCATGGTATGAGCCCATCTTCACTTACCTTAAAGATAATACGTTCCCTCCTGACATCTCCCATTTCAAAAACAAAGCCTTATCCACCAGATAGCCCATTATACCCTCTTAGGAGGTACGCTCTATCGTCATGGCTACGATGGGAATCTATTACGTTGTCTCGATACAACAGAGTCAGTCCAAGTGATTAAAGAGGTGCATGAAGGGGTGTGTGGGGCCCACACAAATAGGATGGTTCTAGCCAAGAAATTGTTAAGAGTGGGATACTATTGGCCTACCATGGAAACTGATTTGCTACAACTATGTGAGGAAGTGTGTACTCTATCAAAAGTATGGAAATTTCATCCATGCCCCATCACAACCATTGCAACCCATCATGACCCCATGGCCATTTTCCAAATGGGGACTTGATTTAATAGGGAAGCTTACCCCTAATTCATCTGATGGCCACACCCACATCATTACAACTACTTGAATATTTTACCAAGTGGGTGGAAGCTATCCCTTTGACCTATGTAACGGGTGCTCAGATCTCAAAGTTCATCATGAATCATCTTATTTTCTGGTATGGCATTCCTGCAGCCATAGTTCTTAAGGAGAAAATCATTCAAGAAAAATACTGCAGAAAGATCTCTCTGTCATTGGTTTCAAATAAGATTAAAATGGTCTACATCAGTATTACCCCTAAGGCAATGGACAAGCGAGGCCACTAACAAGACTTTAGTTCGAATCATGGAAAAGATGGTAAGTAAGACAGGTCACAACTGGCATTTGCAAATCCACCCAACTCTTTGGGCTTATAGGACCTCTATTCGCACTCTAATAGTGCGACACCCTATTCCCTAGTTTTTGGAACAAAGTTTATCATCCCGTTAGAAATCGAGCTTCCCTCCCTACAAATTTATCTTAGGGATTATCTAGACAAGGATGAGGATTACAGAGTGGCTAGACTAGAGTTGGAACTCCTGGATGAGAAGCGCATCCGTGCCCTAAATCATCTTAAAGTGTATCAAAATAGAGTCTCTCATAATTACAACAAAAGGATCATACCTCGTCAGTTTGAGGTTAGAGATTTGGTCATGAAAGAAAATCAATTCAACACAAGGGTAGAAAGAGAGAAGAAAGGCAAGTTCGAACCACATTGGTTAGGACCTTATGTCATTGTGGCCAAATATGGTACGGGAGCATACAAACTTTCCCATCCTAATGGTGATGAGCTCTGCGAACCTATGAATGCCATGCACCTTAAGTGGTTCTATGCTTAAACATGGCACAAAAATCAGAAACAAAAACAAAAAAAAAAGTAAAAATGATCGAAATATAAAAAAATTATTAATTAAAAAGAGAAAAAGAAAAAGAGAAAACATGTCATCCATAAATGAAAACCACACAATTGTGGCACTTCGGATAATTCCTTGGGAGGATTCATTGTTCATAAGAATCTTGCATCGGGAGGGTACTTTTACTTAGCCTAGGGCTAGTTCCACATCCACATCCGAGATTCCCTGTGAGCCTATTCTTATCAAGCCTTGATCCAAATTTTTCTCCTATTGTTAGTCTGTGAAGGGATGGTCTTTGTCTATTCCCCATCTCACGTTGGGGGCACTTCTACGACTTCACCTTCCTATTTATAAGCACGTGGCGTCTTCCCTTGTATATTCTCTATCTAACACTGGGGGCATCCATGTTTCTCGAGTTACCTGTGCATCACCTTGGAAAATTTTTGGAAAAACACAAAAACATTCAAAAATTTTAGAAAATAAAACAATAGAAAATTGTTTCACAAAAATCAAAACAATAGAAAATTGTTTCACAAAAATCAAAACAATAGAAAATTGTTTCACAAAAATCAAAATAATAGAAAATTGTTTCACAAAAATCAAAACAATAGAAAATTGTTTCACAAAAATCTAAACAATAGAAAATTGTTTCACAAAAACACAAAAACAAACAATAGAAAAGTGCTTCACAAAACAATCTTGCAAAAACATAACTTTAGTTTACTTACTTTATCTTGTTTCTTGCTTTGTTTGTGTACATTGTTTGCTTGTATAGTTGTTGCTTGTTTGTACATTTGTATAGTTTATTGCTTAGACATACTTTGGTAAGTTTTGTCTTTTCTTTCTCATATTAGATTCATTCTTCCTTGTACATATGCAATGTGTTTTTGCATGCTTGTAAATAATTGTACATAGTTGTGTTAATTCATGATTGGTTGGCGTTGTGTATTTTGTTAACATTTGATTGTGTTTTCTTGTCACATGTACATATTTTTGTTATCACATCATCATATCTCCATCAATATCATCACATCTAACATCATCTATACATCATATATAAATAAAATGCTACGTGTACATCATACATGTATGCTATGCTAATCATCACGTATCATATCATCAAATGGGGGCAAGAGGGATCACAAATATCAAAATCTATCCCCCACACCAATATCATCATGTCATCCCGTCCACTAATCTAGAGCATCACATGTACAATACAATTGATATCATCTATGGATCTATCATGTCAAAATCAAACACATGTGGTACAAACATCTCAAATATCATCATGATACATACAAAAGTGTGAAATCAAACCATATCACGTCACACTCTAACTCTTCTTCTACTCACCGTGAATAGTTATTTTATTTAAATAATTATTTTCCTTACTTTTCGCCATGTTGGGGCATTATTTTCCATCTGGTACTCATTTCTTCTCACTGGGACAATTTTATTGCTCCTAGGTGATATCCTTCTTCTACACACTCCATCGAATAATTATTTTTTATTAAATAATTATTTTGTTAATCTTTCCGTTGTGTTGGGGCATTATTTGCCACCTGTTGCTTCTTTCTTCTCCTTGGGGCATTTCTTTTGCTCCTAGAAGATTCTTGCTGATTCTTCTACCTTCTTCTCTATCCAAACTGTCAAAATTCTAAAAATAAAAAAAAACATCAATTCAAAATCCAATTTTTTTCAATTTTTTTTTCAAAATCCTAAAAAATGTAAATTTGTAAAACTAGGTAAACCAACTCATAGCAGCTGAAACTCGTGTCTTACACATGGTATTCATTCCATATCTTGTTGGAATTTTCACGTGTTCATGGATCAAATGACTCGTGGATCATCATATTTACAACCATTTTCAAAGCTATCTTTGCTTTGTCAGTACTCTAGGGCACATATAGTTGCTTGGTACTGTTTCATAGCACACTACGCTTTTTTATTGGACCCAGTGTCCTTCATCATCTTCCCTTACATGTATCCTTGCTGGGGCATCATTTTTAACCCTTGTCATCAATCAAAAACATTTGGGGATCTTCAACTTGATAAAAAACATTTGTACAACCGTCTTGACCGTTGTTGGTTGGAATATGTGTGTTTGTACTTGTTTTCCTTGTTAAATGAGCTTGTTTCCTTCTCATATTGCATTGATTTTGTATGTTTCATTGAGTGGGTGTTTCAAAGAATGGGCAAATGCTCATATTATGGCTTTTCATGTCATCCTAATTTTGTCATATGCTTATATTTTTAATAAGGACCGATGACGTAGATCTTTGGCAATATGATGACAATAAAGTTGTTTTAATACACTGGATGAAAACTTTCTCTTTCTTTCTATCTTCATTCCTCCTCTACATCATTCTCCTATCAACACTATTCTTCTTATTCACCTGGGGCATCCTACTCCTACCCATTCTTCTATTTCCTTTCTCTCACCTTTTTTGATTATCGATCACCTTCTTTGATCACCCCATCGACACTCGAGGGGCATCTCTCACTTCTACTAATTTTTCTTCTACACTTTCAAAATTTATCTGTCTACTATCTTTGAAGTGGCGTCACTTATGCCACCCCAAAGAGGGGCAAATGTAGACACCTATAATTTAGCTTGAGCAATTTAAATACTTAAATTGCACTAATTATACCCTTTCCCGCAAATGGATGACATATCGTCAATATAGCACATTTTCTCTGCTATCGTCATTAATTAATTACATTACGTTAGTTAATTAACTCTTCTATCCAAAAATGATGCCAATTAACGACCTTCTGTTAATCAGCTCCCCTTTCTATCTAGATTAATTAATTATTTATAATTAATTAAGCTCCCCTTTCTATCTAGATTAATTAATTATTTCTAATTAATTAATCTCTCCTTTCTATCTAGATTAATTAATTATTTATAATTAATTAATACCCCTTTCTATCTAGATTAATTAATTATTCTTAATTAATTAATTCTCTCTTCTATTTAATCAATAAATCGTCACTTATTTGATTAAATCCCTCTCATAGTCTAAATCATGCTAATTATTCCTCTAAAAAGCTTTTATAATCTTACACACCTATTAATTAATCACTTTGGTTAATTAATAAAGCCCCTCAAACCCCATGGGTCACTAAAGGACAAAGCTAAACTCTCCTAAGGTTGACTCAACCTTTTCTAAACCTCCCTTATCCACAACTAACCCAACCTCTCCATTTATCCCACATGAAGAGGGATGTAGAGATTCCTCTATCCATTGGGCTATATAAGGAGCCCTCCTCCTACCTTTCTATTTACACCTACTCCTTGATAAACAAAAGTGAGCATATAGTAATACACTATAGTCATTTTTATCATCTTTGAGCATTTCTCCATTAGAGTGGAGCTATATCATCATCCTTTTGCATTCAAACAATCAAGTTAGTGTTGTGAAGAAAAATGGAGTTAATCAAGAAAGGCCTAATAAGCCATGGCTTGATGAACCTCCATCTTTGATCATCTTGGATCAAGCAATCACTATCTCTTTTTGATAGCTAAAATATCTACATAGGTCTAGTTTATTGATTTAGCTTTCTAAAGAGTAGAGCAATAAATGTTAGTATGTTAGTTTGAGGTTTATTTTCAAGATTCTAATGCATAGTATTGATGTTTATTACTTGTTTAGCTCTTAGCATGATGATGTATTGATATTTGATTTAGATTTTTTAGGACTACTAGGTGTTAGTTATAATATTCTTAACTTAGCTAAACAAATACATGCATACAAGAATAAGACAATTTTAATTTTTCCATTTTTCATTTATAATATTTCCATCCTCGTGAAAGGGAAATGAGCACAATATTGGAGCTGAAATGTTGTCATTATCATCTTCCCATTCTTGGTCACCAAGAACCAAGAAATATATTTCGTGATGAAATCATCATCTCCTTGAGTATGTTCAAGTTCAAGAGGTGGAAGCATGCTTCAATTCTTGCATTTATTTTCCTCTTCTTCCAATGAGAAAGAGAAGCTTTCAAGTTCACCAACACACTCATCACATGGAAACTCATACTGAGCCTCAGGAACATGATCAGAAAGATTGAAGTTACCTATCAAGAAATTGTTGAGCATCATTCCTTCATCTTGATCCATGTTTCTCATTACTTCAATATTGCTTGCTACAAGTCAAGGCTCTCATCACCATCATTAGGATTCAATGGAACAACATTTATACTCTCATCCCATGAGAAGTACACCTTCTCAAACTTTGATTTCATCAACTCATCATTATGTTATTTGTCATTATCGGATCTCGTGATGTTTGGGAACTCTTATACCAACATGGGCATCTTGAGATCATCCTAAAAGGTCATGAAAAATTTACAAGATTTAGAAATTTGACACAAGATATCTGCTATTGGGTAATTTGGCCTTTGAGTAGTATACTTCATCTTCTTAATAGGAATACATTTATTTTTCTTACAATTAACCGGGATGGTGGTGTGTGTAGACACCAAATTCGTGTCTTACGACCCCTTGTGACCCGCATCCCATCTCGCAATCTAACCTCATCACCTAAACCTTACACAAGGATTTATTAATTACCTTATAATTGATAAATCCACATCACCTTACCCGCCACCTCACTTTGCCACCTCATCATGACCTAGCCCTAACCCTAAACTAACCTAATTAGGACCCATGACTTGGTCTAGACTCACATCCATAACTAATGCCTCCTTACTCGCACCCAAAGCCGACCTTCTAGCCACTTGACCAAGCCCACAACCGATCTCTCGGAGAAAAGTAGGAAGGTGGGATATTTTACTAAAAATAGCCTACTTTTTCCTTACCGATGCTTCTGGTTCTACTCGACCGCCGCTTCGGTTACGCAACCGCCATCGGTTCCTCGTAAATGGGCTCCCAAACCAAAACAACGGATCGGGATTTCATTTTTGGAGATCGGTCAAAGGATTTCGATCAACAGAGAGCATTGCGAGCGAGGAACAGAGTCCGATCTTCATTTAATCAAGCAGAGACGAGTAAAGAAACCGTAAGTGCTTTGCACAGAGGAGATCAACTTGCATCTTCGTAAAACCAAGTAAGTCATATCTTCGCATGTCCTCTCGTTATAACATTTCTTATGCTCTTTGAATCACAAATTCCTCCTAAATCCGTTTATGAATCCACTACCCAACGTGCCATTGCATCTAATCGTGTCATTCTTTACCCTCATCATCTCATTTCCTAATATCATCCATAAACCAAAATTTTACAAAACACCATAGCTACTAAGAAGATCTTAGAACCCACCGGTATTTGGTTATCATAACCGCATCGCTATCATAACGGCATCGTGATCGCTATCGCAACGCCATCGGTTCCTCCGATCAAAACCAAAACCAGCCTTTCCCCTACCGGTTCAACGAAACAATTTAATTGATACTTTGCGCCTTTTGTGTTAATTCATATTAGCAGGGAACTCACCACCTTCGAAAGGAAGTTTTATATTTCCTGGGCCCAAGGCGCTTCTCATTTATTGTCTAATTAAAATCTTGTGGTCTTGTGTTCTTATTTCAGTAGTCCTTCCAAGACAAAAAGGAGTTCTTCGCAATGCCCGATCTTTCTCTACGGTACGCGCACACCATCTCGACATTCCACAGTATTCCTCCTAGCCCATAACTCTTATCTGCTTTATAGAACGAGTCATTCCGAGTGAAACATTTTGGCACGACTTGGGGACCCATTTTGGGTTTCTTTCTCTTGCTTATTTTCATTTTAGGAAGCATATTTGCTGTTGCTGCTTTTGTTGTATATTTTCGTAAAGAATTTGTCTTGCTTTCCTAGTTTCGCATTAGTGAAAGTCATCTCTCTTGCTTCATCGAACATAATTTTCGATTTGGGTTTAAAACACATGCATTGCATTCCTGCTTGTTGTTCTTCAATTCTAGTGAACATAGATTAAGTAACAGGTCGTACACGTGGGGGTGATATCCACGGTATTGACAGGAAATTAACCCTAGTTTCACTGCACAACACATACCGAATCACTTCACCATTAACACAACACTCAAACATCCCCCTTTTCCGCGTATTCCTCCGCCCGATTGAGGTGACCTTATAAGCCAAAACAAACTTGACATTTCCCTAGGTCTTGTTGTTTAGGATTCGACATCATCTTACGCCTCTAAAGGCATAAGCCCACGATAACTAAAATTAACCCTAGGATTAGTCTTTGATTTGCGTGTGCATCTTCGCTTGTTTTCAAATTCTCGCTTTCTCGTCATACTTTGTCTTCTCGTGATCAATAAGTTGATAAATATACTCAACGCGTTGCTAAAAATCAAATTAGCAGCCTTTTATATCTTCTTATCCTAGACTTTTGACACCGCATCGGTTAAAGGGACCGACGCCGCTTGCTCTGTGACCGACACCGTTAGTAAACCGATATCGCATCGTCTTCATCACCCTCGACAAACCAAAGAACTTGCCAAATTCATCATTCTCGAGGTTGTTTTTGTTCTTGATAGATTGAAACTTTCCTCGTGTTCTTGTCCATGGTTGTCATCACTGGAAGCAAGCCGCCGCCATGGTTTCACATGCCTCGCTTCTGTGTCTTTGCCTCGAATCACCCCTTCACATTCTATAGGAACCCTACTGACACCAAAGTGAGATCCCCAAATTCTCGTAGGAGACAAGGACTTTGCCAAATTTCTCTGATGCTAATCCCAGCTACTGCATAATACTATTTGTCTCATGCCCCCGACCGTACGCCCGATGGTCAGCCTCTTATTGGCATGCCTATTAGTATAGCTGCTCATTTAGCTCCCACTCCTCCCGATAACACCGCTTACTTCCCGCATCTCTAGCCCCGTGCTCCCAATCCGATGGCTTCGAGGTTCATACGACCCCGATTAGCTTTCCTTTGGTTAATCTTGGACCCCACGTATCGTTACCACCAACCGCCCCTACCTCATCTCTCTTCGCACTCTCCATTCATGACTTACTCTCTCGCCACCTATTCACACGAGCTTTCCTTCTCAAGCTCCGCCTACCTTTTCATTCCCATACACGTATCCAAAGAACCTCAACACCTTATATGGGACATCCCTATTCTCGTGGCACCATCATCTCATCCAACCACATTTTCATCAAACAAATGATGGACAAAATGCACAACCTCGAGGCTTGCTTTCGGAAGTCGTAGCGCTTGACATACGAGCAAGTTTGTCGAGCCCATTCACCCTTCTCGTCCCCTTCATTCATATCCTCCTCAATGGGAGTTGCCAAAATTTACTCGCTTTAACAAGAAAGAGGATCCTCAACAACACTTGCGATCATTTAGACATGCTTGTTATTTGATTGCCCATGATGACGCCTTTACATTCCGCACCTTCCCCATGTCCTTATCAGACCCGCCTTGAGTGGTACAAAGTTGCTTTAACCCAAAGACTCGATCTTCTCTTTTAACCAACTAGCCCAATCTTTCTTGGATCATTTCTCCATTAACATTGCCAAGAAAGTATCTATCACCGACCTCTATGCCATCCGACAATTTGAAGACGAATCTATCGCAGATTTCGTTGGACGATGGCGGGCCTTATCAACCAACTTACGATGCCTTGCCTCAAACCGAACTTATCAACTATTTACGCGGGCTGCGCTAAGCACATCTCCCCTACCCTCCAAATTCAAACTTTCCGCACATTCGACGAGGTTTTACCATGGCTCCTAAACTAGAAATTCGAGCCTTAAGAAGAGAAATTGCGGTTGCATAACAAAAACCCCAATTTCCGAACTCCTGATTCTACCAACAAGCCAAACACCACCACTCCTCACGCGTCCACTTCTTCTAAATCAAAAGGAGCTGTCCACGCGGTAATGGTCAAATCTCAAACACCGTCCAATACTCCGCCGAAAACCACTTATAAGTACAAAGCCGAGCCCACCAATTACACTCCCTTGGGAGAAACTTATGGCGTCATCCTCGAGAAATTGCTCAAAGTCAAGGGGCTATCACCTTGCCCCCTGTTAAACCTCACTCTGGGTTTGACTCCACCCGCGCAATACCTTCCTGGTACAAAGAAAATGACTTTTGTAACTTTCACCGCGTAAAAGGACATAGTCATGAAAACTGCAAGATGTTGAAAAACATAGTGCAGGAAATGGTTGACGCAGGGGATATAACCTCGATAACCCTAACGCCCTCGCTAACCGAAATCTGAAAATTTTCAACAAGCCATTCCCGAATCACTCGTCCAACAAGAATATAAACCAAGATATCTTAGCCGAGGAGAGTGTTCATGAGATCCATGCATTTTCGATTCTCACCAAAAGCCTCTATTGAAAAAAATTTTGAATCAAGCCTTCTCACCAACACAGAGTCTCGAACCTCCTTCACCACCATCAAGCCAAAGTGAAATCATTCCTTTACCCATAAGAAGAGTTAACTTCCCGACTTCTCTTCTCATCGACGAGTCTTCTTACACCACATCCCTGCAAGATTGCGAACACCTGTTAGCTAACCTATCTATTTCCCAAAGATCCCCTTCTACAACTCTTGCTACACAAGAGGAGAGCTCGCCACTCCTTTTGTCACCTTTAGACGAGAAACTTCTTACACCGACATCACCAACTTCTTTAACCATAACGGACCCTCTCAAACACGCCCTCTTACCTATTAGTTCTTCATCGCCTAAATCTTTTCAACGACCTGTTGACCTCTTAACATCTATTGATACAGTGCCTCATCTACCTCCTGTGTCACACCCACAAAGTGGACTGGAATTACAACCCACCTTTCTTCCGTACAAAAATTACAAATCACACTGAGACTGCCATTCCACGTAAGATGACAGCCCTATGGGAACGCTTGAGTACCCCTTTTTCTACTCAAATGCAAATGACTGATCCCGATGTCTCCACCATATACCCGGCGTTTCTGAGCGTAAGCTCAAAATGCCCCTGTTCTCACCTTCACCCCCTCACCTCTACCAAATGCCCCGTCCCACTTCTATCAACTTAACCGGATCTTCCCCTACGCTGGGACCTCACCAATGCCTGGGCCTAACGCACCCGCCTAAGCGACTCGATCTATCCAAAATAAATCCGCCCGCCACCTAGGAGACAAACTCAATCCGTGCCCCTATCACAATCAAAACCATCATCGCCATATACCTACCTTCCATATTGGGACCCCATCCTCTACCTTACATCAATATATCATACCTCCCCGCGCTTTTCTTCAAAACAACCTACGCCTTCCGCACCCATACGAAATTCCAGTGGTATAGAACACCATCACTCCGCGTATCCCGCCCACCTATCAACCCTAAACAAATTCCATCATCAAAAGATTTATTTTCGTCACTCCTATTTCCCCTTGGTTGTTTTCGATACCACATCATCTCGCGGCCTCATCATCCAACATAGCTTCGCGCCAAAGAAATCACGTTTAGTGAAAACCACGTATCAACACCCTCGCTAAAACCACCACCCGTGTGAACCAACCACGCCCAAACATTACCAAAACCCGCACAACCAATACCCTCATCCTCTTCCGATTTTGACCCACTCAAAGGATCTTACGCCAAAATCCTTGCTATGTTGGTGGAGAATGCGACCATTTCCCTACCTCCACTTAGACCTTATGACCCGTCTAAACCCCGACCTATGGGTTACGATGAGTCTAAAATCTGCGCTTATCACCGCACACCAGACATGATGTGGAGGGATGCAAAGCTCTAAAACCATCCTTCGTCACCACCTCTCCCTTGATAGAAAGATTAAGAAAGACAACTTACGAAGGGAGAGACCTTTAGTTTCCATTCCCTCTCCTATACCATCTGTCCCCGCCTCACCAAGATCTATCATTATTACAACCCCACCTCTTGAAGACCATGAGTTATCCCAACCATCTTCCTCATCTCAGGTCTACGAGATTAATATGATTAGTGTCGCTACTCGAGGCGTAAAAACAATGGGAAAGCAAAAGAAAACACACCTGCGGCATCTCTTTCTCCGTCAAACATCCCGATTGCACCACCACCTAAAGTGGTCATTCGCGGACCCGCCTATCCCGTCTCTAATGGCATTGCCCACCGAAATATGATTAAACAACTTCACCAATCGCCCGTAAAATGACATCGTATGATCTCATTCGACTTCAATCTCATCGACAAGCTCTCGTGAGATCCTTCAAGGGATAGAGGTTTTACCTAATGAAACCCTGCCTGCCGCCTCCATTCTAACACCCAATCACGTTGCTTCTCTCACCAAACAATCCATCTCCCCACCACTTCGCTCTATACAACAAGCCACCGCAATTAGTTTCTCAAGATGAAATTGTCGACTTTGGCATGTAAGACCCCGACTCCTCGCCCTTTTCATCTCCGCTTACGTCCGGGACATTCGAGTACGCCGGGTTATGATTGACGGGGCGCTAGCCTAAACATCATCTCTTCAAAAGCCTTCCAACAAATGAATATCCCTTCTAGTTGCATGTGTGCCAACCCCATCATGTTATGGTCATTCAATGACGCTTATTACTTCTACCTTAGGCACCGTGATCCTCAACATTCGGGTAGACCACGTACTTTACCCGAACTCTTCTATGTCTTGAGGGAGAGTTCCAATATAATATATCATTGGCCGCCCTCGATCCGAGCCATGGGATGCGTTCCTCAACATTACATAGATGCATAAAATTTGAGTACGAGGGGAAGTCCTACACCGTAAAAGCCGACCTCCCCCTTTAAAACCTGCAATATGTTATACCGCCCTAACGATGTGCTTATACCAATCAAGACACCCATACATTCAACCCAACCATCCTCCTCAAATGTACCTCAACCATCCACCTCAACCGCGCCTACGCCTTCAATCGATGAAACCACCATCGCAAAACCACTTCCTTCCCGCAGCAATAACATTCCAACCTCCACCCTTAGTAGATGTTTTTCAGCGCCTTACGCTGGGGAGTACCGCCTATATAACGTTAGTTCTTTCCCTACCCCGCAGAGTACGGACAATTACATGCACATCCCACCTACGACCATCGCGTGGGGAGATAATCTCTTACGACCACCCCATCCCGCACTAACCTAACGTATGGGGGTGTTGACGCATCCTCCATTACCCCCGAACCTCCTCTTGGTGTGGTTCCTTTCAATCCGATTTTCAATACTTGACAAATCGCTCTTCGCCCTCACCTTCTTGACTTGCATTGCGTGGAAAGGCTTTGGTTTTGGCCTCTACGAACAAGGCCGACATACACTCATTCCCGTGACTACCCGTAAACATAATGATCGCAGTGGTCTCGGTTTTCCCGAAACACCTACACAGAGACACTCTCCGTCACCAGTATCTCGAAGAAGAAGACGCGCCCTACCAAACCATCATCACCCACTTTGCCATCATCACCCACAATCTATAGACCTAATCCATCCCTCCTAACTTTTTTTTTTTTTTCATAAATGCTATCTTCATAGGTCCTCTCACTTATCAACGCGATAATGAGGACCCATCTTCTCTTCCCTTCTTCGTATCCGCATATGATCGAAGAGGATTCACCTTTGATTAATGTTGTTGAATGCCAGATGACGACTCCATCCTCACTTACCTCGCGCGATGATTCTTATATTCAACGAGCCTTACCATCTCAAACCCAAACCATGCCGAACGAATCTACCATAGAAATCAACATCCACACGAGGAGGATCTCACATTGTGAAGATTGACAATCCCTTAACACATCGTAACAAGCCGCCTTTACTACCTTTCTCCGTGCTCGCAATCAAACTTTCGCATGGTCTTACGCCGACATGCCAGAATTGATCCTACCATTGCCATCCATAACATCACCCTAAACCCCATTCCAAACCAATCAAACAAAAATTGAGAAAATACATCCACGCATTGCTCTCTTGGTCAAAGAGGAGCTCCAACGACTCCTTTCTCGCTTCCTTCATCTTGCCTATCGACTATCCTCAATGGATTTCTAACATCGTACTGCTACTAAAGCGACAGGGGACTTCGGATATGCACAGATTTCCGGGATCTTAACCTCGCTTGCCCTAAGGATGACTTCCCTTACCTAGCATTGACCAACTTGTTGATCTAACTACAGGTCATGAGATGCTCTCTCTCATGGATGGCTTTTCAGATACAACCAAATTTTGGTCAGCTTCTCGCCGATCAACACAAAACGCCTTCATAACTCCTCGGGAACCTTCATTATCGTGGTCATGCCGCTTTGCCTTAAGAATGCTCGGTGCTACTTATCGCCGGCTATGACCTACATTTTTCATGACATTATGCACACTATCCTCAAGATTATGTCGACGATCTTCTCGCAAGTCTAAACATCGTAGTGAACATCTCGATGTTTTAACCATTATTTTTGATCGCTTGCTAATATTCTCGTCTCGCCTTCAACCAAAGAAATGTGTCTTTGTGTTCTTTCGAAAAACTTCTTGGCTTTATCGCCTCTTTCGTGGCATCGAGGTCGATCCATCTAAAGTCAAAGCTATCCTAGAAATGCCCCCACCCAAAAATCTCAAACAATTGCGTAGTTTACAAGGTAAGCTCCAATCTATCCGACGTTTCATCTCCCAACTTTCAGATCGATGTCAACCTTTCCATCACCTCCTTAAAAAGGATATTGCATTCCAATGGAGCGAAGAATGTCACCAAGCCTTCGAAGCTCTCAAATCCTATCTCTTGCAGCCACCCGTGCTTATCCCACCCCAAGACGACCGCCCTTTCTACCTTTACCTTTCCGCCACCGACCACGCTGTAGGAGCCATGCTTGCACATCGTGACTCTGAGAATCGCGAACAAGCCGTTTATTATATAAGTCGTACTTTGGTGGACTATGAGACTAGGTACACACATATAGAAAAGTTATGCCTAGCCCTATCATTCGTGGCCACCAAACTCCGACACTACCTTCTAAATCACAAGACTTTCATCATCACCAATACAGACCCCATCCATTACATGTATGCCAAACCTCATCTGAACCAACGCATTGCCAGATGGCTCATGCTTCTCGCCGACCTCGACCTTGAGTTTGTCCACCAGAAATCAATCAAAGGACAAACCATCGCAGACCAACTTGCGGAAGCTCCTTTACCTGGGGAACAATTTACCAATTTCACATTTCCCGACGAACTCATCGCTACTCTTTCCCTCACGGAGGAGTCGTACCCAATGACCCTCTTCTTCGATGGATCTAAATGCCAGCGCGGCGGAGGAGCCGGCGTTGTTCTCATTCCTCTCGATGCTGAACCTATGCCTCTTTCATTCCGACTCGATTTCCCTTGCACTAATAATACAGCGGAATACGAGGCCCTTGTTCTGGGTCTCCAAGTTGCGTTACACTTAGGCATCAAATCTATCAACATTTTTGGCGACTCTCAATTGGTAGTCAATCAAGTTATGGGCGTCTACCAATGCAAAAACGAGGAACTTCAAAAATACAAACACTACGTGGATTCACTTCTAGCCTTATTTACTCACTATTCTATACAAACCATTCCACGCTCCACTAACAAATTTGCGGACACTATGGCTTGCCTAGCCTCGCAAATTCCCGCCGCACCAACTGACTCTGAATTATTCGTTGTGGTCCAGCAACTTTTTGCACCATCCTATTCAACCCCGGTAGTTTGTATGATAAATACTGTGTCTACTAGTTCGCAGGATACCTGGTACCACCAATTTCACGACTACCTTACAATCTCTGTCCTCCCACCTGACCTTACTAGTAACGGCAAACGTGCTTTTCTTAAAAGTGTTTCACGTTATGTTGTCATGGGGGGACTCTCTATAAACGTGGCTTTGATGGCATCCTCCTTCGCTTGCTAATCAAGGCGAGGCCACTCATACCATCCAACAGTCCATGACGGTATTTGTGGTGGACATTTCAGCGGCTTGCCTGCTGCCAAACGAATCCTTCGCCTTGGTTATTATTGGCTACTCTCAATAACGATCACGCTACGAATATGTTAAGCGTTGTGTTATGTGTCAGCAACATGCCAACCTTCAACATACTCCTAGCCACCCGCTCCAGATCGCTCGAGATCTTTGCCCTTCTCACAATGGGGTTTAGACCTTATGGTGAGATTCACCCGACCTCACAACGCCACCGTTGGATAATCACAATGACCGAATATTACACAAAATGGGTGGAGGCTATTCCACTCATTTCAATCAAAAAGAAAAAATTGTCGAGTTCATTAACCACCACATTATCTCGCCGCTTTGGTGTTCTCATCGCCCGATAATGATAATGGAAAATATTTCAAAAACAAGTTGTTGCAAGACCTTTGTGACAACTTTGGTATCAAACTTAGTTTCTCATCACCTTACTATCCACAAGCCAATGGGCAAGCCGAGTCCTCTAATAAAACACTAACCAAAATCCTCATGAAAGTTGTCAATGAATCCGGAAGAAATTGGCACGATCACATTCCCTTTGCCCTTTGGGCTTATCGTACTAGCATTCGTACTCTACTAATGCCACACCTTTTTCTTTGGTATACGGTACCGAGGCTGTTTTGCCTCTCGAAATACAAATACCCTCCCTTAGAATATCTCTTCAGGATATTCTCACCAACGATGATTTCCGCCAAGAGCGGTTAGCCCAATTGGAGCTTCTTGACGAACGCCGCCTTACAGCTTTCTTGATCACCTTCAAATCTATCAAAACGCATTAAACGTGCTTATGATAAGCGACTTCATGAGCGTACCTTTAAGGTTGGTGATCTTGTCCTCAAAGAGAATCAACATGTAACCAAACTAGAAAAGAGCAAACGTGGAAAATTTGCTCCCAATTGATTGGGCCTTATATAATCACTCACACCTATGGATCTGCGTACTTATCGCTTAGCTTCGCTTAATGGTAAACCCGAGCTCGAGCCCCTTAATGCCTTACATCTTCGACCATTCTACTATTGAAATTAGTGTTATATCACTTATCTATCTATCCTCGCTCGCCGTCCCTTGAGCTCACTTACCACTACATACACTCTGCTTTCCTACACTCATAATAACAATCAAGCTCACATAGTTTGATTCTCACCTCCCCTCGATGATGCCTTCCCTTTTTAGTCTAGTCCATGACTTCAAAGTATTAAAATAAGCCGTATTCTTATGGGATTTTCTTGAGTCAAACTTCCTACTAAACTAGATGCTTCACGCCAAAAGAACATCTAGTCATCTAAATTAAATATAGATCTGCTCCTCGAAGGACAAAATTATATGCCGAACTATTGCTGCTATTATATATATAGATCGCTTCCCGAAGGACAGCTATGCATTACAATCATATTCAAGCTACTATAAATAGATCGCTCCTCTCAAGGACAGCTATACACAATCAGCCTTTATCGAAGCTTCTCGCATTGATCAAGCTTCGTGAAGACCTCAAGAATAATACAATCAATATCCTCAGACTTCCCGCATCGATCACTCTACATTCAATAAAATAAAAGCCTCATTCAAAAGAACTTTTGAGTCATGGACTTGTCTATTTAGGGTAGGTTCTCTTCCGTCAGAACACTCACTTTGTAATAAGTTCTCCGTACCTCAACTATATCATCCACCTCACCTCACCATTTGTTTCAACTCAAGGGACGTAATGTACGCTCGATATATTGTGATCACACAACTCTTTTCACCGATTGACTTCTCGTCTATGCACGGTACCTAGGGCTCCAAGCTCGTTCTACGTTGTGTGGTTTGTTTAGCTCTTTTCACCTACGGAGCATTCTTTCTGCTTTGCCTCGCATCTAGGATTGTGTGTTGACCTTAATCAGGACATGGTTCCCTTCTACTTGGGTAGGCTAACTTTCGCTTCCCTTATACCTTTTACAACATCACCAATTCATTACCAACACCATCAACCTTACCTTTACCAATCTTAATATTTTTACCAACCAACCAATTGCCTAAACCGTACCAAATTGCCTGAATTCGCCTCTCCCCGATCCTAAGGGAGAACTACATCGGCCGAGGCCCTCCTTGCTTTGTGTAATGGGCTATGTAGGCAGACTTCGAGACATGGGATCTCCCAAGGTTAGCTCGACCATCCCCTACCATAACCTATCATGTGTGGTAAATATAAATATTTTTGTGTATTTCTATTTAATCACATTCCTCTTTATCCTTTTTCAAAACACCGAAAGTCAAAACACAAAACATTCTTATTATTATAACTCAAATCAACATACATATCTCGCTTTATTTAGATGTTAAACAAATACATCTTCTCTATCATCGACACGCAGTCGGTACTCTTATTTATTCTTATACCTTGCTAACATTTACTCGCACCCTCACGCCTCATCCCGAACTAGGTGATGATCGTGATCGCGACCCTCTCGCCGGGCCTCTCGCCCTCAAAGGTACCACGGCTATGTACCGCCACCGATCTCGCCAATCTCTCTCGTAACATATGAATACGCCTCTCGCATGGAGAACTCCAGCCTCTAGTCTCTCCGCTCGTGACTCCGCAACCACTAACAATCTTCTTGTCTCATTCACTCGTTGAGCTGCTGAACTAAACGCCGCAGACGATCCTCTCTCGCTATAATCACAGCTATGTCGGGACAATCACGTATACCTCAGCTCCATGCCCACCATAATCTATAGGCCTCTATCGCTTCGCGCCCATTACCTCGCGATCGGCCGCTACCTCTTCAGACCTTCGGAGGTGTTGGGCCGGGAGGTGAGAGTATCCGCTCGCGTCGATCCTCATATATGGTCTATAAGCCGGGGTATATCCTCTGCACAAATCTAAATTGCGCCGCACGCGATCTATAGGAATCCTCTCATATTCACTCGGCCTCGTGCCCCGATCCACCTCATTCGCTCTACACCCCTTAACTCCTCGCCTATGCTCTCTGTTACCATATAGTTCCCGTAAGGCCTCCAATAGATATCCGCAACCTCACTCTCTCCCATACTCGCCTCGTAATACTCAATGTCACCCGCCACGGCTCGAGATCTTGCCTCTTGTTCTGCCTGACCCATCGCTCGAATCCCAACCTCTCAGTATCCGGCCTCCTACCTGAGGGATTGGCTTTCTCGGTCACACACAAACAATGTGCTCATAGCCCAACAAAGGTGTAATAAGTATGAGCAATCCAAAGGTCGCCCCGTGATTTCGCCTACAAGCCCATAAACCCCTCGTATAGCTCCGCTAAATATGCGCAGTGCCCACGCAAACGTCACGCCTTTTCTACCATCTCCCAGATAACACACATCAATGCCTTTGGAAATCTTCCTCCTTCTGCCCTCGGTAATGCATAATACCCTACCGCTATCATTAATATCACTGCTAACCTTGTCTCCTCAGGGTGTGCTGCATACATTACCCCATACGTAAACGATAAACCTCGCTGTGTCAAATCTCGTGCGTATGGACCAAATACTGCTGTTATCGCTCCCCGTGCCGCGCTAGGTAGTGCCTGATATACTGGTTCTCCTGTAATAGGGAGTCTCAAAATACGGAACACATCTTCCAATGTTACTGTCATTTCACCTGTTGGCAGATAGAAGGTATTTGTCTCAGGATTCCATCTCTCAATCAACGCCTGTAACATACCATGGTTACGTGCGATTCGTGAATAATAACGGATTCCACTTAACCCCAAACGATTTATCAATGTCCATTCCGCTGGTGTTACATCCGCTCGGATTCGTGACAACAGCGCTGGCACACTATCATTCATCCTCAACCCTGCCTCTGCCTGCATACACCAAAACAACAAACAACCATTCAATCCGCTGTTTTTCAAACATTCTGGAAATTCCTCCAAGAATCGGATCGGTTATACATAACCGCAGATATCGTTCAAGAATCGATACCGGTTCTCTAACCGCTACCGCCACCGCAATTACATACACCTTCCCTAAAAACAACCACCTACGACAATAAATTGATCGTTTATTCCTTTCTATATACACAGACATACCCAAAACCCCGAATTACCTACCCCATAACACTCACCTCATCTATACCCAAGCTATCATGTTGTCTTTCTCATATCTACTTACCTATTCTCCTCTAGCTCATTCCCAAAACATGCAGTAGTTAAATCACAAACAAGCTGATACCTCTTGGGTTGCAGCAGCTTGAGGTGGTCCTTGTCTTCCCTCTTGTCCCTCGCCTCGCTGGATGCTTCTCCTCGTTACGCCATTATTACCACCTTTTTCAAATTCGCCTTTCTACTTTCTCGAATCTCGATCGCATTCACCTTCCCAATCTCTTTTCTTATCACCCAAATCTCTCATGCAATTTCCTGTCTTTTTTCTTATCACCCAAATCTCTCATGCAAATACCGCCTCAAATAATAAAAAGCGTCGCCTTCACGTATTTAACCTCTTGCATGGCTCTAAAATTAAAACTTAAGTCGCCACCTAGCTTTTCTATTTTTAGAAAAGCTCATACCTAAATAACCGATTTACTTAACCGATATCGGTCTATTAGCTACCGATATCGGTTCCTAACCGATATCGGTTACACCTATCTTTTCTCAACAGCGTTCTTTTCTTCATTTCTCACCTAAATTTTTGTCGTCGCGCCGCCTCTTTTTCCCGCATACACAACACAATTTACCACATTTATTCATCCACCACACATAGCATCATAATTTCATTAACATCATTTATTTTATACAAATACACAAACCATCAACTACGGATATCAAGAAACTATCAATCTATACATCATTTGGATCCAACTCATCAGTTACATATATCACAATGTCACAAAACCACCAATTCATCACATAACATGACATTCATATATACGTACAAAAAAAAACAAAAACATCAGCATCATCCATCTATCAACATGTCAATTAAACTCATCACACATTCTATATATTACCAGCCATTAACCAAATATTTAAACACATTTTGAACACTGCATGTGGATCAAAACATCGTCTCTATATATATACAAGTTTTCAAAAATACAATGTGCCCTACATCGGGGCCTCTGTGATCTCATCATACACCAAAGCCGGCACGCAGGCCGCAATAACTGTTCAAAAATCTCGACTCAGCTCGCAGGCCGGTCCCTCATATCAAAAATAGCTATATACTCGGCTCGCAGACCGGTATCCACTATACAACCCCTACTCGGCTCGCAGGCCGGTATACAATAAATGAATAAATGAATACATGAATAATACATAGGCATGCAGGCCTCTATCAATACACCTGGTTCGCAGACCGTGCCCATCTCTAAATACAAAACCATGTCCGGGATCCTCGGCTCTCCCCACCGCCTCGCACCTCTCCCGCTGGTCCTCGTGGTGCCTCTCGCCTCGCCTGTGACGGACCCACCGGGCCGTGGCTGCACTCTCCCGAGACCTCTCGGCTCCGAGAGGTCTCGCTCTATGTGCCGCATAGGGGCTGATAATCAGCCCTGGTATCAAGAATATCTCGATAGTATCGGGCCTCCGCTCTAGCCTCCATGTAACGCTCTCGAGCCACCGTAGGTCTGGGGCCGGTCCTCGACACTCTACTACCAAAGGCCCCCGTGCTGTGGCCGTGCTGCTGGTGGTGCTCGTGGGTCAGGTACTGTACTGCACTGCGTGCCTGGGCTGTGGCTGTACTGCCACCGGGTGGTGGTGGTACTGCTGAACTGCTGCTACTGTACTGCACTGCACTGTGGCTGTGGGTGGTGCCGGTGGTGGTGCTTTGCTGTGCTTGTGCTCGAACTCGGGCTACCGCCTCGTAAGACACCTATCTGTGCCTGTGCTGCAGCTAGCTGCCCCTGTAAGAGCTGCACCTAACCCCTGAGCTGATCTCTCTCCTATCATCAGCCAAGTCTGGCTGTGTGGTGGCGATACTATCTCGGCCGCTCTCTCGCCTGACCCACCACACCCTGTATGCTCCCGTGCACCCAGCATCATCTACACCCTCACCTGCTGCCTCTCTGCTACCCAATCTGGATCCAAAGGCTGTGGTGCAGCAGTGGTGGGGCCTCTACATCATCTCTCCTGTACTGAGGAACGGGAGGTGGCTCGTCCTGTCGCAGCCCCATCTCGCTGCGTGCATTCTCTCCAGTGGGATATCCGCCGTATTTCTCTGCCTCCGCCTGCTATCCGTAATGTGTACTGGATTAGGCGCAACTGTAAGCGGGCTCCTCTGCCAGGATGGTGACCTCTGTAGGGTCTCCATACAATGTCTACTACTGTAAGGCCCTCTAGCAAATGTCTATAGTATGCCACATCCCGACTCGCCATAATCGCCGTGGCGCCCACGACCCCCAACCACCTCTCGAAAGCCATATCGGTATATGACCTGGGCCCCGCCGCTGGGTAACCCTATCGCCTCGATGCATACGATGTGCTCGTATGCCCAACAATGCAACAAAATGTAGAACAAATACCAAATCACCTCCTCCGGCGATAGCCCCATAACTCCCTGTATAATTACACTAGATATACTGGTGCCCAGCGTAATAACAGTGTGCTCCTCCACCATCTCCAGCAGCACTCCATCAATGCTCATGGAAGCGGCCTCCCTCGAGTTCGGGAGGGCGGCAGTGTGATCCCAACCATCATCAACACAAATGGCCGTGTCTCGTGTCGATGCGCATGGTACATGTCACTGCATTCCGATACTTCGCGCTATGAGGTCGTCGCAGCGGCCGCATCCCCAAACTGCAGATGCTGTCCATGGCAGCTTTTAATCTACTCGAAGACTCGCCTCTCCTCGATAGGTAATCAAGGATGCGATACACATCCTCCATGTGACGGTCATCTCCCCACCGGGAGATGGAACACATTGTCGCCGGATCCCATCTCTCAATGAGGGCAACCATCAGCCGTGATCTCTCTCTATCGCTCTCGTACTGACTCCACCGAGTCCCACCTCACGCATGATGGCCCAATGAGCCGCAGATACGTGTGGCCTCATCCGCACCAACAGCTGGGGCATCCTATCCCACATCGCCAATCGCCGACGTGCTCGCAAAACCAACCCACATCCTTAGACCTACTTTTTTATTACAACATCTACTTTATCATCTAAACACCCCTTTTTATCCCCCCGACCATACCCTGACTCTCTACCGCCCCCCTCTAACAACCTACCACCCCTACAAACCCAAAACAACCAACCCAACCCAAAACCCAAAACAACCAACCCAACCCAACCCCACACCAAACCCAACCCAACCCAAAACCCACAACCTAACCCTTCTCCACCCCTAACCCAACCCCCACACCGACCCACAACCCAACCCAAAAACCCAAAACCTAACCCCACACCTAACCCTTCTCCACCCCAACCCAACCCCCACTCCCACCCACAACCCAACCCAAAAACCCAAAACAACCAACCCAACCCAACCCCCACTCCCACCCACAACCCAACCCAAAAACCCAAAAAACATACAAGCTACCGACGCCGGCCGATACATGACCGACGCCGGTCACCAACAAGTCTTCCTTTCCCTAAAATTGTGCGACCGATGCCGGTCGCTTAGTGACCGACATCGGTCACTGTCCTCTCCCGGAGCCGAACCCCCGCGCGGCCCCCAAAACCCATTTTTTTACCTATTTCTACCCATCTACCCACCCAAAAACCCTAAAAACTTACCCACCTACCCACCTTAGCCTATCTAGCCTATCTACCCTCTCCCTTTTTCAAATCATTTCCATTTTCTCATTATTTCCTAAAAAAGGTTAATTCCTACCCAAACCCCCAATTTAGCATAATACAACCAAATCACCAAATTAAAGAGTTTCGAATCTACCCGAACGACGACACGTCGTCGTGGTGGGATGGGCGGTGGCGGTCCAGCTGGTCCAGCCCCTCCAGCTCCTCCTGCCTGTGCCATGGCTCCAATCCTGATCTGCTGGGTCCCCTACCAATCCAATCTGCCCTCCTTTAATCGGGCCCACTATCAACTCTCTCCGCCAATACTATAGCTCCACCTCACTCAATCAAGCCTCTAATCTCAACTCTCCACGCTGACAAGTCGATTTGGTTTGCAAATAACAAAAGTGACAATGACAAGCCGTATTTTTTCTTTTTATAGTTTTTTCGCTTTCACCGATATCGGTTTCATTTTACCCTAAGGAACCGTATCGGTCCCTTAACCGATATCGGTCATGTGCAGAATCGACATCGGTTCCTACCTAACTTTCACCCCATTCTTTTCCCTTATTTACTCCTTGCCTCTTTTTCACCACTAACGCCTCTATCCCCTTTGCTTTTACCATTTGTTCACTTGTCCAGGCCTCGACTCGAGGCCTCAACCTACCTATTCGGCCCGACCTAAGGCCTCAACCTACCTATTCGGCCCGACCTAAGGCCTCAACCTACCTATTCGGCCCAACCCAAGGCCTCAACCTACCTATTCGGCCCGACCCAAGGCCTCAACCTACCTATTCGGCCCGACCCAAGGCCTCCACCTACCTATTCGGCCCGACCTAAGGCCTCAACCTACCTTTTCGGCCCGACCTAAGGCCTCAACCTACCCATTCGGCCCGACCCAAGGCCTCAACCTACTATTTGGCCCGACCTAAGGCCTCCACCTACCTATTCGGCTCGACCCAAGGCCTCGCCCTACCCATTTGGCCCGACCTAAGGCCTCCACCTACCTATTCGGCTCGACCCAAGGCCTCAACCTACCTTTTCGGCTTCGACCCAAGGCCTCAACCTACCTATTCGGCCCGACCCAAGGCCTCAACCTACCTATTCGGCCCGACCCAAGGCCTCGCCCTACCCATTTGGCTCCGACCTAAGGCCTCCACCTACCTATTCAGCTCGACCCAAGGCCTCAACCTACCTATTCGGCCCGACCTAAGGCCTTAACCTACCTTTTCGGCCTGACCTAAGGCCTCAACCTACCCATTCGGCCCGACCCAAGGCCTCAACCTACCTATTTGGCCCGACCCAAGGCCTCAACCTACCTATTCGGCCCGACCCAAGGCCTCGCCCTAACCATTTGGCCCGACCCAAGGCCTCAACCTACCTATTTGGCCCGACCCAAGGCCTCGCCCTAACAATTTGGCCCGACCCACGGCCTCACTCTACCCTTATGGCCTGACGCAAGGCCACAACCCAACAACTTGGCCCGACCCAAGGCCGTATCACTTCAATACCATACCCACAATCAACGTTTTATTTTATCCATCCATCATGTACCTTTTGTTCGATCGAGCTCACTGCTCATGTTTTAGCATGATTAGGGTCCTTGATTTGATCTCATCGACTAACTTTGCCTGACTTCTAGACCGTGATGTTTATCTCAACCAAACCAACCATTTGTACTACCGCCGAACATGCCTAAACGTTCCTCGTGCACTTACCCGTTATATACCCCGAGCTACTTCCTCTGCCTTGGATACAAGGATTATATCACCCTTGTTTGGATAAACTATCGACCTTTGCCTACACATTGCTGGTTTGCTTGTCAAATCATGTACCCTCGTCGTATTTATTGCATTTCAAAATGCGTCTCGCTTCCTTGGACCTACCCCACCACCTTACCATCCTCTCTACAACATGTACCCTTTATCAACCCTATCCCGATTTCCCGCTTCACTCAATCGGCGATAGATTTGAGGGGATTACCTATATCCTTAACATGAGAAACCACTTCATATTATTGTCATGCGCAGCTTTTTACGTAACAAGCTACACGACAATAAGGGGCTAATGTAGACACCAAATTCGTGTCTTACGACCCTCAGACCCGCATCCCATCTCGCAATCTAACCTCATCACCTAAACCTTACACAAAGGATTTATTAATTACCTTATAATTGATAAATCCACATCACCTTACCCGCCACCTCACTTTGCCACCTCATCATGACCTAGCCCTAACCCTAAACTAACCTAATTAGGACCCATGACTTGGTCTAGACTCACATCCATAACTAATGCCTCCTTACTCGCACTCCAAAGCCGACCTTCTAGCCACTTGACCAAGCCCGCAACCGATCTCTCTGGAGAAAATCAGCGGGAAGGTGAGCTATTTTACTAAAAATAGCCTACTTTTTCCTTACCGATGCCGGTTCTCTACTCGACCGCCGGTTACGCAACCAACCGCCATCGGTTCCTCGTAAATGGGCTCCCAAACCAAAACAACGGATCGGAATTTCATTTTTGGAGATCGGTCAAAGGATTTCTAGATCAACAGAGAGCATTGCGAGCGAGGAACAGAGTCCCGATCTTCATTTAATCAAGCGAGACGAGTAAAGAAACCAAGTGCTTGCATAGAGAGGAGATC
The DNA here is from genome assembly GCA_018340775.1 of Taxus wallichiana var. yunnanensis. Taxonomy (NCBI): domain Eukaryota; kingdom Viridiplantae; phylum Streptophyta; class Pinopsida; order Cupressales; family Taxaceae; genus Taxus; species Taxus wallichiana. Next base: position 336,742,575 of record CM031235.1, on the reverse strand, counting down.
AACTTGCATCTTCGCCAAAACCAAGTAAGTCATATCTTATGTCCTCTGTTATAACATTTCTTATGCTCTTTGAATCACAAATTCCTCCTAATCCATTTATGAATCCACTACCCAACGTGCTATCAGATCTAACTGTCATTCTTTTACCCCTCATCATCTCATTTCCTAATATCATCCATAAACCAGCCTTACAAACACCATAGCTACTAAGAAGATCTTAGAACCCACCGGTATCGGTTATCGGTAACCGGCATCGGCTATCATAACCGGCATCGGCTATCAAGAATCGCCATCGCTCCTCGATCAAAACCAGAAAACCAGCCTTTCCCTACCCAGTTCAACGAAACAATTTAATTGATACTTTACAGTCTTTTGTGTTAATTCATATTAGCAGGGGAACTGACCACCTTCGAAAGGAAGTTTTATATTTCCTGGGCCCAAGGCAGTTTCCTCATTTATTGTCTAATTAAAATCTTGTGGTCTTGTGTTCTTATTTGCAGGTAGTCCTTCCAAGACAAAAAGGAGTTCTTCGCAGTCAGCCTGATCTTTCTCTACGGTACGCGCACACCATCTCGACATTCCACAGGTATTCCTCCTAGCCCATAACTCTTATCTGTTTCTATAGGAACGAGTCATTCCGAGTGAAACAGATTACCTATATCCTTAACATGAGAAACCACTTCATATTATTGTCCGCGCAGCTTTACAGAACAAGCTACACGACAATAAGGGGCTAATGTAGACACCAAATTCGTGTCTTACGACCCCTTGTGACCCACATCCCATCTCGCAATCTAACCTCATCACCTAAACCTTACACAAGGATTTATTAATTACCTTATAATTGATAAATCCACATCACCTTACCCGCCACCTCACTTTGCCACCTCATCATGACCTAGCCCTAACCCTAAACTAACCTAATTAGGACCCATGACTTGGTCTAGACTCACATCCATAACTAATGCCTCCTTACTCGCACCCAAAGCCGACCTTCTAGCCACTTGACCAAGCCCGCAACCGATCTCTCTCGAGAAAAGCGGGGAAGGTGGGCTATTTTACTAAAAATAGCCTACTTTTTCCTTACCGATGCCGGTTCTACTCGACCGCCGCTTGCTACGCAACCGCCATCGGTTCCCTGTAAATGGGCTCCCAAACCAAAACAACGGATCGGAATTTCATTTTTGGAGATCGGTCAAAGGATTTCTGGATCAACAGAGAGCATTGCGAGCGAGGAACAGAGTCCCGATCTTCATTTAATCAAGCGAGACGAGTAAAGAAACTGTGCTTGCAGAGAGGAGATCAACTTGCATCTTCGTCAAAATCATTAAGTCATATCTTGCATGTCCTCTCGTTATAACATTTCTTATGCTCTTTGAATCACAGTCCTCCTGAATCCGTTTATGAATCCACTACCCAACGTGCTATTGCATCTAATCGTCATTCTTTTACCCTCATCATCTCATTTCCTAATATCATCCATAAACCAGCCTTACAAACACCATAGCTACTAAGAAGATCTTAGAACCCACCATTATCGGTTATCGATAATCGCATCGGCTATCATAACCGCATCGGCTTATCGTAGAACCGCCATCGGCTCTCGATCAAAACCAGAAAACCAGCCTTTCCCCTACCCAGTTCAACGAAACAATTTAATTGATACTTTGCAGTCTTTTGTGTTAATTCATATTAGCAGGGGAACCGACCACCTTCGAAAGGAAGTTTTATATTTCCCGCCCAAGGCGCTTTCCTCATTTATTGTCTAATTAAAATCTTGTGGTCTTGTGTTCTTATTTGCAGTAGTCCTTCCAAGACAAAAAGGAGTTCTTCGCAGTCGACCTAATCTTTCTCTACGGTGCGCGCACACCATCTCGACATTCCATGTATTCCTCCTAGCCCATAACTCTTATCTCTGCTTCTATAGAACGATTCATTCCGAGTGAAACAGATTACCTATATCCTTAACATGAGAAACCACTTCATATTATTGTCCGCGCACTTTACGAAACAAGCTACACGACAATAAGGGGCTAATGTAGACACCAAATTCGTGTCTTACGACCCCCTTGTGACCCGCATCCCATCTCGCAATCTAACCTCATCACCTAAACCTTACACAAGGATTTATTAATTACCTTATAATTGATAAATCCACATCACCTTACCCGCCACCTCACTTTGCCACCTCATCATGACCTAGCCCTAACCCTAAACTAACCTAATTAGGACCCATGACTTGGTCTAGACTCACATCCATAACTAATGCCTCCTTACTCGCACCCAAAGCCGACCTTCTAGCCACTTGACCAAGCCCGCAACTGATCTCTCGGGAGAAAAGCAGGGAAGGTGGGCTATTTTACTAAAAATAGCCTACTTTTTCCTTACCGATGCTGGTTCTCTACTCGACCGCCGTCTTTACGCGCAACCGCCATCGGTTCCTCAGAAATGGGCTCCCCAAACCAAAACAACGGATCGGAATTTCATTTTGGAGATCAGTCAAAGGATTTCTGGATCAACAGAGAGCATTGCGAGTGAGGAACAGAGTCCTGATCTTCATTTAATCAAGCAGAGACGAGTAAAGAAACCAGAAGTGCTTGCAGTAGAGGAGATCAACTTGCATCTTCGTCAAAACCAGTAAGTCATATCTTGCATGTCCTCTGTTATAACATTTCTTATGCTCTTTGAATCACAGTCCTCCTAAATCCGTTTCTGAATCCACTACCCAACGTGCCATTGCATCTAACTGTCATTCTTTTACCCCTCATCATCTCATTTCCTAATATCATCCATAAACCAGCCTTACAAACACCATAGCTACTAAGAAGATCTTAGAACCCACCGGTATCGGTTATCAGTAACCGGCATCGGCTATCATAACCGGCATCGGCTATCGAACCGCCATCGCTCCTCCGATCAAAACCAGAAAACCACCTTTCCCTACCCGGTTCAACGAAACAATTTAATTGATACTTTACAGTCTTTTGTGTTAATTCATATTAGCAGGGGAATTGACCACCTTCGAAAGGAAGTTTTATATTTCCAGGCCCAAGGCGCTTTTCTCATTTATTGTCTAATTAAAATCTTGTGGTCTTGTGTTCTTATTTGCAGTAGTCCTTCCAAGACAAAAGGAGTTCTTCGCAGTTCGGCTGATCTTTCTCTACGGTGCGCGCACACCATCTCGACATTCCACAGTATTCCTCCTAGCCCATAATTCTTATCTGCTTCTATAGGAATGAGTCATTCTGAGTGAAACAGATTACCTATATCCTTAACATGAGAAACCACTTCATATTATTGTCATGCGCAGCCTTTACGTAACAAGCTACACGACAATAAGGGGCTAATGTAGACACCAAATTCGTGTCTTACGACCCCTCGTGACCCGCATCCCATCTCGCAATCTAACCTCATCACCTAAACCTTACACAAGGATTTATTAATTACCTTATAATTGATAAATCCACATCACCTTACCCGCCACCTCACTTTGCCACCTCATCATGACCTAGCCCTAACCCTAAACTAACCTAATTAGGACCCATGACTTGGTCTAGACTCACATCCATAACTAATGCCTCCTTACTCGCACCCAAAGCCGACCTTCTACCCCACTTGACCAAGCCCGCAACTCGATCTCTCGGGAAAAGCGGGAAGGTGGGCTATTTTACTAAAAATAGCCTACTTTTTCCTTACCGATGCCGGTTCCTACTCGACCGCCGTCGGTTACGCAACCGCCATCGGTTCCCTGTAAATGGGCTCCCCAAACCAAAACAACGGATCGGAATTTCATTTTTGGAGATCAGTCAAAGGATTTCTGGATCAACAGAGAGCATTGCGAGCGAGGAACAGAGTCCTGATCTTCATTTAATCAAGCAGAGACGAGTAAAGAAACCAGAAGTGCTTGCAGTAGAGGAGATCAACTTGCATCTTCGTCAAAACCAGTAAGTCATATCTTGCATGTCCTCTGTTATAACATTTCTTATGCTCTTTGAATCACAGTCCTCCTAAATCCGTTTCTGAATCCACTACCCAACGTGCCATTGCATCTAACTGTCATTCTTTTACCCCTCATCATCTCATTTCCTAATATCATCCATAAACCAGCCTTACAAACACCATAGCTACTAAGAAGATCTTAGAACCCACCGGTATCGGTTATCAGTAACCGGCATCGGCTATCATAACCGGCATCGGCTATCAGTAACCGCCATCGGTTCCTCTGATCAAAACCAGAAAACCAGCCTTTCCCCTACCTAGTTCAACGAAACAATTTAATTGATACTTTACGCTCTTTTGTGTTAATTCATATTAGCAGGGGAACTCACCACCTTCGAAAGGAAGTTTTATATTTCCCGGCCCAAGGCGCTTTCTCATTTATTGTCTAATTAAAATCTTGTGGTCTTGTGTTCTTATTTGCAGTAGTCCTTCCAAGACAAAAGGAGTTCTTCGCAGCACGGCTGATCTTTCTCTACGTACGCGCACACCATCTCGACATTCCACGGTATTCCTCCTAGCCCATAACTCTTATCTGCTTTCTATAGAACGAGTCATTCCGAGTGAAACAGATTACCTATATCCTTAACATGAGAAACCACTTCATATTATTGTCCGCGCAGCTTTACAGAACAAGCTACACGACAATAAGGGGCTAATGTAGACACCAAATTCGTGTCTTACGACCCCTTGTGACCCGCATCCCATCTCGCAATCTAACCTCATCACCTAAACCTTACACAAGGATTTATTAATTACCTTATAATTGATAAATCCACATCACCTTACCCGCCACCTCACTTTGCCACCTCATCATGACCTAGCCCTAACCCTAAACTAACCTAATTAGGACCCATGACTTGGTCTAGACTCACATCCATAACTAATGCCTCCTTACTGCACCCAAAGCCGACCTTCTAGCCACTTGACCAAGCCCGCAACTGATCTCTCGGGAGAAAAGCAGGGAAGGTGGGCTATTTTACTAAAAATAGCCTACTTTTTCCTTACCGATGCCGGTTCCTACTCGACCGCCGTCGGTTACGCAACCGCCATCGGTTCCCTGTAAATGGGCTCTCCAAACCAAAACAACGGATTGGAATTTCATTTTTGGAGATCGGTCAAAGGATTTCTGGATCAACAGAGAGCATTGCGAGCGAGGAACAGAGTCCCGATCTTCATTTAATCAAGCGAGAGATGAGTAAAGAAACCGAAGTGCTTGCAGAGAGGAGATCAACTTGCATCTTCGCAAAACCAAGTAAGTCATATCTTGCATGTCCTCTCGTTATATAACATTTCTTATGCTCTTTGAATCACAGTCCTCCCGAATTTGTTTATGAATCCACTACCCAACGTGCTATTGCATCTAACTGTCATTCTTTTACCCTCATCATCTCATTTCCTAATATCATCCATAAACCAGCCTTCTTACAAACACCATAGCTACTAAGAAGATCTTAGAACCCACCGGTATCGGTTATCGATGAACGACATCGGCTATCATAACCGGCATTGGCTATGGTATCAAGAACGCCATCGGTTCCTCTCGATCAAAACCAAAACCATCCTTTCCCTACCCAGCCAACGAAACAATTTAATTGATACTTCTACGAGTCTTTTGTGTTAATTCATATTAGCGGGGAACTCGACCACCTTCGAAAGGAAGTTTTATATTTCCTGGGCCCAAGGTAGTTTCCTCATTTATTGTCTAATTAAAATCTTGTGGTCTTGTGTTCTTATTTGCAGTAGTCCTTCCAAGACAAAAGGAGTTCTTCAGCATCACTCGATCTTTCTCTACGGTACGCTCACACCATCTTGACATTCCACAGGTATTCCTCCTAGCCCATAACTCTTATCTGCTTTATATAGGAACGAGTCATTCCAAGTGAAACAGACACCTATATCCTTAACATGAGAAACCACTTCATATTATTGTCCGCGCAGACTTTACAAAAACAAGTTACACGACAATAAGGGGCTAATGTAGACACTCAAATTCGTGTCTTACGACCCCTCGTGACCCGCATCCCATCTCACAATCTAACCTCATCACCTAAACCTTACACAAGGATTTATTAATTACCTTGTAATTGATAAATCCACATCACCTTACCCGCCACCTCACTTTGCCACCTCATCATGACCTAGCCCTAACCCTAAACTAACCTAATTAGGACCCATGACTTGGTCTAGACTCACATCCATAACTAATGCCTCCTTACTCGCACCCAAAGCCGACCTTCTAGCCACTTGACCAAGCCCGCAACTGATCTCTCGGGAGAAAAGCAGGGAAGGTGGGCTATTTTACTAAAAATAGCCTACTTTTTCCTTACCGATGCCGGTTCTGCTACTCGACCGCCGTCTTACGCAACCACCATCGGTTCCTCAGTAAATGGTCTCCCAAACCAAAACAATGGATCGGAATTTCATTTTTGGAGATCGGTCAAAGGATTTCTTGATCAACAGAGAGCATTGCGAGCGAGGAACAGTCCCGATCTTCATTTAATCAAGCAGAGACGAGTAAAGAAACCGAAGTGCTTGCGGAGAGAGAGATCAACTTGCATCTTCGTCAAAACCAAGTAAGTCATATCTTGCATGTCCTCTGTTATAACATTTCTTATGCTCTTTGAATCACAAATCCCCGAATCCATTTCAATCCACTACCCAACGTGCCATTGCATCTAACTGTCATTCTTTTACCCCTCATCATCTCATTTCCTAATATCATCCATAAACCAGCCTTACAAACACCATAGCTACTAAGAAGATCTTAGAACCCACCGGTATCGGTTATCAGTAACCGGCATCGGCTATCATAACCGGCATCGGCTATCAGTAACCGCCATCGGTTCCTCTGATCAAAACCAGAAAACCAGCCTTTCCCCTACCCAGTTCAACGAAACAATTTAATTGATACTTTACAGTCTTTTGTGTTAATTCATATTAGCAGGGGAACTGACCACCTTCGAAAGGAAGTTTTATATTTCCTGGGCCCAAGGCAGTTTCCTCATTTATTGTCTAATTAAAATCTTGTGGTCTTGTGTTCTTATTTGCAGGTAGTCCTTCCAAGACAAAAGGAGTTTTTCGCGATCACCCGATCTTTCTCTACGATGACGCGCACACCATCTCGACATTCCACAGTATTCCTCCTAGCCCATAACTCTTATCTGCTTTACTATAGGAACGAGTCATTCCGAGTGAAACAGTGACCAATCCAATTGCATATCTCCTTTGACATCTCAACATAATATTCGCCCAAAAATACCGTAAGAGGCATACATGTATGCTATAAGGATTCATATCATGTTTTTCTTATCAAGAAAATATGCCAATGCAACGTCGACATCCTTGATTTGACCCATAAGGGTAACATATTTCATTTCCATGGAGAGACACCGACTAGATGTAGGTAAAAGGGAGAGGTCAAGAATTTAGTGACTTTTGCAGGCATGAATTATCTGAGGCATCAAAGTCAATGATGAAATTGTTTAGTTTATACCTGTTAACAAACAAGGCCATGTAGAAAAGATCTACTTTCCTAAAGATGGAGGGTGTGGAAGCAATAAAATTTAGAGATGGAGTGGATTGAGATGCACAATGTGGTTCTTTGGTGGTGGCATCTTTAGGGCATGAGACATGGCTACTTCCTTTGATATGCTGAATAAGTTTCTCAAGTTTCTTAGGATGTGTTCTCAAGTATTCAAATTTGGAAATTTGGAATTTGGATCTTTTGCATTTTCAATGATATCAAAGTATGGAAAGGTGGTAGGAACATCAAGGTTTGTGGCAGATTTTCCATGGATGTTCTTAGGATTTACAGAAACTATTTTTTCAAGAGAAGTTAAAGGAGACTTACTTTAAGAGGCATAAGGATTCTTAGTTTGATTGATCTCATGCTTCTTCTCGGTTGACATTGCTAAAGCAGCACTTCAATGATCCTCATTTCATTTTTGTTTTACTCGAGACCATTTGAGGATTTAATTTCTTATCTAGACAAAGAGAAGAACAAATTTTTTATCCTTTTGTGTTCGAGTGAATATTGCATATGAGTAACTATCTCGTGGGTTCTTCATCATCAAGTGTGCATTTACAAAAATGATTCAAGCACACTCTCTTTCTCCTTCATCTTCAACTTATGATTCAAAATTTTCTTCTTCTTCATCTTTGCTTCTCTCACACATTGCATTGACCAGTGGAGCCTCCAAGGAAAGCCTTGGGTGCTCCTACAATTTGATTTCTATTTTAGTTTGGATGAGGTGTTCATTGAGAAACCTCCCTTTTTAGCATTATCAATTCATTTTCTAACTTCTACAACATTGGATCAGTTCTCTTATCTTTGGAACTTTGGGTTTTATCTTTTATTGAAGGATTCTTGATCTTCTAAAAAAATGATGTCATCTTCCACTTTGACAAAAATTTCTTGAGCATTGTCCAAATCTCGTGGTTGAACTCTCCACAGTGTGATACTTCAAGAAATTTATCATTTACAAAGAACATATTCAAATTATCTATAGTGGGAAGAGTAACGACGAGAATCCTATTGACCAGCTTGTTGAATTTTTCCACGAAGTCTCTTATGGATTCTTACGGTTCTTTCTTCATCTAAGAGAGTTGAGGAAGGAGGGCATGAAAATATTTGGTGGTCTTGAATCTGTCTTCAAACTTCTTCTTGATATCACTCTAGTTGGAGATTAAGGGTGCTGATAAGGAGTAGAACCAATCTATCACCGCACCTTGCAATGTTTCCATGAGCAACTACACAACAACATCTTCATGTTGCACTCTAAGGATGCCACAGGCTGTGATAAAGGCTGTAATGTGATCATTAGGACGTTGCTTACCATCTCCATAGAACTTTGAAAAATTATTTCTTGATCCTTGTGGAAGCTCATGAAGTGGTGGAGCTAAAGCCAACAAATAAGTAATGTGTTCCCATAGTACAGGTGTTATCCAAAATGAGCCCCCTGCTTATTTTGGCTAACTTGCCTTCATTCTTTCCTTCCTTGTGCTTCAATATCAAATTTTACACATTTCAGGCACTCAAAGGTTTCTAGAAATAGCTTCATCAGATAGGATTTTTCTTCCCCTTTCCAGAAAGGTAAAATTTTCCTCCTAACTCCTTGTAATTTTTGAGTTATGGCTCGGTGGAGTTTTTTGGGGAAATTTTCCCTAAACAGGCCCGGCCAATGAGAAACCGACATGTGGCAAGGCAGAGTGGCAGGCGTCAAGGGGATGTTGGATTTTTTGGCACTTTGGTCAAAAGGCACAGAGGAAGAAGTTCACCTGCGGGCCCGCGGAAGGAGGAAAATATGTTGGCTAAGGCCCGCCGAGCAATGAGGTGGCGCCACGTGTCCTGTCAGCGGCGGGAGTCGGGGCGGTGGAAGGATTTGGTGAAATTTTCCAAAGTTACAAAAGGCACAAAGGTGTGCATTGAACCCATGGCCCCATCGATTAATCAAATGGCGCCACGTGGCCACATCAACTGGAGGTCGGGCCGCGGAGGTAAATTGGGAAATTTTCCCAATGAAAATTTAAAAGGCGCAAAGGGTAGAAAATGATCCTGAGGCCCGCAGATCAGCCAGAGGGTGACACGTGGCAGTGGAGTGGTGGGGTGTAGAGAATTTTTGGAATTTTTCCCAAATTCAAAAAAGGGGAAAATTTTCAAGTTTCAGCCCGCCAACCCGAATTTTGCCCTAAAATTGCCATTTTTGCCCTAAATCTTCAGAGGGGCATAACTTTCGATCCCGAGCTCGGATTTTCACGTTCTTTATATCATTGGAAAGATGGTGAAATTATCCACACGATGGAATATTCAATTTTGAATTTTGATGGATATTTGTAGGATAAAAATGGAAAAACGTCTCTAGCATGCAAAACACGAAAACGACTCCAACCACCAAAATTAATGAAGTATGGGCCTCTGTTTTGCTCTGTAAAGCAATGTACTTCAAGTATGGGATTTTTCATGGAAACCCATCATTTTTAGGCCAATTAGATGAATATTTTTGGTGGTTGAAGTTCCAAATCAATTTTCCCGCATTTTCTCCTTTCTTCCATTCTGCTTGATGGTTAAAAGCCAGTTTTGGCTCATTTGTAACAAGTTGTTCATCATTCTTCTCTGCCTCTCCCTTATTTTCTTCCCCAGGGTTGAAAATTGAGTTTGAACCTCTTCCCCTACTCTGTAATGGCATTTTTTTCCTCTTATCTATGAAATGATGTTTTGTGCAAACTTCTGGAGCAATAAAAACATGTTTTGTGATGCATTTGTCCATCCTTGCTCATTTTTACTTGTTTTCTTCTTGCCTCTCTTCATTGTAGGTATTTGTGCATGTTTGAATGTTCATTACAGGTTTTGGAGCTGTGTTCATGGAGTTTTGGAACATTTTTTTGTGAAATCCATCCTTGGTTTTGTGATGCACTTGTCCATCCTTCCCATTGCTCACCTCTTCTTGTTCCATGGCAGTTTTGATAGATGTTCAACATTTTCCTTCTCTGGTGTATCACCGTTTTAGTGTAGGCTCTATTTTTCCCTCTTTTCTCTCTCTCTCTCTCTCTCTCTCCTTGGCATAGTTAGATCAAGATTAGATTAGCTTGCCTTACTGGAATAGCTTGTGGCGGTGTAGTTTAGGAAGAGGAACCAACCTTATCTCGGAGAGCTTTCCCTATTTGCAAAGCTCCCACTCTTTAGGAAAGCTCAATGTTGTGCATTCACACCAAATGAAATTTCCTTAGAAAATCTGATCCATAGGTCATTTTGGGGGTGTTTGTGAGTTTGTACTAATAGTTTTGGCATGCCCGGTGGGACCTTAGAGGTCTTCCACTTTATTTTTGACAGGTTGGTGTGTTCCTGTTAAGGATTCACCTTTGGAGGCATATTCAAAAGCACATCTGGTGACTCCATCTGGTAAATAACTCATTCTCTGAGTTGTAGACCCTCTTTCCATTCATTTTCCATTCATTATTCTTTCCATCTCTTCCATATTCTTTCATTCCATGAAGTTGTGCAATCATGACTTCATTTCCATCATGGAATTCACATTTACAACAACAATAATATATTCCACCTCCAACATGTTTTTCAAATCCTCTAGATCAGCATTTTGATCAAATTCAAAATCAGTTTGGCTATGAAGCACATCAAGCACAAGGATACACATATGATGAGGGAAGTCAAGAAGAAAGTGCAGATTTGTTGGAGAAAATCCAAAAAATGGAGGTTGGCATGGTGCAATCAAGGGATCAAGCACAAATGAAGGCATTTCAGATTGGTTTCAGAGCACCCTGTCCATGGGGAGGCCATTTTCCAAGACATTATAGCCCTTAGGATAAGTTGGACTTCATGATTGAGATGCTGCCCCAACTTGCACAATGGACACTGGAGATAGAGACCTATAAACTTGGTGTTGAGCAACCTTGTCAATGGGTAAGTTCTACACCATCATCTGGTTTTTCTCTTTCCATTCCTCAAGTAGCACCATCTCATTTTGAATGCCAAATTCTAAATCCAGCCCATGCTGCCCCAAGTGTTGATTCCATTTCTCCATCCCCTAGTCTTCCACCCCATCTCAATTCTTCTAGTCCTTTTCCCTTCCAAACAGCCACTCCCTACAAAGAAACAAAAGTTTCTATCTCCTCCAACACCACAAAAAATTGCAAAATCAATTGAGTTACAACCCACCCCTCCTCTTGCATTCCCAAATCCATGTTGGGAAGATAAAAATCAGAATGCCAGTCAAGGAAAACAACAGCAAGAAGAAGAGCCAAACAAGGATGAAAAGATTAAAAGTTTGTTGAATTTGGCTCTTAAATTCGGGATTACAAAAATCCCCTTGATGGTGAAACCAATAGAGGAGGTTAGAGTTGAAGAATGAGTGGTGGCCAAGGCTGATTTTGTTGTAGCAAAAGAAGAGAAAAGAGAGAAGTAGATCAACAATCAGTTTGCTCATAATGTAGTGTCCGTGTTGGCACTCTACTTAAAGGAAATTCTGGTCCAATTAAAGTTGCACAATCAGCCATGGAAAGAAGCTCTGAAGAAGATCTTATAATCCCAACTTGTCCTCTAGAGCAGCAGATTGAAGAGTTTGACTTGACAAACTTCATGCTAGAGGAAGAGTTCAATCAAGAGCAATATTGTATTCAAACAATGAGAGGAAGGAGAAGCTTCTCCAAATCCAAAAGAAGAGGAGCACATTCCAGATGTGGGGGAGAAAAGTGCAGATCCAAAGGCTTTGAGCACAAAGTAGGCTATAGAAGAACCTTTACTTCTTCTTTCTACTTCATCTCTCTCGAGTTCTAGTGCTGAAGAAGAGTTTGATATCTCAAACTCAATGTTGGAGGATGAAAGAAACCATGGTGATCAAGTTTCAGATCAAGAGAACACCATGGGAGAGGTTGAACATTTGCAGTAGGACAACAATGAGGTAGTTTACCTGTCTGATTTGGAGGACTGTTTTGATGAAGAAGAACCAGTTGAAATCACACCATCTTCTCCTTCATCATCCATCTTCCAAACATAAGAACCTACTGTCATGGAGGAGAACTTTCATTTGCAGCAGCCTACATCTTATAGCAGCTCTTTGGAATCAAGATTGGAAGATTTAAATCTTCCATGTTCTTCATTGGAGGAAGAGAAAGGGCAGAAAAGTTATACCATTTCTTCCACACCATCCATTCAAGAAGGTTTGCAAGAAGATTCCATTTTTGGAATGGAAAATTAGAGTTATGGGCATATCAAATGGATCAGACCTTTCCCAATCAGGTATTTGGCTTCATTGGAGCCAAAGGAGAAGCCACAACTAGTCATGCTTGCCTCTAAGCATGAGGATGATATGCAAAGTTCCAAGGATCAGCTGCCATACCTCTTCAATCCAAATGTAGAGAAACTAAAAGAGGTATTGGATTTGTTTTCAGTTGACACCTTGCTAATTTGGGTAGAATACCAGCTTCTTGTTGATTTTCCACTCATCCTAGTAGCCATACTCAACTCCAAATCATTTGCATGGCTGCCAATTTTGAAGAAAGGAAGCTATTTTGCACAACCAGTTACAGGGTTTGTTTAGCTCACCTTTGCTTCCAATTAGAGTAGAGTAGGTAGGTTTTCTTTCAATAGAAGAAGTGCTTGTGCACACTCTACATGTTCCATTTGGAGCATGTATGATTTTCAGTTTTGTACATAGTTTTTGGTGCTGTTGTATTGCTCTTGCACAGTCCATTTCAGTGGCATTTTGGTGAAGATCAACTCCAAGTTCAGTGGGTTTCCAAGTAGCTCAGAGGTCAGATTTTCATAGTTTAGATCAGAATCAATTCATCAGGCTTGACTCCATGCCCAATGGATGCTTCAAAGGCCACTGATCATTCATCTAGTAGGTAGATGACCCCTGAGAGTCGCCAAAATTGTTATCCAAAATGAGCCCCCGCTTATTTTGGCTAACTTACCTTCATTCTTGCCTTCCTTGTGCTTCAATATCAAATTTTACACATTTTAGGCACTCAAAGGTTTCTGAAATAGCTTCATCAGATAGGATTTTTCTTCCCCTTTCCAGAAAGGTAAAATTTTCCTCCTAACTCCTTGTAATGTTTGAGTTATGGCTCGGCGGAGTTTTTTGGGGAAAGTTTCCCTAGACAGGCCCGCGGCCAATGAGAAACCAACAGGTGGCAAGGTGGAGTGGCAGGTGTCGGGGGGATGTTGGAGTTTTTGGCACTTTTGTCAAAAGGCACAGAGGAATAAGTTCACTCGTGGGCCCGCGGAAGGAGGAAAATATGTTGGCTAAGGCCTCGCGAGTAATGAGGTGGTGCCATGTGTCCTGTCAGCGGCGGGAGTTAGGGCGGCGGAAGGATTTGGAAATTTTTCCAAAGTTGCAAAAGGTGAAAAGGTGAGCATTGAACATGTGGCCCCATTGATTAATCAAATGGTGCCACGTGGCCACATCAGCAGCGGAGGTCGAGGCCCGCGAGAGGTAAATTGGGAAATTTTCCCAATGAAAATTTAAAAGGCGCAAAGGGCAGAAAATGATCTTGAGGCCCGCAGATCAGCCAGAGGGTGACATGTGGCAGCGGAGCAGTGGGGCATGGAGAATTTTTGGGAATTTTTCCCAAATTCAAAAAAGGGGAAAATTTTCAAGTTTTGGCCCGCCAACCCAAATTTTGCCCTAAAATTGCCATTTTTTCCCTAAATCTTCAGAGGGGCATAACTTTTGATCCCGAGCTTGGATTTTCACATTCTTTATATCATTGGAAAGATGGTGAAATTATCCACATGATGGAATATTAAATTTTGAATTTTTATGGATATTTGTAGGAGAAAAATGTCCTTGGCATGCAAGAACACAGAAAATGACTCCAACCACCAAAATTAATGAAGTATGGGCCTCTGTTTTGCTCTGTAAAGCAATGTACTTCAAAGTATGGGATTTTTCATGGAAACCAATCATTTTTAGGCTAATTAGATGAATCTTGTTAGTGGTTGAAGTTCCAAATCAATTTTCCCACATTTTCTCCTTTCTTCCATTCTGCTCGATGGTTAAAAGCTAGTTTTGGCTCATTTGTAACAAGTTGTTCATCATTCTTCTCTGCCTCTCCCTTCTTTTCTTCCCCAGGTTGAAAATGGAGTTTGAACCTCTTCCCCTGCTCTATAATGGCATTTTTTTCCTCTTATCCATGAAATGATGTTTTGTGCAAACTTCTGGAGCAATAAAAATGTGTTTTGTGATGCATTTGTCCATCCTTGCTCGTTTTTGCTTGTTTTCTTCTTCCTCTCTTCATTGTAGGTATTTGTGCATGTTTGAATGTTCATTGTAGGGTTTTTCAGCTATGTTCATGGAGTTTTGGAACATTTTTTTGTGAAATCCATCCTTGGTTTTGTGATGCACTTGTCCATCCTTCCCATTTCTCACCTCTTCTTGTTCCATGGCAATTTATATAGATGTTCAACATTTTCCTTCTTTGGTGTATCACCGTTTTAATGTAGACTCTATTTTTCCCTCTTTTCTCTCTCTCTTTCTCCTTGGCATAGTTAGATTAGGAATAGATTAGCTTTCCTACACTAGAATAGCTTGTAAGCAGGTAGTTTAGGAAGAGGAAACGACCTTCTCTAGAGAGCTTTCCCCATTTGCAAAGGTCCCACACTTAGGGAAAGCTCAATGTTGTGCATTCAAACCAAATGACATTGCCTTAGAAAAGCTTATCCATAGGTCATTTTGGGGGTGATGTGAATTTTCACTAACAACAGATGCTTGTGATACTATTTCTTCCTCTACTTCAGGTTCTTCTCTTTCTTCTTTGTGTGGAATGAATACTAGTGGTCCAAAGAATCGGGTTCTTCAATATGACCTTTAAGAGGATTTTCAGGAACTTGTCTTCTTGTTGGTACAAGAGGAAGTCTGAAATCAGCTCTTTGTTTTCCTCAAATGTGGGGTCAACAACACCACCTGCATGATTAGCTTGAGTGAACTTTATTTCTGCTAGATTTTTTAAAGTGCTTTGGAAAAAGGATTTTTGATCATTCAAGTAATTTTTTATTTATTTTTTGATTTTTTAATTTTTTGATATTTTGATATTTTGATATTTTGATTTTTTTATGTCTCCCTAACGGAGTCGCTAAAAACTATTGGTGAAAAAAAAAAATTAATATGGAAAATTAGGTGTTTCCACCAACGCTTACGAGGCTACGTACCTCTGCATTGAATGGTGAAACTCCCATTATCAAATATAAACTAATATACTTGTATCTAAATGCTATGGGTTTGCCAAATAGGTCAGGAATCACAAAGGAATACTCCACTAAACCTATGGCAAAGTGCTTGTAGAGGTACAAGGGGGGAAATTACAATGATGAGGGGTTAAGGAGAGAAATTAGGAAAGGAAGGTTATTGCTATGAGTAGGCCCATTACAAATTTCACACCTAATAACTGGAGTATTTTAACATTCAATACAAAGGAAAGAAATAATGAAGCTATCTAGTGAGAAGATAAAACCTAGACACACAATTCTTAGATTCATTTATCAAATATACATAGCTCTTTCTTGATCACTATGTTTGTAAAGTACATAAAAGAGAAATAAAATAACACACAGAAAAGGGGAATGTATGAAATATAGCTTTATTTCATGTGGATTGGTGATACAAATCTCAAAAACAACCATCCACAATTGCTACAACATAGAAGCTATCAAAATCTAGAATTTTTAGGATCCTTTGGAATGGAGAAGCCATCCTAATTTATAAGAATGTGAATTGTCCTCTCATCTCCCCCCACATGACTCTTCACATTCCTATTCCACTTGTGACCATTCAATTGCCCCTAGAAGATAAAAATTAAGTATTTCTCTTTTAATTTTGAGAAAATACTTTTACAATTTACACATATGTCACTTAAGTGAATAAAACAAAATTTCAAATTCAGGCCTAGAAATTGACAGTTATATAGCCCATTTTTTGTGATTTAAACCATATTTTACAGGTGAATTTTTTTAAAAACCGTAGACAATGACAGGCAAATTTTTTTGAAAGCTATAAATTTTTAAAATGGTTTATATAAAAACATAATACCTATTTATGTATCTATGAAAAATTATGGATATATCTATAAAAATTACTCAAATTATAGCCATCCGAAAGAGCTAAGATATCAACAAATTTTTATTTGATAGGAACAAATAATTTGAAATTCTAGGCCTGAATACAATGATTACACTCAATGAAGAATTAAAAAGGAGGTAGAGAAGAGGGTCATGGGGAGAGAAGAGAAGGAATGCTAAAAAACATGGATTTTGATTAATATCATCTCAAAGGAGTTAAAAATGACAATATGACCCATGATGAATTTGCATAGTAATGCACTAATGAAGAGCTATGATGAAGAACACTTTGACAATTTTCCTCTCTTGAAAACCCTTGAAATGATGAACCTTTTCCACATTGATTGAACACACCGAGAAGAGGAGTGATGAGAAATTGAGAAGTAGACCACTGATAATACTGGAAGATAAATCCCCTTATTAATAAAATCCTTCTGATCCTTGAGACATTGTCACATCTTTATGATCAACCATTCACATGGGAGAGATTGGATGCACTTTGTTCACCCCGTCATGATCTTGATTCTGCCACTATGGGAACACTGATGATGAGTGAAGCATGAGACAAAAACATTCTGATCATGGAGAAAGGAAAGAAAAATGAAACCAATTCTTCCACATTTTTATCATGCACCCTATGTGAAATGAGCTGAAATGGCCTTTGGTACAAAATTGGCAATTTTCTCGCTTTGACACTTTTTTTGCTTGCCACATCGGGAATGTGGGAATTGACTTGAAAATAGAGAGAGGAGCTCCTATGAGTACCGAGACCATTGTAGGATGAGTTAAAGACTGATATGTGACAAATTTTAGCTCATTTAACCCATTTAATATTTTTATAATATTCACCATTATGGTCCTATTTAGCCAAATTTCTGCGATTTTTGTCAATCTTGCTAATTTTGAGTGTCCCAATCACGAGGGAATGAAATAAGGAGTATGAATGAAATTTTTCTTAGATTTAATATTTTTAGTATGTGATCCCATGGAGAATTAATAAAAATATAAAGTGGTCTTATTAATTTAGGATTCGAATGAAACAACATGCAAAAGTTTACATAATTCATTTCAAGTTCTCGCTCCAATTTTGAGAGATTCCGCTGCATCATTGTACATCCGAGAAAAGGTGATTTTTTGTGCGACAATCCATGTGGAAATAAAATATATATGCGGGAATGAATTAGGGTATGAAAATATTATTCTTGAATGTTTTTACACTAAGAACCTTTAGTTCAAATCTCATGGCAATCGGAGTTCAAGAGCATGAGTTATGAGCAAAACAAGATTCAAACGCTTAGGGCACAGGGAGGAGTTTTTTTGTGTTTGAATGTTATGAACCATTTTTAAAAATTTATTTAATATATTTAAAGAAGGTTTATTTAAGTTATGTTTCAAAATTTTGAGTGATGATGAGCATGGGTGGATGCATTTATGGAGTGGGAGATAAGAAGGAATCACATAGATGAGGTAGCAATGAAAGCTTGAAAAATCAAACTTCTAGTTTTTATAACTCCATAGGGAGGGGAGAAGTTTTTTGTCCCAATTTTTCCCTTGGGATAGGATGGAAGGGGGAGAAAAATGAACCTTATCCCTAGGATGACAAGTGGTGATCATTGAGCGGATGATGGAGGAAAACTAGTTTTTAGCACCTGGGGTTGAGGCTGGGTCATATAGAAAAACCATGCAAGAGAAGGGGGAATGTTTTTCTGTCCCAATTTCCCCTTGTTTTAGGATGGAATAGATAGAAAATTTCACCTTATCCTTATGGTGACAAGTGGCAAGTTGAGGTTTCACGAGGCAGGGGGCTAAAATCTAGAAAATGGGCTTATTGAGACTTCCTGGGTCATGTGATGGGTCTAGGGGATTAACTGGGAATGAGGCACATTTTTTTGTCCTCATTATCTCCTCTCTTTGGTCTATAAGGGATAAGAAATTTCACCTTAGCCTCATGCTGACATATGGCACTTAAAAATTGGCTAAGTATGGAAGGCTTACCTTGGGAGCAACCTTGAAGACGAACTTTTCTGAGCTCCGAGAGGACATTTTTGATAAAAAATTATATGATTTTGAATCCCAAAATCCTTATGAATAAAATGGGATGGGTATCAAGGTATAATTTTTCCTACAAATCCCTCAAAAATATATTTCTTTATCAGGATCGCAGGTGTGTGCTCACAAAATGAGTTCGAAAGAAGTGTTTGGGGTCTTGTGACAAATCTAAAAATACCATAATTAAGAGGATTGAATAATATTTCCAATGGTATCTTGATTGGCCTCTAAGTCATTCTGGAGACCCCATAATCATCTTCCAAATATTAGGTTCTTTTTTAAACTCCAAGATCCTTCACCTTCAAAACCTCGCTTCCACTAAACTTGCTCCCAAACCTTCAAATATTCTTAAATCACTTGAAAAATGTTATTGATCCTTGATACTCCCTGATGAATTTAATCCTTCAAATCTCTACTCCATAGGATGCACACCTGCCTTAGAAATGCTAAAAATAACTATTTATAAGTCTACTTGAAAAGTCTATCTTGAGAGGCACTATCTTGGAAGAACTTCATGAACTTGTTTTCATATTTCCAACACACAGAAATGTCATTACATCACAGAGAAGAAATTGGAGGATTGGGATAGGCATGAAATAGGGGGAAAATGATCCGGAGAAGTGCTTAGGATGGTTTAGGGAAGACTCGGGGTAAAATTTTCAATTTTGGCTAAGTTTTCATGCTTGAAAGTTTAAAATTTTCATGTTGCACATTTGCATGACAACACCGAGAACCCAATTTTTCATGTGTACTCTCACAATATCCCAGGATTTTTTGGTTTCTTATGAAATGAAACTCCCATTTCTCTACACTTTCTCATCTTTTTGCTTCTCTACTCATCTTGGAGTCTACCTCTCCGAGTACCTTGCTGCGTTTCTTCTTTCTATCGGGGTATCCTTCTCTCGTGCTCCTTCTAGGGTGTCCTACCTCTAGTTACTTTCGGATGATCTTCCATACATCTACTGTGTATTAGTTGCATGCCAATTTTTTGTGTTCATCTTCTATATTCCCTTTATCTTCCATCACCACAGCCATTTTTTGTGGATTTACACATACCTCCTTTTACTCATGGTATTCGTTGACCATCTCTATTTATTCCTTAGAAACCTCCTTCATTAATGTGATATTATCATGCACCGTTGTCCAATGTGTCTATTCTTACACATATTCATGTGGTACTCCCACACCGATCTCTTCTTATCCTTTGTTCTTTTATCGTGCAACCTTTATCTATGCCTCCTTGCATGCCTTATCTATGCATCCTTTGCACACTCTTTCCACCGTGATTTCAACCGTCTCTTGAGTCCTTCATTATCTCAAAATCCTTTCCACCTTTCTCCTTTGAGTGATATTATCATACGTGTTTTAGTCGGGTCCACACCTCTCGAGTTTCTAAAGATCCTTCATCATTTCCTTAAGTTTTTTTATGATTGTTATGTCTAGAAAATCTACCTTTCTTGGCACCATCTTGATTTTATTTTTCGTTCTTTACCCACCTTCACACAATGGAGAACACAAATCTCCACTCACTACCTCATGTTTGATAGTCTGCATAGCCTCATTTTCATGAACACAACCTCGCTTTGATACCAATTGATAGAAATAACTCTACGAGACACTCCTAGCCTTCCTTTAAAATCAACATAATGAAAATTGAAGGTTACTTTGTATTAACTTAAATGGCCATAAGATATCTACAAATATTTCCCTTTAAGGGACGTACATTGATGGTGCCTCTTAGGAGTAATCATACTTACTCCTCACTTCGTCCCTATGGACAAACCCAACTTTATCTCTCGGACCATACAACTCACACCTCCTACCACTTGGGCCAAAAATGCTACCACTTCCACCAAAACCTTCATGTTGGTGATCCTCCTCTTATTTATAACTACGTGAACCCGATATTACTTTATCTCTCCCTTGTGCCGACTTCTCTAAAAATCCTCGCCGAATTTAAAATTGAATCGACACCTTTACCGCCCTTATCAACATAATATACTTCCAACCCATCTATTCGTGCCATGTCATCTAGTGGTTGGTTTCATCTGATTAGCATTCATATCATCTGATCAATATCACTCACGTGACCATGTAATCTTGTCCCTGGTCCTTCTCTTACCAGCCATTGTCTTGTCTTTTCACCGAAGCTTCGTCCTCTCTACACTCCACAAATTTATTTCTCAATACTTCTTTGTGCTTCCTTCTATATCCTTGTGCCTTCTCTCTTGTTCCTTGTCACTTCAATTATATCCCACGCAAATCCATGATCTCTCCTAATTGTCTTCCTCCACCTAAATCCATCAAGAATTTTCTATTCTCTTTCCCAATTTATCCCCTGGATTCCTCCTCTTATGCATTCCTTTTAGGCCCACTTGGTCTCGATACCATTTGATGACAACACCTTTACTAGGTACTCCCCAATCCCGCCTTCAAATTCACTAATGGAATGAAAATCGAAGTTTCCTTTGTATTAACTCAAATGATCATATCACATCTATAAATATTTCCCTCTAAGGGACATACACTTCTCATGCCTCTTATGGATAACAAAAATTATTCCTCACTTCATCTCTATGGACAAACCCGACCTTTGTCTCTCGGTCCCCTACAACTTGTATCTCATACCACTATGGCCAACAAAGTTACCACCGCAGCTAACAACCTTCATGCTAGTGATCCTCATCCTATTTATAGTTACGCATGCGATTTTCCTGCTTCATTCTATTCTACATTGGCTTCTCCAAAATTCCCGCTCAAACATTACAATTGAATCTAGCACCTTTACTTCCCTTATCCGAGTAATATAATTCCAAATAATATCTTTGCTTCACATCATCTAGTGGCTTGTTTTATCTGATTAGCCTTCCTATCATCCGGTCACTATCACCCATGTGACCATGCAAGCTTGTCCTTGGTCCTTCTACTTCCAATTATTGTCATGTCTTTTCACCTTAGGATTCGTCCTCTCTACACTCTACATATTTCTTTCTAAATACTTTTTGACACTTGATTTTATATCATCATGTCTTCTCTCTTGTTCCTTGGCACTTAAATTATCTCCCGTACATGTCCATGCTTTCTCCTACTTATCTTCCTCCATCTAAATCCATTTGGGATTTTCTCTTCTCATGTTGATTTCTTGTTTTCTTCTCTTGTGTCTCGCTCTCTCTCCCACTTTCTCCCTTATCTTCCTAGGGATTATCTTTATAGTGTATCTTCTTCTTTGCACACTCTCCTTGCACATTTCTTCCATGTAGCCTTCATCTCTATGCCCAATATATTTTCATGGGCTCCTTCATCAATTCTCCTTCTTTTCTACTTATGGTTGTTATTCCATATTATTTTCTCCCTTGTGCACCACAATCTTCACACAATTTATCCTCTTTTATTTACATCTTCTTTCTATGCACACTCCTCTTGTGGCTTTGGGCCACTTTTATTCTCTTCTCTAAGGAAAATCTATTCTTCAAGACACTTATTCCTTGCGAATTCATCTTCTCCTTTACCTTAGAGATCTCGCTTGAATTTTATTCTCCTCTACTCCTCTCCTAAAGCACAATTATTTTGTAATCATCTTCTCACACTATTTCTCTCTTCCTTATTCTTCTCTTCACTATCTTTGGAAAACTCCTTTTTGAATAGTTGCCTCATGGTCGGTGATATTCCGGTCTTCCTTAGTATCTTTTCATGTTGCTACATAATTAGTTCACACTTCTCTTGGGCTACTCGTCCACTTCTTCCAATCTCTACCACTTCTCTTTTAATTTCTTTTTTCATCTCAACAACTCCTCTTATAATTATTCCATGCATCTTCCTTGCACTCTCCTTGCCTCATTTATATGCATTCTTCATTTTTGTGTGCATCCTTTTGTAGTTTTTCTAAGTCAAAATATTCCCCGACATCATTTTGTCTAATAATGCTTTGTTAGATGTGTTGTTTAAATTATATAATTTTTGATTACCTTTACTTAATTCAGGTTTGTCTATAAGATGTTTCAAGTTTTCATCACCAAAATATGATGGTAGATTTGCTCCCATTTCTAGGATGTGAAAAAGGTATTAATTTTTGAATTTTTGTAGAAATTCATCTATTTGTTATTTTTCTTATTTGGTGATTTCAGGTTGTCTATCTTCATCCTCTTTTTCAAAACTATCTTTTCCAAGGGGATTGGTTCTATCAAAATTATCCTATATATTTTGGATTATTTTGTGGGTGATCACCATTTTTCTAGAGGTAAAAACGTAACATGAAAGGTGGTTTGTGATTTTAACAAGTTTGATAAGCTTGATAAGTTTTGGATGATGTTTAAGCTCAAAGGATGATAATATTGGATTTTGGCTTGTTTTGGACTGGTAAATGTGCTAAGTGAAGTCAGATTTGATGTGATCAAAGGTTATGTATCCAAAGGATAAAACTATGTTTTAGGTTGACAAATTGAATTTTATTCGATTGGATTATATTTATATGTGTTTACCCAAAGTATAAGACTTTTTTCAGATTTGATAGATTGGATTTGGATTTGATTGATAGATTATGATTTCTGATTTGGATCAAATTTTGATTGGATTTGATTTTCTTAAATTTGGATTTATATATCCAAAGGATAAGAATTTGATTTAATTTAATTTTCTTAGATTTGGATGTGTGTATCCAAAGTATAAGACTTTGATTTGATTTGATGTACTTAGATTTGGATGTGTGTATCCAACGTATTAAACTTTGATTTTATTTGAGTAGATTATATTTCTGATTTGATTCTAATTTTATTTGGATTAATTTTAATTTTTTATTATTCTAATTTGATAGGATTGGTTTTTTATTCTGATTTTGATTTGGATAGAACACTCAAGTTATGATTTTTATTGACTTGGATTGTGTTTGTGGAACACAAATTTGTTTGTTTGATCTATAAAAATAATGTCTTTAAACAACAAACACAAAATGTTTTTTATTTGTTTTGGATTAAAAATTAAAACCGTTGGGAAATGTAAAGTTTTATGATAATGCAAACAATCATAATGTTGTGGAATAAACACATCTAAGGCTCTTATCACTCCAAATAGATGCATCTTTTGATATATCCTAGACTTGATATACCAAATATTATGTGGGAAAAAAGTGGTATGGGTAACCCTTGGAATATTGAAAGAGAATCACCTAATAAATAATGGACCTCTTAGAGGAGTGAATCACCACTCTAATGATGGGTTTTCTTGAATAATTTGTAGGGTAATTAAGGAATGAATATGTGAATGGTGTCTCGTATGTACCCAAATTTGCACAATGCTATATTATTGGAATAGTAATAATCCCCAATGATGATAACTTTAATTTCCAAATAAGAGATGAATCCAAGTCCCATTTTATTGGTTTCTCTTTCTTACATGACTTAGTTTACCTTACTCCTTAGTTTCATATCCTTGCCTACTTCGTAAACGCTTTTCGGCCCCTTTTTCCTTAGCTTTTGTCCTTATGTTGTGTAGTCTCCATGGTGGTTGTGTAACCACCACTATAGTTACGTATAACCGCCAATCTTCCTTTAGTAGAGTTTGCATAACCAAAAATTTGCACTGACTCAATGGTTATGTGTGCATAAATCCTAGAGTTAAACATCGTGTTTTGTACGTGTGTTTCCTCCTCCCAACTTATTTTTCTCACACATTTATGAACCAAATTAACTATTTTTTTGAGCTTGATGGATGTGTATAAACTTCTTATTCTTTCCTTTCTTTCATCCATCCTTCTCCTCTCCCATTATTCTATAGGTGTTTATACACCCCCCAAATATGTCAAGTCGAATACGGCGGCAGCCCATTTTGGGTCTTGAAGCTTATTACCATCGAGATGGGTATGTAACAGTCCACCCTTTTGTTTGGGTGGGCTGACAATTACTCACATAATCTTTCATCTCCTCACATGCCACCTCCTCAAGGTTTTAACACCAGTTCATCAATTAGGATTGAGGATATAGACCAACCCAACCACAATTCACAACCATAGTTCTCAAACTCTAATAATATGACATTCACAAGAGAATAAGGGTTCAATCCACGAGTCTTATGTAGTCCCTAAATCGACATGCAAGATGATTATTTCTATTCTTAGAAACCAAAGGATGATGAGTTCCTAAAGACGTCTCACCCAAAGAGGTGAACATATAAACGCTATAGATAAATCCTTAGATAGGATGTAAGGGTATACCGATATCCTTCCTCAGAACAATGTTTCTACCCCTCCTCCTATAACAAAAATACTTCTAAAGAGGGGTGGTCTAAAAAATATTAATTTATATTAGGATATCATGTGCCTTTACAACTTAACAAGGCTCAACACACGCCTAAAAATGCAACAATGTCATCAGCGATGTGATTTAAATTTTGGTGGATAGAATTAGGGAATTATAACTTACCCAACCTTCATAGTCTACACCATTCACAGGGAAAGGAAATGTTACCCACCACATTCATAACTATAGTTATGTCCCTTCTATACCACCACCTTCTCAGGTCTATATGGGTGTTCCTAGCATTAGAGACATGCTTAATAGATTAGGCACACTAGGCATGCCCCCTCACTCTCCATACAAATATCCAACATAAGGGCCAGTTGGAAGTGCATTTTCAAATTCCATTCCAACCAATAATGTGACATTCCTTGGTATTGCACCTACCAATCCGTATCTAAATAATGTCTCCCCATACCTTCACATGTATTAAAAATCACTAGAAGGGAACAAATATTATTTTCCTAGAATGTACGCTCTGTAATAAGGGGTTCTTTATGCTCCTACTAACACCTATGTTGTGTCGTAAAAAATCTAGTTCCACCTCCACCTCCCCACCAAGGATCATCAATGGTTGAATCATATGCATTAGGGACATACTCTGAATACTTGAAAGAACCTCTAGATTTTTCTATACAAGGTGTCATGCTCCTATGACCATTGCTAGACCTCTTAAAGTTCAAGGGGAGGGAGACCCAAATGCATAAATAAACATATATGCCACTACCATCAAAGAGCTTCTCCTTGGGATGTGGTTGTAGTGAAGATATTCCCCAAGACCCTTGAAGGGATTGCTATCGAATGATATTATAGAATCAAGGAAGCCTCCATTCATTCATTTAATAAGCTTGTCTCAGAGTTCATAAAGGATTTCAACATGAACAAATTTCCAAGAATAGGAATCAAAGAATTCCTGCACATCAAACAAGAGCATAACAAGTCTGTTTCCCACTTCATTTAGAGGTGGCGGAAAGTCCCCTATGCCTATTCTAATGATCAAAACATGGATCAAATAGATCTTTGCAATATATTCCTCCAATTCCTAAATCAAGAAACTAAGAAGGAAGTACAAAAGTTTCCTCTTCGTGGCTATGAAGAGGTATTAGAGGCGCACCGCACATTGACTAAGTGATGATCGACATCGACGAAAGATGTTTGGTCCAAATGGGAAATTGGTCACTCCTCAAGATAATTCAAATTACCCAAATGGTTCAAACAATAAAAATCAAGGACCGAAGGTCCTCAATAGAAGTCAGGTGCTACAATGGACGATGTAACTAATTAGCCTAAAAATTAAACACTATTAAATAATAGCAACACAAATAACAATAATAACAATAATGCAAACACAAACAACCAAAGGAATAACCTTACTCCTTCCATTAACATGGTTAACTTCAATCATCCTCCCCCCAACAAGTTCAAACTCAAGGCCAAATCCCTTACTCGAATAAATATAAGAACTAGGGTCAACGATCTCCGAACTATAACTATAATAATTAGAATCAGAATAACAATAAAAACTACAAACCACAACAAAATCAAAACCAAAGACCTTGAGACTACAATCCCAACTTGTACTGTAGTTTCCATAGAGTTATAATACATGATGCTCAGACTTGTAGGGATTGTAACAAGTTCATACAACGTCTTTTGAAAGACCGAGACATCACTTCATTGATATGTTCTTGGATAATCCCATGACACCTATGTAGAATAAGCACATGGGCCTATTGCTTTGTAAAATGCTACCCTTGGGATTTATAGAGACCCCTTCCCAACACACCCCAAAAATAAGAAACTTAATCCTCATGACACCAACAAGGGGACTCCCATAGGGGAAAATGATCACAAAGCCTCTATGTCCACTGATTCGTGAGTAGATCCTCCTTTGGACAACCAAAATTAAGCTAACATCAGACGCCTAGTCAAATTGAGGCTGAGCCAGAAATTCATACTACTACCCAAACTCATGATTATGCGTCGCAGCCTCTTCCCATTTACCCTTTAGTGTAAGATGATGCACCGGTAATTCCTAAGCCAAGATCGCCTATGATTTGATCACGCTGCACCTAACCAGACCTTCTCTCACATATCATTTTTTGGATTTTCTTAGAACTCACTAATGCACCAATCTATATTATTAGAAACATTGGGTCTTGGTCACTTAATTCAAATTACTCCCCATTATGAAGCCCAAATCAATAATATAGAATTTGATGTCTATCCTCTAGGATTACATGAGAGAGACACATGGTTTGTTTTTATAACAAGAATATGCTCATTGATGTTGAGTTAACATGAAGAAGTGATCCTACCTTGTATTTATAGGTATGGATCTATAACAATTATGTTAAGAGAGCCATGATAGATGACAAGGATGTAGTTAATATAGTCCAATTCTCATATCTCGTAAAAGTTAGGCTATGGGGAATGAACAGGTCCTCAACTCGAAATATGTTGAGAGTATATGATAGCCTTAAAACAACATCTATTGGAACCATAGTCCTTTCGGTCACTCTTGGACCCAAGACCATGTTGACTGAATTCTATATTATAGATCAAGAAACTAACTATAATATGATTCTCGAGAGACCTTGGATTCATAAAATGAAGGACATTCCTTCCACATTATTCCAAGAAATTATATTCTTACATCTAGGAAAGGTCTTTGTGGCTTAGTGTGGCCCAAATCCATTCGATATTTATGCCTCCTAGCTCATTTCCAAATATTTCCATGGTTTTCCTTCTCAACCCATAGTACTCATTAAGAGAATTTGAATCACCAATGACAAATGTCATTTATAAAACCATGTACATGCATGCATTTAATCTTGAATGAGTTTCAAAATTTTCTTTGGAATGTATGTAGCTAATCTCTACAATGAGTCTTCATTGAGACACTCAAGACAAGATCCTACTAGTAGGACTAGATCTGCAATATCAAGTTTGGGAATTTACAACAAGAAGGAGAGTATAAGAAAGTATAGAGTAATTTATAGTTAACAATAGTAAGGAGAGTATAAGAAAGTATAGTGATGAATAAGATCATTAGAAGCTAACCATCAATTCAATCATCTATTTTTGAGACTCAAATCCTATATACCCTTTGTATGATTCCCTTGACAACAATTGTAGAAATAATCATTAGACACTCCTTAGTTTAGGACTGTTATATATAACAATGGAGTGAAAAGGAATTATAAAACCATAAAGAACCTCATGAGAAAATTGAAAGTGTTATAATACATTATCCATATCATGATCAAGCCTTAAGATATAGGAAATTACCAAATTTGCATCTTATACCACTATCCTCTATTTACTATGTTTCTCCCATGAACTTTGAGAATTTCATCATTAATATATCAAAAATATTCATTTTAAACACAAACCATTAAAACCCACCTCAAAAATGCCTCACAAAATAAATTTTTAGATAATTTGGTTTTTTATAGGAGTGATGACCTCTCGATACGCCCAAATATCACGAAGACATAGTCTACATGACTTGGTAATTTTATGCTATTGATTTCTTTTGCCACACATGCTTATTTACTATGAAAATTTGTAAGATTGCTATTAGATGAGAGACATATATATTTTGAAAATTTTAGCCAATTTAATCTATTAAAACAAAACTTATGTGATGCCCTAGTTCCAAGGTGAGACTACACAATTTTTATCATAAAATCACATAATTTGAGTTTTAAGAGCTAAATTAAATATTCCCGATTCTTAGTGAGTGTCTCCATCTATTCGAATTGACAAAGAGGACTTTAGGTTGGTTTAGATCACTATGGGGTTTATGTCACTACCCCCATTGAAAACCTCATGAACAATTCAATATAAAACATGTAAACACAAGACATAAACCTCATTTCTCGTAGTTCACATAACTATATTTTAAGACACTAGAACACATTTATAGAAGGCAATTCAAGATCTATAGGGCATAGTTCAATCTCATACATAGGTCAAATAGTCTTACAATATTGTTTTCCATGCATTTCTTGATCCTTAACTCCAAAATTACATTTTTCCATGTAAATTATTCATTTCATTGTCTCTCTTGGTGAGAGTTTGACCTATTTTATTCCTTGAATTGTCTTTACTAAGTTGATGTAGTTCTTATCTAGATCAAAATTCCTATTTTGGAGTGATATTCTCAACCATATAAGCTTGAAACAAGGAAATTTGGTTTTTCCAACTTAGAGACAATCCTAACAAGATCATGTTGACCTCCTAGAATCAAGGAAACCTCTTGCCCACATAGCACACTCACAAGAAATTTGACTTTCACCTCTAAAACACCTAATTTCTACTTTTACACTCATGTAAGAACCTTTTACATCACAATTTCAAACTACAAACTTGGAGGGAAAATAAAATAACACCTAGTACATGTTTGCATGCCTTAAGAAGGATTATTTATACTTGTTCATGATCTCTAACCATATAGATGATACTCTTGCATTTGATATCCATTTATCCAATCTTAAAAACAAACTTGGGGTCCACTCGAATTCAAACTCTTAGCTAATCGGCTAAACATGCCTTATTATTCTCAGGGATCAAATCCCACATCCAAGTTTGTTCTAACCATCGAGTTAGAACCACCCAAGGCAATCGAAGGGGTGGATGCTAATGAAAACAAGGCTTCTATAGTAGAAATTGTCTCAACAAAAACTACAAATGAAATTGTGAAGATGTTGGAGAATGATTTTTCTCTTGGTCTCCCATTTTATTCCTTGGGCATAGGTCATGCTCTTGGAATCACCTCTCTTCCAATAGATGACATTGGATAGAATTCGCATGGTTGAGGTCTCCAAAGTTAAGGAAGAATATTTAAAGAATGATCAAACATCAATATTCCCGATAACTCGCTTTGACCTCAACTATGATGGTGCAAAGTGCCGCTATGGTGCGGGGGGGGTAATTCTCACTTCCCCAAAGGGGAGGGTCATGAATTTTCCCTTCAAGTTGAACTTTAAGTGTACGAACAAAGGAGATGAGTATGAAGTTGTTCTTCTTGGTCTTATCGTGGCTAAGAACATGGGCATGAACAATGTTTGAGTCTTGGGGACTCAAAACTCATTACTAATCAAGTCTTAGAATTATTTGAGACTAGAGTAGAGCACCTCCAACTCTACAAGTCTGTCACGTGCTTGAGATTTGTAAGGGTTTTAAATTTATCTCCATAGAAGCCATTCCAAGAGAGAAAACCAACTCGTTAATTATATGGCCACTTTCTCCTCTCATTTTTGTCCAAGTGAGGACTTGAAGGAAACTGAATTCACCATTTCAAGATGAGAAAATCTTTTGTTCAAAAAATTCCCACCAATGCAATTCTAGAATATGTCAAGACCGAAAATGAGCCCGTCATGTTGGATTTCACAGAAAATGATGTAAAAATATTAGGATACCTAAATGCTTACACATATATTTATCCCAAGCAACATAAGAAGGGATTTTCACGTGTACCTCACCCTTCCTCCTACTTTGGAGATTGAAAATGAAATCTTCCTCATCGAATATTTTGAAATCTATGAAGTAGAGGAAGAAGAAATGGAATTACCTCTAGCCCCACCTGAGTTTGAAGAGGGTAATGCCTCTTTGATTAAAGGAACAATAGACATAAACATAGGGATGGAAGAGGAACCCAAAATCCTGAAGCTTGGTTCTTTGTTTCCACTAGAAGAGATAGAAACACACACGAAGGTGCTCAAAGAACATTCTAAAGTTTCTCCTTTATCTATAAGGAAATGACAGCATCACCCCCGACATGGTAGTTCACAACCTAGTTACAAAACCTGATGTGAAATCTAAAAAACAAAAATTGAGACCAATGAAGCCAAAGTTTACTTTAATGGTCAAAGAGGAAGTCATGAAACTCCTTTAAGTAGGGTTTATCAAACCAATAGATTATTCTATATGGTTGTCAAACATTTTACCATTTATCAAATAGAGTGGGAAGATATGAATCTGCATTGAATTTAAGGATATTAACAAGGCTTGTCCCCAAGATGATTTCCATTTTCCTTCAATTAACATCATTATTGGTTCAACAACTGGTTATGAGTTGTTGTCTCTTATGTACAAATTCTCTAAGTAAAACCAGATAAGGATTTCCATGAGGACTAAAAATCCTACCTTCACAACTCCTTGGGGAACCTTATGTTACGTTGTCATGCATTTTGGTCTAAAGAATGCTGGAGCCACCTACTAGCAGGCCATGACATATATTTTCCATGATCTCATTTATAATATTGTAGAGACATATTTTGATGATCTATTGGCAAAATCTAAGAAATGTGGTGATCATCCTGAAGTTATTCACATTATTCTCTCACTCTTAATCAAATATAGTGTAATGCTAAATCCATAAAAATGTGTGGTCGAGTAACTGGTGGTAATTTGTTAGGATGTATCATTTCATCCCGATGGATTGACGTGGATCTAGTGAAAATTTTGGTAGTTTTGGAAATTTCCCCATGCATAGACAAATCAAGCATCGGATCTTTCCTAGGTAACCTTAGGGAAATTCACAGGTTTATCCCTCACTTAAAATAAGCCATTCACTCTATCGACAACTTGTTGAAGAAATAATGTAGCAAATAGTGGAAAAATAAATTTCATGAAGCATTTGAGTTGGTCAAGCATTTTCTCATGTCTCCACCCACACTCATGCCACCAAAGGCTGATCATCCTCTTATCTTGTATTCTTGAGCCACTGATGTCTCGATAGTGTGCATGTTGGCACAAGAGGATGATGATGGTCACAAACATGCCATTTACTTCATTAGTTGTAATCTTATAGATTATAAAACAAGGTACATTGAAGTAGAGAGAGAGTGTGTTTGTCCATAATCTTTGCAACTAAGAGGTTAAGACATTACATGCTTAACCAAGAAACACAATTGATAGTCAAATCAGAGTAGTTGTGAATGTTCATCACTTAAGAAACCTTGTCTAAGAAGGCTGAGAAATTCATCACCTTAATGGGTGAGTTAGAGCTCACTTTCATTAATCAAAAGTCTCTCAAGGGACAAATTATCACAGATTAGTTGGCGGATAAACTCGTAGATTGTGAAAATATAGTCGATCTAGATTTTTCCGATGAATGTGTGTTTTATATAGAGGAAATACCCGCCATCACCTCTTGTTCTTGGTATATGGACATCATAAATCACATAATAGATCAAATATATCTTGAAGGATACAATTCACAATAGAGGCAGAGCTATGTGTAATAGTCAGTAAAGTATGTGATTGTAGAAGAAGTGCTCTACCACAAAGCCTTCGATGGCATGATTTTGAGATGCATTGAAGAACAATAAGTGGAAAAATTTCTCTTCAAAGCCCATAGTGGAGTTTGTGGTGGTCACTTTTGAGCAAATTCTATCACTCATAATATTCACCAGATTGGATATTTTTGGCCCACTTTAGAACATGACGTTGTAGAGTATGTGTGCATGTGTCAAAAATGCCAAGAGTTTTCACACGAGATACACATTCCTACCTAGGCTCTATAGCCAATAGTGACACCCTAGCCATTTTCTACTTGGGGTCTCAAATTGATAGGGGAATTATCCCCATCATCATCGATGGCCATAAATTTATTATCATGGCCACATAGTATTTTACAAAGTGGGTTGAGGCCATGCCTCTTACTACCATACCTGGATATGTAATCGCCAAGTTTATCTTAAACCAAATCATTTGTAGGTATGGTGTCCCACAAATCATTATCTTAGATAATGGCACACCTTTTAAGAATGAAGAGGTGTGTGAGTTGTGTGCGCAATTTAAGATATCCCATCACACAACCTCTTTATACTATCCTTAGGCCAATGGATAGGTTGAGGCTACGAACAAGATGTTAAAGTCCATTCTCCTTAAGATGGTTAAGGAGAACAAAAGAGATTGACACTTAAAGTTATTTCCAGCCTTGTGGGCCTATAGAACATTAGTGCAAACACCCACAAGTATAAACCATTTTTCTTTAGTCTTTGGTCTTACCGCCGAGGTAGAACTACCATCTATTCGTGTGTCCTTACAAGGTATTCTTAATGAAGACACGTATCGAGAAATGTGATTGAATATTTTAGAAGGCCTAGATGAGAGGAAACTTAGAGTCAAGAAACATCATCGATCTATTCGATAGAATGTTTTGCCAATAAAAAAGAACGTGTATGAACGTGAAATACAGGTAGGATACCTAGTATTGAGACTTGACATCCGGATCAATAAAATGGTCGGTGGAGGAATTTTAGACCAAAGTAGTTAGGCTCATATTGAGTAATGGAGGACTATAAGAATGGTGTGTACCATCTGTGTACCTTGAAAGGTGAAGAATTCAGCGAATCGATTAATTTTCTTCACCTCAAACATGTCTATGCATAATCACTTGCATTTACATATTATACATCATTGTATCCATACTATTTGTCATTTACATTTTCATCTTGTGAGATTGTAAACCAGAAAATTAATGTTATCCATTTTTACACCCCCGTATAATGGACAACTTAGCAGTGAGAACATCGACAATTGATGGGAAAAGGAAAAATGCTTTTGCAAAGATGCGAGTAGCTCATGTGTTGGCTCGGCCATCTCACCGTGATGAATCTTAGAGTTGGCAATGAGCATATGATAGGTGATGGTTAGTTGGGTGACGGCTGGTCGACACGGTTGTTCGGGTGATGGTTGGTCACTTGACGGTTAGCCGGACAGTGTGTTGGATCATGGGTGGTCGACATGGTTGGTCGGGTGATGGTGTGTCGATGATGGTTGGTTAGATAGGTGTGTCGATTCATGGTTGCTTGGCATAGTTGGTTGAGTGATGGTTGGTTGGATAGGTGTGCCGGTTGATGGTTGGTCGGTTGATGACTTGTCGGGTGATGGGTTAGATGATGTCTAACCCTAGTACGGCACGGAAGCTCGGTGTGTCGGGTGATGGTTGGTCGGATAGGTGTGTCGGTGATGGTTGGTCGGTATGGTTGGGTGAAGTCACCAGGTTGGTCACCTTGTTGGTTCTTCAAAGAATGTAGATGGACGGGTAATTTTTCATACGAGACAGAGGTAGAAAACCATCCAACCTCCGGGTTAGATGACCCACAACGTGAAGATGGCAACTCTCGAGCTAGTTGGCGAATAGAAGCATGTACGGTCACGAAGATAAACATTGTCCAACCCAATGCAGTTGGATGACTCGGAGAGATGGGAAAGTTATGAGCAAGACGAGGGTAGGTGAAGGAATGGCATCCCAATAACTAGAATTAATGAGGCATAGCACACATGACCGCCTATGCAGGAGAAGTACCAAAATGAATGGTTTCCCATGCCTCTTTAATGCATCCTGCCAGTTGGTGACCCAAATTTCCTATATATTGTAAAATTCAACTCATTTTGAGGGGGATATTTTCCAAAAAGAAAAGGAACTCTGTCAATTTTTTTCCAAAGCTATTATGAGCTAAAGTCCTCAAATTTGGGATTATCGTAAGAGATTTTATCTTGTGCTTATGGTATGATGGATTGTGCATGTTTATGAGCAATAAAATTCATGTTTTATGGCCATTTTTTCCCCTAATTTGTATGAATTGCATCTTTTTCCTTCAATTATATTTATAATTATATTTTTAATGTATCTATCTCTTTGCATGGTCTCGTAGTTTTTTTGTGCTTTATGAATATAGGGAATTGAATGTTGTCTTAGACTATGGCATTCCTACCATCATGCTCCCGCTCGCTTTCTCCCTATCCTTCACTCACTTGGATTGTATCACTCTTTCTTGGTGCATCACCTTCACTTAGATCAGTTTTATTTCATGCAACTTTCTATCCCTATCTCCTTAGAAAGCATTATAATAGGATTAGTTTAGATTTCCATTCTCTTCTCTTTGGAGAAGTTAGCACTAGGTTAAAGGAAGAAGCCGGCTTTATTTGGAGGATTATCCTACTTGAAAAGTCCCCACACTATACGATAATCCCATGTTATGCAGTCGCAATGGTTTCCTCATACAAAAATCACAAACAATCAGGGGTGTTGTAAATTTGACATAACACTTAATTTTCAAGAAAATTTTAAAAATTTCAAATATTGGTAGAAACATTCAATTATATCTCTTCAAGAATCCATTTTATCGTCACCAAATTATCTAATCTCTTCATCATCTCGATTCTTAATAAATTTTTTTACATTGATCCTACCAAGACTTACACACTTAGTTCTCTTTACGATTTCTTCCATTTCAGATTTCTTTGCCCATGGTTTCCTCTAGAAGCTTATTGATTTCATATCTCTCCCTAAAAATATATCTCATGACAAAAACATTATAAACATTTCACTGGAGCCTTTTTTCACCTATCTCAACCTTTCGTGGTGAGCCCTTACATCCTACTAATTGTGTGGGGTTGAGACTAGGGGTAAGCCTTCCTTCCCAAAATAAAAATCCAAAATCTAGAGCCAAAAAGAATAAAGAGATAAATATATAATAATTGCAAAAATATTTCATTTACAAATAAAACTTCATTTCTTAGACCCTACCTATCTTTGGTTATGAGCACATGCTTCTTATTGGTAGCATGAGATTGGGAAAGGAGGAAAGTGCCCTTACTCACCTATGTTTTGTCCTCGGTGATGATCCCATGCTTCTTAATGGTATTAAGGGGTAAGATGTAGGGGTCATATCAATAAATCAATGAGTTGCAAATAAATAAACAAATAAAAGTGCTTCTTAATAATTCCCAAGAAAATGAGCTAGATGTGTATGTTACAAGAGAGTCATTCCTAAAAACCATATTTTATCAATCAAAAGGCCATCTACGATCTAAGTATAGTCAAACTTGCAAGAAAAATACATTCTAAACTGGTTAGGTGAACTTGCTTGGGGTTGGTTTATAGATTTCTTATTAGATCTTTGTCAAAATCTTGTATTCTAGTCATCATCCTCATTCTCCAAAGCATACAACTCATGTCATTCTTGTCTCTTAGTGATAAACCATTAATCATTAAAAAAATATCTAAGATATAATTTTTTATTATATGCATAATCATTAACAAAATCATTTTTTCTATCACATTTTCAACATCATCCATAAAACATAAAAATCATCAAAAATTTTAACTATCTAAGAGTACACATATAAGATAAACCATGATCAATTCAAATCTTACAAAGAATGTTGAACCAAAAATATATCAAGATGTATATATAATAATGTCAAGTTTTTACAATTCTCACACTCTAGAAAGTGTGGTCAAAATTATCATCTATGAGTTGAAAATACAAAAAAATTGATATATATATCCAAAAATTGTCCAAAAACATTAAAGGCACATGACCTATCCCTCTCTCGAGATCCCAACAAAGATGTAGGGTGGGGGATCCTACTTCGGCTCCTACGACGAGAATGACTAGGTGTAGCATGTGAGCCTCTGTGTGTAGACCTAGGTGTCCATGTGTCGTAGCGAGTGAGTGACCAGTCAAAGTACCCCCACTTTGTATGGGCTCTCTTCATTATCTCCTCTTAGCTAGCTCATGCGCAACAAGCTCATTCCTTTTCTAAGTCATAGCCTCTATTGCATGCCATGCTAACACAAACACATCAAGATGACATCTAACCATCATCGGGTGTCAATATCTATAAGAAGATAATCCTATTTCATCATCCCGGGGAGTGCCAAGGTATTAAGGAGAATATTCTTAGTAAGATCTTGTCATCCATCTATGGTAGTTGCAAAGTGGAAGAAAACAATGGTGAGTTAGAAAATGATTGAAAAAAGAGAGAGATATTAGATAGTATGCTAATGCTCGGCCTATAAAGTAAAGTTGGGAAAAGAGTATTTTACTTACTCAGATCTCTAGGCATTTGGGTTAGATCAACAATCGGTGTCGGTCAGGAGCTACTGTAGGAACCTCCTTTGATATAACCTCCTCCACACCCATCTAACATGTATGGAATGACTCCTCATCCCCACCTCCTATTTTTTTCTCCTCCTCTGTATGAATAGTCTCCTCCTCTACCTCCTCCTCAGCCATGAAAGTTATAGAAGCCTCTCTCTAGCAGCCTCCCATTCTCGGTTCATCCTCCTCCACCGAGCTTGAATCAGTTTTAGCCTCCTCCTCCTCTCTAATATGCGTTGGGCGTACTCTCTATCTAAAGGATATTTCTAGGCCTAACTAGTACCCCAAAGAGTAGTTGGATATATAACAACTTGTCATGTGCCAAGCATAATCCAAGGAGTGATGACTGTCTACTCTAGTTTTCCCTTCGTGGTAGATCTCACCTCTCGGATGCTTATGTATACTATGGGAACTTCGGGAGGGCATCAATATAGGGTAGCTTGCAACCGCCGAGGTACCCTAAAGACTAGATGGGTCTCTACTCTACTAGCCCGATCCACTAACTTTACTTGTAGAACTGCACAAGACCAAAGTGATAGCCTCCTCACTGATATGCCATCCATATCCTAATATGGCTGTTTAATCATATCAGCCATGGTGAGTGTAGAAACCAACTGATACAAGCCCCTGAGTGGAGCCATGTCAACCCATCTAGCCATTATAATCGCTCCCAAGATCTGCTACCCGATTCCCCTCGATAGGGGATCATCCTATCAGAGGCCTAACTCATAACTAATGTAGGATGACCGAGGGGATTTACCTCCAATATAAAAATTTGTATTGATTGTGATATGTGGCACCCAAAATGTCAATCCCCCATGCATATATCCTACCATGTTACTCAATGCTTTGAATAATGGGTGCCCAACAATAAAGAAGTTTTTCCCTGCCCTTATCTCCTACCAAATGCAAGGCCAAAATACCAATGATGGCCTTGAACAAGGTGGGGATAGGTGCAGAGTAAAATGATAGTAGTCTCATGCCATCATGGGAACCATTGTCAAGTGCTTGTGAATTTCCCATATAAGCATCCCAACTACAATCTGAGCCACTTAAATCACGCTAGGCATTACTAACTTCCTGCTAGTGACAGAACCCCAAAATATAGTAAACATCCTCTAAGGTGATCGTTCACTTACCTCTAACTTCGTGCAGCCGCAAACTGCTTTGCATCCGAGGAGGTTAGTAAGTCACACAATAAATGGCTGGAAGATGCAACCAAATGTGTCTATGATATCCTCCAAATCCTAGCCCTCT
This sequence comes from Taxus wallichiana var. yunnanensis, assembly GCA_018340775.1. Taxonomy (NCBI): domain Eukaryota; kingdom Viridiplantae; phylum Streptophyta; class Pinopsida; order Cupressales; family Taxaceae; genus Taxus; species Taxus wallichiana. Next base: position 336,704,503 of record CM031235.1, on the reverse strand, counting down.
AAAGTAAATCCCTCTCACCCTGAGTCAGCCTCTCCAAAATCAAAGGCAACCAATCACACTCGCAGGAACTACTCCATGTGATATACTTCCTCGCATTCACAAAAATTCAAAAAATAACAAGTTAGAATCATATGCATGCATAATAAGCTCACAAAACATTACAAATGCTACCAAAAACAATTGTTTTTAAAACTTAGTCAAAAATAGGAAAATACCTTGATGGTTAAGCAGTGCCGCTTTTAGTAGAGTGGTGGTTGTGAAATAACCATGGTGTTGCACATTCATCACTTGCCTAAGCAACAATTGTCTAACCATCATGGCAGTTGTGCAAGTAACCGCCACGGTGATTCCACCCAAAAATTTAGGCCGTACCCTTAAGGCCTAAAAATTCAAAAATACATAAAATTAAATAAAAAAATATAAATCCTACATTGTGCCCCCTTTGTGGTCATTTTCACTATAAATTTATCAAAAATTACCCCCTATGGCTATTTTTTATGAAATCCTACATTTTAGGGTAAAAATAAATAAATACAGATAACTAACATGTTCATGACCCATTGTTCCTGCCTCTTGTTGTGCTTCCATCATCTTAGAGTGCTCTTAATTTCAACTATACTCTCATGCGAAACTCCCACCGGTAATCTAGACCTCAAAATTTCATCAAGTGGGTATACAAAAATGATTACTATAAATAGAAATTTTGATATATAGTGCATTTTATAATGTTGTTTTGAGTGTATGTTTTTGGGGTGGGAGTGTTGGCGCAACTTATATTTCACATCACTTTGTTGACATGGTAAGTCCTCTTGTCATTTTAATTTAGAATGTTTTGTTGATTACATGTTTATCTACATTTGATTTCTGTCTTTCTCTTATAGGTTGTAGGAAGCTTGGATTGGCATAATTTCAATATAGGAACATGTCGTATAATCTCTAACTTTCCCTTATGGGAGTGCCATACTTAGACTTCACGTTTTACGCCTCCTATGGAACCACATTGATGTAGATGGATCTAGGTCTTAAATATGTAAAGTAACACAAATTTGAAAGGGAATGAAATATGATCATGTCATCACTATGTGTTATCCCCATATATCAAAAGTTCAAATTTAAATATAGAAGAGGTGTTCCATGTCCACATACCATGTATTGTAATGATGGTCAATATGTGTAAAATTGAAATGGAATGAAGTAGTCACACCATCCCCATTTTCTACGAAAATGTAGTAAATTTTTTTGTAGGAATGTCCCTTATGTCCTTGAACATGTATTAGAAACCTACAAAATATAAAAACCTTTTAAAAATTATATGTTCAAGAAAATTCCTCTCTCTCTCAAACACTACCCCAAATGAAGTTTTCCATCTTGGATAGTAACTTCCGATAGTTTCATCTCTTGTTGGATAGTTTTTTTGTTTGTCAAAATTTCAATCCTAATATGTATCTATTCATATTCCCATGTATATGTACCCTATCCCATTCTATTTTTAATTATGTTATTTTTGTGTGCTATTAAATTACATATATATATATATACACACACATAATTTTTAGGTGACACACACACAGATACATGCACACATATATATATTAATATAATTTTTAGGATCCAAATAAGTCTTGGATCCAAATAAGTGAAGTGTGTCATGACATGAAGAGATAGTAAACAAGTGACCATAAAACAAGAATAAAATCATATAAGAAGACAAGTATTCAATTACATCTAGTAAGTTCACATAATAAATCATTAAAAATTCCATAGCTCACATACAAGTAACACAAGATTGTCACACACATAAGTATGAGAAAAGGAAACAGAGGATAAAATAAGGTGCACCAAATATTCACATATACACACACATAGAAATTTACATTAGAAAAAAACATAAAAATAATCATACAAGCGAGTATAATAGTATACACCATCCAAGAAGCATGTTATCAAGATATACTAGTTCTATGCAAAGCACGTGTTAGTCACATTGTCCGAATTAATATCATATATCATAGTATAGATTATAAGTATAATGAGGAAGTGAAAAGTAGCATGTAATGAAACAATAACAATTGATAGTGTATAATATGCCCCTAAAAAAGTAAATCTGCTTAGGAAAGGGACTACCCCAACACCTATCATCTTGTAGAGTCTTGTGTATTTCCCGCATTATCTTCAAATACCTCATGAAATGTGTTAGTGAAATAATTTGTTGTAGTGTAGATTATTGGTTTTCACCGATGGTCATGGGGCTAATTCCCTCCTTCTTTGGTATATAGCAGGATCCCATTATTGAATTTAAATTACCTAAATTTTTGGGGTGGTTGTTAGGACAGGGGATGACACATGAATACTCCAATAAACTTCTAGAAAATTACTTTTATTGTGTATAATGGAGAGATTCATTGTGAAGGGAGGTAAAGAAGAGTAGGGGAAATAAGGAGAGAGGGTTAATGCTGTGAGTATACTTACATAATTCACATATATTAACATGTTTATGTCCACATTTAATTAGAAGAACACAACAATGTAAGCAATCGACAAGACTATTAAACCATAGATAAAAAGTTTCATAATTCCATTAATCAAGGACACAAATTTCCTTCTTGGTTGTAGAAGATTACAATTCTTGTAAATTTGGAGAGTAGAGAGGATAAAGGAACATAGGTAAGGAGATAGAGGAAATTTATCTTTTATTGTTTTATGTAATAGTGCTACAAAGCCCAAAAACATACATCAATCAACAATTTCTAGCCCTTTCGAATGGAGAAGCCATTCCAATTTATAGTGTTACAAAAATGTCTTTTCATCTCCTCTCCACATAAATTTTAAAATTTCCTCATCACTTGTGACCTTTAATATTCCTAGGGAATAAAATTGAACTTTCTTCTTATTAATGTAAAATAACTCTTACAATGTCAAATTAAAGGTCACTTAAGTGAATAGACAAAATAGTGAAAAAGTACATTATTAATGAAGAATTAGAATATGGAGGTAGAAGAAAGATGTGAGAGAGAGAGACGGGTTGATCAATCTAATGAATATGAATCCTTTGTGGATGAAGAACTAGCTAACATGAAGAATTTTTATTACAATCTCCTTCTGTGAGATATGAAAACATTCCAGGGCATTGAATGAGTGTTCCAAAAACATTGTTATGAGATTAATCCTACAAAAATTATGGTATTGGGTTGAGGAATATTGGTAAAATTGTATCTGATGTAGGAACATCACTCATATTCACCTCGGAGGCTCAATTCATGTTTGCAAAGGTTGTGGAATCCATCAAGATTTTGCTTTGAAGCTTCATATGTATCTTGTCTACAAACTTCATAAACTTTGTCAGCAGCTTCTCGATTCACCTTAGTGAGAAAGACATCTCCTTTTTAGATGAATTAAACCATGATGAATCCCATCTAAAAAAATTAGGATGAGTTTAATTATCCAACTAATTGCATCAAAGTGTGACATGTATAATTAACCTTGAGACTGATGATTTGGGAGACTACAAGAGACTTCTCTCTTGTCTTAACCATGAGACAACTTCCCAACCTTGTAATTATGAAAAAATGTAATGAGATAGGTGGAATATAAGTTGATATAAGTGATTTTAGCTGAATTTCAAGACTTAATATTGTTGGCAGTGCCCCATTTAGGATAGGTATTTTTAGTAAATTTTCCCAAATTTCACCTTTTGATGGTTTTTGCTTGTTTGGAGTGCACGGGTGCTAAGAATTCATTATTTTTGGAAACTTACTAAATTTAGACATATGAATCCTGTGCACTTTCTATTTTTATAAATGTATCTTCTCTATGTCAAAGTTGCAATGAAATTGGTCTTAAAATATTAGGTTTTACTTTAGGACATTTTGCTCCATCTTTTGAGGTTTTTTATTTGTCATAGTTTCGTACATTTAAAAGGTAACTTTCCAGGATGGGAATTTCATTTTTCTCACTCTCATAGTCAACTCAAAGGCATTTTTGAGATAATTTCACAGAAAAGTTTTGTTAAAAACAATATATAGTTATAGAGCTATGAACATCTTTTCATTTTGGGACATGGGTGTTCGAGGAAAACTATAGAAACATGCATATGTGAACCATGGGGGCATGGAGGAAAAAACACAACTCTTTGAATGTTTGAAAATGACCAAGTTTGGTAAGGTGAGGGAGTTATTCATTTTTCTTGTACATGTTAACACAAGTTTTGACCATGGAGCTTAACCAGGGTTAGAGTGTGGTTGACCTTGAGTTGCACCGGTGTAATAACGATGAAGGGGCACATAAGGGACCCTAAAATATGCTTTATACTAGATGGTGGTAAGTCACATCCTGTGGTTTAGTGAGAATCAGATGCAGGGGATGGGAAATGGATTTCAAGGGGCTAAACAGTGGGTTTTAATGTGGTTGGGTGGTTAAATGGTTGAGTACTTGGATGGGGGTGAAATTTTGTGTCCCCTTTACACCTATTACACCTTTCGGGATAGTTGATTCTCCAAAATGTGCCATGGGTTTTAGTTCATGCTAGGGGGACAAGCCGAAGTGCTAATTTGGAAGTCTTAGGTGCAAAAGTGATAAGGGGTGAGTTGCAATGATTTAACCAAGAGGGTGGCACAACATTGTGTCCCCCTTTTCCCCTTTTCACCAAACAATGCATTTGATGCTCCAAAATGTGCTAAGGGGTCTCCGTCATGAAAAAGTGGGTTTTTCACAACTTAAAACACTTCACACATCCATCCTAACACCCCAAGTCAACATTTTTAAGTGAAACATTCAAAAAACTAATGTGGGTTTGAAATTTTTGGTTTTTTGTGTCACCTTTGCACCTTGGGGAAAATTGGGGCTTAAACCCCCCCTCATGCCACTTTTAGGATGTTGATGTCACCCACCAGTCCAAATTGAGACATCGAGAGTGATTTTCCACCTTGGGAGCATGGAGTAATATTGTGGGGTGAAACATTATATGATTTTGACTGAAAATAACCTTTTGAGATCATTCCAACCATTATCAAGAGCCAATTGTGCCTAGAAAATATTTTTTGTCCTATTTCATTATTGACTCGAAGGGGAAGCTTTTGTGTCTCGATTATCACAAAAATATTTGAGGTTTAAAATAAAATTATATTTCCATAATGTAGAGGGTTTCAATATATTTCGTTGATTATTATTTTTCCTCCTAACTCCTTCTATAACTCCTACAAGCGTCCATATAATTTAGCTTTCACTATTGGATCCTTTATTCCCATGCCCAAAATGAACGAGCCTTGTTCAATTTGTTCTCGTTATCAAAATTTTCTCGCATAATTTCTCTAAAATACCTTGAAATATTTAATTTGCTTTGACACCACCCTCAAATGATTTTAATCTTCTCTCGTAGGATTTTAGGGGGTGGTTACTAGCTACAAAAGGGCCAAAAATAACTTTTTATGCCTTCGGAGGAAGTTGTTTTTCCTAAAATTTTATTGACTTCATCAATCACCTCAGGTTCTCTTCCCTACACATTACAACACACATTAAAATATTTCTATCACATTCCTTTAAGACAAAGTGAAGGTGGAACTGAGGATAGGATAGCTAGAGGAAGGGTTCACAAAGTGACTAGAAGGGGAAATTTTCAAGTGGGGGCTTAGTTTTCATGGCCAAAATTTTCAATTTTGCATTTTAGACATTTAACATGATAATAAATGGGTCTACCTTGGGGAAATTATAATGCATGGGGTAATGAACAACATTAGATATCTCATGGAGTATCAATCTAGTTCCTTATCCGTTGGGCCATAGATTCACCGTACTACAAGACTAGCAAAGATATAAACACAACCAAGAAAAAATGAAACAAACAACACGACATAGGAAGGGAAAAACACAAAAAAAAAGGTGAAACCATGATACAACATCCTAAATCACCTATATTACATGTTGGGAAAACCCACTTTCACCGTAGCAAAGACCGATTATTCACTTAATGTTTACTCGTGCAAGGTACCAAAGAAAATACTTAGTTCTGTAAATCCATTGACAAGCTCATTGAAATATAACCCTTGTCTCAATTTCTTGAGAAAGTTTTCATGATTGTTCTTGCTAAGTGAGGATATAATTAGATAGCTCATTTCCTTTATTGATTTGACATCTTGTTTCCATTTTCTCATTTATTTCCAAATTCATTCCAATTTTTGATTTTCTATTACTACTATAGGAATGATTCTTGATCATACAAAGCTTACTATTTTTACACTTAGGATTATGATATCGATGGGAATTGGAACTTTAATTTTCATCCGCTTCATGACCATTCTCCATGACCTAGTTCTTGGTAGATTTTTTAATATTTTCAACATTATCACAAGCCTCTTGGTGTTCTATGTTTCTCAATTGCTCTAAAAAAATATCCTTCATACAAATTGGCTCACATTTAACCTACTTTTCACTTGGGTGTGGTATGAACATTACTTCATTATCTTGAAAATAAAATGAGCACAAGGTCGGGCATGAAAAATGAAAACCATCCTCTTCTTCATTTTGGCCATTTTAAGCATCAAAACCCATCTTTATGATGAAAACATCCTTTCCTTGAGTAGAATCAACCTCTAAAGATTCAAGAACATTCTTATCATAAATTCCTCATTGATAGTGTATTCATTTTGAATGTGACCATCCTTAGTAGATTCAAGCACCATTCCACTTATTTGTTTGTCACCGAGAAGTTCTTCATTTTCTTGAAAGGATAATAAGCAAAAGGTTAGGGCTGAAATATCTAGATCATCATATTATTGTTGAGTAGATTCAACTTCAAGATGCCCAAACATCTTATCATTTATGCATTCCTTCTTGAAACAGTTATCCTCTCCCAATGGGAAAGAGAAATATTCATATTCACAATCATACTTATTGAACAAGTCTTCATTCGAACCTCGAGAACATGATTGGAAATATAGGACTCATATGTCAAGAGGTCATCTTATATCACTCTTTTTATGGTTTACATTTCTCAACACCTCGGGATTTCTTTGTTGTAAGACAAGGTTTCCATTACCTTTATCACAACCAAATATATAATCTAAATCTATGCTCAACAAGAAGTACATACTACCAAATTATAGATCTCGTTAGGTCATCCTAGTATTTCTTAGCTAGATTCATTGTGCACAGGTACTCCTCCATCAATATGGGAATCTTAGCATCGAGGTTATGAAAAAATTTCCATACATTGAATCTTGAAATAGTATGTCCACCTTTGGTTCATCCAGTTTTTGAATTATGTATTTCATTTTTATGATGGGAAGGAGCTTATTCATTTTACAAATGAATTGAATGATGACATGCAACCAATCTAGTTATTTATCTCCACCAACATCCCTACATAATCTTTGGCTCAATAATATACCATATGAGGCTAACATGTTCACCACCAGTATTTTCATAGTGATCTTCTTGTCAAGAAAATCATAAAATGACACTTGAGCATCCTTGACCTGGCCAACTATTGGTACTTATTTGGTTTCCATGGAATAAAAATGGCCAGTAGTGGGGGTGAAAGTAATATTGATGGATTTAGAAAAAAATTAGGAATGAGATTATCAGAGGCACTAGAGTCAATAACGTAATTATTTAATTTATATCCATTGACTCTAGATAGAAAGGTTCTACCTTCCCATAAGTGGAGTGTGTGGGCGTTATGAGAAGGAGTGGTATGAGGAGTGGAAGTGGTTCTTTGGAATTGAAATTGTTGGAACATGAATTCAATTACTTCTTTTGATAAAATAGACAGTTTATCAAATTTCTTGGGTTGAGTTCTTAAGTACTCAAATTTGAAAATTTGAATTTTAGATTTCTTAACATTTTTGATGGTGTTAAAAGGTGAGGAAGTGGTAGGAACATTAGTAATTATGGAGTCCTTGACATGATTAGGATTCTCATTATTAGGAACAACGAAGCGGAAATTGATTTGTCAAGAGAAGATGAAAGAGACTTACTCAAAGAGGTAGATAAATATTTTACCGAGGTATTCTCGAGATTATTCTTGGTTGACCATGTGGGAGTGTAAAATGATGATCCTCCATTTTTTTTTTTTTCATAGATTTGTCATTTGAGGATTCAAGTGTTTTGCTTGGGAAGTGGAATAAGATGCTTCTTTCTCTATTTGTGAGTGAGTGAAAATTGTACAAGAGTAACTATTCATATCAATCATTGATTATTCATAATATTCATCTAGTGAGTATTCAAAATACCTAATATTGGCACATTCATCATCTTCATAATATTATTTTTCTAATCCAACAATTTATTCTCCTTATCTTCATATATTCCACATATTGCATTAATTGGCGAACCTTCCAATGTGAGCCTTTGGGGTGCTCCTACAATCTGATTCTTGTTTTCATTTTTGTATGAGGCATGTTGGGAAAATTACTTCTTCAATATAGTCAAACCATTGACCAAATTTTGTAGAAATGGATTATATATTTCATCTTTGAAACTTTGGGCCTTATCCTTCATTGAATGGTTCTTAATCTTCCTTGACATTATAAGGCAATCTTCCACTTTAATAGAAATTTCTTGATCATTTTCTAGAGTATTTGGTTGAGCTCTTCGTAGCATGAAATCAACTTCAGGAACTTGGGCATTCAAGAAAAATATCTTTTGATTATTTGCATAGGTAGAGAACCAGTAGAGGAATTTTTTTAATTAACTGTTGAACTTCTCTACAAATTATCTCATGGTTCTTTCTTTATCTCGAGCTAACTCGACCAAGGAGGACATGTGCATCTTTTGTTGTCTTGAATCTTGGTTCAAACTTTGTTTTCATGTCACCCCAATCATTAGCGTGTGTTGTCATTAATTTCAAAGAGATATGTTTTCATTGATGTAATTATGTTTCATTGATGTTAAAAGGAGTATGGACCATGTATTTTGATTGGTAGTGTTAGGTTGAGGTTGCTGGTTTCTTGGTTTTGATGACTTATAGAGGTGATGAAAAGTTAGGAGGATGCTTTGATTATGTCATTCAGATTGTGAAGGTTATTGCAGGTTATCAAGTGTTCCCAAGTGATGAGAAGGTCAATTTAGGTGAAGAAAGCATGATCAAGTGGCCTAATTAGGAGGCCTAGTCAGCAGGTATGGTATGTGATGATGGAGAACAAGTATGTATGATTTTTAACATGATGAGAGAATGAAATGCATCTATATGAGGTGTAGGGACACTCACAAGTGTCTCAGAGTACAGATATGAGGTGAAGACATGGTTTCTAGGTCTACACTAGACCTATTCTCAAGCCCTAGGTGACCTAATGAGGTGTGTAGGTATGGTTTCAGGTTATAAATGAAAATGTGAGCTATGTAAGATGTGTGGTAATTTTTTTCTGTCATGTTGGTGAAGTTTGAGGTCATAATTTTATCATATTTCATGGAAAGTGAGTTTTATGTTTGTTTCTAGACCTAGTCCTTAAGAAATCATTCCCTAATGTAGTGGGTTCAACATTTATGAGATTATTTGTAAAAAGGTAAGAATTATATATGTTTTTTCATGTTGATATGAAGGTTTGGTCCAAATTTTAGGTCCTAGTGTTTAAGATTGTGAAAGATATTGAGTTTTTACTCTTATTGAGCTCTTAAAAGTGAGATTTTGAGCTTAATTTGGACTTTTGATGCTTATTGGCTCATAAAATCTCTGCATGGTGGTCCAATATCTTCATGGTAGTTGGTAAAGGTTCCTAAGATGGAATTATATGCATTATTTTAGGATTTAATACCCTAGGCTTTATGAACAATCGTTAAGAAGCTAAAAACTTTTAAGCCTCTTACAACCCAGGTAAAAAGAGATGGGGAGATATTGATTATACATTCCTAGAATGGATTATTTTTTATAGTATTATGATTTTAATTTGTAAATGAATCTCATATTTCTCTAGTGTAAGTTAGGAGTTTTGGCATTGTGTGTGGACCCCACTCAAAAATGTAAGTTTATGAAGAAGTTCAGTTTGTGCTCAAGTTCTCCATTGAACATGTTAATCGAATAGTTTTGTGAGTAAATATGTGAGATATTATACATGTACATGATGGTTGAATATCATGGTTGAGCCCTTAGGAATTATGTTATGGTCCATTTTGCAAGACCCGTTTCTAATACTTTGGGCGCTTCAGTGACTTGTTTGCAGAGAGGTATTTTAGTCTGATGTATGAAATCCTATACACTTTTGATGAAGCTGAGGTCATGATATTTCCATTTTTACATCAAAATTGAAATTATGAGGAGATTTTATGTGGTTTTAGTCTTCATCTCTGAAGAATAGTTTTGTACATCTTAGACCTAATATGTTTGGTTGCTCAAATGGTGGTGTATTTTCATTTTGTGATGGTAAAGAGTTTTTCAAGATTTCTAGAGGTTGATAGTGCTATTATAAAACATTTATAAGTGGGTTTTGAATTTTGGTGAAGGTATATTTAGCTCAAGTAATTTGGTTTTGGTGAGTAGTCTCTATGAGTGCATTAGGGTTGATTGGGTCCTAATAGAGAATTGAAGGTTCTAGATGATGTTTTCAACCTAAGTGATCTCATGAATGTTATTTTCAGAATTTTTTAATTTTTATTCATTTTATTTTCCATATTATTTCCTACCTACATGATTTAGGATAATAAGATCAATGTAAAATAAAATTAGAAAGCTCATTTGAGCTAGTTGAGAATGTGAGAAAAAGTGCCAACTAGAGGGAAGAGAAGAGAACGTGTATAGGGTCTTTATGAAAAAAGAGAGGGAAAAGAGTGTGTGGAGATGTTCTAGAGTGTTTTTAGGTGTTGAAGTGATAGGTCATTAGGCCTAATCATCTTGGTGAATAATATCTAGAGTGAGTTAACCTAGAGAGCATATTTGAAGGAGGAAGGAAAGTGAGCTTCATTGTGTCATCATCAATTGTTGTAGAAAAAAATTAGAGGTGAAAAACATATTATGTGGATTTTTTTGTTTCTAATTCATCTTGGGGGTTGGTGCCTCCTTGTAGGGTTAGTGCTCTACTAAAACTAGGGGTTGGTGTTCCTTGTGGGGTTGGTGCCTCACTAAACCTAGGGGTTAGTGCTCCTTGTTGAGTTAGTGCTCAACTAAATTTGATTCATTTCTCTAATAAAGTTGTGTTTTAGTGGGTTTTCTTCCCTTGAGGGTTTCCCACTTACATCTTGTGCTCTTATGTTTATTTTATCTCATTTTCTCTTCTATGGTTTCTTATGGATGCATGCTTAATGGTTAATGGATGAACTTGTTTAAGTGAATGAAAATTTAATTTCTCACTTATTCACCCCATTTATTGTTCTTCCAATAATTGGTATCAGATTAGGGCCTTTTAAGCAAGCTTAACAAGCTTGAAGTGATACTCGAAGCCACGAAATGATGAGTCAACAAAGTGGTTCCTCTACTAGCAAAAATCTTATGTTTGATGGGAAAAATTATGATTTTTGGAGTATCAGGATGAGAAATCACATCATGTCTTTGGGATGTGATATATGGTAATTAGTTATATATGGCTACACCATTCCTCAAAACCCTCCAACTGATGCAACAGGTAAGAAAGCTAGTAATGACAATTCTAAAGCTATGAATGTTATTTTGTGTGGTTTGGTAGAGTTAGATTTTATCAAGGTGATGTAATGTACTACATAAAAGGCCATGTGGGATAAGATATAAGTGATTTATGAAGGTGAATCCAAGGTGAAGTTGGAAAATCTCCAAACCTATAAAAATAAGTTTGAAAGTCTAAATATGAATGAAGAAGAAACAATTTTTTGGCATGTATAGTGATTTTTTATTGATTCAAAAGTCAAATTAATGAAAAAGAAGAATGCAGGAGAGCTAGAGGGATCTTGGAATGAGGTTGAAAAGGAAGCACATGAAAAGGGCTTGAGAACACCTGATTAAGCTCGACTACTTGATCACCTAGTGATGATACATGTATGGTAATGATTTGATCTCATACCAAGATGATTTTATACATGGTACATAATGTAGATGGCATCGAAATAAGGTTAGAAGGATGAGGTTTGTGTAATATATTGAAGTTTTTACAAAACCGAACTAAGCAAGGTATGCCAAAATAGTGCCTTGACTTCTTAGCATTTGATATAAATTGAAAAGCATTGTTAAGATAAATCATAAGAGAAATTTTTGAATAGCATAGAGAGACAAAGATTATGAAAAAATTATAAAGTCAAAAGGATGAAGGATAAGAAATTTCTATCCATTTTTTTGCACTATCTAAAACCCTCCTAAACCCTAGTTGGAAGCGGTATGGAGAAAATTGCTTGGTTATGCCTCCAAATGGAATTTTTTTTCCTAGAAAATGATTTGAGTGTGTAGAGAACTCATCAGAGGTCATGTTCATGGTGGTTTGAGCTTATGACCCCATAAGAAAACAACTGTTTTGTGAAGAATTCAATGTATAGGATAAATTTGTAAAGGAACCCATGCTCAAATTTTTGGTGAAAGATGTTGGGGATGTTATCTTGATGTTAATAAAGTCATATAGGTTAGTTATTTGGAGAAATTTGATGATACAGGTGTGTTTTTTCTCCTACCACTTGAGAATGCTATGAAGGGAAACCAGTCATGAAGGTACAAGGGAATACATGATGAATTACATAATAAAGTGATTTTTTTGTCTTGACTAACATGAATGTGTCCCATATGAGCTAAGAGTGTTTTTGGTTTGGTTTGATGAAGTTATTTCATGCATAAGCTTGAGTGATCCATAATTTTTATACTAGACTAGTTAAGAAGGATTGAATTTTTAGCATAGAAACTTGAAATTTCTCATTCAATCCTTCGAAGAGCAGCAGTTGATCATGGTGTATGCCTTCTTGTTGAACTATGTGTGTAAGGGTTTTGTATGAAATACAAGGTTTGTATGTGAAATGCAGACAAAAACAAGAGTGGTTCTTAGTTCTTATACCCCTGGATGAGTGTGTCCTAGAAATAATGTAAATTTTATATATTTTTTATGAAATGAAACAATATATGTACCTATAGAGTTACTTAACATGCATATCCTCCTTTAAAGGTGTGTTTGAAGTCATGCCTAGCTAGGCAAGTATGTGATTTTACTTAATCTTTGAAGATGTAAATCTATGCATGCATGAGTGTGATGAGTGGTTGAAAAGGAGTCTTCAAGATTTCATTTGATAAACTCCAAGATGTTTTTGTTGGTGTATACCTATTGAATATTAACTTATCTTTATTAAATTGTAAGACACAAACATTTTAGGTTGTACTTTCAACAAGATCATGATTATATCCTTGATGTACTTGCACCTAGCAAACATTTGAGTTGTAATAGTGTCATGACAAGTGAAATGGCGAGACATGGAGAAGGTATGAGGAAAAATAAAGGTTATGAAATGCATGTGCATGTGGGTGACACTTGATATTGATTCCCTCATGAGTTATATGAAAATTCTACTCGCTAAAAGAAGAAGTCAAAAATGTATTAATTATTACATGTCAAAGGTGTACAGAGGATAAAAGGGGTTATTTATCTATGAAGTTAGAGAGTCGTAGTTTGAAAGATTCCTATGAACATCATTAATCTAAAAGCCTCTTGTTATAATTTGAAATGATTGAATATGAACCTACCATCAAGTTCAAAAAAAAGTATTGTAAATTTGGCAATTTTATGTGATGTTATATTCCCTCCTTGAACGAGCTCATGTTTGGAAAAGTGAATAGATATTGAAGTGGAAGTGCGAAAGTCATTTTAGGATGTCTTTCTTAATGTTATAAATACTTCCTAGTCCTTGAAGTGAGAGTTTGTTGAAAATGAAACTAACCATTCATGAATATTAGATGAAGGTGAAAGTTGTGGTAGAGTATGCCTCTTAAGATACATAGAGGTTATTATACATCTAAGTGTTGTTGAAGAATCAAAGAGATGAGGGATGATGAAGATAGAGCTTATGGTTGTATGTGATAGTTAGTTGAGAGATAATATGCAAAGTAAAATAATGAATTGTTGATGACAATCTTTGAAGAGGTTTAAGGACATGAAAAATAGGTGGACCTAGTAGAGGAAGAAATACATAAGTGAATGAAAGTTTACTGTAGTTTGAATACATGAGAAAGTACGGGCTTGAAAGGGTAATCCAAGGAGAGGTGCTTAATAATAATGAGTGGGTAAAGAGGTTTTGCATGAAATAGATTTTGAAGTAGGTGAAGAGGATAAGAAAAGAGATGAATCAAGGTGAGAAGGAGAGTGAAAAGAGAAGGAAGATGAGGTGAACAAGTGATCACAATTTATTGTGGGAGAAAAATAAAGAAAAATGATCAAAACATCATGAAGAAGACTAAGTGGTGGCTTAATAGACAAGGAGTTGAAGCTTCCTTATAAGTGGCAACTTACAAATTATCAAGTAAAATATTGATTGAAGTTTTGGGAGGTGTGGCTTGCAGAAGGTCAAGTGGTAGATTGACTAAATTTTGGAGTTGTAGTTTCATGTTGAGTGGATTCTCAATAATGAAATCATTGTAACATTTACAGGACATTTTTTCTAGTTTAGTTCATTGGTTTCAGTGGGTTTTTCTCCCTTAAAGGGTTTCCCACATTAAATCTTATCTCTCTCTATGTGTTCTCTTGTTGATTTCTTATGAATGATGTTGTGGTTTCATCATAAAAAATTTAAGTAAATTGAACTGTCTCTCAAGTTTGAATTAACCTTGATTTACCCCAAGTGTGCAAGTGTTTGTTTCTAACTAATGCTAAATATGAATGGAAGACTAACACCTAAATAGTCTTGATTAGAAAGAATTAAACAAACATTCTAAGCACCATCATGATAAGAATTAATCAAGGGTTAGATGCTAACATTTATCAATAAAACTATGAAATCAACAATGTTAAGTATCTAAATAACCTCTATTCTTTAACAACATGCAAATGAAAGAACCTAGGTAGGTTCCATGGCTATCAAAAATAGTTGTCCTTAATGTTCCAAGAACCTAGGAATGGGGGCTAATCAAAGTTGGGCTACAAGACCCTTTTGACACCTCCCATATGACCCAAGCACTTTAAGAAAGAGGCTTAACTCTTCAAGATGATGAACTCTCAAGAAAACAAGGTGCAAGCTCTTAGTCTCTTTGCTATATGCTTTGCATTTGCTCTCTAAGGAGTTTTAGGTGTAAGTAAAAAGGTAGGTGGAGGGATCTTTATATAGCCCAAAGGATAAATGATTCAACACATCCTCATGAATGTGGGATAAAGGTAAAACATGATTAGGAATGGATAAGGTTGCTTTATTAAAGGTAACCTTACTTTAGAAGGGTTTAATGCATGTTTAACAAGTCATGGGAGTTTGGGGGTGTTTTAATTAATCAAAGGTGATTAACTAATAGGTAGGTGTAAGCTTATAGAAGCCAATTAGAAGAATAATAGTGTGATTTTGGATATTATGAGGGGATTAAATCAATTAAATATTGATTTACTAGTTAAATGAAGGGGAAGACTAATTAATTAATCTAGATAGAATAGGTGATTTAATTAACAGAAGGTCATTAATTAGGTCATTGCTAGAATGGATAGGTGACAAAAAGAGGGAATATGAGTTCTTTTGACGATATGACATCAATTTGTGAGAAAGGGGATAATTAGTGCAATTTAAGTATTTAAATTGCTTGGGCGTAATTATAGGTGTCTACACCCCCACTCTTAGTACCTATAATTTCCAACAAAATTCTTGCATATCTTCTTAGATGTGATCAAGTTGTCAATACCATTAGAGGATTAGGTGAAAATGTAAATGAATTTGTGATGGTGTAGAAGGTGTTGAGATCTCTCATTGATAAATTTTATTCTAAAGTCTTAGCTATAAAATAAGCCAAGGATATAAGTACTATGTTGATGGATGAACTCCATGGTATCTTAACTACTTATGAGATGAGGATAGGTGCACCAAGAAGGAAGTAGCTTCAAAGTTGAAAAGAAGAAAAAAGGTAAGAAGATCTTAGATGATGATATTTCTGACATTGATGATGATGAGTTGATTGTTATGTTTTCTAGGAAGTTGAAAATAGGTTCAAGAAAGTATAAGGGTAAGCTTCCCTTCAAGTGTTTCAATTGTGGAGAGATTGGACATTTTACAAACAAGTGTCCTCACAAGCATAAGGGAAAAGAGAATGATGATGATCATGATGATGACAAGAAGTCCCATAGGTTTGATAAGAGTAAGAATAATTTTAGGAAGTTTGAGGACAAGAAGAAGTCCAAGAAAATATTTTACTCTAAGGAATATTGTAGCTCATCAAAGGTAAGTAGTGATGTTTATGATTCTAATTTTGATTCTGAGTCTGATCATGAAGAGGTTGGAAATGAAGTCCTATTCATGGCTAAAGGATATGGGAGCTCTAAGAATGAAGGTTCCATAAAATGAGAACTGTATGAATTTAGAAGAAGAAGATGTTGATCTTGAAACTGAGTTGATGTGTATTCAAGAATAATTGAAGCATGCAGAAGAAGAAGAACAATAAAATCAAATCACAAATAAAAGAGAATGAAGAAAATATTTAAGTTCTTGAGGAGAATCATTAGAATGATACCAATGAATATAATAAGATCACCAAATAGTTAGAGAAAAAAATGGATATTATACGTACAAGCCTAAAAGCTAAGGATGAAGAGTGCATCATGTTTGAAAAGGATGTGGTGTCTCTAAGGGTATAAGTGAATGAAGCTACCAACAAGGATAGATCATTTCAGATATTTGAGAAGATCTCAAAGGATCTAGATGATATCTTGGATTTTTAGAAATCTACAAGACATAGGACTGGTCTAGGGTTCAAGAAGAGACTAAAAGGTAAAGAGGTGATTCAATAAGATGCTACTCAGAATAAAGAGATTTTTGTCCAAAGTTACAAGGTAGATCAAATTGAAGAAAAATTCAAGAACCATGAGAAGACAAGGTATGTCAAACACAAAGTGCATCAAGGTATGAGAATTAATTTAATGGTTATTGTTATAGCTGTAATGGTTTTGGACATAGGGAAAAAGAATGTAGAAGATCATCCAAATATGAGGGCTCATGATATGGAAGGGGTTTTATTTCATACCAAGAAAGAGGTAAGAATGAATTTGTGTGCTATAACTGTAATCATGTTTATCACATTGAAAAGTTCTATTTTCATGATTCTTCAAGACAAAACAAGAGGTTTCAACTCCTAGAGTAAAGGAGAAGATGCAAGATAAGGAGTGGGAACCAAGATTGAAACAAGATAGTCTATCAATTCAATTGTTGGATAAATTTAGGGATGTTCAAAGGTTTTGATCTAAAGAAGGATGAAAATGTTGTGCCACATGTGCCAAGGAGGTCTTGGAATCTCCTAAAGATGTTGTTCTATATCCCCATGATTTGGGATGTCTCTACTAATATTATTAGAGACATTCATCACTTAGATGAATCATGAAGATAGGGGGATCCTGAGTGGATGAAATGAAGATATGGATTTGTTGAGTTATAGTCATGGATTCATGAGGTATGTTGCAAAGTATTTAGTTTGTCATAAGGTTATCTTGCTTTGAAGGATGCATCAAGTGTATGTAGGGTGTTAAAAGAGATTTGATATGTATATTAGAGCATAAGAGTGTGTTTTAAGACCTTATTTAGGTATATGTCAGTCTATTACAGTTGATAATGTATGAATGTAGTGTCTCAAGACCTCATTCAGGTATGTGATGCTCATGATGGACTATGTGAGCTATGTGGAGACCTAATTAGTCATCTGATAGTCAAGAAACTGAGTTCTTAAGTATGGTTGATGGCCTGACAAGTGATGGTAGAGATAAAATTTGTATGAATATGGTTGAAAAGGTATGTTCATAGTGTTTTTTTTCCTTGAGAAGAGTATGAAGGGTTGCAAGGAGCTTAACAATCTTGAATCATGACTGATGCATGAGTTATCTTGGAATAATGATTGTATGACCTTATCTAGGTTTGTGAAAATATTGGGATGCGTAATCAAATTTGGGAAGTATGGTCTTAGGTATGAGCATGAAGATTAATTAATTCGAAGCATCAAGGTGAACAAATGGGAGATAATTCTTAAATGGATGCAATAAAAGGTGATTCAAGGCTTGCAGGGATGAGTGATAAGTTAAAGAGGTTGTCTATGTGCTCTAGGAGGATCCAAGTGGTATGTCAATGCAAATCTTGAGGTGGAGGTGTGTCTACCGATAGTACTAGTATGATACGAGCTTGGGAAGGATAGTCAAGAGGTCTACAAAGGTTGACCATAAGTCTTGAGAAGTAGGTCTCTATGTGTGCTCTTGAAGATAAATAGTTATGTCGAAGTATGAGTATGAAGACATTTTAAGCAATGTTACAAGGTATGAATTTGTTGATTGATCTATTATGTCATTGTTTTTAAGCTGTTCATGAAGGTATGTGGATGTATTTCAAAGAAAATTCCAAAAGGCTATGAAGATTTTAAAAGATGACCACAAGTGGATTGGTCTATTAAGACCAATATGATCTTGAGCTAAAAGAAGCTTATAATGTTATAAGGACTTTTATGACCTTAATGGATCCATTGAAGTTATTTTAAAGTCATAACCAAAAAAAGTAGTGGCGAGTAATCTAGGTTTGAAGGTTTGTGTTGATTATTTAAATTTTAATGAAACTTGAAATAAGAAGAAGAAATTTATGACATAGTATGATTCTTTCTAGCAAAGATTTAAGACTTGATAAGGTCCTTTGGAGCTTGAAGATGTGTTACAAACTATAAGAGATGCAAAAGTTGTTCTTTAAGATGGTTTGTAGGTTGAGTCAATCAGGTATGATTGTGTTATTTAAGTGATTTTTATCATACATATGTAGTCAATTAAGGGTTTCCTAGCTCTATTTTGATAAATTCAATATCTTGATATCTTTGAGGTCTCAAGAAGTAGTTAAGAATATTTTGGGTGTTTGAATTTCTTGCACATGGTATGTAATACTTTTGGTTTAAATCTTTCATGAAAATGGTCTAAGTTTGTATCAAGGTGGATTTAAGGATTCAAGAAGGTATATGATGGTATGAGTGTCCCACTATGAATAATCAAGTTTATAGCATTAAGAGGATCTTGTAGTCAATATTTTGAAGTTTTTTCCATGATTATGGACTTATGAAATCATGGAAAAGATTGTTAAAACATTGTGTTTTAGAGGTTCTAATGACTCTTGAGGTGAAAGTCAATCTAATGAAATATGGGTATGTATGATTTGAGCATAAGAATGGGGTATGAAATCTTGCATAGTCTGGAATGTTGTCTCATGGAACTCAAGAGATGATGAGCTCATGTTTTTGTCTTAAGGCTTAGTATAGGTATGTGTCACCAAGATTAGTTGGAATTGTAATTCATGGTATAGTTTGATAGATTAAAGGTGCTTCCAAGGTGTGTTTAAACTGAGGGGAGTTTTGGTCCCTTATTTTTGGTTCACGATCTGAAGATGGTCTTCGATTATCAATATTGAGTGAATAATATAAGGGGAGCATGATCAAGTATATTCTCGTAGACACAAAATTTTGGTATCGCTTCTCTTCACCCTTTGTTTACTCTCTCTTCTCTTTCGAATTGACCGATTTCCCTCCTAAATTAAATTTATCCCATATAGCATCATTTTCCGACCATTTATTCCATTGCATCCATCTCATATTATTATTTTCCCATAATTAATTAACATCTCATTATCTTTCCCTAATCATCCTTAATTAATTCTAAGCCTTCATTAATTTATTTCCTATCTCTATATTCCTCCATTTAATCCCTTCTATGTTCCTAACAACCCCATTTAATATTTTCATCCACCCCTTGCCTTTATTTACTCCTTTGCATGCCTCACCTACCCATTCAACTTCCATATGCAACCCTAACTCGTTTAAGCACCACGAAACCCTAATCCCACCGTTAATGGGATTTATGTATCAATCTCACCACCTTTCCATCACCAAAATGGATGGATCATCATGATCAACGGTGACCCGTCTAGGTCACTATCAACCCTATAAAGCCACCCTCATCCTATCCTTTATCAAGATGCAACATTAGAGACTTTAGTTTTCTTGTGATCTTGCTTCTAGTCCCGAGTGCCTTTGTAGCTACCACAACCATCTTGGAGTCTTCTTGGAGATCTTGTGCCTCCATTTTGGAACTTTAGGAGACCTCTTTCACCATGCATAATTTTATTCATTATTGTTATTTTGTGATCCATATCATCCACTAACATCTTGTGCAAGTTCAACTATCATCAGGGACTCAATTTTAGCCTCCTCGGCCATCTGTGTTTGTTTTTAGGTATTTGTTTCAACCCATCCATTTTCATCCAAGTATAGCTCATCCTTATTCACCATCGACCCTATCTAGTCATCATTAAGCTAGCCTTTAAAGCATCATTTTTCCTATCAATTAGATTCTCAACTACCCGTTTTCCATTTATGCATCCATCTAGCCTTAGATCTAGTCATTTTGTCCCTTTGTCATCTTAGATTCATTCTGTTGGCCCCAGGTCCCCACCGATCTAGTCTAATCGTTGTCGACCCAAAGGCATATTTTTAGTATTTACCCTTAGATATCTAATTTTCTTACATCCTTTCTATTTCATCCTCTGTTCCAGGATCTTCTATAGGTCTTTGTTAATCATTCTAGTGTTGTGCCAATCTCGGATCTACCATCGAGCTTTTTGATATGCACTTTACTTCATTGTTCTAGTCCACCTACCCTAGTCACCGTCGAATGGCCCTCTCAGTAGTCTTGGGTCACTTTGTCAATCAAGCCAAGTTTGGTTCATTTTGTGTTTATCTAGATCAGATATGTATTTCCTTTACATATCTACATTTCAATATTCTGTTTATTTTAGATTTACTGCATACTCTTCAGATCCATTATCACATTTCTTTTTTATCTTATCTACAATAGGGTTGACATCCATCCTAGGAAGCTCACACTTCTTGGGACCAACTTATTTGGGAAACCCTCCATATATCTACTAATCCATTTTTCTCTTAGTCTTCTTTGTTGTGTAGGTTACCAAGCTCGAAGCAAGGAGGAGTTCATATTTGTGCTCCTTCACATCGTCATTTCATCCCAAGGTACCATAAACCCTTCATATTTTGAGTTGCTCATTTTCTTTAGTACTAGTTCACTAATTTGAGTAGGAAAATGAAATCTGTCCAAAAGTTCCTACAGTGATGAAACTTTGTGTTGCAAGGAGATGTGATTCAATAATATTCTTGAAAATTTATTTGACTGCTTTGGAGGATTTTTTTCAAAGTTTGTGAAGAAGTATTGTACTACGAGGAGGAGTTTGAAAATCCAAAGAAAGGTATGGAAAGTTGTTAATCCATTTTAGCATGTCGAGAATCCATGATGGTGTGTTATTTTAAGAAGAATAATAGGTGAGCTATCCTTAGGGGAGCTCGAGTATTGATTTGTAAGAAAGAAGATGATGGTACAAGTTTGCATCGATGAGTTAAGAACAAGAAATAAGAGTTCATTTACTCCATGAAAAGGTATGATATGTTTAGAAGTAATAACTTAAGGTTGAAGTATTGTTTCTCAAGAATGAAGGTAAGTAATTTGGAATTAGTTTTGAAAGTCATGCATTTGCTAAAGTGGGGCAGAGTTGCTCAAAGAGTCAAAATCAAAGTTGAAGATGAAGAATGAATCTTGTCGATATGGTTGATGTTTCCAACCAAAAGGTAAGCCTAATGTGGTGAGAGAAGAACTGGAACAAGTTATTACATGTATCTTTATTTTTCATTAATGTAAAAAGGGGAGAATTAGGCGATGGCATGTGTGTACCTTAGGAGATTTTTAGCTTTGTATATTTTTCCATCAATGGGTTTGACATCGATAAAAAGGGGGAGATTGTTCGTAGTGTGTTTTCATTGATGTCAAAGAGATATTTTATCATTGATGCCATTAGGTTTCATTAATGTCAAAAGGATTATGGAGCAAGAAAATTTGATTCGTAGTGTCATGTTGAGGTTGTTTGAGTTAGCGAGTTCTTGGTTTTGATGATGTTTTATGGTTTATTGAAAATTTTTGATGGCTCATAGTGAATTTTAGAGGTGATGCAGTGTTACAAGAATTTTTATGATGTCATGCAATGTGATGGAGGTTCATGCAAGTTTTCAAGTGTTCCTAAGTGATAAGAAGGCTAGTTTAGGTGAAGTAAACGTGATTAAGTGGCCTAATTAGGAGGCCAGTGGTCAACAATTATGGTCTGTGATCATTGAGTACAAGTATGTATGAGTATTTTATCATGATGAGAGCATTGGATGCATGATTATGAGGTGTAGGGACACTCACAAGTGTCTCAGAGTACAACTATGAGGTGAAGTCATGATTTCTATGTCTACACTAGACTTATTCTCAAGCCCTAGGTGACCAAATGACGTGTGCGGTATGGTTTCAGCTTGAAAATGTAAATTTTATATATTTCATAGTTGTGGTAAGTTTTTAATAGCATGTTAGTGAAGTTTACGGTCAATAATTTGAGCATATTACATGGAAAGTGCATTTTAGGTCTACTTCTAGACCTAGTCCTTAAAAAAACATACCCTAATGAGGTGGAGTCATAATTTCTGAGTGTATTTGAGAAATTTTGTCATTAAAGATGTGTTTTAAACTTTATATTAAGCTATGGTACAAATTTCAAGTCCCAGTGTTGAATATTTTGCAAGATATTGAGTTTTTTCCCTTATCAAGTTCTTAGAAGTGAGATTTTGAGCTTAATATTGACTTTCTAATGCTTTTGTCTTGTGAAATATCTAAATTGTGGTCCAATACCTTCATTGTGGTTTTTAAGGTTCCTAATATGACATTCTAGGAATTATTTCTTGAGTTAAGACACTAGTCTTTGTGAATAATTGTTAAGAAGGTAAACAAATTTTTAACCCTGTTAAAACCCTAGGTCAAAAGAAATGGAGGAGATATTGAGTAGACACGATCAAAATTTATTGTTTTCTACAGTATGATGATTTTATGTTGTAGAGGAATTTATCATATTTCTCTAGGTAAAAGTTAGGATTTTTGGTTGTGTACCCCACTCAAAAAGCAAGGATTATGAAAAGTTCATTTTGTGATCAAGTTCTCCATTGGACCTATTACCTAAATTGGTGTTTGAGGAAGTAAGGGGATATTATACATGTTCATTATGTTTTAAGATCATGGTTGATCCCTTAGGAATTCTGTTATGGTTCATTTTGCAAGACTAGTTTTGGGGCATTTTCAGGTGACCTATTTGTAAAGGTGTTTTGGAGGTGCTTAATCTTTTTATGGAATCCTATGGACTTGGTGATAAACCTAAGGTTGTGATATTTTTATTGGTACATAAAAATTTCAATTCTAAGGTTATTTAATTTGTTTTTAGTATTCATATATGAAGATTACTTTTGTAGGTATTGGACCTAGTATCGTTGGTTTCTCGAAATGGTGGTGTATTTTCATTTTGTGATCATACATAGTGTTTCAAGATTTCTGAAGGTTTCTAGTGTTATTAGAAAATATTTTTAAGTGGTTTTTAAAGTTTATTGAAGGTATATTTAGCTCAAGTAATCTGGTTTTGGAGAGTAGGCTCTTGGAGTGCATTAGGCCTTCTTGGGTCCTAATAGAGAAATGAAGGTTCTAGATGATGTTGCCGACATAAGTGGTCTCATGAATGTTATTTTTAGGATGTTTTAAATTTATATTCATGTTATTTTACATATTATGGCTGAGCTACATGATTTAGATCATAATATAGATATAAAAGCAAATTAGAAAGCTCATTTGAGCTACTTTAGAACGTGAGAAAAAGTGCGAGCTAGAGGGAAGAGAAGAGAAGGTGTATAGGTTATTTGTGACCACAAAGAAAGGGGAAAGAGTTTTTGGAGATGTTCTAGAGTTTTTCAGGTGTTAAAGTGATAGGTCACTAGGCCTAATCATCTTAGTGAAGAATATATAAAGAGAGATGACCTAGAGAGCATATTTGAAGAAGGAGGAAGGAAAGAGAGCTTCATTGTGTCATCATCAATTGTTGTAGCAAAAACTTAGAGGTGATAAAAATATTATGTGGATTTGGTTGGTGTTGAGTCATCTTGGGGGACGGTTCCTCCTTGTAGTGTTATTTCTCTACTAAAATTAGGGGTTGGTGTTCCTTGTGGTGTTGGTACCTCACTAAACCTAGGGTTAGTGCTTGTTGAGTTGCTGCTCAAAAAAATTAGATTAATTACTCTAATAAACCTATTTTTAAGCGGGTTATTTTCCCTTAAGGGTTTCCCACTTACATCTTGTGTTCTTGTGTTGATGTGCTCTCATTTTCTCTTTTATGGTTATGTTCTTATGGATACATGCTTAATGGTAAATTGAATGGTTAATGGATGAACTTGTTTAAGTGAATGAAATTTTTATTTCTCACTGATTCACCCCCTTAGTGATTGTGCTTCCAACACAATCATTAATTGAATGTGATGGAAAGTAATAAAACAATTCCACATCAACATCATATAATGACTCCACAAATAGTTAAATGGCAACATATTCAAGTCCCACTCCAAGAATTCCACATCTGTGATGAAATTTGTAATATGATCCTTCAGTAGTTACTTTCTATACCCATAGAATTTTGGAAAGGTCTTTCTTGATCCTTTTGGTAATTCTTGAAGTGATGGTGTAAATGCTAGTATATCGGTGTTATGTCGCCATGGTATAGGTGTAACCATCTCTAGAGGAAGAGTCTTCAATGTTAAAGGAGAGAGTGGAGATGCGATTAAGCCAAGAGGTGAAGACTCAAATGATTTCCTTAGAATCCGTATGGTAGTTTGTATAAAATCAGCTTGTTCCTGCAACTCAAATGCGGGATTTTGAAGTACCAAGTGTTACTTTCTTGGTCTTATCTAGTGAATATTTTTTCTACCAATTTGTAAAAGATTTTCCAATATGTAAATGGAAATTTTCATCCTAGAAATGACAGGTTTTTAATAGAAATCAGCAGATTTTTTTATTAATGAGTTTCCATATTTTTGAATTTATATTTTATATTTTTTTGTGATTTATAAATATCTATTTTTTATATTTTTAGAGATATTTAAGGGGTACACAAAGGGCACATCTTCCCCAATGGAGTCACTAAAAATTGTTGGTGAAATAATGTTTTGTACTACAAATTATTGGTTTTCACCAACGGTCACGAGGCTAAGCCCTCCATCTTAGGTATAGGGAGGCTCCCATTATTAAGTGTAAACTACCTAAAACTATGGGTTAGTCATTAGCCTAGGTATTACACAAGAATAATCCACTAAAAATGTGGAAAAGTACTTTTATAGTGTACAAGGGTAATGAGATAGAGGAAATGCTACTTTTATTGCTTGTAATAGTGAAAAATCCCAACAACTTACAAAAATCAACATTTGTCATTTGGAATGGAGAAGCCATTCCAATTTATAAGGGTCTTTTCCTCTCCCCACATGAATTTTCTATTGAGTTGTGGAGCTCAATTACTTTAGTTTAGCATGCAATGGAAACTTGTTGGAAAATACAGTAACCGGCATCGGTCAAGGGGGAACATCGGTCACCTAGGACCGAGGCATCGTCAAGTATGACCGGCATTAGTCGTCAGGAAAGTAAGGAATTGGTAGTGGTTAGGGCTAACCAGCATGTCGGTTACCTATGCGAGGATGTTTTAATTAACTCTCGGGAATTAGATCTATTTTTAGCATTAAAGTATTTCTATTGATTGTAATTGCATGGCTAAGTGCCCTAAGTCTATAAATGACTATATAAGCATAAAAGATAGGGTTTAGAAGTAAGAAAGGAGATGATTAACAAGAATTAGAAAGAACTTGAAAAATTTGGTGAGAGAGAGAATTCTTGGTGATGAAGCAAAAATCTTGAGGAAAGAAAGTATTGTACATATGAGAGGTGTGGAAGATTGTAAATCTTCATTGTATATCTTGTCAAAGCTTTGGATAATAGATTGGCTTGTTTCTTGGTGGATGTAGCCCACACTGGGTGAACCACGTTAAATTTGGTGTTGATTTATGTCTCTTATTTTATATATTTCTTCTGGTAGAATATCCGCTTTTATTTACATGTATGCTTAGATCTGATATATTGTTTGTACAACCGGTGTGCTAACCCCAACAACTGGTATCAGAGCTTTGTTTGAGGGTTTTGTGTGTTGACATATTTACTCACAGAGGTTTTTGATTGAGTGGGAGCTACAACAATGGAAAGAAAAAAATACAAGGTAGAGAAATTTGATGACCAAAATTATCAATTATGGAAGATGCAGATTGAGGATTATCTGTATCAAAGAGATTTGTATTTACCATTGGATGAGAAGTCTAGACCTATGAAGATGACTGATGAAGAATGGAATATTCTTGACAGAAAGGCTTTGGGATCTATAAGATTGAGCTTGACAACATCCATGGCTTCCAATATTACAGAAGTGGCTTCTATGGTAGAGTTAATGAAATCTCTTGCTAATTTATATGAAAAACCTAGTGCTTCAAATAAATTTTATTTGATGAAGAAACTATTTAGTTCTAAGATGCATGAAGGTGGATCTGCATCTAGTCATTTGAATGATTTCCAATCTATTGTAAATCAGTTAAAATCGGTTGCTATACCATTTGATGATGAAGTAAAAGAACTTTTATTCTTATGTTCTTTGCCTGATAGTTGGGATAACTTGGTAATGGATGTTAGTAATACAACATCTGCTAATAATATTTTGAAGTTTGATGATGTGGTTAGTATAATCTTGAATGAAGAAATTCACAGGAAGAGTACAAGGAATCATCATCTGGAAATGCTTTGAATGTAGAAAGTAGGGGGGCGAAGGAGAGATCAAGAGTAAGAGTAATGGGAAATCAAAGTCAAGGGATAATAGATCTAAATCCAGAAGTAAGGGAATTACTTGTTGGAAATGTGGAAAGAAAGGACATGCAAAGAAATATTGTTGGTCAAAGGATAAAGAGAACCAACAACCAGATAAAGGTAAAGAAGCAAATCTTGTTGCATCAGAGGTAATGCAAGATGCTCTTATTCTTTCTTTAGATAGTAGAATTGAATCATGGGTTTTAGATTCAGGAGCTTCTTTCCATCATAACCCTAATAAGGGTTATTTCAATAAATTATGTCAGGGAAATTTTGGGCATGTTTATTTGGGTGATGATGAACCTTGCAGTATTATTGGTAAAGGGGAAGTTCATCTAAAATTGCATAAATGGAAATACATGGGTATTGAAAGATGTGAGGCATGTGCCAAGCCTCAGGAGGAATCTTATTTCTGTAGGGCAACTAGGTGAATCTGGTTGCATGGTTACTTTTACAAGAGACTCTTGGAAAGTCACCAAGGGTGCTTTTGTTGTGGCAAGAGGTAAGAAGGTAGGAACATTATATTTATCTACCTTGTATTATTGATTCCTTTTCTACATTATCTACTTCAGATTCAGATGCATGCATGTGGCATAATCGGTTGGGTCATATGAGTCAAAAAGGAATGCAGATCTTAAAGGCTAAGGGTAAGTTATCAGATTTGAAAGATTTAGATCTTGATTTACTGTGAGCATTGTATCTTTGGAAAGCAAAAGAGAGTGAGATTTCTCAAAGTTGGGGCAACTAAGAAGGAGTAAAATTGGAGCTTGTACACTCAGATGTGTGGGGACCAGCTCAGGTAGCTTCTCATGGAGGATCCCAATATTATGTTACTTTCATTGATGATGCTACAAGAAAGGTATGGGTTTATTGTATTAAATGTAAATCTGATGTTTTTGAGACTTTTAAAAGATGGAAAGCCCTTGTTGAGAATGAATCAAATTCTAAGTTAAAGTGCCTTAGATCTGACAATGGTGGTGAATACTTGTAAGAGGATTTTCAATGATTATTGTTCAGTGAATGGGATACGTAGAGAAAGAATGGTTCCAAGAACACCATAGGAGAATGGTGTTGCAAAAAGAATGAACAAGACAATCATGGAACGTGTGCTAGAAGTATGAGGATACATTCTGGATTGCCCTTGCAGTTTTGGGTAGAAGTAGTTGATACAACGGTTTATTTGATTAACCATGGGCCTTCAAGTTCACTAGATGGAGGAATACCAGAGGAAGCTTGGACCGAAAAAGAGGTAGATCTTTCTTTTCTTAAATTTTTTGGTTTAGAAGCTTTTGTGCATGTTGATAAGGAAAATAGAAAAAAGTTGGATGTAAAATCCAAGAGATGCACTTTCATTGGTTATGGATCTAGTGATTTTGGTTTTCGTTTTTGGGATTTAGAGAATTCTAAAATTATTAGGAGTCATGATGTTGAATGGAATGAAAAGAGAATGTACAGGATCAAATTTTGGTACCCAAGGATGAACCGGTTGAGAAGTTTGTGAATGAAAATGAACTCTCGGATTTAAAAAATTACCGACAGGTTACATAGTAACTCGGTGTCGGTTGACCCCTGACCGACATCGGTCGAAACGAATCGATATTGGTTACAAAAGATCCAAACGATCCTCGGCA
The DNA here is from genome assembly GCA_018340775.1 of Taxus wallichiana var. yunnanensis. Taxonomy (NCBI): domain Eukaryota; kingdom Viridiplantae; phylum Streptophyta; class Pinopsida; order Cupressales; family Taxaceae; genus Taxus; species Taxus wallichiana. The sequence goes on along the minus strand of CM031235.1, from coordinate 336,676,011 downwards.
TCAAAATTGGCCTTTAGAAAACCGATGTCGGTTAGAGGTGACCGCATCGATCACTTTGTCATTTTGGATAGGAATGTCCAGGAGGTCCTAGATTGAGCCTCGGTACCCCAAACTCCTGTGAGAAGGTCACAAAGGGTAAGTAAACTTCTAGAAATATTTACACCTTCTCTATTTTATTTATTATTGACTGATAATGGTGAACCAGAGAGATTTGAAGAAGCAATGCAGGATAAGACTCACGTTCAGTGGGAGCATGGCATGGATGAGGAGATGGAATCCTTGGAATAGAACCAAACTTGGGATTTGGTTAAGTTTCTAGCATGTAAGAGAACATTGTAGAACAAGTGGGTTTACAAGATTAAGGAAGAAGAGGGTGGATAGAAAAGTACAAGGCAAAGGCTTGTAGTAAAGGATTTACATAAAAGTAGGTATTGACTTTGGTGAAATATTTTCTCCTATTGTTAAGATGACTTCTATTCGTATTGTATTGAGTTTAGTTGCAGTAGAAGATTTGCATTTAGAGCAACTAGATGTGAAGATGGATTTCCTTCATGGTGATTTGGATGAAGAGATTTATATGTAGCAGCCACTTGGGTATGAAGTCAAGGGTAAGGAGAAATTAGTGTGCAGGTTGAAAAAGAGCCTATATGGGCTCAAACAAAGCTCCAAGAAATGGTACATGAGGTTTGATAGTTTTATGCATGAGCATGGTTACTTGAGATGTGAATCTACCATTGTGTTTATTTCAAGAAGCTTGAAAATGGGAGCTATATTATTTTTTTATTGTATGTGGATGATATGCTTATTGCAGGATCTAGTATGCAGGACATTGGTGAGCTTAAGAAAAAGCTAGCTCACACATTTTCTATGAAGGATTTAGGAGCTGCAAAAAGAATCCTTGGCATGTAAATACATAGAGACATGAAAAACAAGAAATTGTATTTGTCTCAGGAGGATTATATCTACAAGGTGTTAGAAAGGTTCAACATGCAAAATGCAAAACTGTTAGTACACACTATGGCTGGACACTTCAAATTGAGAAAGATCAGTGTCCTTCATCACATGAGGAGGTCAAATACATGACACGAGTGTCATATGCTTCAGCAGTTGGAAGTCTCATGTATGTTATGGTTTGTACAGACCAGACATTACACATAGCTAGTGGGAGTTGTGAGTAGATATATGGCTAATCCAGGTAAAGAGCATTGGAAAGAAGTCTAATGGATACTCAGGTATTTGAAAGGGACATCTAGCATGTAGTTATGCTATGGAGGTTTAGATATTTCATTATGTGGCTATGTTGATTCAGATATGGCTAGGAGATCTGGATGGTAGGAGGAGCACTATTGGATATATTTTCATAGTAGGTGGAATGGTAGTTAGCTAGGATTTCAAGATTACAGAAGGTTGTGGCTTTGTCTACTATAGAGGTAGAGTATGTTGTAGCTACAGAGGCTAGTAAGGAGATGATATGGATGAGTAGGTTCATGGAAGAGTTGGGAAAGGAGCAAAAGTGATTGTAAATTGTTCAGTGATAGTCAGTGTAATTCATTTGGCAAAGAACTCAGTGTTTCATTCGAGAATGAAACACATTCAATTGAGGTATCACTTCATACGAAGGTATTGGAGGATGGATAGTTGAATCTGGAAAAGATTCATATGAGAAAGAACCCTACTGTGGATATGCTAATGAAGCCATTAGCAAAGGAGAAGTTGGAGCTACACTCCACTTCTGTTGGTCTTCAAGTTTGAGACTTGAAGAGGAAGAAACAAAGCTAAGGAAGAATCCAAGAATGACGTTGTACATGGTATGGTGTAGTAATTAATCTCCAAGTGGGAGATTGTTGAGTTGTGGAGCTCAATTACTTCAGTTTAGCATGCAATGGAAACTTGCTGGAAAATACAGTAACCAACATCGGTTAAGGGGGAATCGGCATCGCATCGGTCACCCATTATCAAAGCCATTAGGTATGAACATCATCGGTCGGGAAGGGAAGGAACCAGACAATGGTTAGGGCTAACTGCAGCATGTTAAGATTACATGTGAGGATGTTTTAATTAACTCTCGGGAATTAGATCTATTTTTAGCATTAAAGTATTTCTATTGATTGTAATTGCATGGCTAAGTGCCCTAAGTCTATAAATGACTATATAAGCATAAAAGCTAGGGTTTAAGTAAGAAAGGAGATGATTAACAAGAATTAGAAAGAACTTGCAAAAGTTGGTGAGAGAGAGAATTCTTGGTGATGAAGTTAAAAGCTTGAAAATCTTGAGAAAAAAGTACTTGTACATCTAAGAGGTGTGGAAGATTGTAAATCTTCATTGATATCTCATCAAAGCTTTGGATAATAGTGGAAGATTAGCCACACTAGGTAAATCCACATTAAATCATTTGATTTATATCTTGTTTTGTATATTTTTGGATAATAGATTATGCTTGATTTATTGTTGGACAACCAAGTGTAGCCCACATTTTCACCTTTCATCATCACTTGTGAACCGTGACTTTTTATTAAATAATTCTTACAATGTCAAATAAAAGATGTTGATTTATACATCTTGAATTTGCGGAAATAGAGAAGAAAGAGGAGAGAGAAGGGTTGATAATTAATGAATATAAAGCATCTTAAGAACTAGCTGACTTGAAGTAGAATATCCACTTTTATTGGAAACATTCCAAGGCATCAAAGTGTGCCATACCGAATTAACCTTGAGACTAATGTTTTGGTAACATGTGAGGATTTCTCTCCTATCTAAACAACAAGACAACTTCCCACCTAGCAATTGTGGAAAATAATAATGAGATAAGTGGAATGTGAGTTGATATAAGTTATTTGAGATCAATTGCAATACCTTCTATTTTGGCATGCGTCGTTTAGGGTAGCTATTTTTATTCATATTTCCCATTTTTCACCTTTTGATGGTTTTTTCTTTTTGGAATGCACAGGTGTTGAGAATTCACTATTTTCATAAACTTACTAAATTTGGACATATGAATCTTTAAACACTTTCTTTTTTAGAAATGTGTTTTTTTGTATGTCGGGTTGTAATGAAATTGGTCTCAAAACCTTAGGTTTTACTTCAAGACTTTATGCTTTAGATTTTGAGGTTTTTATCCACCGAGCTCTATACATATGAAAAAGGAAACTTTACAAGATGTTAATTTTAGATTACTTCTATAAATTTATACATAGAATCAATGGGGATGCTCTCATATTCAACTCAAAGGTGTTTTTGAGAGAAGTGCACAGGTAAAATTTCATTGAAAATGGGTGCACGATTAGAGAGCTATGAACATCTTTCCATTTTGGGACATGGGTGTTTTGGAAAAAATAAAAAAACATACATGTTTAACCATGGAATCATAGAGGGAAAAACAAAGATCTTTGAATGTTTTAAAATTACCAAGTTCGTGAGGTGAGGGAGTTAGTCATTTTTCTTACAAGTTTTAACTCAGTGTTTGACCATGGAGCTTAACCATGGTGGGAGTGTGGTTGATCTTCAGTTACACCAATGAGAGAGGTAAAAAGGGGACAAATTGGACACCAAAGTGTGCATTTCACATATGGTGACAAGTGGTAGAATGTGGTTTAGTGAGAATGAGATGGGAAATGGCTTAGGGAGATAAACAATGGGTTTTCATGTGACCAGTGCTTAATCAATTTGAGTGGTTGAATGGGGGTGAAACATTTTGTCCCCTTTACACCTATTTCACCTTAGGGGATATTTGATTCTCTAAAATGCACCATGTGTTTGATTTTATGAGAGGGGACAAGTCGAGTGTAAATTTGGAATTCCTAGGTGCAAAAGATATGAGGCATGAGTTACGAGGATTCAACTAAGAGAAAGAGCACAATTTCATGTTCCCCTTGTCCCCTTTTCACCCAAGGAGACATATGATGCTCTAAAATATGCCAAGGGGGTCTCCATCATGAAAAAGTGGGTTTTGGCAACTTAAAACACTTCACACATCCATCCTAACACCCAAAGTCAACATTTTTAAGTGATACAACTTCAAAACCAATGGGGAGAACAATTTTGTGTCCATAATGTCCTCTTTTCATCTTAGGGGACATTTGAGGCTCAAAAACCACTTTAGGATGTTGATATCACCCTCCAAGTCCAAATTGGGACACTGGGAGTGATTTTTCCGCCTCAGAGCATGCAAGGATGTTTTTGGGAAAAAACCTTATTTTATTTTGACTCCAAATCACCTTTTGAGATCATACCAACCATTATTTTGATAAAAATATGCTTTTTCAATTTCATTTTTTGGCCTATTTCATTCTTGACTCGAAGGGGAAGTTGTTGTGTCTTGGATTATCATATAAAATATTTGAGTTTTGGAATAAAAATATGTGTCCATCATGTAGAGGGTTTCAATATATTTTTCATTTATTTTTTTCTCCTAACTCCTTTTGGAACTCCTATAATCATTCGGAAAAGTTAGCTTTCATCATTGGAGCCTTCATTCCCTATGCCCAAAATGACTTAGCCATGTTCAAGTTGTTCATGTTATCATTTTTTCTCACATAATTCTATAAATACCTTTTAAATCTTCAATGTTCTCCAAAACCACCCTCATATGATTTAAATCTTCCTGTAGGCTTCCGAGGGGTGTTTATTAGCTACAAAAGGGATAAAAATGACCTTTTTAGGCTGCCAAAGGAAGTTGTTTTCCTTGAAATTTTAATGACTTCATCAATCACCTCGGTTCTCTTCCCCGCACATTACAAAATGTTGTAAAATATTGTTAGCATGTTCCTCTAAGTAAGAGTGAGGGTGGAACCGAGGAAAAGATGGCTATAGGAAGGCTTCAAAGTGACTAGGAGGGGAAATTTTCAAGTGGGGGCTTACTTATTTTGGTAAAAATTCAATTTTGCATCTAGACATTTAACATGAAAAACAAATTCATATATGTAAAAGTATATAGAATATTATATCTTTCAAAGCATATAAAAATGCACATGTAAAGTAAAGAGCTAGTAAATAAAGTCATGTTTAGGTCCTAAATTTTTGTAATGATAATGTTTTCTTTTTTATGCTTATTATATTATTTAAATATTTAAATATTTTTAGATATTTATATTTTGTAAATTTTTTATTCAACCATAAATTAAGTAATCCACATAAATATTATATCCTTTGGGTCCTAGATTATCCATATGATAAAGCTTACGAAGGCAAAGAGTGTTTAATTGTTTGGTTTCGCAAAGCCGATATAATATCATGATGTATTCTTCATCAATATATGGGTGGACCCTATTCTACCATAATGAATTTCTAATGATTTTTATTGCATTGTTAATTAGGGAGACCATCATGCTTAATTTGAATAGATGTATGAATTTGAAGGAAGGTAATACTATGTTTGTTCACATCAATAGTTCATTTAAATGTTATAACAAAGATCTTCATAAGGAAAGAGGTGTGAACTGAGGTTCAAATGTGACCCATATTTTTTTTTCTATAACATGTAACCCAAATGAGATAAGTAACATAATGTACCCCTATATGTTATGGGATGAGGAAAGGGGAGGCATAATATCTATTGGGTTAAGGCCAAGAGTTCATAATGCATCACACACACACACACACACACACACACACACACACACACAAAATTAAGTGGGACATGTTCCCAATGCATGCCATGTATATTGTTGGAGAATGTAATTTTGTGGGGACACCCCTAATATGGCCCATCACAACAAAAAAGGGGTGATTTATATTGGAAATTGATACACACATATGTAATATTATTGTGAATTAAAATATTTCAAATCGAGGAAGTGTCCGAGAATAATGTTGGGTTAGTCTATAAGTATCATACATTGTTCCTCATATTTAATAAAATTATATGTGAATTCTTTGGTGGGGTTTTTACCTTCATGATTCCCCATAGTAAATCTTGTGTCACTATGGTATTTACTTTCCAACTTATCTCTTAGTTTATATTATATAATTTATACATATTTCTACACCCATTTAAATTATTAACATGATTTCATTAGAAAACTATAATATTATGCCATGGATATTCTTACATGGTATCATAGCATCTTGTTTTCTAAATTTTTGTGTAGGTTAAAATAAATTTGTTTGAACAAAATTTGTAGAAGAAATGTTTAATTATAAAAAGTTGTGGAAATTTTTCTTATAACAAGAAGTTACAAGTTGTTTCATCATAGGAAGTTATAAACAAATTGCTTATAATAGAAATTTACAAAACAATTCGTTGTAGGAAGTTCAAAAATTGCTTATAACGGGAAGTTAAAAAAATATTGAAAATTCTTGCCCCACTAAAAGTGCACCCTACAAGTGCTAAATTCTAATTCACATTTAGCACTTGTAGGGTGCGCTTATAAAGTGAGGCAAGAATTTTCAATATTTTTTTCCACTTCCTTCTCTTTTTCTCCCAAACAAATTGTAGTTGTTGCTTTCCTTTCTTGAACTCTTTACATTGCCTCTTTTCATGCCCCATCTTCCAACATTTCGACAAAATAGCGGAGATGCCTCATATTCAATTTTTGATTTCACACACCAAATTTTGATTCCAATTCAATTTCCTTTCGCAGAATAGTCCCAATTTGGACATTAACATAGAATCATGCATACATTAACCTTGTTTGTGCCTAGTAACCCGATCAAAAATTACAACAATCTAATCGAATTGGTAATAGCCTATAGAATTTCCTCCTCCCAAAACTCCATAGGAATCCCGGGAAGTTTGAACCAAACAGAAACTCATATGGAGTTTCATAATAGGGATCAAAGCCATGGATCAACTTCTAAACCAACAAAATAGATCTCTCCAAAAACTAAGGGCCTCCTAAGAGGATGTTTTTACTATCTTCACCATTGGAAAGATTTATTATGAAAAACCCATTAACATAAGAAGTTATTTCCATAGATCCTTTTGGTCCCCACTTCCTTCATGCCCATTCCCTAAACCACTCTACATTTGGTTGAGACCCATAAAACTTTCCAACCAGGGAGTACTCCATCCTAGATCTAGCTTTCTTAGCCAACACATCCGGAATAGCCAAACTCAAAAGTCTTATCAATAGCCTAAATAGTCGTACTTACCGATTGCGGCCCTATACCTCTAGGACTACCCAAAATCTTATCATCCCAAGAAGGATAACATAATACATTACCATTATCAAGCTAAGGAAGTGGGTCCCCCTGCCCTGTGTCATCTCGATCCGGGGTCGCCAATGTCCTCTGCGGCAGTTCCCACCCATTAGGTTTTTGAAATCCTCCTCCTCGTTCCCGCTCCATAATAATAATTAAACATACACATGATTATTAGATTTAGTATTAATAATCACCATAGTTAAATAACTATTTAATCTCCAACATCTTAATAAAATATCATAAGATAAACTTGCACCAAATTTCCAAGACATTTTTGCAAGCATAGCTAAAGTATGTGAAAAATGCAATGACCCAAAATTTGAGACATGATTAGTAAACCTAGTGCAATTTTACACAAGTAGGTTGGTTATTGAAATTAAAATAATTGAATGGGTGGAAGATTTCATGGGACCATTGATGAAAACTCTTAAGTGTTATTATACTTGAAAAAGGATATAATTAATATTAACCTCGAGATGATTAAAAGCAAAAACCTATAAAGTAACTTTTTCTTGTTGAGCATACGAGAATTTTTCCTAGCTAGGTGTGTGCTACTGGTGAAAATTTAATCAATCACATAAACTCAAACCTATTGTACTTTCCTCTAGAATTTCTCCCTTATAGGTGGCAACTTAAATTCACTTATAACTTGAACCAATATAAAATCACACCAAACAACACCCTCTCTATTCTCCTAATCAATAACATAAATGTTCCAAATATTTTTTCTCATTCCATATTTCAATATTTTTAGTAAAATTTCTAATAAAAATAAAAAAATTAAATATGAATCCTTTTATTAGCCAAATAATTTTTCGTGTGACAAACTATTAGGTTTTCACTTGATGACGGGATAAGCCCCTCCTTATGTATGGGGAGAATCCCATTATTGAATATAAACTATCCTAATTTTGTGGGGTGGCCAAATAGGCTAGGGATCACATAGGAACACTTCATTTAACTTATGAAAAATTAATTTTACGGGTACAATGGAGGAATTTACAACGATGAGGGATAAAGGAGAGAAATCAGGAAAGAGATGGTTAATGTTGTGAGTAGGCACTAATAGAATTCACATACATCAACTAGAGTAATTCGACATTTAATTAGAAGAACATGATAAGACACAACAAATCATAGACACAAAATTTTATGGATTCATTCATCAAAGGTGAAGACACCTTTCTTGGTTTTACAAGATTATTAGATAAGAAAAGTTGGAAAAAGAGAGTAGAGGAACATAAAACAAGAAATAGAAGAATTGCATCTTTTATTGCTTGATGTAGAAGTGGAAATCTCAACAACATACATTCAATCAACAATTTCCAACCCTTTGGAATGGAGAATCCATTCCAATTTATAGTATTACACACATGAATCTTCACCTATCCACCTCACATGTGAACATTCATATTCCTAGAAGTGATTCTTTTCCTTATTATTGTAAAAAGGACTCTTACAATGTTTGGCTAATGGCCATTTAAGTGAATAAGATAGAATAATGAAAAGTACATTCTCTATTAGAAATTATAATATGGAGAGAGAGGGGGAGATAATAGAGAAAGGGAAGTGATTGATTGATTTGTTGTTGGTGAAGAACTTTTTGATCTGAGACATGGTGATCACAATCTCCACCTTTTGCAAGATGCACATAAACTTCATACTACAGAATGAGTGTTTAGAAATGTTTTTGTGAGACCTCCTGATGTGAGCTTGAGAAGAACACAAACATCAATTACTATGGTTCCTTCTTGATCTCATAGTGAGAGTGAGGATATCTTTCTTGTTCCTTAGGATTTCACAATTGGCCCATGATCATGATAGAAAACTCATTGTGCTTGAGTTTCTTGATTCTTCTCCTTTACTTACTGAAATAGGCCTTAATATTGTGAGTAAAAGGGATGGCTCCTAAACAAAATTCTTGAGAAGTGGCCATCAGTTAGAATGACATGATGATATGGCAATGACCTCACCACAAGGTCTGAGGTGAGTTTTCAAGAACACTACCAAGTGGAAGGATACATAATGGAACAAAGATGATTTCTCATTGAATGAAGATCACACCATTTTCCTTTCTTGAGTCTAGAACACTCCTGAATGAGATCAATTCATACACTTCCTGTGCACATGTTTCTCATAAAATTAGGTGACATTTTCTTGATGGAAAGATTGATCCTGATAAAACTTGAAGGAATGAATGGGAATGAGGTCATTCCTTAATTTCTTGAGAATGATTATCTAAAGTTCCTTGATAGATCAATTTGCATCAGTTCAACCTTATTTTAGGAGAGATTTTCTTTAGTTTTTTCCATGAATCTCTCATTTCATTTTGATCATGATGACCTACTTCACAACTTAATTTCTTAACCGTGATGCCACATGGGTGGAAGCATGATTAGAAATTTCTATTTTTCTCCTCATGAAGAAATGATATGTGAATTGAAAATGAGCTATGTGTTCTTTTCTCGTACACTACACTTTGTAACATTGCAAGCTCTTACTCTATTGACTTGCCGGATGTGAGCTCCTCATAGGGCATGGTATAAGTGTTTAGAAACACTTTACAAGGAATGCATTGCTTGATACGCCCTTTTTCCTTACACATGTATAATGATGACCATCCTCTGAATTGAATTTGAATTAATCTCTTTATCCTCCTCAACCCATTTGTTATCCTTACAATTTTCCTTACTTTCACTTGTTGCACCTCGATATGCTCTGTCTTGTTCCTTGACACAATACGCTTGTGGTTAGAATGGTGATATGGGATCCTTGTGGAAGGTTGATTTCCTTAGTTTATATATTTAATCACACTAAAACCTTGTGAGGATGGAAAAAATTAGTGATATGAGTGAAAACAAATCCAACCGCAACTTTCGCACCGAAAAATTGAATATTTCTATTTTTGTTGGTGGGCCCATGAGTTGATTTTTGGGAAATTTTACCCTTTTGATAAAATTGTATCTTATGATTCTCCTAGAACACTCAATTCACCTAAATTTATGATACTTCACCCTTTTTAGCAAGTTTATAATTTTAATAGGTTATTTTTTCTAAACTCAAGTTATTTTGGGAAAATTGTTTGTTTTACCACGCTTTCCATTTTATAGTGTTTCCAAATGTGTTGAGTGATTAGAGATTGAAATTTTTAGGTGTTTATATTTTTATCATGTGAATGAGAATAAAATATTCCATTTTTAGTAAATAGCTAAAATTTCATCGATTTTGCAACAGAAACCTCATTTTGGATTCACTTCTGCACCTGCAATCTTATGATCCAATTTTCATAGTGTTCCGCTTTGTTGAATCTGAATAAATCGAAAAAGAAAATTCTAGGATGGAATATTTCAATTATTCTACTGTAGTTTCAGACATTAATGGAGGCTTGAATCTTTAGTGTTCAAATTTTTTTCTTAGCGAATGACCAGCTGAGAAAATATTACTTGAATCTAGTTTTGGACTTGGAAGCTATGAAGAAATCATGGTTCTTCATGTTCGTGGCTGCCAAGAATGATTTGGGATTAATGTATGGTGTTTTTGGGGTAATTTTTAGGTTTTATGAAATACAAATAGGTATATTTTTCCAAATGTGTGAGGAAATAGTCTTAAAACCAAGTTACTTTGTGTTTTGCATTACCCCTACGATTATTTTTGTTCACGGGAGTGTAAAATCTTTTTAGGGAAAATAACTATGGTTTCACAGCTTTAGTGACGGGCTCATTTTTGTGTCCCATATATCCCCTTTGGAATGGGTGAAATATGGACATAAATTTTCCTCAAGTACATACTTACTAGTGTCACCGCAATGTTGAATGAGAGGGAGAGATGGGAAAACAAGCCATAACACCTAGGAGATGAAGTCTGGTCACATGTAAAACTGTGTAGAGGGTATGAGGTGGGGAAATTGTTTTTGTTACATATTTACCATTTGGAATGGGGATAAGGGACAGTAACATAGGGCTCAAGGAGATGATTCCAAGTGGTGTTGCGTGATAAATTGTGAGGGAGATGGATGAAGGCATGTTTTACCACTGTGGAGTTGAAAGTTGATCGCATGGAGAACGAGAAGAGAGGATGAGGTGGGGAAATTTTTTGTGTCCCCTCTTTCCCCTTGGTAAATGGATAATAGGGACAAAAAAATTTTCCCTCACCAGAGGGTGACATGTGTCACTCATAAAATTGGCTAAGCACAAACAACACACCTCCACAAGAGAGAACTTGACGAAACAATTTCCGGAGCTCCAGAAGGTATTTAACATGAAATTTAATATTATTTGGACTCCCAATACCATTTAAATAATTATGGGATATGTTTAATACCTCATTTTTACTTTCATCTTAAAAAATGGGCCCCTTTATTGTTTGGGACAATAGGGTGTGTCTGCCAAGATTGAGTTGCCTTGAGAAACCATCAGGTCTTGTGAAATATGTGATGATTCCACCATTTATATAATTACTATACCTTTCCAATTACTATTTTATTTCCTCCTAACTCATTACAGAGATCTCGGAATCATCTGGTGAAGTTCATGTTCCAATTTTAACTCTTCACTTCTTACACTGAAAAACCCATTTGTTGCATAATCTATCCCTAAACCTCCAAATCTTCCTAAATCTTACTAAATAACTTCCAAAACCCTCTTACCAATTCAATACCACCTCCATATGACTATGATCCTTTCAAACTTTCTTGGGAGTGTACACTTGCCTCAAAATGACCAAGATTGGCCTTTCTAGGCTTGTCGGAGATCTAGTCTTTAGAAGTACTTAATCTGGATGAAAGAGTCTATCTCGTCACACCATTCCAAACACCTAAAATTTATTTTTAATCATATTTTAACTACCTTTAAGGTCAATATTGACATGATATAAGATACGAGACTAACTAGGAGAGGGGTTTGGGAAGACTCGTGAGAAAATTTTCAAATTTGGGATCATTTGTCATGTTTGGAAGTTTGTATTTTTGGTCTAGAAAAAATGCATAACTCATTCACATGGGGTTTGAAATTCCTAAGGAAGATAAATTTTCTCATAAAATCCATTTCAGAAACTAAGTGTTATTGAAATATGACAATAATCCTAGAATTATTTTAAAATAGTTTGAGAAAAATACAATTCCATCCCGGTATATTCATATATCCACTTAATTTTGAAGGTTCAAAAATATATCCATTTTTAAAAGATGTATTATTTAAATCAATGCAACAACCGCATAACAATAATACTTGATAAAAATATCTATTTGATTGATAATTGGTTGCAATGAAATAGATTTAAATATTCTAACTAAAATATAGCAAAATTAGATATGTAGAAGTGGTAAAATAGGTGAACAAAGACAACAATGATAGTCAATCCTCTCAATTGTATACTAGTAAGGTAGCATGGGACTTTTAAAACTCTTAACAAAAAAATTATATCAAACTCTTTTCCTTATCAACTCTTCTCTCTAAGGTGGCGACAAAGTTTTTTATTTTTTTATGAACTGGAAGTCCTCTCTTATATGGGAGGAAAAAATAAAGTGTTTAAACTATAAAACTTCTTCCCTAGAAAAATATAGAAACCCTAAATGGAATCTAAAGTGGCACCAACTCAATATTCCAATGCATGACTAAAGGTTAGTTCATTTGATATTTTGTTTTATATTAGCTTGCAAATAAAAAATTGAATAGTTGTTTAACCTAAATTATAATTTTTTTAATCTTAGATAGCCCATGACTAGCTAAGTGTGGCCAAGGTTATAAGCAAACATGACTGTAATTTAATCCCACACATTTGATGTGGTGACATATATTGAGTAGATAAGTAAAATTTTCCTGAAGCATAAATGATGTGTTTTTCATGCCATCAAATTAAATATACAATGATAATGGTGTAAGAATAGATGAGTATAGTTCACTCACATCAAGATGATATTAAATTCCTATGTACGGTAGAAAACTATAAAAATGAATTCCTATGTTCGGGAGAAAACTATACAAATATTTAAAATAATTTTAATTATAATTTTCAAAATATATGTAGTAATTATTTATATTTTGAAATGATTTTCTAAAGACTCTATTTTAATGAAAACTCAATAAAATCACAAAATTAATTTGTTGTTGATCCCTAAATTGTCCTAAAAAGATGGCAAGTATTAATTTTGTGAAAGGTGAATTTTCATCCATTTCAAATACCAAGAAAGTTAAAAATTATTTTTGGTATCAAGGACGGTACCCTCGACCTCGCTTTGTATCGTGACAGGATCACACCATGGGTGTTTCACCCAAACCTGTTCCCAACCCTTTGTATAGTACCTCTAGAGATATAATATATATTGGGTACTTGGAAACCATTATTTTGTGAGTGAAATTACTTCTCTTTATAGTAATTGAATAACTTAATAAAAATATTGTTCTTATAAGTTAAATACATCTATTTGTTTATAACCCAAAAAACTCCTATAACTTGATATTCAATACTAAAATAGCTATGTATAATTTTAGGATATGATTGAGTAAAGTTGTGTGTGATTTACTAAGAAAATATTCATATGCACATCAAATGACTATTGGGGATGCCCTTTGGGTCTATATTGGAGACATCCAATACTGATTGCATCTAATATTTTTCTTAACATATTAATGACATATAAGTTAAGGATATTTTCAAACTATATTATCCTAGGAATGGTTGTTTTCCAAGATCAGAACTCTATATTTTTTATAAAATCTCACTAGGATAGTAATTTGACATGATTGATTGTAAACATATGTCCATTGTTATAGTTTGTATCAAAATTATATTCTAAGCATGCATGTGCCAAAACCAACCCTACATTGTATAGGCGGTGTGTTGACAATTTGATCTATGTAACTATTATTAGGCCTAATATTTCTTTTCAATAGGGTGTCACTTCTAAATTAGTCCAAGATTTATATTATGATAATTGAAAATGGATAAAATTCTTTAAATAATAAAAATACAATAAATTATAGTTGATATTATTCTTGTTCTAATGATGCTTAGTTATAAGGTTATTTATTCTAACCATGTTGCAATGTGATAGATAGAAATATGTCTAGATATTTTTTCAAGTTTATTATATGTGATATCACTTGAAGTAGCAAGCAACAACCAACACTTTTATCTCTTCAATTGAATCAGTGTGAAAGTGTTATTGAAGAAACTAAAGAAGCCAAGTGGCTGAAAATATTGTTGAAAAAATTCCATATGGATGTAAAAGGAATTACTCATCCCATGTGATAGCCAAAATATATAGCTTTTGTGAAAAATCTAGTTTAACATCAATAACCAAAACATATTAAGATTCATGTGCATTTCATTGAATAAAATGTCCTCAATGGTGAATTTTATCTCCACATGTGAATTTAATGATCATTTAGTATACTTTGATTTCCTCCTCTGAATCTAATGATTGTTTGGTACAATTTGAATCTAATGATTGCTATCTAATTTTTCCCCTCAAGAAAAATGGACAAACACGACCTTGCACACAGAGAAAATGGAGGGATTGATTCAGTCATGGGAGCTTGCATTTCAAAATTGGCCAAACAGGTTATAGGTGGGCTCGGTAATGGTAATAATGTCGGAGGCAAGAAATTGAAGGAAGCTCGATTCGAGCTAAGTGAAAAAATGGGGACTCAAAGTCTAATGTTTTTGGACTTTGGAGGTTTTAGATTTTGGATTTTTGGCGAGACGGGAAGGGGAAAAACATAAAAAGGCCTAAAATCTTGAAACTCAAGTCTGAAAGGCTTGGGAGTTTTGGGGTCAACTCCCCTTTTAGGGTCAATGGCACCATGGATCAGGGATTTTAGAGACTTCAAGGTTTAGAGTTTCAAAGGTTCAAGGGTCTTTGTAAAAAAACACAAAAGCATGAGCCAATGCCCAAAATCCCTAAACTATGAAGTTTGAAAGACTTAGTGTTTTGGGGTCAAACTTGAGTTTGGGGTCAATGTGGAGGGCATTTTGGACTTTCGGAAGTCCCATTTTGGGGTTTTGTTTCGGGCTTGAGACAGCGAGAAGCCCGAAAGGAGAAGAGTCAAAACGTGAAGTCTAAATTTTGGACTTCAAGGTTTTGGAGGTTTGGAGATTTCGGTGGGTTGGCGAGATGAACGGTGTCGTGGGTTCGAAAGGCGCAAGGTTTGAAACCCAAATTCTGAATTTCAGACTTTGGGGTTTCGGAGTTTTGGAGGTTTCACACTCCCATCCGAATGAACACTAACATTAACATCTAAATGAAAATCTGAAATTTCAGGTTTCGAGAGCTTGTGATGCATTTCAAAGTCCAAAGAAACAGAGCTAACCACTCGTATTTAATGCAGTATGGCACCCCAATCTTCAGATGGCCATAAATTTTGACTTTGAGATCATACTTAACAAGAAAGGACTTTTTCGAAAGCTCTATGTGTGCTATACACAAATATGACTAAGTATTTCAAAATGAAGAAATAGAGTCCACCATTTAAGGGGTGTTTCCAGATTTCTCACCTACCCAAATGATGAAGGTATGGGCTTCCTTTCTTTCCCAAAAATGCATAGTAAATAAAGGTATTGGTTTTACAGTGGTTCCCATCATTGTTGCAGGTGATTTTAAATCATTTTGGGGTGGTTAAAGCAAGATTTCAATTTTCTTCCCTCTCTCCCTTCTCTCATTCTTCATATATATTATAAGGAGGAATTGTTCTAATGTCAGATAATTTTTATTTGCACCCTCCCTTCTTCTCTGGTCTGTAAGTGAATTCGTGGAGTTCAAACCTCCCATTCAAGTTGTAATGTAATTTTGTGCCTCTTCGCTGTGGAGCAATAATATAAGTATGTGGATGAATTTCAACCCTCTCTTGTGTTCATTGTTTTCTTCTAATCTCTCATTGCAATCTTGGTTATCTGTGCATGGTTATTATATTACATGTTTAATGGTTTGTGTTTAATGGTTAGTGGATTCTCATCAGTGGATTGATCTGTGGTGTATTTTCATCCTTCTTAATCTGATTGTGGTTTCCATCTCCATGCAAAGCAGGTGTTCAACATTCCTTTTGGTGCATCACCTCTATTAGTTTAGGTTTAATTTCTTGCAATCTCTTCAACCATATCTCCTTGGAAAGTTAGAGTATATTTTAGGATATATCCTCTACAATTTGAGTGTGTGTATCAGAATAGAGGAATAGGAATTGGCCTTCATCCTGGAGGGTTATCCTAATTGCAAATTCCCACACTTTGGGATAACTCCATGTTTGACAAATCACACTAATTGCCTCAACAATTCACTTGCAAGCATTCAGGGGTTTTGTGATTTCACCAAAACTATGATCATGTAGCATAATTTAATCTCCACCTATAAATCTAATGATGATGTGGTATACTTTGAATTAAATTATCATATGGAAAAATTTGATCTCCATGCCTGAATGAGAAGATCATGTGGTATAATTAATATTAGAATATTAAGTTATAATTATATTCATGTAGCACTTATGTGTTGTAAACGCTTAACATTTCAAAGTTTCCACTTACATAGAGTTTGCAAGATAATGCCACCTCCTAATATATTTTTTGGTATCTTCCTTCTATATAATTCTTCTATATTGTAATAGATTATTTGTAAAAAATCACTCTATTTCATTTTGTAACCATAACCATATGTGAATTTACTTGTAACCCAACAAATTGATTTGTTATGGATATTCCTTATTTTATAAAAGGATCTAGAAAATAATGTAATACTTAATACATACACTTATCTAAAGCCATGGGAGAAAGTGAAATTTTTGAATTTTCATTCAACGAAGATCACATTCGATCAAGGTGAAGCAAAAAATCTTGGAAGAGGTAATGATGGTCGGGTTGACGGAAAAAATACTAGAGTAGAGTGATACATTCTAGGAGGATTGGTGGTGAATGGTTTAGAAGGTAAGGGAAGGTGAAGGATAATAGGCCTCCTTTCCCCTTAGTGTTGTAAATGAAATTTTTGTGGTCTAGAATGGTTTCAAGTAAGCCTTGGCTAATGAAAGTATCGGGGAGGGTGGGAAGTTAGAATTGGAGGATGAAGATGGGTAGTTTAGGAATTAGAACTTGGTTTTCTCCTATTGTGAAAGACAGCTAGTGGAAGGACACCTCCTTCCACCCAGGGATTATGAAATTTATAAGCCAAAATGTCATAGGCTTAAATTCCTCGACAAAATTCACTTATTTAAGTGACTAAAGTAAATTGAAAATATTGACATTATTCTTCTGCAAGAAACCAAAATGGAAAAAGGGGAACCGATAGGTGTATGCAAAGCATATCTAGTTCATAGGTGAAAATGAATATCTAGACGCTAATGGAAACTCGAGAGGATTAGTGACATTGTGGAATCCCAAGAGCTTAAGGGGTCAAGTTATTGCCAAGGATAGGTGGAGTATCATCATGAAATTTTGGGATTACCAAAAATGATATAGGTTTAAAATTACTAATGTTTATAGGCCAACAGTGTAGAAGAAAAGAAAGCATGTTGGGAGGTGATATGGGGTCTCTTTGGAACAAGTAGAGTACAAAATGGTAGTGGGGGTGATTTTAATACAATATTAAAAGCTAAGGAGAAAAAATGAGGCAAGTTATTACTTCTTTAGAGTGTAATTGATTTCAATATATTTTGTAAAAACCTTTCCTTGATTGATGTCAAACCAAAAAAATGGCCACTTTACCTAGACAAATAAGAGAACAAACTCGAAGGTAATTATGGAGAGATTAGATAGATTTTGATTTTCCCATAGTGGGGTATTGAAATTATCAATTTGAATTAGAAATTTTAAAGATAGTTGGGTCATACCATGCCCCTATAAGCCTCGGGTCTTGATCCCGGAGAAAAAAACTAAGTGGGATCCCCTTTAAGATGGAATTCATTTGGTTCCTGGATTCATCCTTTAAAGAACACATAAGATGGTGGTGGGATATCAAGGTGGAAGGATGTAAAATATATATATTGATGAATAAATTGAAACATGTTTAGGTGCAAGAGATGTAATGGAACAAGAATACCTTTGGTAATATTTTTAAAATGAATAATGAGATATCTTTAGATCTAGATCTGATACATGAGGTAATTATGCAAGATGGTGTCACCGAGTGCCTACATGAAATGTAAAAAGTTAGTATTAAGAAATTTAATCATGTCCTTCAGATGGAGGAAGTATACTCGAAAAAAAAATTAAGAGTTAAGTGGTTAAAAGAAGGAGACATGAACACTAAGTTCTATCTATCAATAAATATAAGAATAAATCTTAATAGGTTTGACAAATTATTGATCCCATTAGGAGAAATGATTATAGATATAAATAAAATAAGGGAATAAGGGGTTTCCTTCTATGAGATATTGTTATCCAAAGAGGAGGAAAAAAGGTATAGAGTGGAATATACCCTACTTTTAAACAATCCCAAGTTGATTTAAGAAGAAGAGGCCAAAGAACTAATGATACATGTCACCTTAAAGGAGACCAGAAAGTCATTTTATAACTAGGTATTGATAAGGCCCTCACCCGGACATATTTACAATTGGTTTCTTTCATAATTTTTGTCATATTATGGGGAGAATGTTTAGGTAGTACTAGAGAGTAGAAAAAGGAAATCATTTATTAAAGAATGGAACTCTACATTTCTATCCCTAATCCATAAGAAGAAAGAGGTGAACTATTTTGACTCCTTTCACCCAATTTCGTATGTAATAAAAAATACAAGATAATGTCCAAGGTTTTTTCCTCTAGATTAAATAAATTCTTAGGAAATATAACGTCATATAGTCGAGTGGATTCGTCAAAGGTAAGAAAATTTTGGATGGAATAATAGTGGCCCATGAAACCATCCATTCCTTGGGTCACAAAAATCGAGAATGCTAATAAAGTTGGATATGGATAAAAAATATGATAGGTGATTAAGAAAAATATGGATTAATGCTATGAAAATGCTTAATCGATTGCTATTTTAGCGATAAATGATTAATCAATTAAGTACAACAAATAACTCAAGAAAACTAAGCTATGAAATGTGAAACCCTAGTTGCAAAGAAGGGATAAAATGACTTAGTTATTTAGTAGAGATCTCGAACGTGGACGAGTTGGAAAACTAGAAAATCCAAAGCACAAAATGTCACACCAAAGCTCAAAAAATTAGATATATGGATGAATATGTTATACATGGGAACCCGTGAAGGGTCAAGGCTACTTCATGCGGCCTGCCACAAACTTGTAGTGGGCACTGTGACTACAAAAAAGGCTACTTGCGGCTGCCACAAACTTGTAGTGGGCACCTGTGACTACAAAAAAGGCTCAGAAAACCATTTTTCACTGGTCACAAGGTGTTCATTTTCCTTCAACTTTGGTCACCAATATGTTGCACAATGGTCACCAAGGTCACTAGAAACCTGCAATGAAATGATGACCTTGAAAACCCTTAAAGAAAAATCAAATCCTCAAAAATAAAGATGTCGAATGAGGGGTCAGACTATCCTCAAGTTTCAAACAAGTGATATTACAATTGAGCAGTGCACTACATTTCATACCCAATGTAGTTTTATGTGTGTGTGTGGAATCATTCCCTAGGTGGCTCTTGTGAATGTTGTACTTGATATTAAGAAAATAGATAGATGTAAGTAGATGTGTGCATGGAATAGAATGAACTCCCCTAATATGAAGTGTATGTAGAATAATGCATTCCCTTACGCTTTAATGGATGTTAGAATGGATGCTTGAGTTCTCTTGAATGACCTTTGGATGTAACGTTAGGTGCCGATAGCTAATGCTTAGTGTTTGGTCCTTTATTATGATCACATAACTTTATATTTATATGATTCCCTTGCTTGAATTTCATAATTAACCCTAAAAGGCTGACTACCAAAAAGATAAGATGCTAAAATGACTAGAAATGACCCAAAATATGTGAAAAAATTACAAAGAGGTTAGGGGTGCCTAGAGGGATCGGATCACCTAGCACTAGTGTCAGGATGAAAAATAAAGTAAAGATGGCCAAAGCAATGGGTTAATTAGTAATTTTCTTACTTAGGAATCATATGAATAGTAGTATGCAATTAGGACTAGATAATTACCTAAAGTGCATGATTTTGTGTCTACATTTTCCCCACTTTATGTTTTTCAGAGAAATATTGATAACATAAAGTAGATAGAGATGTGTACCGATAACTATGTAGATTGATGGTGAAAGCTTTGTCGAGATATAAGGAAAAGCGTGAATTGATTAAAAGGTGGAGCATGGAAACTAGAGAGGAGAAAATGTAGAAAGTGATGATGAAAATGATGACCCTAGGGAGAAAACATGTGTGTGAAGGTCTTCATTATACATTTGTTGATGTCAATGTTTATTTGATTGATGTTGTTGATGTTGGATGATTTTGACTTCCGTTTCCCACAAGAACATACATGCAGAAAAGAAAAACAAACTAGTAATCAAATATGCATATATATGATCAAAATGTGTAAAAATTATGTAAAAATGTAGAAATGTGAAAATGGAACATGTGCACCTAATCTATGATGAGGAAAAGAGTGTAGAAAGGATCCTAAATATGTTGTAGAAGACCTCGTTTTTGGGAGATCTCATGCCATTTATGCCGACTACAAGTTTTTTTGGCCATCTCATGCCAAGAAGTGGAACAAGTGTAAGGAGGATAGTCTGGTGTCATCCTACAACCTTTAACTACTTCCAAAAATGTGGAACACCACTGCAGATGGTCTATAAAAATCCAATCCAGTTCGACCAATTTCGATCCAATGCTAAAAAAGAAAATGTTGAATGTTGTATCTATGTTGAGTGTTGAGGACTATATGCCCTATTAAATCCGTTGTGTCGAGTTCTTTATAATTTATTTTATATAATAATATTTTTAACTACCCCCTAGTCACAGAATCCATGAAGGATCGGGAGCACCCAGTGCTACTATCTAGGTCTAGGAACTGGTGTTTATCTTTGTAGTACGGACCCAAATCGGATCTCGAGCTTTGTCGATGTCGAATTTTGTGTTGTAATAGTACTTTGAAATATGTTGTGTGATGAATATAGATTGTTATATGGGGTGATTGATTCACCCAAATGATGCCCCCTTCTTTGGGGTGCATGCGACATCATTGAGGAGTATTCAGCCCAAAGGAGGAGTGACCGTTGTGTTGAAATTATTCCCTATAGGGGAGGGAGTGTGTTTGGCGGAAACCAAGGCACACACAAATAAAGTAGCTATGAGAAAAGTGTTAGTATAAGCAAGAGAAACACACATGTAAAATTTAATTTAGAAAAGAAGCATATAATGTGTAAGCTAAGACACAAGAAGACAACACGTAAGAATACAATGTAGACCAGAGAAGAAGGTTTCAAACATGGCACATCACTCATGATGGCACAAGACAATCAAGGCCATCTAGGAAAAAAATAGACAAGTGTGCACACAAGAGAAAGGAAAATCCTGCAAATAATGGCAAATAATGAAAATCAATGTAATGCATAAACCATGGTGGAAAATAGACCTACAAGAAAAATATTTCACATGAAGCACCCATTAGAATGTTAGAAAGATAAAAATGTATGTCAATGTGTGTATGATCCGATAAAGTATTGTGATATGGAAATAAAATAATAGAAATTGTAATGTAAAAAAGTGGATGCCCCATGAGTTGTTGTTGGACTGGTACTAGTACTTGCACTAAGCATCCATGTTGTGGGTATTGATCTCAGAATATACGTTCACAACTAGAAAGTAAGTGAGTGCTCATATGTGTATGGAAAAGATAATGGCATATATTATACATATTTACCATGTGTAATAAAGTGTACATGTAATAAGTAAATGTAAGCAAGACTAAATGTTACCAAGATATGCAATATGTTGTAGAATGGAGATGTAATGGATTGCAAAGTGTATGATAGGAGTAGCATGCTGCCTAAGTGGATGTGTATGCATGAGATGAGGTTCATTTATAGATTCCCCCTTAGCAGTCAAGAATTAACTGTAGAACAAGATTGTGTCATCAAGAAATGGTTTGAACGCGTGTGTAGCAAAAAGATGTGATCAATAAACCTTAGAGTGTAACGAGTGAGTGAGTGAATACTTGAGTGTGGAGAGGTACATTTTAGATGTAGACCATCAGCAGTCAAGTATGAACCATGGAACTAATGTGCATCATAGGGTGGTGTGTCATGTTGATTATGTGAGAGATATATTGGATGTGCAATGTTTTGTGTTGTTTGTGCCTAAGAGAAAGGGGCCATGAATGTGTCGCTTGTGTAGTATGTTATGGATTTGTGTTGCATGTTTGTAAAGGTGATTAATTGTGAACTCGTTGAGTTTGCGTGATGCTGTGTGTTGAGATATATGCATTGTGAATGGGTCAAATGTGTAGTAGGTTGTGTGATTTCAGTAGGTAATGTGTTATGGATATGTAGATTGTATAAGTTTGTATGTTGATTGCATGGAAGAAGAATTTATCATGTGATGTAAGAGAAGTATGTCATTAGAGAAATGAGTATCTAGTATGTTGTAAATATGTCAAGTGTGTTGTATGTTGTGTTAAGTATGCATGAAGAGTAGATTTTACTATTGTCTTGAGTTTGTATTATTGAATAAGCATGAGAAACATGTATTGTGAGTAATAGGAAGAATTTATCATAAAGTGCATTGATTGTACAATAATGAATATGTGTGAGCAATAGGATGATGTGTATTGTAGTGTGTAGTGTGTGAGGTTTATGTGCATAGGATACCCTCAAAAATCAAGTGTGAACCAAATCGGAGAGTGTGTCATCAAGTAATGATGATACAAATGTATCAAGTGGTTTCTAATAATGAGTAGGATATATTAGACATTTAAGCATGGAGTATCAAGTGCATGATATGCTATAAATATTCAATAGTAATGCAAGGGGTAAAAAATATATGATGCCCCCTAATTATGTAAGTGATGGAGATCTAGTTGATGATGCTAAGTGGATCAATGTTAGGAGTAGTTTTCTTGAAAAAGTTTATTAGATGCTAAAATGGTGATGGTTTAGGATCCTTACACGGTGGTGGATTATTTGATAACGTTGTAGAAGAATTGAGTGGAAACCAAGTTGAAATAATTTTTAGAGGAGGTTTCTTAGATTGACTTTGTAATACTTTAGATGACTTAGTAGTAGGAGGTAATGGAGAATGAATATTGAGAGGTGATTTCTTAGTTTGACTTTGTAATATCGTATATGACTTGAGAGGAGTGAGACTAATTTTGAGAGGTGGTTTCTTAGGAGGTGTTTGACTCATTGTAGAAAGAATCTAAGTAATGATAGCATGATTCTCATTAGACATAGATGAATCAAATTTAGGAACCCAATGAGATTTATCATTTGGATATGGATATGTATTAGAATGTTGTGCAGTGCATAAGAGAAAACTTTAACAAGCAAGGTGTTTGATACTTCATTGTAAAGCATAGCAATCATTATCATTATGTCCATTGATTCGATGATATTTACAAGATTGAATACCTTGATATTTTTCAATTCAATAAGGAGGATAAGAATAAGTAGACAGAAACATGATTAATTGGTGAGTTATGAGTTGTGGAAGAATATCTTGTTTCTTAGCATTGAGATTAAACTTGATAGTCACGGGGAGCGATAAGACTTGGGGTTCACTAATATGAGCACATGTAGAAGACATATAATGAAGATGAGAAGAAGAACTAATGTGAGCCTAAGAAGCATCTTTAAGATGTTGGATTTCAGATTTTAGAGATGTAATTGTGGATTCCATAGCCTAAAGGCTGAATTTGATCATGAAATAAAGAATGAAGAGCTTGAATGGATTTGCAAATAGATTTATTAGAATTGGAACCAAGAGAGTCATTATAAAGATGATCAAAGATAGCATTGACTTGAGCAGGAAACATGTTGATAGGAAGATACATAATTTTTAGGGTTTTTTGGAGAGCATATTTACAAGATGGGTGCATTTGAAGCAATTGAAGCAAAGAGACTTGAGAGACCTTATGAGCCATGATGGAAGAAAAATAAGGATCCAAGAGTATTAAAACATGTGTTCTCTAAATGATTAAGAAAAATATGAATAATATGTGTGCCTAATTATAAGGTTTCATGTGCGTTTCACATCGTGTTCACCAAAATGATAAAGAAAAATATGGATGAATGTTATAAAAATGCTTAATCTGATTGATATTGTAGTAGTAAATGATCAATCAATTAAGTACATGAAATAACTCAAGAAAAATAAGCTATGAAATGTGAAACCCTAGTTGAAAAGAAGGGATAAGATGACTTAGTTATTTCATAGGGATCACAAAGGTTCACGAGCTCAAAAATGGAAAATCAAGCACAAACTATCACACCAAAGCTTAGAAAATTGCATATCCGGAGGAATATATTGGACAAGGGTGATCAAGAAGGGTCGGGGTGATTATGGGCACCATAGACCTGTAGTGGGTGCATGTGATTGTGAAAATTCTTAGAAAACCATCTTTCACTGGTCACAAGGTGTTCATTGTCCATCTTCGGTCATTAGTATGTTGCACAATGTTTCTTGAGGTCGTTGAAATCTACGATGAAATAAGGACCTACAAAACCCTCAAAGAGACATAAAATCCTAAAAAATAAAGATGCAGAATGATGGGTCAGACTATCTTCAACTGCAAAACAAGTTATCTTAGAACTGATCGTTGCACTACATTTAAGACCCAATGTAGTTTTATGTGTGTTTGTGCGGAATCGTGCCCTAGCTGACTCTTGTGCGTGTCACACTTAATAACGATTAAATAGCTAGATGTAAGAGATGTAAGTAGATGTGTGCATGGAATAGAATGAACTTCCCCTCCTATGAAGTGTATGTATAATATTACAATACCTTTCCCTTAAATGGGTGCTAGAATGAATGATTGAATGCTCTTAAATGGCCTTTAGATGAAACCTTAGGTGGTGATAGCTAATGTTTAGTACTTGGTCCTTTATTATGATCACATAACTTTATATTTATATGATTCCCTTGATTGAATTTCATAATTAACCCCGAAAAGGCCGACTACCAAAAATATAAGATGCTCAAATGGCTAGAAAGGACCCAAAATATGTGAACAAAGTACAAAGAGGTCAAGGGCACCCAAAGGGGACAAAAGCGCTTGGTGTTGGTGTCACATCTAGGTTTTGGTGTCCATGATGAGAAATGTCAAGGAGTAAAAAGAAAAACTGAGCTAAAAAGGGTGTAAGACCAAAACTAACAACAAAAAGAAAGAAAAGATGGCCAAATACATGGTTTAATTAGTACTTTTCTTACATATGAGTCATATGAATAGTCGTATGTAATCAGAACTAGATAATTACCCAAAGTGCATGATTTTGTGTCTATAATAGGGTGAATTGAAAATTTCTACGGAAGTTGTCTTAGAGATGTTTGGATTCCAAATATTGGATATAATTGATTCATAGTTGCTTCTCCTTCCCCAAAATTTTTGTGTTGATAAAGGGCTCCAACTAGACTTCAATTCTTCTATAGGTTTAAAACAGGGAGACCTAATCTCTCCATTTTTATTTATAATTATGGTAGAGGGACCGAGAAAAACAATCCAACAAGCGATTGAGAGTAGAACCGAAAGGGTTAAAAATCAGCTCCACAATAGAGGATATTTCAAACTCACAATTAATGGATGACACCATGTTAATGGGTGAACCAACAATAACAAAAGCAAGGAAAATTCCAAGAGATACTGAATTTATATGAGTAGGTGGTAGTACAAAAGGTGAGTGTTGAAAAATCTATAATTTACTTCTTCAATGTCCCTATGGAATTACAAAGAAGAATAGCAGGAATTTTTGGCTTTTTAATTAGATCCTTTCCAAGTAGTTATTTGGGGAATTCCATTGACTATTGGATCTTCCAGGAAGAATATATGGAAATCGAGATGTTAATAAGGTTGAAGGGAAGCTAGCCTCATGGAAAGGAATGTGGTTGTCGATGGTAGGTTGGGTTAATTTAATAGAATATTCTCTCCAAGCAGTCCCATCGTATCTCATGTCTTTTTATTTTGAATTCTGACTTGGTTGCTTAAATCCTTAACATGACTCTAGAGAATTTTTCTATAGAGTGGAACTGGAGATAAAATAAAGTATATCTTGGTAGCTTGGGATGATGAATGTTGACTTGTTGAAATAATTTTTCATGTTACAAATTATTAAGTTTTCACCAACACTTTGAGGATAAACCCCTCCTTCTTGTGTATGGGAGGCTCCCATAATTGAATGTAAACTAACTAAAAGTTGTGGGTTTTGTTAGGATGGGAGTCACATAGGAATAATCCACTAAACATGTGGAAAATTTCTTGTACGGAGTATAAGGGAGGAATTTTCGTTGAGGAGAGGTAAAGGAGAGTTACATAAATAAGGAGAGAGGGGGTTAGTGTTTTGAGTAGTCTTATACAATTCACATACAATAACTAAAGTAGATCACCATTCAATTAGAATAACACAAAAATGTTAATAATGATAATACTAACAAATCATAGACACAAAATTCCATTGATTCATTTATCAAAGGTATAGGCACCTTTCTTGGTTTTACAAGATTATCATGTATACAAAGTCGGAAAGTAGAGAGAGATAGCAGAGGAGAATAAGAAAAGGAATAGAAGAATCCAAATTTTATTGCTTGATTTAGTAGTGTTAGATCTCAACAACATATAATCAGCCAACAATCGTCAACCCCTTGGAATAGAGAAGCCATTCCAATTTATAGCACTACAAATTTTCCTCTCATCTCCCCCACATGAATTTTTACCTATCTTCATCACTTGTGACCTTTCATATTTCAAGGAGGTGAGTATTTTTCTTATTATTGAAAAATGACCCTTAGAATGTTAATTTTGGAAGTCACTTTAGTGAATAGGATGAAATAGTAAAAAGTACGTTCTCAATGAGGGATTAGAATATAGAGAGAGAAGAAGGAAGAGAGATAGAGGGAGAAAGTTTGACCAATCCGATGAAGATGAGGCTTTGCCTGATGGAGAATTTTCTGATTTGAAGCATGGTGATCACAATCTCCTCCTTTTACTAGAAAAATGTGGTAATCACTCATGGCGATGCATGATCTCACAATGAGAGTGAGGATCAGTTTCTTGCTTCTTGGGATTTCACAATTCACTCTAGTGATCAAAAATCAAATATGTGATGCTAAAAAAATTCATGCTTTTACTTCACTTATTAAAATAGGCCTTCATCATGTGGGTGAAAGGATTACCCCTAAATAGAATTCTTGTCATAAAGCCATCTATTGAACTAAAATGAGGTGATTGTGATGTACTTATTCCTTGAGGCATGGTCATTGATTTAATATAAATTCAATTAAATATGATTACAGAGTAACTAATATAATAAATAATGTACAAATACTAATATAAAGTGAAGACATAAGAAAAAATATATAAATGTGAAACCCTAAGCAAGAGAGAGAGAGATAGAGGGGGCGACTTAGCTGATTTCGAGTGATCTAGAAGTAATTTAGGTAGGTGAATAGCTGAAATAGACCTGATGATATTGTATTCAATTCTCACCGGAGGTTCTAGGCTCTTAAAATACACATGACAAAAGTGCCTAGGAGAGGATAGGAGTTTCGGCGCCGGTGTCTAGGTCCGGGTGTTGGTGTCTAGGTTTCGGCGTTGGTGTCTAGATCTGCAGGTGTTGGTGTCCGGTGAGGCTACGATCTAGTTATTTTAGGGTCGATGATGTTCATTCTCGTTTTCTATTTTTTTCTCTGGATTCACTATATGATCTGTGAATGTACCTATAACCTAAAAGAAATAAGTTCACATGCACATACCGACAAACCGCATCAAACCTAAAAAGGAAAATGTAGAATAGGGAGTTGGAATGACCCCAACATTTATCCAAAGAGTGAACTTACGACCAAGTGTTGCATACATCTCGGACTTTGTGTAGTTATTTGTGTAAGTGTATGTAATGAATCCCTAGGATGACCTTGTGTAAGTTTCACTATGATAGCGGGATAGATATATACTGTAATGTATATATAGAATGTGTGAGATAAAATAGAATAGAATTTCCCTTCTATGATGTGTATGTAGAAGAATGTCACCCCTTTCCCTTGAATGAGTGTGCTAGATGGATGCCTTGAAGTGATTTTGTTCCTTTGGATGCAAGCTTAGGTGATAGTATGTAATGTTTAGTGTTTGGTCCCTTATTTTGAAAACATAACTATGTATTTATATGATTCCCTTGTTTGAATTTCATAATTGACAACTGAAATGCCAACCCAAAGTAGTAAAAAGTAATTAAGAAATGAAATGGGTCTAAAAGGGGAAGAAAAAGGTAAAGGGACTAGGAGTGCTCGGGAGGATAGGAGCACCTCGCACTCGTGTCCCAACTGGGCACTAGTTTCTAATGCCATAGAAATATAAAATAGTGAAATGTCGGCAAGAGTGAAAGATGTATAAATCCAATAAAATTGTAAAAGACAAAGCAAAAGGCTAAAGGGAGTTGTCAATTACTAGTTTTCTTTCTTAGGAATCATGTAAATGCTAACATGCTTTTAGGACCTAGAAATGTACCTAAGTGCATAGATTTTGTGTTTATATTTTCCCCCACTTTATGTTGTTGAGTGAATACTTGATAGCATAAAGTAGATAGAAGATGTGTACCTTGTAACCTTGTAGAGAAGTGTGTAGCCGATAGCATGCTAAGTGGACAAGTGAAGCGTGAAGTGATTGCAATGTGAAGTGTGGAGACTAGGAAAGGGAAGTGGACCCTAGGGGTGAAGCGTATGAATAGTAGTTTGTTTTTTTGTTGATGTGAGATGTTCCTTATTGCATATTAAGGACACACCTGCAAAAGAAGAGAGAAAAAGTAGTCAAATTTCTGTATATGAGAAATAAAAGTAACATGTGTATAAGTAAAAGTGTGAAATTATGTAAAAGGAAAGTGTACACCTGATATGTAAGAGAGTATGAGATACAAAGTTGACCTTATTTTCATGGAGATGCTGCTACATTTATTTACAATGGTGAGGTTTTTGGGAAATATCATGCCAAGAGTGAGTTTTTTTGGTGATGTCGCGGCGAGAATGAGTTTTTGGGTGAGCTCACATCGAGTGAAAGTTTTTTGGGTAATCTCACGCCAAGAGAGAAGTGTTGGGGAGAGAGGTCTAGCTTTTCTCTCCTTCTATGATACTTCCCAAATAAGAACCATTACATATGGTACATCCTGATTTGTTTCGATTAGTCCCAATTTTAAATGAAATGTATTGATAAAATATATTTTAGTAATCGAAAGAAAGTTCTGTTATTGGAGAGTCATGTTGTAAATGTTGGAGATTGTGCTGAAATAATAATTTCACTTTTTCCCCTACACACAAGCACCCATGGGAACATGTTATCTAATTTCCTCCACCGCCCACTAAAATTAGATATAATATCAAATTCTGCTTGAAATTGAACAAATAATCTCGAGGTTCTTACTGATTCAAAATCCACGAGGTCAAAGCCTTCGGCAACATGGAAGAAAGACTTAGCCAAATCAACAATGAAAAACTAAGTTGGGACAAGCCAATTCAAAAGAAAGCAGTGGTCTTACGGATGATGCCAAGTGTCAACCTGGCACAAGTTCCAAAAAGCAAAAGGGGGAGCAAGCCTCAAAATCCTATGGGGCTTACACATGGATTCAACTATGAGTGTCCCACCCAAAAAAATTCTTTGCATTAATATGCGATAGGTCCATTACTTTCTCAAAGGAGAGAAGTAGGCTCACGAACGATGCCAAGTGTCATCCCGACGCACTTCCAAGAGCTACAAAGAAAGAAAAGATCCTAGAGAAGCACTTGGCCTCCACATGGATCTTGCAATAAATGGGCTCCAAGTTCGAAGCAGGTTGTGAAGGATTGATGAGAAGCCAAATACCATGTATGGGAAATTATGAAGCCTATCTAAAAAATTTAAATGCTCAAGATCTTTTCAAAAGATAAAATACAAAGGCTCATTCGGCTAGTCTTTTCAATATAAAATTTAATGCATAGTTCCGTGTAAATAGTGCGAACCTATGAATACTTAATTTTTTTCACCTACACTCG
The DNA here is from genome assembly GCA_018340775.1 of Taxus wallichiana var. yunnanensis. Classification (NCBI taxonomy): domain Eukaryota; kingdom Viridiplantae; phylum Streptophyta; class Pinopsida; order Cupressales; family Taxaceae; genus Taxus; species Taxus wallichiana. The sequence continues at coordinate 336,645,775 of CM031235.1, read as the reverse complement.
AGGGGTCATTTTTAATAGAATAGTATAAAAAGGTGCCACCGGAATCATGATCCCAAAGCCCGATGCATAAAATTTAGATATGTAATAAATATTTGAAAGAATAAGTCCATTCCAAGGGATTCAGTTGCAAAATAGTTAAGAGACTTATTTAATGAGTATGGCTCTCACTCCTTAAAAATAAATCATGGGGAAGTGTGAGACAAATCTCACAATCTACTTATGTCACTTCACACCATTTACCATAATGAACAAGAAGTTGGAAAATAGTTTGGGAATGATCTTCTTATCTTCTTCCCATCCTATATATTGTAAATGAAAGGTTAAAATAGAGAGAGTTAAACAATTCTTCTTTTCGGTCTCAGTTCCTCTTCTAGAAAAAGTAGGGGTTTGGAGCTCTAGCCTTCTCTCTAAGCTTTGTAATAACACTTTTCTTTCCTCTTATTTGTTGTTGTATTGTACACATAGTTTGGATTAATATAATATGCCCTGTGGTACATTTCATCCATCCTTTGCATAATCTGTAGTCTATGATAGCCTTTATTTCGATGTTGGTATATTATGTATGCTTATAATGTTATTATTGTTCTCCGAAGTTGTGCTTAAGTAGTTTGAAGTGGGACTCTATGTGAATCGTTTATGGCCTATGGTGCATTTTGTCCACCCTTTTCATTGCTCACCTCTTCCCAATTTAGGCAGTCGTATTTGTGACTAACTTCTTCCCTTTTCGGCACATCGCCTTAGTTAGTTTTATGTTTCTTCCTAACCCTATCTCACACTACAAAGAAGATCCAACTTATTTAAAATCTGGAGGTTACCTTAGGGCACACGTCCCACCAACCTAAGGTATCCAACAACTCGCAGTTCATCTACAAGGATAATCATCAACATTTTTCCTAGCACACCCGGTGGGACACTTCGAAGAATCCTATCATTTCATTTCATCAAGCTGGTGTGTTCTTGGTGAAATTCATCCTTTGGAGGCATGTATAAACACATTTGGTGACTCTGTTTGGCCCAAATGGCCCCTTCCTAAAATTGTAGACCCTTCTTTCATCCATCTCCATTCATCTTTCTTTCCACATCCCTCAGTTTCCTCCATTCCATGAAGTTGTGAAATCATGACTCAATTCCCATAGTGGAATTCATGCTTTCAACGGTATCATCAACATCTAATGAGCTTCATGCATGCTCCAAACCAACAAAGCATAACCAGTTTCAAAGTTGTTATGGCAACCCAGATGAGCAAAGCCAAGACCAGTTTGGCTTTGAGAAAAATCAAAGACACGGGCACGCATTTGGTGACTACGGTCAATTAGAGGATGTTGGTCTACTAGAGAAGATAACACAAATAGAGGCAGGCATGGTTTAATCTTGGGCCACAGCACAAATGGAGGCATTCAGAATAGGATGCAAGGCACCTTGTCCATGGGTTGGCCCTATTCCCAGGACACTATAGCTCACAGGAGAAGCTTATCTTTTTAGAAGAAATACTACCTTCACTTATGCAGTGGATCGAAGGTATTGAAATATATGGGTGAAGCATGAGAAAACCTTATCAATGGGAGGGTCAATCACTTGAATATTTATTCATCTCCCATCCCACCTCAAGTTTTACCATATCATACCACTCTAAATGCTTTGAGTTCTCTTCTCCATCTCCAAGCCATCCATTCCACCCTCCCCTTTTCTTTGAGCAGTTATGCCCCCATACGAACAAGTAACGACTCCAAATCCAAAAGAAGAGGAGCATATGGTGAGAAGTGATATAAAATTAGGGGATTCAAGCACAAGATGATTGTTCATGAAGTTGTGGATCTTGCCTCTGTTTGTCCTCCCCAAAAAGTAGAGCTCCTGGAAGATTTTGGGCCAACGAGCTTCATATTTCAAAATGGATCTATACATGAGTTATACAGGAGGGACCCTTGCATAATATGATGATGATAGGCTTGATTGCTTATCATATTTGGGGGATGTCTCGATGAAGAAGAGCCCATGGAAATCACAACCTTTGTTGCTTCATCAATCCCACAAATAAACCACTTGCTCCTCACGACGCCTTCCCGAATCAAATTGGAGGATCTAGAAAGAAATACCATTGAAACATTTTTTCTTTCAATCAAATATTCAGGTTTGTCGACGAAGCTGCTAAAAAGAGGGAGAAGAAAGAAGATAAGGATGACACCATTCAGGAGATCTGCAAATGAGCCTCATCCTAAAAGATAGATTTTAAGTGTTGGGCAAATGCAATGGATCGATTCTGCTCTAATAATATTCTAGTCACACCAGAGCCCATGGAGAAGCTGATGAGGCCATAAATTGGCCATAAATTACCATTATTTTGTCTTTCCAAGTTACCTTTGAAAGTGAATTTAAATGTAATCTAGGAACTTATAGTTTGCTTAAGATAGAGTATAGGATATATATCTTGTTCATTCTTTAGAAATATTTTGTTATCTATCTTGTTGACTAATCCTATTGATTATTTGGGAAAAGATGCAAAGTCTTGTGTATGCAGGTCATAAAGGAAAGATAATGCTAGTATTGGGAAAAGTGGAATTTATCATGAATAGTACATTTAAAATCAAATATGATTTTATATTCAGATTCCTCTTGAAAAATTATACAAGTTCAAAAAAATCATCTCAATCCGAGGTCGCATGCAAAAGTTATAGTTGTTTTAAGTTAGTTGCGAAACTCGCAGAGTTAGTTCCGGAACTCACAGAGTTAGTTCTGGAATTTGTAGGTTTAGTTCCTGACCTTGCGGTTTAATTCCCGAAACTTCGTAGATATAGTTCCAGAACTTGTATCAATTGAATGATAGTTAGTTCTAGAACTTTTAATTCGTGGACAAATCAGATTTAGTTCCAGAACTTGCATAAAAGGAATGATAGCTTTAGTTCCGGAACTTGCATCAATAGATTGACACTTTTTGAGGGATTGTGAAAAATCAAAGATTACAATGGAAAATATGAGAGAGGTTTTTGTTCATAGATTTTTTTAACAAAAACCTCATTCATATTTTCTACATGCTTTACCAATAAAGAGAGATCTAACTTTTAGTGAGTTGCAGTCCGAGGAAAAGTGTATCAGACGAGCACTAAAAGTTCTATAAATAGAAACAGAAAATTCAAATGGAAAATATGAGAGATTTTTTGTTCATAGAAATGTGTTTAACAAAAACCTCATTCATATTTTTTATAAGTTTTACCAATGAAGAGAGATCTAAATTTTAGTGAGTTGCAGTCCGAGGAAAAGTATATCAGATGAGCACTAAAAGTTCCATAAACAGAAACAGAAAAAGTTAAATGGAAAATCTAAGAGAGGTTTTTGTTCATAGAAATGTGTTTAACAAAAAAATCATTCAAATTTGTTACAGGTTTTACCAATGAAGAGAGATCTAACTTTTAGTGAGTGCGTAGTCAGGAAACATGTATCGATTTAGCGAGTACTAAAAGTTCGATAAATAGAAACAAAAAATTCAAATAGAAAATATGAGAGAGGTTTTTGTTCATATAAATGTGTTTAACAAAAACTCATTTATATTTTCTACAGGTTTTACCAATAAATATATATCTAACTTTTAGTGAACTATAGTCCGAGGAAAAAGCATATCGATAAGCGGTAAAAGTTCCACAATAAAAAACAGTGAAGTCAAATGGAAAATGGGAAAGGTATTTGGTCAAAATAATATTTTGAGGAAAATCATCCTTTCAATAATGTAAAGAATAAAAACATTATGATTCTTATTACCAAAAAGCAAGGAGAATATTTGGGAGCAAATCTTCCTAAAATAAGCAAGATAAGATTTGACTTCAATAATATATCTCTCTCCATATTTTGTGAAGATGGAGATCTTAGTTGTTAGGATTGGAATAAAGATAAGATCAGATTGTATTTCCTAAAATAAGGAGTTGGTTGGATGCATGAATTATAAATGCAACCTTCCACATTGAGATATGTAATTTTCTTTCTCCCAAGAAATAAAGATCTATTCTTTCCTCTCAAATATTCTGTAGTTTTAAAATCGGAAGTATGATTTAAATCCTCTTCCAAGAAATGAGCTGGCCACTCATTTCAAGGAAGATGGATATGTGTATTTATGTTTATGTTTATTCATTTGTCTGTAATTCATTTTGTTGTATTGTTTTTATTTTTGTATTGTGAAAATTCAGTTTGTTGTGAACTGCAAGTGTTTCATTTAATTATGTTTATTTCCAATTCAAGAAATTTCAATTTATGCAAGTGTGTTTAAATTCCTGCAAGTTTTATTTCCTTCATGCAAGTGTGATTTATTTTATGCAAACTTTATTTCTGTAAGTGTGTCTTTATTTCTGCAAGTGTGGCTTTCAATTTTTGCAAGTGTGATTTATTTTATGCAAGTTTGGTTTGTGTTTAAAGGAGTTTCTTTCCAAGATCTTCTTCTCTTAATGCATATAGCCATCGGACACTAGCCCTGGATTGAAATTATTAATGGTGAGGATTGATGAACCTCATCATTTTGGCGTCATTGTCGGGCACACGGTGTTATTGGAGATTCAGAGTTCTCTAAAAGAATATTCTAGTGACAGTAGAATACATTTTACCAAATTCTGTGATAGGAGGTATTTGGTAAGTAGTTTCTTTAGACTTTTATTTCCTGTAAGTAGATTAAGATTTCATTTCTTCAATTAGGAATATTAGATTGTAAATATCTTCCCACAAACTAACTCTGTGTATAAGAAAAATGACTGTGATGTTTGATCAAGAAAGTATAATGGTATGAACAAAGAATTCAAATATGGAAATGGTAGAATATGATATTGAATCTAGAAGTAGATTCAGTTGATGAAATATCATATGTCATTCTTGATAACCACCACCATTTCCCCTTGTATCAACTAATAGCTCAGTGATCTTATTACACATAACCTTAGTAAAAATTGGCTTATCCAGTTTGTAATAATGAAGTGGTAGCATTTCTAGTTAACTCCATCCATATTCAGGGATTTCATTAGAGCCAAAATAAAAAATCACTCATTATCCACTCATCCAAATTAGTTTTCATCCCATAATAAAATTCAATCCCTGAACCATATCCATTAGAAAAAAAAATTTCATGTCTTTCAATTTCTTCATTTTTGTATATGCTTGTATAACATTAAGAAGCAATTATGGTGAATATCAAGGAAAGAACTTTTTATGTACTAACATATGAGGACTAGATCTATAAGAATTTCCAGAGTTGTTCTTGATACCAACATGCATATTTTGGAGCACCAACAATATCAACCAAGGAGCATGCAGATTTTGAAGGGACACACGAGATACCTTCACTCTCTCTTTTAACAACTATCCATCTCTTGAGATCACTAGTCCAAGATTTGAAGATTACTATGGTGATTCTGATAATGCACAATTCAAGATGGACTTTGAAGACCTAGAAATTATCTACACAATTTTAGAAATATTCTTGGAGTTACCAAGTATGCAAAAAGGTTTTTATGAGATCTCGACATTTCTTCCTATTTTACACAAGTTGTACTTTGATGAATATAGTCTGATGATGGATCAATTTTTTCTCTAATCCTTCTCATGTTATCATTTCAGCAAAAAGAAAAAGAAAAAAATCAAAAGCTTTGATTGGAAAACCAGCTTGTTGGCCAATCAAAGGCAAAAAAATAGAAAAAAATCAAAAAGCTTTGATTGGAAAACTAGCTTGCTGGCCAATCAAAGACAAAAAAATAATTTAAAAAAATCAAAAATATTTGATTGAAAAACCAGCTTACTTGCTAGATCCAAAGGAAAAAAAAAAAAACTTTGATTGAAAAACCAACTTGCTATCCAATCAAAGGAAAAAGGAAGCGGCTCTTCTTCAAAGGAAATCAACAGTTACCTGATGTGGCTTTCTTCTCGGTACTATTTGACTATGTTAACAATAAGATGACAAAGACAACTAGAGGTATGATCAAGTTATTTTGTTGTATTATTTTATTTTAAAGCTTTCTTATAAGTTTTTATTACAGCTAGATCCACTTTTAAAGATTTCTAAGGAAGGCTAGATAAAATTCATATCTCCCCTACTTATATGAAAAATATTTGCACATCTTTGCAATCAAAATTTTGGATTCTAATTTATGGGCAGTCATAAATAAACAACATGCATGAGGACATGCATGAGCTTAGGTGTGGGAGAGAAGGAGAAGCATGAGCTATGCATTTTGATTTTAAATAGGAGGCACAACAGAAGAGATCCACACAAGAACCTATTGTAAAATACAAGAGATCAAAAACAGCGAATGAGATCCACACAAGAACTGTTGTAATAGAAAATAATATCAAACGCAATAGAATGAGATCTACACAAGAAATTGTTGTAAAAGAAAGAAATCAAAAGCAACAGAAGGAGATCCACAAGAGTGTGTCCTCAATATGGATAAGAATCTAAGTAGAGAAGATAATAATGTAATGTATGAGGAAATTCATAAGATTAAGTGTGGGGAAATGATGATGCCATAAATTGGCTATAAATTACTATTATTTTGTCCTTCCAAGCTACCTTTGAAAGTGGATTTAAATGTAATATAGAACTTATAGTTTGCTTAAGATAGAGTATAGGATATATATCTTGTTCATTCTTTAGAAATATTTTGTTATCTATCTTGTTGACTAATCCTATTGATTATTTGGGAAAAGATGCAAAGTCTTGTGTATGCAGGTCATAAAGGAAAGATAATGCTAGTATTGGGAAAAGTGGAATTGATCATGAAAAGTAAATTTAAAATCAAATATGATTTCATATTCAGATTCCTCTCGAAAAATTAGGCGCTTTCAAAAAAGAATCATCTCAATCCGAGGTTACATGCAAAAGTTATACTTTTTTAAGGTAGTTGCCGAACTCGCGAGTTAGTTCCTAACTCACAAAGTTAATTCCGAACTTGCGAGGTTTAGTCTCGAAACTCACGGTTTAGTTCCGAACTCGCATGATCTAGTTCCAAAACTTGTATCAATTGAATCATAGTTAGTTCTAGAACTTTCAATTCGTGGACAAATCATATTTAGTTCCGAACTTGAAGATTTAGTTCCGAACTTGCATAAAAGGAATGACGACTTTAGTTCCATAACTTGCATGATGAACGGAATCACAATTTTTGAGGGATTGTGACAACTCGGAGATTCCAATTGGAAATATAAGAGATTTTTTTGTTCATAGCAATGTTTTTAACAAGAAATTCATTCAGATTTCCTACAATTTTACCAATAAAGAGAGATCTAACTTTTAGTGAGCCGCAATCCGAGGAAAAGTGTATCGAGACAAGCACTAAAAGTTCCATAAACAGAAAAAAAAATCAAATGGAAAATATGAAAGAGGTTTTGTTCATATAAATGTGTTTAACAAAAACCAAATTCATATTTATTTACAGGTTTTACCAATGAAGAGATATCTAACTTTTAGTGAGTTGCGGTCCGAGGAAAAGTGTATCGGATGAGCACTAAAAGTTCCAAAAATCAAAACATAAAAGCTAAATAGAAAATCTAAGAGAGGTTTTTTTATAGAAATGTGTTTAGCAAAAATCATTCACATTTTTACATATTTTACCAATGAAGATAAATCTAAATGTTGTTGCAGACTCACAACACCCCTGGATGCAGATCAAGCTTCTAGGTTGATCACTCTAGCATCTAGTGTGATTGCACAACATGGAAACCTCTCTCCAAGTGTGGGGACTTGTGAAACTAAGAGAGGAATCTCCAGATTAGAGGCTGGTTCCTCAAACTCCTCTGATTTAGATCTATATTTTGCAAAACTACAGAGGTTTAGATCCTAATCCTACTCTAACTTGCAAGGAGACAGGGGTAGAAGTGCAAAAATTGAAACTAACTAAAGATGGTGATGCACCAAAAGGAGTGGTGAAACATATTTGTCATGCAAATAAACACAGACCAAATTTCACAACATAAAACATACACAGACTGATAAGGTATAATTTAGGATCTGAAATGAAGCAAATAATACAAACAGAGGACTGAAACCCATTCACAGAGCTTGCATTATCTTTTCAGTGTCAAAAACATGCATTACACCCTCAGAGAGGTAAAAGAAAACTGTTACAATCTTTGGAGAGGTCTGATCCTTGCTTCAGTCACTTGCTGGAGCTGAAAGAAGAAGTTGCTATGTCAAAAATTGTTCCCCCTTCGAAATGAGCCAAATCTGGCTTTTACATTGCATGGGTCGAGCCCAGGGGACAGAAAACGTACAAAAACATGAGAGCCCATCCCTTCTTGACTACAGGTGCATTAAAATGGCATGGGGGACCTTACAAACCCATACCCTATCATTTTGACCAGATTACAGGAGAATGCGACCCATTCTGCATTAAATCTGGTCGTTGGAATGTCACTTCTGGCCATGAACACACGTCAGAGCCATTTCTCAATTTTCTCTCTCTAGACTACACCAAAACTCAAGATTAACCCCAAAATCATGTAGATAATTTCACAAGCTTTCCGTTGATATAAAGAACGTGCAAATCCGAGCTCTGGATCGAAAGATATGTCGATCTGAAGATTTAGGGCACAAAACAGGTGAAAATGCGTTTTGAAATTTTTCCCGCGCTCTGCCACCTGGATGACACGTGGCACGCGCTGATTGGATATGTAATTCTCTCTCCTCTCTATCCCATAGGTTTTCCTGCTTCATTAGACACGTGTCCTCTTTTGATTGGCTTGGGTCAGTGCTTGAAACCTCGCCCTTTGACTTTTGGACTTTCTCCCTTGTGACACGTGTCACGATTTGATTGGTCCGCGGGTCTGCTGGCTTTTCGCGCCCTTCGTGTCATTTTGTCCCAAATGTCCCAGTGCTGTTTGGGACAGAATCCTCTGATCCACCCGAAATGGGCTTCCTTGTCCCTTATCTCATCGATGACATGTGGCGCAATCTGATTGGCTCTCGGCTTTTCGGCTATCCACATCCCACGCGTCCCTTTTTCCCAACTATCCCAATATGAAATTTCTCTGTTTCGGGAACCGGCCGGTTCACGTCCTCCATGCACTCACGGCCCAGATGTCCCAGTGTGAAATTTCCCGTTCGGCCGAACCGGCCGGTTCGCGTCCTTCGCGTACCTTTGTCCCACTTGCTCCCGACTGTCTGGGACAAATTCTTCCGATTCGCCCGGTTCGGCCGGTTCGCGTCCGCCGCGTACCTCTAGCCCGACTGTCCCAAACTGTTTTGCTCAGCAGTTGGTCAATTTTTCTTCTTCCTCCTTCGCCTGGATTGGCTTCTCGCGCCTCGCGTCCTTCATCCCCGAGATGTCCCTTTACTTCGCGGGCCGCCTGGAGGCTTTTCGGCCGATCCACGTCTCGATGTCCCTCACATCCCTACTTTTGCGAGGACTAGGACTTAGCCAATTTTCATGATTTTTCCTGTCCCAAGCTTATTTTTGCCGCTTTTTCACCTTTCCTCAGAACTTGCTCTTTTCAACCTGGACAGGAGAGTTAGAAAAAATTTGAGGGGACCCTAGAAACATGATTTTTGCCCTGAATCGATCCGTTTGCCTGGGACTTGAGAATTCTGATGCATGTTATCGAATTAACCCTGGGGGGTGAATTTGGATAACAATTTGGTGACTCAGTGGGGTCATCTACCTGCTAGATGAAAAGACCAGTTGCCTGAAGTAGTCCATTGGGCATGGAGTCATCAAATATTCTGTTTAGAACCCTAACTGACTCAGAATGTGCAAGGAGGAAGATGGAATGTCACCTGATGAAAGCAAGGACTGCTAAACATCTCCATGGACAGCAAGTTGTGCCAAAGCACTTAGGGAAAACAAAACTAACCTACAACAAAACAATGTGCACAAGCACTTGGAGGAAAGAAAATCTAATCTAATATTTACGAGGTAGTGAACTTCCCTCTAGAAGCAACGCTTGAGATAGATTCCATTGACTGGAATCTGCAGTTCTTCACCATCCAATGAGGCCAATTGGAAAGCATTGTTGTTCTTACATTTTGTGACCATGTATGGGCCACTCCAAATGGAATCAAATTTCAAATGCCTTCCCGGTTTTGCTCTGTCCACATCCCATTTCAACACTAGATCTCCAACTTGAAAAGATCTATCCTTGGCCTTTCTATCAAAGGTCTTCTTGATCAAAGCTTGATCCTTTTCCATTGCTTGGGATGCCTGATTTCTGATCTCTTGCAGCTTCATTGGCTCTACATACCTCACTTCCATGGGCTCGAACTCTAGCAACTCCAGCTGTTTCATGAGTTCCAACGTTGGCAACTCAAGTGACATGGGCAAGGTTGCCTCTCTTCCATAGACAAGCCTAAATGGAGAGTTACCTGTGGATCTTTTGGGAGTTATCCTATCAGCCCATAAGGCTGATTTTAGTTTGGTATGCCAAGACCTCTGATTCTCATCAAGAGTCCTCCTAATGATCCTCAACAAGTTCTTGTTTGTAGACTTGGCCTGGCCATTACCTTGAGGGTAATAGTTCGATGAAGTGCTTAGGTAAATACCGTTCTTGACAGCCCACTCAGTCACCCTAGATCCAATGAATGCCAATGCATTATCAGAGATTATTATAGCAGGTACACCGAATCTGGTCGTTATTCCCTCATAAAAGTCTAAGATGCTAGACTCATTCACCTCTTTGAGTGCTACTGCTTCTGTCCATTTGGTGAAGTAGTCTGTGGCTGTCAAAATCCATTTGTGCCCTTGGCTTGAATTGGGATTAATGACTCCAATGAAGTCCAAACCCCATTGCATGAATGGCTAGTCAACTGAGATTGGATGCAATGGGAGGGCTGCAAGTCTCTCTTTTCCTGTGAAGAATGCACAATTCTTACACCTCTTGATCCATGCATAGCAATCACTGAAGATTTTAGGCCAATAATAACCAGCCTTCATGATTTTTAGAGTTGTCACTCTTGGTGCAAAATGGCCACCAATGGTCCATCATGAAACTCTTCCAACACCCTTTGAATCGACTGTGCTAATGCATCTCAAGCGCACTCCATTTACATCTTTTTGAACAAAACTCCATCAACAATGGCATACGGAACAACCTACAACCTGAAGTGTCTCCTTTGGGTCTTGTTCATCTCCGGAGGGCATAGGCCTGTGCTTAGGAAGTGCATAATACCTTGGGTCCAGCAAGGAGTCGGGGCAGCATTGTCTTCTTCTTGTTTGCCACTTGGCTCATGACTGTCTTGGACTGTCAAAACAGCCTCTTCTTCATTGCATACTTCTTTTTGTTTCCCCAAAACCAGCTACTCACACAATCCTTTCCCTCTTACCAGCTTGGTGATCTTGATCTCAATGTCATACTCCATGACATGGGTGATCCAACCTGCCCTTTTCTCATTCAAATCCTTGTTGAGGAGGAAGTCCTTAACCCCAGCATGTGAGACCAGCAGTTGAATCTTATTGTTTGAGACCAAATGTCTGAACTTCTTCAAGCTCCTGATGACAAGCAAGGACATGCTTTTCGATGAAAGAATACTTTATTTCGTAATCTTCCAAGGTTTGGCTGAAGAATGCTATGGGCTGTTCTGAACCTTCTCTATTCAGCTGTGTTAAGATAGCTGAGATTGTGTCTGATCCTCCAAACGCATACAACATGAAGTCCTTTGAAAAGTCTGGGTTGATAAGAGTTGGAGCTTGTGATATTACATGCTTGATGCTTTCAAAACTCTCTTTGCCTTCTGCTGTCCATTTGAATGCCAGACTCTTCTTCAACATCATTGTTAGAGGCTTCAAAAGAGTGGCAAAATTAGGTACAAATCTGCGAGACAAAGTTTATCCTTCCTAAGAAGCTTTGAAGATATTTCTTGTGGTGTGGCAATGGGAGCGTTCGGATGGCTTCAACCCTTTCAGGATCAATTGTTAGCCCTTCCCTAGAGACAATGTGGCCCAAAAATTTTCCCTCGTGTGCCAAGAATATACACTTCTTTGGATTCAATGACACTCTGAACCTTCTACACCTCTGAAACACTTGTCTGAGGTGAAAGAGATGGTCTGCTGCATTCTTTGAGAAGACAATGATATCATCTAGGTATACCAGCACTATATTGTTGATTAAGCCTTTGAATGCCATATCCATAGCTTGCTGAAATGTTGCTCTGGCATTCGACAGCCCAAATGGCATTTTCCTGTAAGCATATGTGCCCCATTTAGTTGTGAAGGCTGTCTTGAATTGGTCTTCTCCCTTCACCATAATCTGATTATAGCCTGAGTAGCCATCAAGTAGTGAAAACCTTTCTGAACCAGCTACCACCTGTAATATTTGCTCCATGGAAGGGAGTGGATAATGATCCTTGAGGGAGGCTCTGTTCAAGTCTCTAAAGTCAACACACAGTCTGATTTCTCCATTTCTTTTTCTCACTGGCACCAAGTTTGCAACCCAACTTGAGTGTTTGATGGGGAAGATGATACTGGCCTCAATAAGCTTGCTTAACTCTTTTCTCATGAGAGGTTCAATATGGGGATTCACTGGCCTTTGCTTTTGCACGCGAGGCTTGGATTCTAGATCCAAATTTCAATAGTATGTTGTGCCAGCTTTGGGTTGAAACTTTTTAGATCTTTGTAAGTCCAAGAAAACACATCTGGGAACTCTTGACAAAGCTGAACAAAATCAGATCTCTCTTGTGAGGTACTTACTTTGCCAATCTGCAATGTTTTGCCTTCTTCCACTAAAATAGGCTCTGAATCTTCCCCCTTCACTTGAATGTTCACTTTCTCCTTCCGAACTAATCATTCGGGTTGAAGATTGACTCTAAGGTTATGAGGCCTTTTGGTAATTTGTTAGTTCTCAGCTGCACCACTTGGTCACCATACTACTGATGTAGCTTGTCTTGATTCCTGGCGGAGAACTCAACCTCTTCTTGTAAGAAATTAACGATCGTTGATCGTTCTCAAACACCCCACTTGTGTTATTATCTGGAACTACTGGCCTCACAATCACATGGATATGTGGCTGTGTTTTTTCCCTTTTGATGTTGTCAACCACATCAAACGTTTCTCCAACTGCTGCGAGCCTATCCGCGGCTTCATTTTTCTTCCTGGGTATGGAAACGATGTTGAAAGCTTCGAAATCCTCAATGAGGTCCCATACCCTATTCTTGTAGTTCTTCACAAGTCATTCTTTGTAGCATGTTGTCCCCCGACTTGATTCCCGAACACCTACAAGTTATTTATGCCCTTTTTCCTAGCCCAATGAAGTCTGTGAATCAAGGCCTCATATTCGAGATGTGTTGTTTGAACAAGAAAACTGAAACGAAAAGTGAATAATATTTGATGCCTTGAGGTGAAACAAGCATAACTCCTCCTCTTGCACCTTGTCTACTCCTTGACCCATCAAAGAACAATTGCCATGTTTCGTTCTTGTCTTTATGATCGGCTTGGTGATCTTTGGGAAGAGGTTGATCCTCTTCATGTAAACAATAAACCCCTAGCTCAGATTCTTCTATTTCTTGATAAGGATCAAAGGCATGCACTTTGCTTGCCCATTCATCAAGAGTCAAATCTGGGATGCTTCCAACCTTGGTGTCAGCTTCATCAGTGCTTGGATAATCTTCTTGATCAAACGCTGAACAGTTGGTATTGATTTGGCTGGTAGTGTAAGGCTCAATGTGAAAGTTTGCAATAGGTTCAGACCTGATTGTGGCCTTAGTTCCATACCTTGTTCTGAACAACATGTGTGACCAATCCGCCAAAAGATAGCCTCCAATTTTAGCAGTGAAGTCTCTTGACAAGCACAATGCAAAGAGTGGTGGTAGGTCTATGACTGACACATCTTGTAACACTATTACGTTGGGACATGCGTGCAGTGTGAGGCTCAAACCTTTGATTACTCCAACCATTGTCACTGTTGTCCCGTCTAATTGCACTACACCCTTGGAGATGACTTCATATTGAAGCCCTAGCTGATCAGCTATTTGCTTGGGCATTACTGAACTACTTGCCCCAGAGTCAATCATGCAATTATGTACCAACCTATCTCCTATGATCAATGAAACATAAAATGGAGGGGGCTTCAACATTTTACCTTGTTGTCCTCCATGGTTTCCTTCAGGCTGGGCAGCATTTGTGAGTACCTTCTCTTGCATTTGGACCTGTTGATTTGAAGTTGACCAGTCCTCCATGGCAGCTTGTAGCAAATCTCTCTGGCCTGGGATGGATAGTGATTCCCACATTGATATGTTTACATTTGTCTTCTTCATCTGATCAATGATGTTGAATGGGGATGAAGCATCCCTCTGCTGTCCCCTAGCTTGCACATTCATTCCTTGCACATGGGCGGCAGCAACTGGCATCTGAGTTGGTTTAGGAGCTGGTTTGGGTGCTCCTTGCATGTTTGGAACTGCATTTTGTTTGCCAACACCTTGTGGAGTGACAGAAGGCCGTGAACTACTTGGGGCCAATGGTTGTTCTTCACCCAAATTTCTCCTTTTTGACCTTGTGTTGGCTGCAACACTTTGAGAGGGTATTTGATTCATACCACGAAATCTTCAGCCTGCCAATTGACAAGAGTAGTTTCATTCGGAGATGTTCCTTGCTGAGGTGCTTCTTGCTGCTGATCTCCTTCGTGGCTGGACTCTTGCGACCCACTGACGGTTTGCACCATCAGGGCTTGATTTAATGCACCGTTAAAGCACATTGATTGGTTGTGTGGCTGACTACACGGGAAACACCAATCATATTCTTGGGCCATGTTATTTTGGACTGGCACTAATGCTTTAGAAGCAGATACAACATTGGGGTTATAGGGCTAAAATGGCCTATTAGTGGGAGGCCTTACTTGGCTTTGATTTTGATTTGCAACCTGATTTGGTGACCTATTTTGTTGGTATGGGGGCCTAGCCTGGTATTGTGCTTGAGGCTGATACGGTCTAGCACTTTGAGCTTGCTTTGTCTTTTGATAGTAACCAGCTCATTTCCCAAATTTTGCAACTGTTTCATGACCTCTTGGAGTTCATTTGAAGCACTAGAGGATGAAGTAGAAGTTTCACTTGAACTTTGATTTCTAGGGGTGGGAACAAGAGCCAAAGTGGGTGCTTGACTAGTGCTTGGATTTTCTAAGTTTGGATACAAGGGCATGGGAGGCCTAGGAGCTAGTTTACCAGCTTGAATAAGACAGTTTTTGGCTCTAATGGCAATGCTATAAGTAGCAGGTAAGGTTGTGCCTCCCATAGATTGAATTAACATAGAAATATCCAAATTCAAAGCTTTAAGGTAATATAGAAAAGCACCTTCTCTTTGTTGGCCTCACCGCCACTAGAATCCTATCCCAAGACCTTTGAAATTTGAAGTTGAAGTCGATCCATACTCGTTGGGGCTCTCTTGATAGTTGTTAGCTGCTCTAAAAGAGACAAGTTGTCTCCCTTCTCTCCAAATTGCTCATGAAGTGCAATACACAATATGAGAATAAGTCACAGAGTATGTGACTAGACGGAGCAACGTGAGGCACACGCGATATCCGCAATATGCCGGCCCTCTGCAATGTGTCCTCCTCATCTGCTGAAAGGGCATCCAATACCCCGGGCAGCCAGTCACACTCTCTCTCCCGGCTCCATCTAATATACTCCTCCTTCGCCTGCGTACACCCAAAAACACACAAAACAGAGTAAGTTAGTATCTAAACGATATCGGGAGAATCGCAAAAACATACAGAAATGCAAGAAAATATAAGTATAAGTCTCCAAAACAAGCTCTGTTGCATTCTGTGCAAAACCGCCGCCCTGAGCAGGGGGGCGGTTTTGTAACCGCCGCCTTAAAGGCGGTGGTCTCGTAACCGCCGCCCTGATCAGGGCGGCGGTCATGTAACCGCCGCCCTGGCCAGGGCGGCGGTTGCGGTCCGAAAACCCGCGTGGGTTTTTAACCCTAAAAAGTCCAAAAAACGCAAAAAATGACCGTTTTAGCTAAAAACAAAGCCTACCCAGTAGGCGCCCCCCCTAGACGGACCTTTTAAACCTAACATTTTCAAAAATGACCCCCCCATTACAACAAATTTAGCATTTTAAAATTAAAGAGGGAAAAGCACAAAATTGAAGAAAAACCAACCTGTGATCTCGCGGGGTGGCGTTCCGCACGTGGAGGCATGATCACTATCTCGCCGTGGACGTTTTGACGCTACTCACGTGAGAAACCGTTACCGTGGGCCCCAGAGCTCAAAATCTATCAAATCGACTCGCGCAAATGAATAGGAAAATGGGCCCACTTTCATATATATATCCTTCTGTTTCGTTTTAAAATGGCTTTTTCGCAGGTTCGGAGCGCTGACGGAGGTAAGTTTCTATCCTCGCACTAATGGTACGTCCTCTTTCCCTATTGTTTTAGCGTTTATTTTCCAAATTATTGTATCTATCTGCACTTGAGTTCTCTTTTCATTTTGCAGGTGGCGGGAATTTTGGATGGCGTCATTTCGACACACGGACGTGTAAGGTATAACTTCTAACTTCCCATTTCGGGACTGCCATACTCGGACCCACCGTTTTATGCCTCTTCATGGCTAAAATGCTTCTCCGAGGGGGCAATATGTACGTACCCAAAATTGTAAGGTCTTGTCTTTGCGGATAGTAATAAGTGCCCCAATGATGATACTGAGTCTCTTCGCAGGTGTTCGGGATCCGAGAGAAGCTTTACGGATATGCGTTAACATCCCGCATGCCCCGCTTAGCCCCCACGTGCTTTGTTTTCCCTATTTTCCCTCTTTTCTTGGCTTTTTGGTCTTGATGGCCAAACCGCCGCCACGAAGCAGGGCGGTCTCGTGTGCCAGTCGGTCCTAACCGCCACTGCGGCGGGGCGGTCGGTCTGCGCGTTTTCCAGAACGCTCTTTTGGCGCGACCCGCGTGAAATATCACGACTCACCAGCTTTTCTTGCCGACTTGAGCATGCATTAATGTTTTTGGTCCCCTGGAATAGTGTTTTTCTTTTGTTTAATGTTTAGGAGTTCAGTTTGGATTTGATTTTTGGATGTTTGGATTCCTATAAATGCATGGTTTGTGCACATGCAAATGGCCTCTGAATTTTGCTCCAAAGTTTGCTTTTGAATTTCTTATTCTGTGAGTTTAGTTTTCCTTTGCTTGGATTCTTAGTTTTCTCATTGAGTGCTTTGGTTAGTATTGTGTTGCAGCTGGTAAGCCACATATCCAACTTGTGCAAGTGCAAACATTATTTGGGCCACCATTTTCACTCCAACTTTCATGTTTTCAGTGCTGTGTCCCTTTAGTTTGCTTAGGATTGGTAGCATAGTTTGTTGCAGGTTTGTTTTAGCTTTGTGTTCTTTGTTGGTAAGCCACGAGATCCAACTTGTGCAAACAGATTATTGTTTTGGAGTAGAATAGTCTAGGCAGCCATTAAAGTTGCAGGTTTTGTTCTTCATACGAGACTAGTTTCGAGTTACGGATGCTTTTGTTGCATGATTCGCGAGAGACCCGCTAGGAATTGCATAGGCCAAGCTCGTACTCTTGCGCTATCCCTCTCCTATCCGCATTCTATTACATGCGCATTACGAGGCTGTCCATTGATCCAAATATCTATTCCTGTTGATGCAAGCATTACATGCTTTTCTGGATTCACGTGAGCACAAAGAACGAAGAGATCATACTGAGGGGACAAGAACACACACACCGTCGGATTCGCCACTGTTCTGCGAAATCCAGGTTCCATCTTTCAAAGTTTTAGTTAGAACTTATCAAATAAAGTAGTTAATCACTTTATTTCAGTTATTTCCATTCTCGATATTGCCAGGGAGGTTGTGGGGATTGATAGTTTCTGAGAAACTATGATTCATTCCTCACTTCTGAGGTAGGATCGAGAATCTTGCAGATAGATTAGTTATTTCGTTGTTTAGAATAGATATACGAAATCGCACAGACAAATAGCTACACTCGGCTATTTTGTTTGTTTTACGTTGTTAGTTTAGTTGTCAATTCTAAATATTTTTAAATAGCTGCTTTCTTATAAATTGCCAGAAAATACAAAAAGAAATTATATATGCTAGAAGTGCACTTAGATTTTACTTTATTATAGTTTGTTTCATTACTGCTTTTGCATGACAATTACGGGACCTAGGGAGCCCAGGGAATACATTTTCGAGCCAATTGTGCCCCAGCCCAATACCATAGTGGCAATAACTGACATTGACCAAAACCTTAGGATACAAGTCTTCCAAACAACGACAGACTTCCAACAGATCAGGACACAGTTGAGAGGGTTAAACATCGAAGACGACCAAGCATATCTGTTTTGGTCAAATCAGCCAAACTACAGATTACCCTAGAAAATACCCACATGACTGTAGAAGGGCTCGAAAGAGAACAAACATTCGGGTGTGATCCTTTAGTTCCACAGCCAGACGCTGGAGACACCCTAGTAGATATAGATACCAACTTAAGAATCCAAGTTGCGATAACACCTGTAAGGTATTCTGAGAAGATCGCACAACTGTTGGTTCTAAACATAGAAGCTGAAAAAGCTTACGACTATTGGATACTAGGAATCAGAACTTGATCTCCCGTATGACCATAACGGGACCGCAACAACCAAGAGTCTATGGTTGTGATCCACAGATCCCACAGCCTAACGAATCCATAAGAGAATTAGACATAGACACTGGCCTACGTAAATTAGTATTTCAGTCTACTCCGATTCCACCTCTCATCATTCAACAGTTATCCCTACTAGACACAATAACCAACGAAACTAGAGAATTTTGGACTAGGCCAGAGAATCGTCCATAGAGTTGACTATATTCACCATATGACCCTATCAGGAGAAATACACGAAACCATCCCGGGTCATTTTCCACGCATCCCACAACCCATAGATCGAATCACGCCAGAGCTCGATATTGATTGGAGCCTTCGAGCAGTCATCCTCGCTGATCGATCTATCACACCAGTCCAAGTTAGAAGGGCCTTCTTTGCCTTAGATTCGCAAATACCATTAGTGCGTGTCGAAGACATTAGACTGCCTAACTAGTTTGCCTGCACATTCTACCCACACCGGCTGTCTCGGCACGACCTCGGGAGGTCGGGTACGCAGAAGAGTTACTTGTTGATTCTCAAGCTCACCTGTCACTTTTCCGACGTACAAAATTGGTGAACCCAACGTGAACCAAACATTTCTTTCACCTTCTCTTTGAGAAGTTTCATCTTCTCCAAATCACCTTCGCTCCTTCCCATTATTCTGCGGGTATTCATATACCCCCCGAATATGTCGGGATTCGATGCATACGGCAGACCCCTCTTGGGTCTTGAGGCATACTACGCCCAACAGAATAGGCAGTCATCACCCTCACTCTCAATGTGGGGCGACAACTATTCAACTAATCAGTTGTCAACACAAACACCAAGGACTAGATATAACTCGTCCTTCCAAACAGAGGGGTTGGAGCAACTTGCTCAAACACAAACAGAGCCTTCAGGCTCGAACAATATGACATTAACTGGAGAGTCTGCTTCATCTCCTCAGGTATTACTCAGACCGCCTATTAGTAGACAGTCAGATCCATACTCAGTTCTAGATGACGAGTATTCAATACGTTATCCTAGGAGTGAACAACGCTCTCAAGGCATGTACCCACCTGTAGGAACTTTGCAGATACAGCCCGAGTTCTCTCCTCAAGAAAATTCCCCTATGCCATCACGTATGGAAAATACTCTCAGAGATGCTTGGCAGGATAGTGATCAGTTCATAGCAGGATATCACACACCTCCGCAAAGCCATGTTATACAACAAACGCCACCAAGGCACGATATCGTGGCTTCACCGAACGAAGTCATTTCAACTCTAATAGAAAAGGTTAGAGGATTAGAACTTGCCCAAGCAAGTCAAAATTCGAGATTCATACAAACAGGGAGTTCCAATCCTCCGCACCATCCTAGCCAAGTAGATCTCCTCACAGGAGTAGGCACGTTAGGTATGACTCCTCAATATTCACAACAAGTGCCAACTAGACCCACTATCGCTAGCACTGTTCCTCCTGGTCCAGTACAGAGCAATCCATTCCTGGATAGTACACCTTCGTACTTAAACATGTACTCCAAATCACCACAAGGGGATATGTACTCATCCCCCGGCGTGTTTACTCAAATACAGGGATTGCCTTATGCCTCTCGCTAACGCGTACATTACGCCATATCAACAACCCGTTCCACCACCGCCTCCTCAACAGGCACCATCAATGGTTGAGACGTATGCGATAGGGACTTATTCAGAATATTTAAAGGAGCCCTTAGATTTCACCATACGAAGCGTTATGCTTCCAAGGCCTCTTCCCGATTTGCCCAAATACAAAGGAGAAGGAGATCCGAATGCGCATATCAAAGCTTACGCTACAGCCATTCGAGAACTACTCCCATGGGATGGGGTTGTTGCTAAAATATTCCCCAAAATGCTGGAAGGCATTGCCCTCGATTGGTATTACAGAATACCCGAAGCTTCCATACATTCATTCAAACAACTCGTGTCTGAGTTCATCAAAGCCTTCGACATGAACAAACTATTAAGGACAGGAATCAGGGAGTTCTTGCACATCAAGCAAGAACATAACGAGTCTGTCACCCATTTCATCCAAAGGTGGCGCACAGTCCTTTATTCCTCGGCAAGCGCTCCAAACATGGATCAGATGGAGCTATGCGATTTATTCCTTCATTCTCTTAGCAGAGAAGTGAAGGAAGAAGTCCAGAAGTTCCCACTAAGGACTTATGACGAGGTACTTGAGAGCGCTCTGCGAATTGATCAAGCAGCGATAGATAGTGGCCGTAAGACGTATGGAGCAAATGGGAGGTTAATCACCTCTACTCAAAATACTACAACCACTACAAGCGTCAATCAAGGACCCAAAATCCTTAACAAAAATCGTGGGGTAACAACAGATGGGGTAACTGACCAGCCCAAGAGGGTAAATGTCGTTAATACTCCGTCACAAACAAACAACCAAAGAAACAACAATTTTACCCCGACGATCAATACGGTGGATTTTAATAATCCACAACAACAACAACGGTGAAATCCCATACAAGGACCAAGCCAAAACTCCTTTGGTTATCAAAACCAAAGTCAAAACCAGAAACAACAAAACTTTAGTCCTAATAGGCAACAGTTTGATCGGAATTTTAGGCCACAATACACACCAAACCAACAAAACGGGAATTACAACCCCAATTCTTATTGTGGTTTCCATAAAATTCGGGGTCATGACACTAGAACGTGTCGTGATTACAACAAATTCATGCAACGCTTGCCAAATGAACAAAAACAATTTTTTATGGATATGTTCTTAGCAGATCCTACGTCACCAACGGCAAATACCTTCGCAGGGGCAGTTTCCCCTCAGAATGCCCCTCTCAAGATCTTTAATGATCCACTCCCAAATCATGATAGCGATAGGTTGAAACCAGCTGGAACAAACAAAGGTGCAATAACAGGAAACAACGATCACGAGGCCTCAACCTCGCTAAATCCGTTAGTCGCGCCACAACTAGGAAGTCAACCACGACCTAAGGTAGTTGGATTAGTAGAGTTAGACTCCGAATTACCCGTTGAAGCAATTACGAGAACACGAGAGTATTTCTCTCAACCAAGTCCAAGCCACCTGCCGGAAACAGATAACATCCAGCAAACCGTAGCAAAACCTATGGGTGCTTACGATCTAATTAATGATCTAACAAAAACCTTCTCGCATATTTCATTCCTTGATTTACTAAAGAATTCCCCTGCTCATAGGGCTGCTCTTTTAGAGGCGTTAGGTTTGGGTCATTTAATTAGTATCACTCCACCACCAGAAGCACAAGTAAATCATATAGACTTTGATGTTTATCCTCCGGGACAGGCAGATAGGGATGTTGAATTCATATTCGAAATAAGTAAAATGCCTACAGATGCTGAGATCGCACGCCGAGGCGATCCAGCCCTACACTTGCAAGTACAAGTTTATAATAACTATGTAAAATGGGCAATGGTTGACGATGGAGCTGCGGTTAACATAGTTCCTTTCTCTTTTCTCCAAAAATTGGGATATGGAGAAACAAACTGTTCTACTACACGAAATACCTTGAGAGGCTACGATAGCCTTAAAGCCACATCGATAGGAACTATAATACTACCGGTCACCTTAGGACCTAAAACAATCCTGACTGAGTTTTATATTATAGATCGGGAAACTAACTATAATATGATCCTCGGCCGGCCCTGGATACATCGAATGAAGGCAATCCCTTCCACGCTATTTCAAGAAGTAAGATTCCTGCATCTGGGAAAGGTATTTGTAGCCAAAGGTGATCCAAAGCCGTTTGACGTACACCTAGCTGATTTAAAGAAAAGACCAGGTATACACTCAGAATTCAAACTTCCAACAAACCAACTTAACAAACCCTCTGACCCAAAGCCAGAGGAAAAGTTGATACCTACGACGGATCTTGAAACTACCAACATAGCCCAAACAATTCCAACCCCTAAAGGCAAAACTAAAGAAATAGTATCATTAGGGACTACTGCGAAGATCGTTGAGTTGATAGAACAAGATTCACCAATGTTCTTACCATTCGATTCAGTAGGTATCGGATTTTCCCTAGGTGTTGGTTCCTTGCCAGCAGAAGATCTCTGTATGGTAGAAGTAGAGTGTGCAAACACAGCAGATACACCTACATCCATACTCCCGGCTAAGTATTGGACTCTCCATTTCGATGGAGCTAAATGCCGTTATGGAGCGGGGGCAGGTATAATTCTTACCTCGCCCGAAGAGAAGGTCCTCCCATTCTCTTTTAAATTAAACTTTGAATGCACAAACAACGGCGCTGAGTACGAAGCCCTCCTCCTTGGCCTTACCTTAGCCAAAAGAATTGGTATTGATAATATCAGAGTTTTAGGAGACTCGCAATTAGTGGCAAACCAAGTTTCAGAGGTATATGAAACTAAAGCCGAACACTTGCAACTTTACAAAAACGCTGTATTAGATTTAAGCAAGGCGTTCAACTTCATATCCATTGAAGCAATCCCGCGAGAAAAAAATCTTCTCGCCGATTCAATAGCAACCTCAGCATCACGTTTTACTCCAAACAATGAGCTAGAAGACACTCACTTCACAATATCCATTCGAAACGAACCATTGATAAAAACAATGATAGATCCTCTTTCAAACGGAAGTGAATCTACCGTCCTAGACCATGTTGGAAACGATGCGGCTACTTTGGATTACTTAAATGCCTATGCAGCACTACATCTCTCCTATCACACGCTAGATTTATCTCTGATCCCGCATTCATCTTCCTACTTCGGAAATCCCGTAATGAATCTTCCCTCACAAAAAGAACCTAATATATACGCGGTGGAAAACGGGGATGATATAGATCTACCTCCGGCACCACCTGAGTTCGAAGAGGGTAATGCCTCTTTAATTGAAGAAACAATCGATGTCAATATCGGAACGGAAGATGAACCAAGAATTTTAAAGCTAGGTTCTTCGTTAACCCCAGAGGAAGTGGAAATACATACTCAGGTTCTCAAAGAACATCAAAAGGCATTTGCATTTAATTACAAAGAGATGACAGGAGTCGCACCCCACATTGCGGTACACAACCTCGTCACTAGATCAGATGCAAAGCCAATTAAACAAAAATCAAGACCCATGAAGCCCAAAGTAGCCCTCATGGTAAAAGAGGAGGTAATAAAACTCCTTCAGGTAGGATTCATCAAGCCAGTTGACTACTCCCAATGGGTATCCAACATCGTTCCCGTTCTCAAGAAGAATGGAAAGATACGCATCTGCATAGATTTTCGAGATATCAACAAAGCTTGCCCTAAGGACGACTTCCCATTACCATCCATAGACGTTATTGTTGATGCAACAACAGGTTTTGAACTCTTGTCTCTCATGGATGGATTCTCGGGATACAATCAAATCAAAATATCCGAGCAAGATCAAGCTAAAACCACGTTTATAACTCCTTGGGGAACCTATTGCTACGCTGTTATGCCATTCGGTCTCAAGAACGCCGGTGCTACGTACCAGCGGGCCATGACATACATATTTCACGATTTAATCCATAAAATCGTGGAATCCTACGTAGATGACTTGTTGGCTAAGGCCAAGAAGCGTTGTGACCATCCCGAAGTACTCCGCATCATTCTTTCACGTCTAATAGAATACGGAGTCACGCTAAATCCAGAAAAATGCGTATTTGGTGTAACAGGAGGAAAGCTCCTAGGTTACATCATATCGTCACGAGGGATCGATGTTGATCCAGCCAAAATTCGGGCTGTCCTCGAAATGGTCCCACCCTCGAATGAATCTGGAATCAGATCATTTCTCGGAAAGCTGGGTGCAATCCGGAGATTTATCCCGGATCTAAGCTTCGCCGTTCATCCAATCAACAATTTACTCAAGAAGGACTATAGCATTGATTGGACTGAAGATTGCAATGAAGCTTTTGATGCAGTCAAGCGTTTCCTGCTATCACCGCCTACGCTAATGCCACCAAAGCTAGATCGCCCTTTAATTTTGTACTCACGGGCTACCGATGTTTCGTTAGCTTGCATGCTAGCCCAAGAAGACGATGACAAGAGAGAGCGTGCGATTTATTTCATTAGCCAAACATTGCTCGACTACGAAACGTGCTATACACAAGCAGAGCGAGAATGTCTTGCCATAGTCTTTGCTACTAAATGCCTAAGACACTACATGCTAAATCAAGAGACAAGGGTCATAGTAAAGACGGACCATTTACGGACTTTTCTCACACAAGGGTCCTTGTCCAAAAAAGCTGGACGTTTTATAACCTTAATGGGAGAGTTCGAATTAACTTTTGTAAACCAAAAGTCAGTTAAAGGGCAAATCATCGCAGATTGGTTAGCTGATAACCCGCTAGACGGAGGCGACTTAGTAGACTTAGACTTTCCAGATGAATGCGTATACTACGTCGAAACCCGACCTGCTATATCTGAGTGCCCTTGGTACGCTGATATCATTAGTTATATCATGGACCATAGGTACCCAGAAGGAGCTACACCTCAACAAAGAAGGCGGTTACGCATTATCGTAGCTAAATACGTCATTATAGAGCAGGTGCTCTATCGGAAAGCATTCGATGGAATGCTCTTAAGGTGTGTTGACACAGAAGAGTCCAAGAGGATTCTCCATGAATCCCATAGCGGTATATGTGGAGGCCACTTCGGTGGCCATGCCACTGCTCGAAAAATACATCGAATGGGCTATTTCTGGCCCACTCTAGAACATGACACAATAGAGTTTGTACGCAGGTGTCATAAATGTCAGGAGTTCTCTCATGAGATCCACATGCCGGCACAAGCTTTGCAACCGATCGCTACTCCATGGCCCTTTTCTACATGGGGCCTGGACTTGATAGGGAAGTTCTCTCCCTCGTCCACAGACGGCCACAATTTTATAATCACGGCCACTGAATATTTCACTAAATGGGTAGAGGCCATGCCTCTTACAACTGTACCTGGTTCTGTAATCGCTAAGTTCATTTTGAACCAAATCATTTGCAGGTACGGTATCCCGCAAATCATTATCTCAGATAATGGAACTTCTTTCAAGAATGAAGAAGTTCGTGAGCTATGCAACAAATTTAAAATCAGCCATCATACGGCTTCCTTGTACTATCCCCAAGCCAATGGGCAGGCTGAAGCAACAAACAAAACACTGAAAGCCATTCTCCTTAAAACAGTGAAAGAAAACAAGCGGGATTGGCATTTAAAGTTATATCCGGCCTTGTGGGCCCATCGAACCTCAATAAGAACTCCGACAGGAGCAACTCCTTTCTCACTGGTATTTGGGTCAGAAGCAGTTCTCCCACTCGAAGTTGAAATCCCCAGTCTCCGCATTTCGCTACAAGGGATTCTGGATGAGGACGCTTACAGAGAAGCACGTCTTTCTCAATTAGAAAGTCTGGATGAAGCTAGGTTAGATGCTGAACAACGACATAGAGTCTATGCCGACCGGATGTGCCGGCAGTACAACAAGAAGGTCTATGAACGTGACATATACGAAGGTGACCTAGTTCTAAGGTTAGACAGCCGGATCGACAAGAAGACCGGCGAAGGAAGGAAATTCCGGCCCAAATGGTTGGGCCCGTACCGAGTCACAAAGGACTACGGAAATGGTGCATACCTCTTATGCACGCTAGAAGGTGAGGAGTTTGGCGAAACAGTCAATTCTCTCCACCTCAAGCGTTTCTACGCGTAAGCAGCTAACGCTACCTATATAACTATCTACATTGCATCTTCATATAGATTTAGATCATTTTGTCCACTTGTTTCTTACATAAATTGTGATCAAGGAATCTATCCTCAAAGCAATTCATTACAAACTCGTGATGTTTTTGGCATAAAGCTCTTTAATCATACTTCTCCGTCTTCGATATCATCAATCAACTCAGAATCTTTTATCAAATAAAATCAGACATGACGAAGTCCTAACGGTAACCATACCAAGATCTGCAAGTTCGTTCTCGCTTTGATTTCTTCTTAGGATAGGTGTCTTGCCTATGGTCTGTTCTAGAAGCTTCATGGTGTCACATCTATCCCATATACACATCTCTTTGGAAAATAAGCATATACTGACATTTTACTCAAATAGACAAGTCAAGAAGTGATTAAACAGAAAATTTTATTTTTACACATTTCCTTGCCCCACCAACCTTCGGTGATGAGCTTGCGTCTCTTACTAGTGACGTAGGGTTGGGAAAGGATGGAAATGCCCTTACTCGCCTATGCCTTGCCCACGGTGATAAACCCATGCTTCTTACAGGTAGCATGGGGCAAAGTGTAGGGGGTCCTCTAAACAAAGTAAATGTTAAAAGGTCATAAACAATCAATTCAAACTTTGAGTCAATAACGAATGAATCAGATGTTCAAAAATTCCAAGAGAGTTAAAAATCCTAAAAACCCAGATTTTGTCTACTATGTGGCCATCTACGGGTCTAAGTCTGGATAAACCGCAAAGCAAGTTGCATCCAAAACTATGAAGTCATTCAGGTAGAATAAGCTTGTAGTTTTCATTTGGTTCCACCAAAGCTTCGTCTGTCTTTCATCACTATCATTTCACCATATTTCATAACTTGCGCCCTTCTTGGCTCTTGGTGATGAGCCCTCGCATCTTACTAGTTGCGTGGAGTTAGGAGTGGGGCAAGTTAATCAGTTCATCATGCTGGTCATTTTCATCACTTTGCCAAAACAAACATGAGGTACCCAAATTGCTAAACAAAAATTAAGATTTAAGATCACGATATATCTACAATATCATGTATCAGCATCATGAAACACAAAAAGAAAGCAAACATTTGCATCATCTGTTTTCCATTGCATACATTCTAGAAAGCATATGAAACATACATCGTAGTATACACAAAAAAGCTGGAAACAGAAAGGGAAGACCCAAGTGACAAAGTTTTGATCCAAAATCGGCGCATATATATAAATAATCAATATTTGTATACAATGCCATCATGCACTAGGCATGGTCAAAACGCTCAAAGAGCCCGTAATACACAAAAGAATCTATAATACAAAAGATGCATAGGGGCCAAGTGGCCTCTCAACCCCTACGCGATCCCGCTGAAGGTGCGCGCCCTCGCCTAGGACTCCGGCTACGCTGGCGCTCTGAATGGACGGAGGGCTCAGGGTCCCGAGGAGCGGTCGTGGTCTCGCCATGAGAACGGCTCCTCATAAGGCGCTCGGCTGTCCTATAGCCTGCCAACTCTGTGCGGAGAGTCGACACCATCTTGGCCACATGCCAAACGGGAGCGAAGACGTCGGTATGCCTGCCGGCTGCTGAGGGCTCCCCGGCATCTACGGATAGCTCCGCACGGGTCTTATCCATAGGGATCATCAGAGAATCGGTACATACCCTACGGATTAGATCCCGCCACTCGTCAACGGTCTCTGCAAAACAAAGAGGAAAGACGAATTAAAAACTAGGCAAGAGGCTAAAATATACAGGATACCAATATAAGGAGAGATAGCAGTTAAAACAAGTCCTAAATCAAATTAACACTGCAAAGGAGGAGAAGATAACTTACTCGGATCACCGAGCCTCCAAGATGGGTCACTAGGGCCAGGACCCGCTGCAGATGCCGCTGCCGACTGAGGAGCTGCTCCTGTAGTTGGGGCAACATGACGCCCCGCAACGGACTCATCATCTCCACCATGGCCCCGGGAGAGTGGCTCCTCGGAAACCAGAGTCTCTCTCTCTGCGCTCTGCTCCGCCCTCTCCGCCTGCATGATATCCTGAGTGTCATGCCACTCAGGATCACTCTCATCCGTCTGCTCCTCCGACCCTCCCTCTGTGGACTCCTCAGAATCGGAGTCAATATCTATAGGGTCATCACTACTATGAGCAGGACCCGCGGTAATCCGAAGTAAAGGTGCCCGAGGCGCACCAGCTCTCCCTCTGGCCCGAACTATCCCCCTGGCTGCAATAGGAATGCCAGGGGTAACCACTGTCCAACCACGGCCTCTAGGCCCCCCTCTAGCCTCCCGAACTGATCTGTAAACTGGTGCTACTGGAGGAAGCATGCCCACATATGGGAGGCCGAACTGCTGAGGAACTCTGCTGAAAGGATGTACCTCTACCCGTCCCACACGGTCAATAAGCTGCCCTGTGATGGAGCAGGAGACCAATGTCATGGCCTCCTCTCCCCATACGCCGGCCATAAGCTGGTACGGTGTGGCCTCCATGTCTGCTATAGTAAGGGAAGCTACTGGCTGATGAGGTGCTCTAAGCACCGACATATCTGACCACCTGGCTGCCCTCACAGCCCCAGGATCTGCCACCTCCACGCCTCTGCCATAGGGAATGAAGCGCTCATACACCCAACTCATAACTAGAGTGGGGTGGCTCAAAGACTGTCCCTGTAACGGACCACCCTGTATAAGTCGTGATAGGTGGTCCCCAAAATATCCGCGCCCCAGGCGTATATCCGGCCATGCCCC
Source organism: Taxus wallichiana var. yunnanensis (assembly GCA_018340775.1). Taxonomy (NCBI): domain Eukaryota; kingdom Viridiplantae; phylum Streptophyta; class Pinopsida; order Cupressales; family Taxaceae; genus Taxus; species Taxus wallichiana. The sequence continues at coordinate 336,616,835 of CM031235.1, read as the reverse complement.
TCTATCTGTGCAATGATGGGGGCCCAACAGTATAACAAAGTGTCACCTCCCTTGTCCCCGATCAGTCTCGAGGCAAGGATCCCCATGATGGCCTGTCGAAATACGGGGATGGGCAAAGAAGGAATGGATCTAACTCTCACTCCCTTCTTCGGCCCCGTGGAAATAGCTGCATCTCCCATATATGTCGCCCACTGTGCAATCTGTGCCCGTGAGCCTGCTGTCTCTAGTGTGAGTCTCCTCCCAATGATCGGGACCCCCAGAATGCGGTAGACGTCCTCTAATGTAATGGTCCACTCACCACGGACCCCTGGCAATCGGAAAGTGTTCCGATCTGCATCCCAGTATGAGAATAAGTCACAGAGTATGTGACTAGATGGAGCAACGTGAGGCACACGCGATATCCGCAATATGCCGGCCCTCTGCAATGTGTCCTCCTCATCTGCTGAAAGGGCATCCAATACCCAGGCAGCCAGTCACACTCTCTCTCCCGGCTCCATCTAATATACTCCTCCTTCGCCTGCGTACACCCAAAAACACACAAAACAGAGTAAGTTAGTATCTAAACGATATCGGGAGAATCGCAAAAACATACAGAAATGCAAGAAAATATAAGTATAAGTCTCCAAAACAAGCTCTGTTGCATTCTGTGCAAAACCGCCGCCCTGAGCAGGGGGGCGGTTTTGTAACCGCCGCCTTAAAGGCGGCGGTCTCAGTAACCATCGCCCGATCGGCGGCGGTCATGTAACCGCCGCCCTGGCCAGGGCGGCGGTCGCGGTCCGAAAACCCGCGCGGGTTTTTAACCCTAAAAAGTCCAAAAAACGCAAAAAACGACCGTTTTAGCTAAAAACAAAGCCTACCCAGTAGGCGCCCCCCCTAGACGGACCTTTTAAACCTAACATTTTCAAAAATGACCCCCCCATTACAACAAATTTAGCATTTTAAAATTGAAGAGGGAAAAGCACAAAATTGAAGAAAAACCAACCTGTGATCTCGCGGGGTGGCGTTCCGCACGTGGAGGCATGATCACTATCTCGCTGTGGACGTTTTGACGCTACTCGCGTGAGAAACCGTTACCGTGGGCCCCAGAGCTCAAAATCTATCAAATCGACTCGCGCAAATGAATAGGAAAATGGGCCCACTTTCATATATATATCCTTCTGTTTCGTTTTAAAATGGCTTTTTCGCAGGTTCGGAGCGTTGACGGAGGTAAGTTTCTATCCTCGCACTAATGGTACGTCCTCTTCCCCTATTGTTTTAGCGTTTATTTTCCAAATTATTGTATCTATCTGCACTTGAGTTCTCTTTTCATTTTGCAGGTGGCGGGAATTTTGGATGGCGTCATTTCGACACACGGACGTGTAAGGTATAACTTCTAACTTCCCATTTCGGGACTGCCATACTCGGACCCACCGTTTTATGCCTCTTCATGGCTAAAACGCTTCTCCGAGGGGGCAATATGTACGTACCCAAAATTGTAAGGTACTGTACTGCGGAACGGTGTAATAAGTGCCCCAATGATGATACAGGTCTCTTCGCAAGGTGTTCGGGATCCGAGAAGCTTTACTGAGATATGCGTTAACATCCCACATGCTCCACTTAGCCCCGCGTGCTTTGTTTTCCCTATTTTTCCCTCTTTTCTTGGCTTTTGGGTCTTCAGTGACGAAACCGCCACCCTGAAGGGCGGCGGTCTCGTGACCGCCGCCCTGAACAGGGCGGCGGTCCTGTAACCGCCGCCCTGAGCAGGGCGGCGGTCCTGTGCGCGTTTTCCAGAACGCTCTTTTGACGCGACCCGCGTGAAATATCACGACTCACCAGCTTTTCTTGCCGACTTGAGCATGCATTAATGTTTTTGGTCCCCTGGAATAGTGTTTTTCTTTTGTTTAATGTTTAGGAGTTCAGTTTGGATTTGATTTTTGGATGTTTGGATTCCTATAAATGCATGGTTTGTGCACATGCAAATGGCCTCTGAATTTTGCTCCAAAGTTTGCTTTTGAATTTCTTGTTACAGCAGTTTTAGTTTTCCTTTGCTTAGGATTCTTAGTTTTCTCATTGAGTGCTTTGGTTAGTATTGTGTTGCAGCTGGTAAGCCACATATCCAACTTGTGCAAGTGCAAACATTATTTGGGCCACCATTTTCACTCCAACTTTCATGTTTTCAGCTGTGGTCCTTTTAGTTTGCTTAGGATTGGTAGCATAGTTTGTTGCAGGTTTGTTTTAGCTTTGTGTTGCTGTTGGTAAGCCACAGATCCAACTTGTGCAAACAGTATTATTGTTTTGGAGTAGAATAGTCTAGGCAGCCATTAAAGTTGCAGGTTTTGTTCTTCATACAGACTAGTTTCAGGTTCTGGACGCTTTTGTTGCATGATTTGCAGTAGACCCCGCTAGGAATTGCATAGGCCAAGCTCTGTACTCTTGCGTTATCCCTCTCCTATCCGCATTCTATTATGTCTGCATTCCGAAGGCTGTCCATTGATCCAAATATCTATTCTGTTGATGCAAGCATTCCACGCTTTTACTGGATTCACGTGAGCACAAAGAGACGAAGAGATCATGCTTTGAGGGGACAAGAACACACACACCGTCGGATTCGCCAGCTTTGTTCTGCGAAATCCAGGTTCCATCTTTCAAAGTTTTAGTTAGAACTTATCAAATAAAGTAGTTAATCACTTTATTTCAGTTATTTCCATTCTCGATATTGCCAGGGAGGTTGTGGGGATTGATAGTTTCTGAGAAACTATGATTCATTCCTCACTTATGAGGTAGGATCGAGAATCTTGAGGATAGATTAGTTATTTCGTTGTTTAGAATAGATATACGAAATCGCACAGACAAATAGCTACACTCGGCTATTTTGTTTGTTTTACGTTATTAGTTTAGTTGTCAATTCTAAATATTTTTAAATAGCTTTGCTTTCTTATAAATTGCCAGAAAATACAAAAAGAAATTATATATGCTAGAAGTGCACTTAGATTTTACTTTATTATAGTTTGTTTCATTACTGCTTTTGCATGACAATTACGGGACCTAGGGAGCCCAGGGAATACATTTTCGAGCCAATTGTGCCCCAGCCCAATACCGTAGTGGCAATAACTGACATTGACCAAAACCTTAGGATACAAGTCTTCCAAACAACAACAGACTTCCAACAGATCAGGACACAGTTGAGAGGGTTAAACATCGAAGACGACCAAGCATATCTGTTTTGGTCAAATCAGCCAAACTACAGATTACCCTAGAAAATACCCACATGACTGTAGAAGGGCTCGAAAGAGAACAAACATTTGGGTGTGATCCTTTAGTTCCACAGCCAGATGCTGGAGACACCCTAGTAGATATAGATACCAGCTTAAGAATCCAAGTTGCGATAACACCTGTAAGGTATTCTGAGAAGATCGCACAACTGTTGGTTCTAAACATAGAAGCTGAAAAAGCTTACGACTACTGGATACTAGGAATCAGAACTTGATCTCCCGTATGACCATAACGGGACCGCAACAACCAAGAGTCTATGGTTGTGATCCACAGATCCCATAGCCTAACGAATCCATAAGAGAATTAGACATAGACACTGGCCTACGTAAATTAGTATTTCAGTCTACTCCGATTCCACCTCTCATCATTCAACAGTTATCCCTACTAGACACAATAACCAACGAAACTAGAGAATTTTGGACTAGGCCAGAGAATCGTCCATAGAGTTGACTATATTCACCATATGACCCTATCAGGAGAAATACACGAAACCATCCCGGGTCATTTTCCACGCATCCCACAACCCATAGATCGAATCACGCCAGAGCTCGATATTGATTGGAGCCTTCGAGCAGTCATCCTCGCTGATCGATCTATCACACCAGTCCAAGTTAGAAGGGCCTTCTTTGCCTTAGATTCGCAAATACCATTAGTGCGTGTCGAAGACATTAGACTGCCTAACTAGTTTGCCTGCACATTCTACCCACACCGGCTGTCTCGGCACGACCTCGGGAGGTCGGGTGCACGGAAGAGTTACTTGTTGATTCTCAAGCTCACGTCGAGCCATTTCTCAATTTTCTCTCTCTAGACTACACCAAAACTCAAGATTAACCCCAAAATCATGTAGATAATTTCACAAGCTTTCCGTTGATATAAAGAACGTGCAAATCTGAGCTCTGGATCGAAAGATATGTCGATCTGAAGATTTAGGGCACAAAACAGGTGAAAATGCGTTTTGAAATTTTTCCCGCTCTGCCACCTGGATGACACGTGGCACGCGCTGATTGGATATGTAATTCTCTCTCCTCTCTGTCCCGTGGGTTTTCTTACTTCATTGGACACGTGTCCTCTTTTGATTGGCTCGGGTCAGTGCTTGAAACCTCGCCCTTTGACTTTTGGACTTTCTCCCTTGTGACACGTGTCACGATTTGATTGGTCCGCGGGTCTGCTGGCTTTTCGCGCCCTTCGCGTCATTTTGTCCCGGATGTCCCAGTGCTATTTGGGACAGAATCCTCCGATCCACCCAAAATGGGCTTCCTTGTCCCTTATCTGCCGATGACACGTGGCGCAATCTGATTGGCTCTCGGCTTTTAATATCCGCGTCCCACGCGTCCTTTGTCCCAACTATCCCAATACGAAATTTCTCTATTTCGGTGAACCGGCTGGTTCACGTCCTCTGCACACTCACGGCCCAGATGTCCCAGTGTGAAAGTTCCCGTTCCGCCGAACCAGCCGGTTCGCGTCCTTCGTGTACCTTTGTCCCACTTGCTCCCTGGTATGCAGGGACAAATTCCTTCGATCCGCCCTTGTTGGCGGTTCGCGTCCGCCACGTACTTCTAGCCCGACTGTCCCAAACTATTTTTCTCAGCAGTTGGTCAATTTTGCTTCCTCCTTCAGCCGGATCGGCCTCTCACACCTGCGCGTCCTTCATCCCCGAGATGTCCCTTTGCTTGCGGGCTGCCCGGAGGCTTTTCACCGATTCGCGTCTCGATGTCCCTTACATCCCTACTATTGCAAGGACTAGGACTTAGCCAATTTTCATGATTTTCCTGTCCCAAGCCTGTTTTGCCGCTTTTTCACCTTTCCTCGAACTTGCTCTTTTCAACCTGGGAGAGAGTTAGAAAAAATGCGGGGACCACAGAAACATGATTTTTTCCCTGAATCGATCTGTTTTCCTGGGACTTGAGAATTCTGATGCATGTTATCGAATTAACCACGGGGGTGAATTTGGATAACACTAACTTTTAGTGAGCTACGGTCAGGAAACTGTATCGAGACAGCACTAAAAAATCCATAAACAAAAACAAAAAATTCAAATGGAAAATATGAGAGAGGTTTTCTTCATAGAAATGTGTTTAAAAAAACCTCATTTATATTTTCTATAGGTTTTACCAATTAAGAGAGATCTAACTTTTAGTGAATTACGCTTTGAGGAAAAAACATATCGAATGACAAGCGGTAAAAGTTCCACAATCAAAAATAAGCGAAAGTCAAATGGAAAATCAGGGAAAGGTATTTGGTCAAAATCATATTTTGAGGAAAATCATCCTTCCAATAATGTAGAATAATAAAATTATTATGATTCTTATTACCAAAAAGCAATGGGAATATTTGGGAACAAATCTTCCTAAAATAAGCAAGATAAGATTTGACTTCAATAATATAGCTCTCTCCATATTTTGTGGAGATGGAGATCTTAGTTGTTAGGATTGGAATAAAGATAAGATCAGATTGTATTTCCTAAAATAAGGAGTTGGTTGGATGCATGAATTATAAATGCAACCTTCCACACTGAGATATGTAATTTTTTTCTCCCAAGAAATAAAGATTTGTTCTTTCCTCTCAAATATTCTGTAGTTTTAAAATTGGAAGTATGATTTAAATCCTCTTCCAAGAAATGATTTGGCCACTCATTTCAAAGAATATGGATATGTGTATTTATGTTTATGTTTATTCATTTGTCTGTAATTCATTTTGTTGTATTGTTTTTATTTTTGTATTGTGAAAATTCAGTCTATTGTGAACCTGCAGGTGTTTCGTTTAATTATGTTTATTCCCAATTCAAACAATTTCAATTTATGCAAGTGTGTTTACATTCCTGCAAGTTTGATTTATTTTAAGCAAACTTTATTTTTGCAAGTGTGTCTTTATTTCTGCAAGTGTGGCTTTAAATTTCTGCAAGTGTGATTTATTTTATGTAAGTTTGGTTTGTGTTTAAAGGAGTTACTTTTCAAGATCTTCTTCTCTTAATGCATACAGTCATTGGACACCAGCCGTAGATTGACATTATTAATGGTGAGGATTGATGACCCTTATCAGAATCCAACACCTATCATGCTCACCTCAAAGCATAAGGATTATCTTCAAAGTCTCAAGGATCGGTTCAACACCTCCAACCAAATGAGAAGAATCTAGAGGTATTTTTTTGATATCGTGGGTGGAAGAGTGAAAGGTAATTTTTCACTCTTATTACAGGCCATATCTATCACTAAATTAATTTTATGGCTGCAATTTATAAGAAAGGGAAGTTATTTCTCCCTACCTGTTTCAGGTTTTGTTTAGCTTCTCTAAAATTTTGGTTAGCCTAGGAGTAGGATTAGATTGCTTTCAATAGAATAAGTTCTTGTGCACACTCTGCATGACTCATTTGAGGCATGTATGATTTATCTTTGTATATGCCTGTGTTTGTTTTACTCTAGTAAAATGCATGAGACTCTCTAATGATCGCAACAGGGGGATTCGCAGTTGTCTATAACAGTTGAAAGATTTAATCCAATCAAATGCAACGTAACTAAAATCAGTCAAGAGAGATTTTGTTAATTATTTAATTTTCTACTCTCACAAAACAAATTTGCTGAGTTTTCTTATGAGAATATGAAAGTGCAAAGATCAACTAGTGGTTCCAAAAGCAAGCAACGACACTTCAAATACTCTAGAATCAGGGTTCATATCAACTCATGATAAAGATACAAACTCCATGCCCAACAGATAGTGGGAGATAGTGGGTTCGTCCTAGTTAGTAGGCTAATGATCCCCATGAGTCACCAGAACTATTATCTAATTTCCTCTAACACCCGGTAACATTAGATAACAGGTAGATTCCAGCTGAAATTGAACAAGTAAGCTCACGAGGTTCATGCAGATTAAATCCCTAGTGGCCAAGCCTTCGGCAACATGGAAGAAAGACTTAGCTGAATCAACGATTAAAAACTAAGCCGGGACAAGCCAATTCAAAAGAAAGCAACATCTCATGGATAATGCCAAGTGTCAACTTGGCGCAAGTTCCAGAAAGAAAAAGGGGAGAAAGCCTCAAAATCTGCGGGGCTTACACGTGGAGTCAACTATGAGTGTCCCCCAAGAAAAAGTCTTTGCATTAATATGCGGCAGGACCCATTACTTGCTCAAAGGAGAGCAGTAGGCTCGCGACAATGCTAAGTGTCAGCCCATTACACTTCCAAAAGCTACAAAGAAAGTAGAGATCCTACAGAAGTGCTTGGCCTCCATGTAGATCTCATAATAAATGGGCTCCAAGTTTGAAGCAGGTTGCGAAGGATTGATGAGAAGCCAAATACCATGTATGGGAAATTATGAAGCCTATCTAAAAGTTTTAAATGCTCAAGATATTTTCAAAATATCAAAGACAAAGGGTCATTCGGCTGGTCTTTTTAGTAAAAAAGTTAATGCATAGTTCCATGTGAAGAGTGCAAACCTATGAATACTTAATTTGTTCACCTACACTCGAGGGGTCATTTTTAATATAATAGTATAAAAATAGGTGCCACTGGAATCGTGATCCCAGAGCTGATGCATAAAGTTTAGATATGTAATAAAGATTTGAAAGAATAAGTCCGCTCCAAGGGAGTCAGTTGCAAAATAGTTAAGAGATGTATTAAATGAGTATGGCTCTCACTCCTTAAAAAAATCATGGGGAAGTGTGAGACAGATCTCGCAATCTACTTCTGTCACTTCACACCATTTACCATAATGAAAAAGTAGTTGGAAAATAGTTCAGGAATGATCTTATTATCTTCTTCCCATCCTATATATTGTAAATGAAAGGTTAAAAATAGAGAGAGTTAGCCGATTCTTCTTTTCGGTCTTAGTTCCTCTTACGTAAAAGCGGAAGGCCGGAGCTCTAGCCTTCTCTCTGAGCTTTGTAATAACACTTTTCTTTCCTCTTATCTGTTGTTGTACTATGCACATATTTTGGAGTAATATAATATTCCCTGTGGTGCATTTCATCCATCCTTTGCATAATTTTTATTGTCTCTGATAGCCTTTATTTCGATGTTGGTATATTGTGTATGTTTATAATGTTATTACTATTCTCTGAAGTTGTGCTTAAGTAGTTTGAAGTGGACTCAAGTGAATATTTTATGTCTTGTGGAGCATCTTGTCCATCCTTTTCATTTCTCACCTCTTCCCAATTCAGGAACTGTATTCATTACTAACTTCTTCCCTTCTCGCGTATTGCCTTAGTTAGTTTTACATTTCTTCCTAACCCTATCTCACACTACAAAGAAGATCCAGTTTCTTTAAAATATAGAGGTTACCTTAGGGCACCTGTCCCACCAACCTAAGGTGTCCAACAACTCTGGTAGTTCATCTACAAGAAAATCATCAACGAACACAAGCATCAAGCGCTACGGTCTAAAATTGGATGCTAGTGCTTGCTATGTGTGAGTTCCAAGTCTAATTCTAGACCATTCTATTACTCTATTCATGTGCTAATTTTTTATTGTTATGTTTTGTATTATATAATTGAATTGTTGTAGGGATGATTTTTCACCCAATAGATGCCCCCTCGTTTGGGGTACAAGCAAAGAATATAGGAGAATTTTGTCCAAAGGAGATGATCTGTATCTAATATGCATATTTGAGTGGAGATACCTACAGGGGGTATGGGATATGCATGGTAGGAACCAAGGCACATGAAAATAATAGAGGATGGTAACAAGTATTAGTAGTATTTGTAGCTAGCATGCAAAAGAAGACAATGTAACAAGAAAGTGTGAAAAAAAAGATATACTATGAAATGCATGTTTTGTACATGGGACATCACTCACAATGTCACAAGACAATTAGGAAAAACATAGCCAAAAGCATACAATGATCAAGCAAGACATAGGGCACATCCTGCAAACTATAGGAAACAATAGTAAGCAAAAGTAATGGATAACCATGATTGTATATAGTCCTACAAGAGAAAATGCTACACATGAAACACATGTTAGCATGATATAAATATAATTAGTATGTCAAAGTGTGTATATATTAGTGAAAAACAAGTGTTAGTTAAAAGAAGTAGTAAATTATGAAACAATAGGACTTGTATTATATGAGATTAATCAAAGTAGATGCCCCTAAGATCCTTGGCTTGACTGGAAAGGAATTCAATTTCAAGCATCATGCATCATGTAAGGAGTTTTAATATATCTACATTCACTTCCGAGACCAATTGCATGCGTATGTGTGTAAGATAAAAATAATGACATACTGAGTATCTATCTAGCATAGTAAGAAAAGTGCAACATATAAGTAGAATAATCTAGCAATAATAAATGTAACCAAGATATACAAATGTTGTATGAGTGTGATGGTGTGATATGAAAGGTGTGAATATGGTAGGAGCATCATTATCCCCCAATGGATGTGCATGAGATGAGGCTCATTTATAAATTCTCCTCAACAATCAAGAACGAACCATAGAACAAGAGTGAGTCATCAGGAAATGAGTGTAGCACATAAGAGTAGATGCTAGAAATATATATTGTGAATGCATAGAGCATGAAGTGTGTATGATGTGAGGTTCATTTAAGAAGTGTGCCCTTAGCAAGAAAGTGTGAATCATGTGGCACTATAGTGCATCATCGAGTAATGATGATGCACCTTGTACCCAGATAAATGTATGAATGTGTGAAATAAATAGGCATGAAGCACAAAGCGTGAGAGAGTGGTACTAGAGACAACAAATAGTAATGAAAATGGGGGGAGAAAGTGTGATTCTCCTCAATTGTTTCTATCAGATTTGTTGTCAAATAGATGTGATCATTGTAAGTAAGAATAACCAGAGTATGTATAGTGCACGAAAGGATGTATATCATATATATGAAGTAGTATGTGTACCATGAATAGAAGGATCCATAAATAAGAATGAGTATAGAAACATGTATGGAGTAGCATAGGAGCATAGAGAGATGTAGCAAGGTGTGCCCATAGTGTAGATATGAGAAAGTTCTACTAGAAATATGGACGTGAAATGCAAAGCAAGAGTAATGTAGAGATGCAATGTGAATAATATGGATAGACAACTATTCATTAAAATATGTTGCTTGATGAGGGAGGGTAATTCTATGCCCCCTAAGTGTGTGAGTGATTGAGATCTATGGTGGAGTTTGAAATGTTTCATAAGAAAATATATGGTTTCCACAATGGTAGGTAGGAGAAAGGGTATGACCAGATGTCGGTTGTGAATTGAATGGAGGAAGTTTAAAGAGGCTAGCTATCACAGGGTGAATTGGTTGATCTTGTTTGATTATTAGTTTCTTATTTGGAATGGGTAACGTTGTAGAGGACTTGATAGGAGGATGTGATGGGGAATGGATTTTTAAAGGTTGTTGCTTAGTTAGAATTGGTAATGTTGTAGAGGACTTGATATGAGGAGGTGATGGGGTATGAATTTTTAAATGTGGTATGACATTGGGTTGGATAGGAAGCTCTAGACTAACCTCATAAGGAAAATTAGTGATTATGGCATGATTCTCATTAGACATAGAGGGATCAGATTTGGGATCCCAATGGGATTTAACAATTAGAGATGAGCATGTAGTAGAATGTTGTGTAGTAAATGAAATAAAACTCTGATGCTCAAGGTTCTTAATTCTTCATTCTAAATCATATCAATCATTTTCATGATTTCCATTAAGTCTTTGATAATTGAAAAATGAGAGAATTTTATATTTAGCAAGCCGATAAGGATGGTAGTAATGAGTAGGTGGGAATTTGATCAACTCGTGATTAAGGAGCTCGGGAATAATGTCATGTTTCTTAGTATTCGAGATCAAACTTGAGAGGTGATGGTAGAGGAAAGAATTAGGGCTTCAATTATATGAGAACATGTAAAAGGAATGGGATTAGGATGAGGTGTGGATGAAGAACTAGCATAGGCACGAGAAGCATCCTTAAGATGTTAGATTTCAGTTGTGATAGATCTAATCGTGGTTTCATAGCTTGAATTTTATCTTGAAATAAACAATGTAAAGCTTGAATTGACTTGCAAATGGATTGATAGGTTTTGTATCGGGACTAATAGGTTTATCAGAGATACAATTGAATATGGCATTTACTTGTGCAAAATAAATAGTGTCAGGGATTTGCAAGGTGGGTACATTTGAATCAATTGGAGACTAGAGGAGCCATGAATGAAGGTAAAATAAAGATCCAAGTGAAAGATCACAAGTGGGGTTCACCAAATGATTTAATATAAATTGAATTAAATCTAATTACAAAGTAAATCTTGTAATAAATGATTTACAAATGCTAATATACAATGAAGACAAACAAACAAGCATATAAATGTGAAACCCTAAGAAAGAGAGAGAGGGGGTGACTTAGCTGATTTTTGAGTGATCTAGAAGTGATTTAGGTAGGTGAATATCTGAAAAAACCGAGGAAAGTGTCGCCAATGATCATTGGAGGTTTTGGGCTCAAACTGCATAGGATAGAAGCGCCCGAGGAAGAGGAGAAGAGCACCTAGTGCTGGTGTTTGGATCTGGGCACTTTGGTGTCCGGGTAGATGCTACGAGATATGGTTCTTTCAGGGTTGGATGATGTTTCTGTCCTTTTACGTAGGTAACTCTAGATTTGTTGTCTAATCTATGAATGTATCTGTAACCTACAAGAAATAATTTCACATGTACCTACCAAAAACATCATCAAACCTAAAAAGGAAAATTCATAATGGGGAGTCGGGCTGACCCCTGACGGTCACCCAAAGAGTAAACTTATGACCGAGCACTGCACTACATCTCAAACTCCATATAGTTCTTTTTGTAAGTGTGTGTAATGATTCCCTAGGATGCCCTTGTGTAAATTATACTATGCTAGCGGGGGCTAGATCTAAAATGTAATAGATGTATAGAATGTGTACGATGAAATAAAATAGACTTCCATGCCTATGTTGTGTATGCGAAGAATGCCATACTTATTCCTTGAATGAGTGTGCTAGATGGATAACTTGAAGTGTTGTTGTCCTTTAGATGCAAGCTTAGGTGTATAGTATGTAATGCTTAGTGTTTGGTCCCTTATCTTGAAAATAGAATTGTGTATTTATATGATTCCCTTGTTTGAATTCCGTAATTGACAACTAAAATTCAACCCAAAGTAGTAAAAAGTAATTAAGAAGTGAAATGGGTATAAAAGGGGAAGAAAAAGGTAAAGAGGGGCAGGAGTGCCCATGAGGAAAAGAGCATCCGGTGATCATGTTCCATATGGGTGTTAGCGTCGATGCCATAGAAATATAAAGCATTCAACTACCGGTAAGAGTGCAAGATGTATAAATCCCATAAAAGTGCATAAGAAAAATCAAAAGGCTGAAGAGAGTTGTCAATTACTAGTTTTATTTCTTAAGAATCATGTAAATTATAGCATGCTTTTAGGACCTATAAATGTACCTAAGTGCATTTCTTTTATGTCTACAATCACACCGCAAGTTTTGAATAAGTGTTTAAGAACACTTCCCAGTGAATGACATCAAGTGGAATTGAGATGGTTTCTCATTTTTTTATACCATTTACTGCATATGAGGATCATTCTGTTACCTTTCCCATCTCTAGAATTCTCCTTGAATGAGATTAACTCATACACCTTTTTCTCACATGTTTCTCATGGGAATGGATGATTTCTTGATTCTTCACATACAATGGTCTTGGATGCCTTGGACTAGCTCTTCTTGGCTTGTTCCTTGAAGAATATTTGAACATAATGGTGGAGTCAAGATGTGGTGATCATTGCCTCACTCCTTGAGTATCACACTTCACCTATGAACATTATGAACTCTTCACCACTCACTTTCTTGACCATGAGAGAAAACATCCCTATTGTTTTCAAACATTCTTTTGCTTGATTACTCCTCATGGAGATAGGATTTCTCTTCTTGATAGTGAGAATGATCCCTAAATGGTACTTGAAGGAGTGAATGAGAATGAGTTCCATGTTTTTTTCCTCCACACTGCACCGAAATACTAGAAATTCCACCTCTTTTGTCTTACAATATCTCGAGCCCATTATCAATCATGGATTAAGTGTTTAGAAACACTTATCGGGGTATGCATTTTTTATATGACCTCTATCCTCACTCAAAGTGAGCTTCTCACATCATCCTCATGATTATCATGCTATAACACTTAAACTTTAATGAATCTCTTGATTTTTTAGATCATTTTTAGACCCTATGATGTTAGTGGTTTCTCCCACTACCCAAGTGATTGTCTTTCACACCCACAATGACTCACTTTGATCCGTTTCTTGTCATAATATGATTCATATGATGATATTCACCTTTGGGGAGAGGATTAGTGATGATGATGTCTTCTTCATGATGGAAAAATTCTTAAGATGACTCTCTTCTGTCACAATTGGAATGAGTTATCTCCTTTCATCGAATTATGTTGTGTAGAGATCTCCTGAACGATGCTTTAAGATCATGCGAAGTGTTTCTTGACCTTGTTCGGACCATAAGACAACTTCCCAACCTTATGATGATAGAAAAAATAAACAAGATAAGTAAAATGGAATTTTTCATAGCTTTCTAGATTTAATTCAAGAACTTATGATTTTTAGTAGGTCCCATCCAAGACTGTTATTTTTAGCAATTTTGCATAAGTATTTTCACTTCCTAATGTTTTTTACCCGTTCGAGGGACCACAGATGCTAATAATTCACCTCTTTTAACAACTTACTATTATTAGACATGCTCGATCATGAAAATATGTTGTTTTTAGTAAGTGTATTATAGGTGTCAGATTGCAACGAAAAAAGTCTTGAAACTATGGGTTTTATTCCTAGATTCTATGCTCCAATTTTTGGATGATTCCTTCATCCAGATGAGTGGGAAAATTATTTTTTCATCGGAGTGGGAAAAATACTTTGAAGAATCCAATACTCCATATCTAAAAAAATTAGGAACCCCATCGTGAAAGAAATGTCTTGGATGAAACTAGATTTTTATGATCATTCACTCGAGTTTAAGAGATTTTCGCCCACCTGGATCTTGAAAGTGAAAAATTCTTTGAGGGAAGAATTATGATAGTAAACATAGTCCTCAATATCACTAAAAATCAGCTACTTCATTATGAAAGAGATTATTATGATGAAACTATATCTTCTAAGGATCGTTTTCTCTAATTTTTAGGTGATTTATCCTATCGGATCATTAGGAAAAGAAGAAGGATATTACTTTCCTTTTTATGTTATGGCATGGTAGCCATTAATGGAGGTTAGAAGGTGTGACAACAACAATTTCACCAAAATGACCAACTGTGGAAGAAATGAGCTAAAACTGTGTTTTCATAAGTTTTTCAATCTCCTTGTTGACCATGGTTTGATTCTAGGTTTGTGTGTGGTTAAGAGCTGGTGCAAGTGGTGCAATGGGGACACAAGGGACACCAAGGACACAAAATGTTTCCTTGGAGAAAGGTTTTTACATGTTTCATGGTGGAAATTTGGCTAAGTATGGATTTGCAACTTCTCCCTCACTCACACCCACCTTAACTCAGCTTAGACTCAACCCTAGTTTAGGGCTTGATAGCTAGAAAAGGGAGTAGGATGCATTTTATTATCCCTCTTGTCCCCCTGACATATGGGACAATGCAGACACAAGGGACAATAGGTGAAATAGGTGCAGAAAAGTACTCCTATGGGAGGAGGATGATGGCACAATGTTTTCCCTTATGAGCCCCATGTCCCCAAGGGGACAATAGGGATAAGAGGAGCTCAAAAGTGTGTCTTTTCATTAATGTAAAGCCGAGATTTTACACTAGTTGTCCAAAAATAGCCTCGAAAATTTACTTCTTTCACCCCAAAGGATTGGGATGATGTTTTGGGATCAATGTTAAAATTAATTTGACTCTAAAAAATTATAAGACCAAAGTGGAATGTTTTTTAGAACTTGAGTCTTTCTTAAAATAAAAAATAGGCCCCTTTTGTTCAAAACAACAAGAGACAACTACACTGTTTGGAATTATTCATGAAACCTTCAAGCCTTGGAGTAAAATGAATTTTACAAACTTGTATAGAATTCACATACATTTCCAATTCCTACTTTAGTTTCCTTATAAATCCTTACGGATCTCCCAGAATCATCCAGAGAAGTTGAGATTCATCGCAAGAGTGCTCATTCCTTACACCTGAAAACCCGCTGTTGAGAAAACTTCCCTAAATGATAAAACCTTTCCTAAATATTCCTAAAGTTTTTCCAACACCTTTAAGACTCCCCAATACCACCTCTTTATACTTAATATCTTTTGAACTTTCTTAGGGAGAGTACACAGGGCTCCAAAATGGTCAAAATTGACCATTCTAGGCTTCCAAGAGAACTAGTATTATCTTGAACTTCACTGAATCATCTCATGAAATTTATCACATTATTTTTCACACTGCGATGTGTCTACCAAATTCATTAGGACTGTTTCTAGGGCTAGGTTGATGATCTCATAGAGGAAGACTCGGGAGGATTCGAAGGTAGAATTTGCATTGTGGCTAAGTTGTCATGTTTTGAATTTTACATTTTTAGGTCAGCTATTTTACATGACAACTGACCCAAAAAATATGATGGCATCGGTTTTAGGAACTTTCACATGATGAACCAAGCACTAGGAAGTAATCTTCTATGGCAGATATATAGAGAAAGTGGACACTTATGGAGTAGAGTAATTCGAGCTAAGTACCTTGAGTCCCCAATCCAACCTTTATTCTAGCAAGAGGTTTTCCCTAAAGGATCAGAATTTGGAACTTTCGAGAGGATATAGACCAAACATCCTAAGAATATTGAAATGGAGAAAGCAAAAGGGTGATAAAATAAGCTTTTGGGATGACATTTCATTAATCGACATGAATCGCTTTGGCTCATATTATTGGGGGCCTTAAGGAGGAGGTAATTGGAATGTTAGAGCCAAAAGTGGAATATTATATCATAAATATTGGAATGGAAAGATGATGGAAGCATATTTCTAGTAATTCAGGATAAAATAAATTGAGAGCGGAGGCTCTTGGAAGGCTATTGGATAATACTCCACTACTAAAGAATGGATCTAAGGACATCTTGTTATGGGAGGAAACAAGCAATGGGGAGGCTTCATTATATTATCATATGAATATAATTATAGACTCATGAGGCAACAAATCCAGCTAGTTACTTTCCTAAGTAAGAAAATTTGGATAAAGGAAGGTTTCCAAAAAGTAAATATCTTCCTTTGGTTGGTGGTTTAAGGGAAACACTTAACATATGATAATTTAATGAAGAGAGGTATGTATGGATAGGTCATCTATATGCTATGCGAAGAAGTGGAAGAAACAAGTAATAATAGTTTTATCCATTGCTCTTTGGCCTACAAAATCTGGAATATAATAAAAGATCAATGGGGCATTGATTGGGTTCTTCTAATATTAGTATTTGATTTAATTACTCAATGGATATAGAAGAAAACATGTAAGGGGTTACAAATGCTATGGAACCCAATTCTAGCAAGATAGTAGTGTGGATCATTTGGCTAGAACAAAATAGGACAATTTTCAAATAGGAGAAGCTCTCTTGTAGACATATATGGAATAAAATTGAAATAATCTTATCTCGAAGCAATGGATGATTTAGGGAGGGATTTTGAGTGTAGATTTTAGGGAATGGGGCCCTTTATAGTAAGTGACCACTCGTTCCTTGGAAATTTGAAGCTAATAACATGAATGAAAGGTTAGGATAGTTATATGGGAGGCCCCCTAACCATGATGGATTCAAATGAATTTCAATGAAGCATCTAAAGGAAATCCAAGTAAAGCTACATATGGGTATGTTTTTGAAATTTTGAAATTCAACCAATTCTACTTCTATCCCATGACTATGGGATTGCCTCAAACAATAAGGTTGAGGGATTGGCTCTTCTACAATGTTTACAAGAGGCTACGAGGTAGTAGTTGTCAAAAAAATTGTTGGAAGGAGACTCTAAGGTGATTATCGAAGCCATGAAGTCCGGAAAAGTGAGAGCATGGAATCTGGATTCGATCATCCAAAGTGTGATTGATCTAATACCTTCATTTTCCAATATCATCTTCTCCCATATAAAGCATGATGGGTACCGGGTAATAGAATATCTTGCGAACATAATATTTAATATGATGATTAAGAAAGGTGTCTCCCACATTATTTGGAAGGATGATCTTCCCAATGAGGTATTAAAACTAGTGACATGCCATGAATGGCCACATGTGGAAATAATTTGTCTGTGTTCCAGTGGAGGGGAAGTTAATACTTTATTTTGTGTCAATGTAAGCTCTTAAGATAAATAGAAAACATATAATTTTCGGTCTCTCTAGGTGCAAGAACCATGCGGAGGATGATAAAAGTGGATGTGGGAGAGTTTTTATGCTCTTGAACTAGCGCAGCTAAGCTTTGGGGTCCTTGCAATTACGATATTGATTACATAGTCCCGATAATGAGCATCATAATGAGAGGAAGGATAGTAGTGGAAGGACAAGTCTAAAGAGGAAGCGTGTGGTCAAGGGGATAAGACACATAGGAGTCCTTTGTTGAATGGATGGGGGAAAAATTAAGAATGTTGTTATAATAGAATGGTTGGGGAGGTCATGGTCTATAAGCGAAGAAATGAATGATGCGAGAGGATAAATATATTTATGACAACCCGAGGAATTTGATTCTTTATCCCAAGCAATTCTTTGGTTGTTAGAACGTGTTTAAAATGGCACAGGTTTCATCCGTGCAAATATCCTCTCTATTACTTCGGGACAATTCCTTCTTCACTAGGAGCACTCAGCTGGAAGAGAGGTTGATGTGCATACAATTTCACTTACATGCTCTTATGAAGGCACTTTCTAGTGGTTTTGAAGGGACATGAAGCTCTGGCTAAGATGCATTGTTTCCATCTCCCCGGAAGAAAAGTTAGAAATCCTCGCTATTGTACCTCCATGTAAACTGAGCAGGTGAATGTTGATTCAGATGTAGAGATTTTGTTTAAGGTCAAAACAAATAAATGTAAAGGGAAGAAGGTGGTTTATTAAACATGGCCACATAGATAATATTTTGTAAATTTCTATATAACAATGTAGCCACTAGTTGGCAATTTTGATAGTATAGGGATTTAGGTTTTTTTATGGATGTGATTATAAGGTATGTAATGATGGGTTGGGATGAAGAAAATTCTCTTTGCTCTCCCCCCATCCTATGCACGCTAAGGTGCTTTCCTATGAGAGCCTAGATGAGCGATGTTATCTAAGGTTGGTTCTTAATGTATTTTTTTCAAGCTAGGGCCTTCTCCCTAGGTAATATAAGTAAAAAATACATGCACTTATCTAAGAGGAACTTGGGATATCTCTGTCCGAATATCCCTATATTCATGATATCCTAAAATCATCATATATGGTTTAAGGATTGTAATTCCTTTTGTATAAAAAGGTAACTTTGGCATGTATCCCCACTAAACATTAAGGGGAAGTGTGTGAGCATTTAATGTTTTTTCGGACACACCTAGTGTAGCCCACCACCACAAAACACATCTCCTCTAAATAAGTTTATTATAAAGTTATATTTATAAGTTATATGACTTTATACTTAGTTATAAAGTTAAATCATTTATTGATTAAATTAATTTAAGAGTGTGTCATTTAAACCAAAAATAATGAAACCAACTCGCCCACCCTTTAAGAATGGGTGGTTTCCATTGATAATTGATACACACATATATGCAATATTTCTATGAATTAAAATATTGTAAATTGAAGAAGTGAGTAGGAAAATTATTGGGTTGGTCTATAACTATCGACATTGTTCCTCATATTGAATAAAATCTGGATGTGCATTCTTTGGTGGTGTTTTTACCTTCATGGTTTTCCTATGGTAAATCTTGTGTCACTGTGTTATTTACTTTCCAATTTATCTCACTATTTATATTATGTAATTTATATATTCATATATTTATTTAAATTCCCATTATAATTTCATTAGAAAACTATAATCATGTACCACTGAATATTCTAACGCATATAAAGTGTGTTCATAGAAGTATTGAATCTAGTATAGTTTCTAGCTTCCACTATATCAATGGGATGCCATTATTGTAATTTCATGGATCCACTTTGAATCAAGTCAATTCTACTATTAGATTTTAATGTACAAATGTGAGATATCAATTATTCGCAATGACAAGTATAATGGCTAGTAACTTGATGGTAATCACAAAAGGGCTCGAGATAGTTTCTTAGTTATGTGATTTCATGTAGTAGGTGGTACTAATAAATTGTGACTTAATAATATAGGAAAAGGATCATGTAATGAATCTAAATGTTTAGGAATAGTGATGAGCTCATGTGGTGTATTTAAATGTGTAGGAATTGTGATAGAGTTGGAAGAAGGCACAAAAAAATTCATTAACAAAATGTTTCATGGTGTATTGGATCGTATACAGTGAGTATTACACTTTTGGTATGATATATTTTTCACTTACTTGGACTCAAAGGTGTAGAAAGGGATGTAGGATGAATAAGATTGCAAGTAGCCTAAGAGAGAGCTTGTTTTTAGGAAGAACAAAAAAATTAGGAGAAGTGTCCTTATTAGCCACCATAAGATATTTAAGTTGATATTTAATAGGGTTAGTATATGTAAATAGAGTATGAAACATAGACTCATACTCATCCATGGGATTAAAATTGAGCTTGTAGAGCATTCATCATATAGGTCTATAGTATCATCATCTCTATCATAGTAATCATTAACCATTCCATCTTGTTGTTCTATATTAACTAGAAAATGTAACTTTGGAAAGCTTCGGGGGTAGAAGAGGTGGTGCGAGGGATCACACAAATTTATATTGATCAACTTGGACCTCAAACATAGGGATACAAGGTTAAATTAGTGTAGACTCAATAAGAGGGGTTGTGATATGCTTAAAGTCATGATTTTTCTTAACTCGCCAAACACCTATATGGGTGATGTGGCCATAGGGATATATTATTCTAGAGGAGTAATAATAGGCTCATCATAAGAATAATTTTCAATTTTACAATATTTAAAATTTTTCTCATTTATAGAAACAATGTACTCATATCCATCATGTATAAATTTGGCACATTGATGAAAAGTAGATGATGATGCTTCCATAGCATAAATACAAGACCATTCTAAGAGGATATGATAATGTTCGAGTATTTTCCAAATATGAAATGTAGTGGGAGCATTTTTTGGGTCAAATGAAACATCCAAATTAATTGTGTTAATAAGATATTGTGTAATATTATCAAACAATCTAATAGTGGTGGAAAATCATGTGTTGGTGTTCACATGAGTGAGAAAATATTTAATTATATTGTTAAATTGTTAGTGAGTGGTTAGAACCTATTACTTATAATAGTGCTTGTAAGATATTCTAGGAGGTTGATATATTGGTGGATATATGTTGGTTTGGCGAATCCCCTTATTTATAGGAGAGACAATCCTATATATGTGTAAGTTTTAATATTGTAATCTCTAGAATGAAATATCAAATAGTGTGATTATATTTTATTACAACTCTCTATGTTCGTATTTATTTGTACATAAGCTCTTTGATTGTATATCAATGGTATCATAACACTTTAATTTTCAATGGAGTCCTGTAAGATCAGAGTATGAATGCTCAGCACGTTATAAGCAAGAATAACCTCTAGTTTCTCTTATTATTATCACTGCCAATGCTACCGATCTGATGCATTATGCCGTGTCAATTCAATGTTGTTTTGATTCATTAATACTGCAGTCTGAAATTTTTTCTAAGCATAAGTGAATGGTTGGAAGGAGCATTACGTGGATCATATCGAATCAATGGTTCATTGCATTAGTCTCAGATTCGTTATTTATTATTCTATTTCATTGATGTCATTTCTTAGAAGAAATAGATCTATACCTCATTGATGGCACTCTACCCTGAGTTTTTGTCATAATCGATACCTCAATGATCTACTTCAATGTTGCAGACTATACTCAGATTCCATTAAAATCCTCGATTTGCCTACAATATTTCTTCATGTTCGCATTTTGAATTAACCTAGGTAGTTGTTATTAAGTGTTTTAGGTTTGATTTATATTTTTGGTGTTTATATGTCATAACAAGTCAATGGAGAAGTTTTTTTAGTCAATATTCCTTCATGAGTTATGCTTTTAATAATTTGTTTTGGGCCCATGGGTTAGGTGAATAGTGTTTAGTATTAGTATTATTCTGAAATTAAAGTCATGAGTATTGTCAAAATAAAATGTAACTTAATAGGTTGAGTGGTCACTCTTTTGTCATTTAAAGTTAGAAACATTTTTTATCAATCGATTCAAAGTCAAAAATTAGTTGTATATTGTAAAGGATGTATTCTCGGTTGAAATTGATGTCCTGGTTGTTTGTATTCAAAAATGGACTTTCCATTGGATAAATTCAACGAGACCAATTTTCACACATGTAAAGTAAAAATTCATATGTAGCTAATGAGTAAAAACTTGTAGGGAATAGTGAGTGGTAAAGAGAAACAACCAACATATTATAACAAGTTACTAGAATGGTAGAGTAGATACGATAAATCTAAATCTGTTATTGTGTTTGCACTTTCAGATACTGACTTACATCATGTTGATTTGGAAAAATTGTCTACAAAAATATGGGAATTACTGAATCATTTTTTAATGTTAAATCGATTAATGCAAAATTTTCTCTGAAGTTGCAATTATTCAAACTCATAATGAATGATGAAATCAAAATTTCAAGGCATATCAATGAGTTGAGATCGATCATGAGACAAGCTGGTAGAATTAAAATCTCGAGTTGATGATGAATATTCCAAAGCTATATTATTGAACAATTTACCTTCCAAATACATTAATGTTGTTTTTAATTCTTAGTCAAATGCCTTCCAAATCCCTGGAAGATAGGCTTTAGACTCTCTAGTTGAAGAAAAGAGTGAAACAAAAGATATAGATGAGGAAACTGTGTTATATTCAAAGAGAAATCATAATTTTTTTGACAAAAATAAGGAAGAAACTGAATGTTTCTACTGCAAGAAAAAAGGACATAGATCTTGAGATTGTATAACTTGAGCAAATGATATTCTCAAAGGAAATCTTTAAAAAAATTAAGAAAATGTGATTATTAAGAAAGATCAACTCGTCGAGGAAGAACCAATGAATGATGACAGTGGTTACAGCTTTTGAAGACTTCTTATATGTTGGAGAGAAAATTTGTCTTGTGGACAAATTGGTGGGTTTCTAGCCAACACTATGGGAATCTAAGTCCCTCTACTTGAACGGTGCAGCTTCCATATGTGCATGCGTGAAAAAGTGGATTTCAATGGTGGCCTTTCGACTAGAGATCCAACAGGGGCACTCCACTGACCCTGTGGCAAAGCTAGCAATTTCTCACTAGAGAAGAACTTTTTCTGAGAAGGGGAACGAAGTGAGAATGGAGATAGGAGAAACTAATGTTGTGAGTAGAATATAAGATGCTCACACACATTAATTAGAAATTTCATTTACATGCATTTATAATCAAAAGAAAAACAAATCTGTAGGAGAAGCTGCAAGACCAAATGAAATCCATTAGTCGCAAAGTACCAATCAATTCCTCAATCAAAGAGGCAATAATTCCTTCTTTTTATTATTGAAGCTCGAGTAGAGTTTGTACATAGCTTGAGAATGGAAGAAATTTGAGGAAGAAGATAAAATAGAAGAAGAATGGTGTTTTATGTCTTTTCCAGGTACAAAGCACTCTGGTCTTTTTGAAAATCAATCGTCAACCCTTGAAATGACGTCGAGAAGCCATTATATCCTTTTCCAAAATGGTTACAATATTTACAAATCCTTGACGCCTTTTCAAATTCCTTTGTTGTGAAGAAAATGCTCATGGCGGGTTAAAAACCAGATCTTGCAAAAAAACCGTTACATTCAATTTGCCAGTTTAAATATAGACCATTTGATTTGCTCCTATAGCTTTGAAATCGGACCGTCCACATGACAGAAGAAGGAATTGGAGCGATTACGGGGAAATCCCTTTGCATTTTGTGATTTTTTAGAGATTTGGCAATTTGGAAAAAATTGGCCCGCACCCCACTTTGACTTTTCAACTTAGACACATGGCACCTTCTAATTGGAAATGGGGTCGCGGCCCTTTTCTCAACATTTTAACCTTTTTTGGAAAAAGGCTCAAAAATTCAATTTCCTCTGCCGACCAGCTTCTCCGATTTGACTAGGACACGTGGCACCTTCACCTTTGACTTTTTTTCTGCGGGCTTCAACTTTGACTTTTACCTTTATAGCTTGATCGGGGCTATGGGTCATTTTTTAACTTTTCTCCCTTTTTACAAAAAGCCTCAAAAACTCAATTTCCTCCACCGACCCGCTGCTCCGATTTGACTAGGACACATGGCACCTTCACCTTTGACTTTTTTTCCTATGGGCTTCAACTTTGACTTTTACCTTTATAGCTTGATCAGGGTTGCAGGTCATTTTTTAACTTTTCGCCCTTTTTACAAAAAGGCTCAAAAACTCAATTTCCTCCACCAGCCTACTCTCACGCTTTTGAATTTTTTGGCCGATCTCGGCTTTTCGGGTCCTAAGTGTCCCAATTGAACTTGTGCAGCCTGGGACAAAAACTTCCACTTTTTTCGCAATCAGCAATTTCAGCTTTTCGGTCCCAAGTGTCCCTCATGAACTTGTGCAGCCTAGGACAAAAACTTCCACTTTTTCCGCAATGAACCGAAATTGGCAACTTCAAACTTTCCGGGGCCGTGGGGCAAATTTACCATTTTTGCCAAAAGTGACCAAAAGTGTTAAGTTCACCAAAAATCCCATTCCTCCCCATATAATAGGATCTCGACCACATGCACCGCATTTATTGGGGTCAAAATTTGATGGGGAAAAGATGCCCTGTCATCCCGATCATGGAAAATGCACAGAGAAGGAAAACTTCATCGTTTTGAGTCCAATTTATGAATTTCCTTCGTGAACTAGAGGCATGGAGGAAAAACAATGATTTGATGACCCAGGCCATAGAATAGGTGAACAATTTTGATCAAAAAGGAGATTGTAAAGAGGATATCTCATGCACAAACCGGGAGATGGAGAATTTCTCAAAACGAGCAAAACAGAGATTTGAACAGCACTAGGGCATGAATTTTGCTAAATTCTTGAATCTCTAACTTGGCTTAAACACCAACAAAGGACATGAGCTCAAAAAAATTGAATTTGGCTATGAAAACGCAGAGCAGTTTTTAGGAGACAACAACTGGCTCTAGCTTGGGGACATGGCGTGAACTGGGCATGGCTAGGGCATGACATGAGGATTTAGAATATCAATCTTCAAAACATATTACGTTGACCGAGTTCCTTATCCATTAGGCCTTGCGAGAGTTATGTATAATGCTGAGAAAGAAAAGAAGAAGGAGAAAACACACAACAAACTAAACAAGACTAAACTAGAACCACACAACAGAAAAAGGAAAAAAACACCTATGAAAATCACCTATGGTATAAGATGGGGGACAACCCGCTTTCATTTATGATAATGTTTCAAGTATTACCCACTTCGAGGCAATTCCAATTGTGTTCCATCCAAGTATGAGAGGATAAAAACATTCTCACCACAATTTCCATGAATTTGGAATGGACCAAGCCATAATGAATCAAAATTTCCATAATTGCCCTTTGGTTCTCTTCTCTTGTCCCATAGCAGAACAAAATCTCCAACCTTGAATTCTCTTTCCTTTGCCTTCTTTTCAAAGATCTTCTTCAATTTTAATTAGTTTTCTTTAATTCTATCCACCACTTGGCATCTGCTTTCTTCGACTTTTCCAAGAAGAGGATCCTCTTGTCAATGGAATCTTTGTATTGATCATCTTCTATTTCTTATAGAAACTTGAGGGCTCACATCTCAATTATGAGGGGAATCTCTGCCTCAACTCCATACAACATTTGGAAAGGTGACATACCTATTGCCTTTTTAGGAGTGATCCTATCAGCCCATAATGCATCATATAAATTCTTGTGTCGGTTCCTTTGATTCTCATCTACCAACTTGCGGACAATGGTCACAATGTTCTTGTTGTTTGACTCAGCCTGCCCATTTCCTTGTGGGTAGTAGTCAGAAGAGTGAGATAGGGAGATTGCAAATCCATAACAAAACTCTGTGAGCTCCTTTGAAGAGAAATAGGTGGTGTTGTCTACAACAATATTTTGTGGTACTCCAAAATGAAAAATGATATTCTCCTTGATGAAGTTGCAGACTGTTTCAAAGTTGGCTTTCTTGGTTGGGATGGCTTCCACCCATTTAGTGAAGTAATCAATTGCAGTGAGTACATAAGTATGTCCTGTACTAGAATGAGGATTCAAAACACCAATAAAATCTATCCCCCATTGCTGAAATGGTTCTTCAATCACCATAGGCCTGAGTGGCAATGCAACTAGTTGTTGTTTTCCAACAAATTGTTGGCATGCCTTGCGTTTGGAAACCCAATCCTGAGTGTTTGAAAAGATGGAGGGACAATAATATCTTCCTCTAAGGATCTTATGTGCGGTGACCATTGTTGAGAAATGTCCACCACAAGCTTGATCATGATATGCCCTAAGAAACTTTTCTTGTTGATCCTTGTCTACACACAGAGGAAACAACCTTCTAGGCCTCTCTTGTAAAGTGCATGATTCTAGATCACAAACTTGGCTGCCTTTAGCTTGATTTTCCTTCTTTGTTTGTAATCAAGATAAGGAATTCTCCATACGTGAGGTAATAAGAAATGTCAGCATACCACTCATCATGTTAGTAGTGGTGACAAAGAGCGCATGTGGACCGTCTTTTGAATAGGTTGATCAAACACCATCTTTTCTCCTGCGGAGCTTTGAGAGCTTCATCTTCAGCAATCAGCTTGCACAACCATTTCCTCTTACCAGTTAGAGGGTCTAATCTCCAAGTCATAGTCTTGGGTCTTTTAATCCATCTTCCTCTCTTAGCCCCGTGGATCTTGTTGGGTCAAAATGGACTTGATTGCACTTCCAAGGACCATCACCATTATATGGGAATTGAGGATGTAGAATCAAAACTTTTAACAGCTTTGACCATTGCATAGGCATGTTTTCCAATTGCCTATACTTTAGCTCATGATTTTTCAAAGGATAGCTCATGAAAGCAATGGGTGCTTCTAAACCTTCATCATTTTTCTGAACAAGGACAGCAGAGAGTGTATGTTCTGATGCATAGAAATACATGATGAACTCCTTGTTGAAATATGGAGATACAAGAGTTGGAGCTTTGGTAATGGCTTTCTTGATCTCCTCAAATGTTGTTTTTCCTTCCTTATTCCACTTGAAACTTTCTTGAGGTTTCATCATGGAAGTTATATGCTTAGTTAGTTTAGAAAACTCAGGCACAAAATGACGAAGGAAGTTTACCTTTCCAAAGAATGAATGAACTCCCTTCTTGTTGGTTGGTAAGGCTAGTGCTTGGATATCTCTAACCCTTTCAGGATCAATGTGTGCTCCATGTTTGTTCACAATGTGTCCCAACAACTTACCTTCTGTGACTCCAAAAATGCACTTTTTGGATTTAGATAAATTCCATGTTTCCTACACCTTACAAGGACCTGCTCCAAATGACTGATATGATCTCCCCTCCTCTTTGAAAAAACCGTGAAGTCATCATGGTAAATGACAATGAAGTGTTTCAAATCTTTGAAGGCCAAGTCCATTGCTCTCTGGAAAGTGGTTCTAGTATTAATCAAGCCAAAATGCATTATGTTGTAGGCAAAAGTATCCCAAGGTTTTGTGAAGGTTGTTTTGTTGCAATCCTCTTCTGCCACCTTGATTTGATTGTACCCTGAGAATCCATCAAGCAAAGAGAGCATCTTAGATCCATTGACTACTTGCAAAATATGATCCATGATTGGATGAGGGTAGTTGTCCTTGAGAGATGCCTTATTCAGATTTTGGAAGTCTACACAAATCCTTATTTCCCTGTTCTTCTTCCTTCTTCGGCACAATGTTAGCCACCCATGTTGAATGGTGGATGGGGAAAATTATTCTAGCATTGAGCATCTTTATTACCTCTTCTTTGATAACATCAACAATCTTTGGATTATAGGGCCTTTGTTTTTTCCTGAAGGGCTTGGCTCCTTGCTTCAAAGGAATGGAGTGATGCATTTCCTTTGGCTGAAAATATTTGAGTTCATCATAGGAGTAGGCCAGGACATATGAGTACTTTTTTAGAGAGCAACAAACTTTCTTTTCTCTTCTGGTGAGCAACATTTACCAATGTTAACCATCCTTGGATTCTCTGAAGTGTCAGTGTTTTCTTGATCAAAATTAGATGGACACCGAGAAGACTATTTTTCTTTCTCTTGGATGAACCTATCATGCTTGTCAAAGAGGTCTTCCAAAGAAACTATGCCTTTGGGGATTTTGTTTCCTTTCAATTTGATTACTCCCTCTTCATCAATTCCCTCAATTCCTTCCTTCTCTTATTTGGGGATTGATTCATGGTGTGGGTTTTCACTTCCTTCAAAGAATAGATTATTGAAGTTATCCCTTTGTTCTAAGAAGGCTAGGATATTATTATCATCATTGAAGACTTGCCAGTGATTTGCATTGTCTGGTATGCTAGGTCTAAACACCATCTCAATGGTCACTTTATCCTTTCCAAAAGAAGGATGAGGTGTTACTAAGGAAGCTGACACTGCTAGAGAATTATCCTTTTCATTCTTCTCCCTAGGGATAGCTTCAATGGAGAATGCATCAAAGAATTCAATGCAGTCCCACACTCTGTTTCTATAGTGCCCAAGCCTTGGATTTTTCACCTGATATTGTTGGCGGACCTGCTTCACCACAATCTCAACATCACCTTTGCATCTCAGCTTCTTGATTCCCATGTCCTCTGTTGCATTCATGCCTAAGAGCAATGCTTCATACTCTGCAGTATTGTTTGTATTATCAAATTGTAGCTTGTAAGCAAAAGGATATATCTCATTGGAGGGAGAGTATAATACTACACCAGCTCTTGAACCTACTCTAGAATGACTGCCATCAAACTCCATTGTCCAAATCTGATCTTCTTCTTCCTCCATGAGGAGTGGCAATTTATCTTCCTTTTGTGATGTAAGGAAGTAGTTTCCTAGCCCACAATCTTGAAAGAGGATGTTAGCTCTTGGATCATCAGATTTCCCTACTGTGAATTTCATTTTTTTGAATGGTAGCAGCTTCTTCATTTCTCCTTTCACTTGGGATAGTTGCAGATGACCAATCCATTTTTATTTCTCCACCTAGATCTCTACAAAAACTTCTACTCAAAATCATACCAAAATATGTTGGGATATCTGCCACCAAAATGGTCAAGAGTATATTCTTGTCATGGTAATCAGCTAGTGCAACATGAGCATCCTTGATTCTTCCTACCAATGGAACTTGTTTGGATTCCATTGAATAACATGTACCATTTATCCGGGTCAAATTAAGGCTAAGAGAATTTTCAAAATTTGTTGGCATCACATTATCTGAGGCTCCATAATCTATAATGCAATTGTTCAGCTGGAAACCTTTGATGAGAAGTGATAGGTAAAAAGGCTCAACTCTATTGGTGGTGGAGGCACTGAGGGCTAGCATGTTTTGAGAAGGTGGTATGGATGGTGTGGGTAGTAAGCCTTTAGAATTAGATATTTGGGATGTAGAGTTACCACCCTGGACTACCTTGATGAATCTATCAAATTGGGCAGGATGTGTTTGTAGGTATTCAAACTCAGAGAGCTAAACTTTGGTTTTACTTGCATGCTCCACAAAGTCAAATGGAGTTATGGTAGATGAGGGAGAGTTTCCAACAATGGATGAGGACTTAAATGGCAGAGGTTTTGTTACTTTTGGTGTTGGGTTCTCCTTATCAAATGTAGCAATTGGATTGGAAGGAGATGGAAGTGTAGCCTTTGATTGAAATTTAGATGTTCTTGCAGAACTAGCATTTAGAAGAGAATTTCTCTTAACATCTTTTGAGTTGGGAGAAGAAAACAGTGTGGTCCTTTACAACTAATGAATCTGTTTTCTCTCTAGCTGATTACATGGAAGGTGGTAATGGTGATCCCCTATTGATGATCTTGTTTAGTGGAGGCTTTGAAGAGATATCTTATTTTTCTTCCTACTCTCAGTTGTAACTACTGAGGCTGAAACACCATTCTTGGATTGTGCACGAGTGAAAATAGCACATGAAAAACTTGGAGCTTATTCATCACCTTCCTCCTCATCATCAATGTATTCAATCAGGCCATTTTGCATGTTGACCTCTTCAATTTCAAGATAGTTTTCATAGTCATCCATGCTTTCTTCTTCAATTTCCTCAATGTTTGTTCCTTCTTCTACTTCCCTAGTGTCACAAATGGCATTGACTGGTGGTGCTTCAAGAGCAAGCCTACGAGGAGGTGGAGAAATTCTTGGTCTATCATGAGGATTTGGTCTCCTTGGAGCATTCCTCATTGTGATTTGTGATAGCTACTTCTTCAAAGAAACTAGGTCATTTTCCATTTTTTGAAACATTGGATTAGTGGTGATTGGATTTGAACTCTAACCTTTTTTCTTCCCATTTGGTCCTTTCACTTTTCCAGAAAGAATTAGATCATCATCAATCTCAACTACAAAGTCTTGAACCTCCCTCAATGTTCTTGGTTGGGCTCTTCTGAGGAAGAAACCAACTTCTGGTGGTAAAGCACCGATGAAAACCTTTTCAAGTTGTTTTTAGGGGTACCACATCTTCTTAAGGGATCCTTCTTGTCAACCTATTATACCTTGATACAAAATCTCTCATTGATTCGAGGTCTCTTCTTCATCTGAACAAATTAGACCAAGTAGATCCCGACAATCTTCTCGTGCTCTTGAATCTATGTTCAAATGCAATTCTTATATCTTCCCAGCATGTAACAAATCTTGGGGGCAACATGTAGAACCATTCAACAGCCTTTTCTTGGAGTGACTCCACAAAGAGCCTAACTAAAACATCTTCATCTTCAACTCCCAACACTCCACAAGTAGTGATGAATGCTGCTACATGTTCTTCTTGGAGCTAAGAACCATCCCCTTTGAATTTTGGGAAGTTCTTTCTTGAGCCTCTTGGGAGGTCATGAAGTGGTTGTGGAAGAGTAAGTGGACCAGTATTTCTTCCCCATGGTACATTAGGCCTGCGTTCCTCATGCTCATGATCACCCATTTTATTCATGTTTCTATCCTCCAGTCTTGCTAAGGCTGCTTCTATTGCTGCTCTTTCTTCTGCTTCAATTTGGAGTCTTTCTATTTCTTCAAGTTGAGCCCTTATCTCCTCTTCAGAAACTACCCCTCTTTCAAGCTCTTCAAATGTGGGATCAATTTGTCCTCCTAGCCTCAGTTTCCTGTGTACCTTCTATCAACCAGCTTGAAAGTTTATGCTCTTCTTTGGGGTGCTGGAATTTGTCTCTGCCTTTCCAATTCAACAACACGCTCCTCTTCCAAGTCCAGAATCCTTATGGCAATGAAGTATTGATTGACACTTTGTCTCTTATGCCAAATAGCTTCTCTTAGATTAGAAGTAATCTATTCTTGGATGTGAAAGAGTAAATCAAGTCTCTCAACAGGAGGATTTCCCAGAATAGCCATGAATTACATCAATGAATTTTTGTGATTATTCAATCTCTAGAAACTTTTCTTCTAGAATCTTTTTTTATATTGTATGACCCGAGGTCATTTCTAGGTGCAGATGCTACAAAATCTGCCCCACAATGGGCGCCAAAAACTATCGGCGAGAAAATTTGTCTTGTGGACAAATTGGTGGGTTTCTAGCCAACGCTATGGGAATCTAAGTCCCTCTACTTGAATGGTGCAGCTTCTGTATGTGCATGCGTGAAAAAATGGATTTCAATGGTGGCCTTTCGACCAGAGATCCAACAGGGGCACTCCACTGACCCTGTGGCAAAGCTAGCAATTTCTCACTAGAGAAGAACTTTTTCTGAGAAGGGGAACGGAGTGAGAATGGAGATAGGAGAAACTAATGTTGTGAGTAGAATATTAGATGTTCACACACATTAATTAGAAATTTCATTTACATGCATTTATAATCAGAAGAAAAACAAATCATAGGAGAAGCTACAAGACCGAATGAAACCCATTGGTCACAAATTACCAATCAATTCCTCAATCAAAGAGGAAATAATTCCTTCTTTTTATTATTAAAGCTCAAGCAGAGTTTGTACATAGCTTGAGAATGGAAGAAATTCGAGGAAGAAGAGAAAATAGAAGAAGAATGGCATTTTCTGTCTTTTCTAGGTACAAAGCACTCTAGTCTTTTCAAAAATCAATCGCCACCCTTAGAATGACGTCGAGAAGCCATTATATCCTTTGCCAAAATGGTTACAATATTTACAAATCCTCGATGCCTTTTCAAATTCCTTTATTGTGAAGAAAACGCTCATGGCGGGTTAAAAACTAGATCTTGCAAAGCAACCATTACATTCGATTTTCCAGTTTAAATATAGACCATTTGATTTGCTCCTATAGCTTTGAAATCGGGTTGTCCACGTGGCAAGAAGGGATTGGAGCGGTTATGAGGGAAAGCCCTTTGCATTTTGTGATTTTTAGAGATTTGGCAATTTGGAAAAAATTGGCCCGCACCCCCGCTTTGACTTTTCAACTTAGACATGTGGCACCTTCTGATTGGAAATGGGGTCACGGCCCTTTTCTCAACATTTTAACCTTTTTTGGAAAAAGGATCAAAAACTCAATTTCCTCCACCGACCCGCTGCTCCGATTTGACTAGGACATGTGGCACCTTCACCTTTGAATTTTTTTCCTGCCAGCTTCAACTTTGACTTTACCTTTATAGCTTGATCGGGCTACACGGGTCATTTTTAACTTTTCCCCTTTTTACAAAAGCCTCAAAACTCATTTTCCTCCACCGACCCGCTTCTCTCCGATTTGACTAGGACACGTGGCGGCACCTTCACCTTTGACTTTTTTTCCTCCGGGCTTCAACTTTGACTTTTACCTTTATAGCCTGATCGGGGTTGTGGGTCATTTTTTAACTTTTCGCCCTTTTTACAAAAAGGCTTAAAAACTCAATTTCCTCCGTTGGCCCGCTCTCACGCTTTTGAATTTTTCAGCCAATCTGGCTTTTCGGGTCCTAAGTGTCCAATTGAACTTGTGCAGCCTGGGACAAAAACTTCCACTTTTTCCACAATCGGCAATTTCAACTTTTTAGGTCCCAAGTTTCCCTCGTGAACTTGTGCGACTGGACAAAAACTTCCACTTTTTCTGTAATGAACCAAAATCGGCAACTTCAAACTTTTTGGGGCCACGGGGAAAATTTACCATTTTTTCCAAAAGTGACCAAAAGTGTTAAGTTCACCAAAAATCCTGTTCCTCCCCATCCAATAGGATCTGACCATGTACCTGCATTCATTGGGGTCAAAATTTGATGGGGAAAAGACGCTCGTCATCCCGACTGTGGAAAATACGCAAAGGAAGAAAACTTCATCATTTTGAGTCCAATTTTT
The DNA here is from genome assembly GCA_018340775.1 of Taxus wallichiana var. yunnanensis. Taxonomy (NCBI): domain Eukaryota; kingdom Viridiplantae; phylum Streptophyta; class Pinopsida; order Cupressales; family Taxaceae; genus Taxus; species Taxus wallichiana. The sequence continues at coordinate 336,584,090 of CM031235.1, read as the reverse complement.
TAATTTCCTTTGCGAACCAGAGGCATGGAGGCAAAACAATGATTTGATGACCCAGGCCATAGAATAGGCAAACAATTTTGATCACAAAGGAGATTGTAAAGAGGATATTTCGTGCACAGATCGGGAGATGGAGAATTTCTCAAAACAAGCAAAACAAAGATTTGAACAGCACTAGGGCATGACTTTTGCTAAATTCTTGAATCTCTAACTTGGCTTAAACACCAAAAAGGACATGAGCTCAAAAAAATTGAATTTGGCTATGAAAACGCAGAGCATTTTTTAGGAGACAACATTATACTAAGCAACACCCGATTGGAGGATGGAGGCAATGAATGAAGGACTCGACAATCAACATCCTCTCACCATCCATAAGTGATGGGGCCACACAATGATGCTATGGTATGTTTTTCAGTTTGTTTGTAATTTGTTCATGTTTTCATGCTTTTTTTTGTTGTATTTTGTTTTCATGTTTTTTTGGTGTGATAAATCAAACTTTGCTGTGAAATTGGGGAAAGAAGTATGTTCGAATGAATATGTATCATGGGTGGTAGGAGAATATTTATAGGTGGCTCAATATGAATTTTTTTCCAGCTATTGAGTGAGCTCTAAGAAATTCTAATAATCTATAGGATTCATAATTCAAGAGTTTAGGGAAAGAGGTACGGGGCTATCTTATTGGAATTCTACTCGCCACTACAATTGTTTGAGGGTAAAGAGATAGTTTGATGGAGCGTGCAATTGTGAAGTGTTTTCACGAGCATCATTTATAGGATATTTGTTCTATTCTCCATGTTCACACTAAGGGGGAATGTTAGAAAAAACATGTGTTAGTACTCAAATGAGTGAGAAAATATATATTTTATATTGTTTGTGAGTAGTTAGAACCTATTACGTAGAATAGTGCTTGTGAGATATTCTATAAGGTTGAGATATTTTGGAGATATGTTCGTTAGGTGAATCTCCTTATTTATAGGAGAAACGCTCTTATATATGTGTAAGCTTTCGTATTGTCATCTCTAGAATGAAATATAAAATTGTGAGTATATTTGATAACAACTCTCTATGTTTCGTTGTATTTGTGCATAAGCTCTTTGATTTTATATCGCAGTAATATTATCATTTGTGTTCATGATGATATTTGTTTTTGGAGAAAGGAGCTAGGAAAACATTCAATCCATACCCCTATCAATCAATACCCATTTAATTAGAAATCCTTGAGTATGTGTGGTAATGAGTAATGGTGAACATTGATCCATTATCTTCTTAGGAGGAAACTTGATATGATTGAAATTAATAGCCTTATCCATGATTTTAAATGTGTTCATGATAGAAGAAAAGGAATAAGGTTGAGTACTAGTAGGAAGTATAGTATATTTTATTGTCTCATATAATAAGTCCTTGTAAACAAGTGATCTCTTAAAAATTCTAAAAATAGATGTTTTAACAGGTGTATCATTCAAATGATACCATACATCATATTATTTAGGTGGAGTAATGGTCCTAGAAGATGGAGAAAAATTTTATGGATGGAGAGGTTTATTTCCCATGTCATAGTGTTTTCCTCATCTTGTATTAATAACACTGAGACCTTGGGTCCTAATTTAATCTTATTAAAATAATGGAGGATGGGACAAATGATTACAAAAATCTCTTTGGCATCAATTTTTAATAGAAATGGCCTCATATTGTACATCAATATAAATAGGATATGATTGGGGATGAGTATAAATATACGAGTATTGGGAGATGGGTCCCTTTTCTTAGGATGGTAATGGTCATAGACCTGGTTAAAGGGAGGTAGCCCAAATCATTTTGAGGAATTAGAACCTTAGGATATAGGTTAATATCGTAGAATATTTGTGGGTAATCCATGAGAATACAAATGAGAACCAACCCTAGAGATAGGAAAAGATAATGTGCTAAGTAAGAAATGGAAACCATAGGATTTGAACTAGGCTAAGGATTCAATCAACAAGTAGGTTCACCAAATGATTATACCCAAAATTAGACAAGATGTGAACTTATTATAGAAATTTTGGATTAGGGTTAGAAATTGAAATATATTAATATTTATGTACAAACTAGAATATACATATATTATAAATTTATTAGATATAACCATAAGAACGTGTGCTCAATAGAAAATACATAAGAAGAGATATACACTTAGTTATTGTTCCACTCTTGTATCGGAAAGATGAAAGGAGGGAAACGATCTCCATATGCTTCATTTCAAGCTTTGGAGGTGTAGGATGAGCAAGTACGAAACTGTTGGTTATGTATAAAATTGTTTAGTAATTTCATACATGTCTAGAAATTCTCTATGGTGAACATTTAGAGTTTTATAACAAATGTATGTATCTCGTATGAGATATTGTGATCTTCCTTCTTATGAAACACTATGTATTGAAAATGTGAGAAACCCTTTGTATTACCCAAAATAATTTCAAACCCTAACCATGGGTAAAATTCCTAATAAAGGTTAGTGTTTGGGTTAAATTACACAATGCATGCCACCTACATTGGTACTACTCTAGAAAGGCCTCAAATGGTTAAAGAATATAAGTGTTTCTTATTTAGTGGCCAAAAATAATTTAAAAAATTAACCAAGAGGGAGGTTTATTAAAATTTAAAAAAATTCAAATAAATTATGGATGCAATGCACCTTGGTATATTTAAGCTCTTAAAAATACCACCTCGTTTGGTCAAGTTTTGGTTGTGGGGCACATTTTTTTGGTGAAATAAAAATTGAAAAATGTGGGACACGCTTATATTCTTTCACCCCAAACTACACCTATTTATCCACCTAGAGATGTGATATATTTATGCATGCAACTATATTTGACAACTTGTTCACTTGATAATGCTTTGTAAATGGCTTGATATGCTTATTCTAGACTTGGATTTAAAGGATTTAAGGCCCATGCCTTGGTAAGATAAACACTTGAACATATTTTAAATTTCTTCATATATGTGTATTGGCTACTCCTAATGTATATTGTTTCTATAAAGAGATTTAGGAGATCTTTGAGTGATTTTTGAGATATATTTTCTAGTGGAGTACTTGTAAGTGTTAAGTGAGTAAATGAGTGCATTTAACTTGCTTATATAGGATTTTGTAGGTTTAATTTTTCATTGAGGCTGACCTATAAGAAAAGTATCAACCCATAAAAGATATCAAATTGAGAAAATTATCATTTGGTGGCTTGATATGAAACCACCAATTCCAAACCAAAGTGTTTAGTGGTTTGTTCCCTATTATATGGTCGTGTACAGGAAAGGAGTGAGGTGCTTTAGAAAGTTTTGGGTGCAACACTTGGGAGTAATAATTTGTATTTATTTAATCAATTATGTGATTATGTTAATGGTGTAATTAGGATATCAAGTCATGAAATAGGTCTAAGGATAGGAAATTGAACTCAAAATGCGTGCAAAAGATATTATGTAAGGATTAAGCCAATATTGATATTATCGAGTGATGATTTACAAATTTTAGGTGTCTACAGATTGCACACATTTACAAAAATCTATATCTTCATTTATATGACCCAAATCCATTATCATAGTCACCAAATAATCTCGTAGAATATTTAATTGGTGTAATATTCTGTAACCATAACCCACACTTTCTTTTATCTCACTTTCTAGAGTCGAAATAATCAATATTTAACAATGACATGAATTAAGATATGTGATTTAATATTTATTTGTGTGTTCAATTCTAATAGATAACACACATTAGTAATTAATTTTAAGTAAGAAGATCTAGTTTTGATATTATAATATAACTATCTAGAGGTCATTTTTTCTAGGACACATTTCAATTTAATACCGCTTTTGAGTTATGACTAAGTAGAGAATATATGTAATGGAAAAGTAGGGTTTTATTCCCAATTTAAAATACTATGTAAAATGATAATTTAGAACCAAAATAATAAATCCTAATAGTCCTCATATATTCTATCTACCTCTTGCATGTACCAATATTTTTCCAAATATAATTAATTGAATAACAATTAACATTTAGGGTTAGAGAAATGAACCATTCTACCAAGCTCAAATGATGTGATATAGTGCTCAATTTTTCACAAAACTAGATCAGGGTTTTGTTAAGTTTTTATTAGATATCAAGATCAAAAAAATGTATAGGGTAGGTTCTTTGAAAGTTGGACATATTTTATGGTTGAATTTTTCCCTAAAGCTACAAATGTGTCCTATAATGTTCGACCTTGATATGTATTTTTGTTACATATAACCTAGTTTTCCTATCTCTAAAGGTCAATTTTTTTGGCTCATTTCTATGTGATTAATGTCTTATATTGAGATATAGATTCTCCTTACTTGTAATCATAAAAATAGGTTAGTAATAGTTGGGTTGGGCTACCTCACCACACCTTTTATGTTGTGATGAGCATTTTACTACATTCCAATAATCTAAAGAGGGATCAAGCTACATGTAGCTCTCCCAAAACTCTAGTGAGACTCATGTGATTCATAATAAATAATATATTATGTATTCATTTATTCATCCCTTGCATCTGGTAATGCACACTTGATACTTTAGTTTTGACACATTATTGATCTCTAGATGAGAAATATAGATGCATTCAAAATTTAGTGACTTTTTGTTATGATAATACTCAAAAGAATTATATGCCTCATTATCAAGCTTTCTCTTGTCTATCTTAGATAGGGAATGTGAGAGAATCTATATATTTTCCTAACAAATTACGGAGGATGTATTTATATATGTGACTGCTTCAAATGATTTTCCATTCAACCAACCCAACACTACCACCTAAGATAATTAAAGCTAAGTTTTCCATTGAAAATATAACTATTATAAGTGTAAGGGATATGTACGTAACATGTGAGATAGGTTTGTGGAAAAAAATTCCTAGGCCCATGAACCTATCTAGGGTTTTCAAGGAATCATTTCTAAGACAAGTATAACTATGTAGAATGTGTAGTGATTTTTGATAAGCTAAGATGAAGAATAGTTGAGGTCTAGTGGACTTAAGACATTGGAAAGAGAAGGAGAGTTCAAGAATTGGTCATTTGTGTGTAAATGGGATTAATACCAAGATAAATTCCAAACATCATATTTCTAAGTAATAAAAAAATTGAGTGCAGTAATTCCACCCTTTAATATAGTATTAACTAATTCTTGAGAAAATGAAAATGCAAACCTCATGTCTTGATCACAAATTGGTTGTTGTGAGCTCTTGAGTACTAACACGCCAATCCATATGAACCCTACAAATCAATTGGTAAATAAAAATATAATAATTCTCAATAATAGTGTATATAAATATGTAAATTGACTTTGAAAATTTATTTACTTGAAGTAAATTTAAATGTTCACAAGAATGACGACACTTTATTTGGCATGTTAAACCATGCCCCCAATTTTGAATGTGACTATCCATGGGGATTTCCCACATATAAATTGAGTTCTATCATTTTCTAAATTAATATTATTTCTTGTACCTTCTATGCTAATTTTATATCATTTTATGTAGCTTATGTGCTAACTTAAAATCCTTTCCTGTAGATTTTTGCTAACTTAATATCCTTGTAGGTGGAATTTGTACTAGACTAATAGACTTTTAATATCTCGACATGTCATTCAAATTTTGGGGTTTTGAATTCAAACATAGTTTTGAAATATTGGCGGATCCATATATTAGTCTTGAGCTAATGAGGGAGTTGTGTAATATTTGTGAGCTACAAAGCAATAATACATAAATATTGAACTACTAAGGAAACCATATATCAATTATGCATGTGTGATAAGATCACCAAGCCTATGTGATAAACTTTTATTCTAAAGTTGTGCAAATATTATATAACTTTGATGTGAAATTTGTGTAAAATGTGACCAACTATGATCTAAACCGTGGTTCTAAACTATGAATAAATTTGATCCAAACCATGTGAAATTTTCTCGATCTACTGAATATATATATATATATATATATATATATATATATATATATATATATATATACACTCTTAGATAAAATCTATATGGAATTATATATAAGCCCTTAATATTTCCCCATTTTGAGATGAGGTATGTTGTTATGAGTCACTCAACTCAAAAGAGAGAAGTGGTTCATAGTACCATGTGTAAATACATATAGAGATAAACCATATAAAGCATGTGTACTAAACATGGTAGTATAAATCATTTTGTATATGATATAATCATTATAAAATAAGCATGATACATGTGATCTCAAGTGTAAGCATATAATGAACATCATTAAAATCCATACAAATAAGTACATATAGTGTATCCATATAAATCAAATAGGTATGTTAACATATACATGAATTGACACCAAATGATCCTTTTGGACTCACGAAGTGACATGACACACCGATCCCACCACAATATTTTTATGATATAAATAACATAGTTACATTTTTTAATGACATATTTCCACGGGTGGGAAATAAATTTAGTGTTGGGTGATGTTGAGTGGTGAAAATGGCTAAGTACTATCCATGCGTGAAGGTTAGAAACTACGTGTAAGAAGTACGCGAGGGGACGCACACATGCGGGAAGAGTCGGTGCACGAAGGTTTATGGATGAGCACACGGGGTTTATGACTTAGCCAATTTTCTAGAACACAAATAAAAATAGCCAAGGAGAGATGGAGTGTTGACAAAGAAAATATTCAAAAATATACCAAAAGCGAGATAGCTTGGGACACAAAAAAATGAGTCGTAATCGGAAAATAACATGCATGGAAAGGATAATAACATGCATGAAGTGAGATAATAATAGGATTAAAGCATGTAAGAATTGATCTAATTATAGCTTGCATCTATTGTTAGCACGAGTTGTAAAAAGCATGTACTCTATTATAAGCACGCCTATCACTAGGAAATTTCATGGAGGTGGTGAAGGGAAAGTCCCCACCATGTGTGTGTGTGTGTGTGTGTGTGTGTGTGTGTGTGTGTGTGTGTGTGTGTGTGTGTGTGTGTGTGTGTGTGTAAGTGTTTTGAATGTCAATGCTATTAAGAGATACATTGGTATATGTATTCATGAATTTTGTGAGCATGATACAATAGTGATTGTAAGTACTATATGATGTAATCAATAGATGTGTTATGTAATCAGTTGTGTTTTGTAATGGAAAATTATGTAAGGGTTGTCAAGGTAACTAGATCTGAATATGGGATTATGGGGATTCAAATAGTATTGATAATTCTTGATTTTGATTAATATTCCTTATTTATGTGTTATCGAACCATCATGTTATGATGTATCTCCTTGTATTAATGGTTATAAACATGCATGTTTAACATCTTGCTAAGAAATACAGAGGAGGGACATGGAGGCTGCATGTGCTTGGTGAGCTTCCATACTTTTATGGATAAAGTGCCAACACGCATAACTACTTTAGGTAATAAAAGACCACATTTTGGTTCCGTTGTTGGGACCTATTTTTCAATATCTCTACCAAGATGTTGCATACAAATGGCATTTCGAATTTCTTTAGAAAATATTGAGAATTGGATATATGACATCCAAAACGCGTTGCTCGGGATATAGAATTGGACCTAATTTTAATCCGCAAAAGTGGGTGGAAGACAAACTCTATGACTTCTTATATGAGACATTATTTAGTTGTTTCCCGGTAGAATTATACCAAAGGTGGTTGGCAGCTTACGTGGCTAAAAGAGGTGTCTGGATAGGAAGGAAGTAATCATGGAAATAGGAAGATTATCGGAACTCTCTAATTTGGATGAGTCGTGGAAAATATTTGTTGATCGCTAGTGGGAAGGTGTGTTGCATCGTTATACTTTGGAGTATTTTATTTCAACATAATATTTCCCAAACGAAGCGAGTTATGGTTTTTATGTGAACCAAGAGAATCTTATTTGGTAGTGTAGTCTTTTATTACCCAATGTAGCTATGTGCACTTTGGCATTTCATCCACAAAAGTATTAAATCTCACCCGAAATGCACGCAACCTCTAATTCCCTCCTTTGTTTTACTTAACAAGATGTTAGCATGCATTTTTATAACCATAACAAACATTCATAAAAGGATATACATCATAGCATGATAGTACATAAATACATATAATAAGGAATATTAATCAACATAAAGAATGATAAATACTATTTGAATCCCAATAATCCAATATTCGGATCTAGTTACCTTGGAAACCCATACACAATTGTCCATTACAAAACACAATTGATTACATAACACATCTTTTGATTACATCGGATAGTACTTCAACCACTATTGGATCATGCGCACAAGCTTCATAACTACATATACCAATGGATCTCTTGATAGCACTAGCTCTGAAAACACTTACACACACGCACGCACATGCACACACACAGATACATACTCTCATAAGGATGTATAACCCACACACACACACATACACACACACACAGTACATATATATTGTCGGGACTTTCCCTTCACCGCCTCCATGCACTTTCCTCACAATAGGCATGATTATAATAGAGTGCATGCTTTTTACAAATCGTGCTAACAATAGATGCAAGCTATAATTAGATCAATTCTTACATGCTTTAATCCTATTATTATCTCACTCCATGCGTGTTCTTATCCTTGCCATGTATGTGCTTTTCCTAATTATACCTCCATTGTGTGCATCATAAGCTATCATACTTTTCTCTTATTTTTGGATATTTGCTTGATTACCATTCCATCTCTTTTTTTATTTTTAGCCATGTTTTGGAAAATTGGCTAAGTCCCAAACCCTATGTGCTCATTCATGAACCTTCATGGTTGAAACTTCCTGTATGTACATGTCCCCTCACACACCCCTTGCACGTGATTCCTAACCTTTTTGCATGGCTAGTACTTAGCCATTTTCACCACTCAACATCACCCCACACTAAAGTTATTTCCCGTCCTTAGAAATATGTCATCAAACTCACTTCTCCAATGAATGAATGAATCAAATAATTCCAAAAATAAAGAATAAGGAATAAGGGCCAAAAATTCATGAATTAAAAAATAATATTTCACATAATCATGTACACATTTGAACTCGAGGCCTCATTCGGAAAGAAGCTCTAGAAAAATCCTTTCCTAATACATTTTCTAAATCTTCCCACTTTGTGAGTTCCTCTTCCAGCTTTCCCTAGTGTTGCCTCGATAGTACTAGATATTTGGTGAGGCACCAGCTCATCAAATTTATCATTAAGCTCGTTCACAACCACATCCAAATCCACGGTCACTCCTTCCATGAAATCCATTCTTTTTCATGACCATGAGCTCAACTTCCTTGATTTTTAATTCAAGTGTCTCTTTCATGGATTTATTAATTCCTTTTTGCACTAATTCTCTGCCATGAATTTCACTCACTCAATCTTATTGTTCATCATTTTTCTTGGATTTCCCTGAGCTCCACCTCCTCATTTGTAATAGGCATGCTCAGATGGGATCACACTTTTACATATAAAATTAAATTCATCCTTTTGTGGTCTCCATGACCTTATTAGATGGTGGTAATCAATGCCTCATACTCTTCTATCTTGGCCTCCACCACCTCTTTATTCCTCTTGTTTTCCTCGTCCAAATCTTTTGCATATGGCCCCATGCCACTCTTTATATTATGAAGTATCATCTCAAAAAAGTATCTTTGAGATATTCCATCTATGTGGTATAGTATGTCTTGGCCTTACTTACTAATGTGGGCATGCACTTTAATCTTCTTCACTAGCTTCCGAGACCTAGCATATGCCTCCTTGGTCTGCTTCTTCTCGTCCTTTAACTCCTCTTTAAGCTACTTGAAATCTCATGCTCTTTATCCTTTTTCCTCTACCATGACCCTAATGGTAGTCCTATTGTCAAATTCTTCTATGTGTGGCCTCATTTTCATCTTATTAAATGCATTGTAGGCATGTTCATTAGTTAACTTCATGGGGTTGACAATATTGTAAATTTTACCTAGTTCCTTCATTAATGTTAACTTGGAATAGGACTTGTTGTTTATCTAAAATTTAGCTCTTCCACATACATATGCATGCTCCATGATAACATTTTCCTTATGCGTGTGATCCTCCTTCTTCATTCATAGGTCCCAATCCAAATAATCTTTCATTGGGGACCATACTTTGGAACCTAGCTCTCAACACCTTTTTAGGATCATTAATGAATGACATATAAGGTGACTATGGAGGCCCTCACTTCCTTACCACCTTGGCCTTGGTGTATGCTTTCCTAGGTGTAAATGGTCTCGTGTTTGACTCACCAAAACACTATATCTTCCTTGATGACATAAGCATCATCACCCTCTCCTTTTATCTCCCTTAGGATCCTCTACCTATTGTGCCTCTTACCCTCTTCACATTGGTGCTTCTTCCCTATGTGGGCTTCTATTCTTCTCATCTTCCTCACCTTCCTCCTTGTTATTTTATGGGCTTGTATCTATGTAGCATTGCTCCTCACCTCCCCCTTATTGCATAGACTCCTTATGCCTACTTCCTCATATTTTTCTTTATCTTCATCCTCATCATCATAAAAAATAACTCGAAGGTTATCTTGTGCCCTTTCTTTATCATCAATGGACTTATTTTATCCATCGTTGTTGAAGGATACCCCTTGGCTGGCTGAGAAGAGCTTACACCCTTTCTCTCCTCCCTTCTCTTTTCTATATTTCTCTTGTGGGCTATGATCTAACGTAACATCCTCCTCCTCCTCTTCTTCTTCATTCTCTTCTTCCTTATGTTGAGGTGGAATCTCCTCCCACCTTCTCTTGGGAATCCTAAATGTACTCTTTTTTGGCTATTGAGGTATATGGGAGTTGCACACTTAGATCTTTATTTCATCCTTCATCTTCATTGTAGGTTGAAAAATACCATTATATCATGTTGTTGACTATCATGTTCATAATGGGAATGAGATCCAAAGTATCAAGCTCCATCATTTCTAAGTATGCAATCCTGAAAGCATATCCAAAGGTCTTGCACAAAGGTGTGCCAATATGATTCGACCTTCTCTGCATCAAAATCATCTTCTGCGCATCTTTTATTCTTGTTTACTATGCATTTTAATATTTGCTTGGAAATGAATGCAAATGGTAGTTTACACCACGTCCCCATTTCACCATTATTCATCACGAATCACACAAGGCTAAAGTGTTACATGACTACAAATTTTACTGTTGGCCTAATACACCTAGTAATTCTCTTGGAACATGTCACTCATTCTCAAATTCCAGTCACATATTCTCTTATACCACTTCTAATCATTCCTTGTATGGATTTTTGGTGATGATTCACATGTGAAATTTTCAAAATGTTATGCACGAGGGACTTCTCTTCTCTTAGATGTATCCATATGTTCATCTTCTAGCCCATTTGGGACACCAATATCCTAGAAGACCATTAGTAACAATATAGATCCCCATATTAACTTGTCTCCTTTTTGGTTTGTACCTTGGCCTCTTCTATAATCCCATGAGTGATATACTGTAATATTGGGTTTTTTTGTGTCATTTTATATGCCTAATGTAGAGAAATTTTGATTTACCTCTCCCCACTCATGCTATGAGGCCTAAGGCCCTAACTTACAACTCAATATAATGCCACTACTCTGGTTACATGGTTTGTGAATATTCTCAATACTCATGGCTCAGTTCCCCTTTCATACTATAGTTTTGTGGCCAAATACTCAATTTATGTTTCATTGTGCAAAACTAGGTCCAGGTCTTCACCAATATCTTGCAACCCTATCACTCTCCCAATCAATGAGATGTGATAACCATCCTCTGTCAAAGAATTAGAAATAATCCTCATGCACACATGACACCAGCCACTGTAAGATGAGTGTGAGCCTTCTAAATAATTGTAACTCAAATAGCTGGAGAACCCCTACCTTCTCCATACTCTTCCTTATTGAGTCATCCATAATTTCTTGATCCTCTACACTCCTCGTGGGAAAACTCTCATAGCATATATTTGTTTAAATCAGCCTCATGTCAGCGTGCCTATGATTATACTCATTAATATTACATTTTTAATGCGAGGTCCATTTTGCCCCACAACAACCTCCTCGCAGTACTTGCATTTCTAAGAACCAATTCTTGGGTAGTTCTTCTACTTCCTTCTTGCCTTTTGGTGCCTTGTGCGGTGCCATTTCTTATTCCTAAATTTAGACTATAAAATTTACTAAATTGTGCCTTAGGTACTTTGAGTAACAAACTTACTTGTCTCCTCCTAACCTTATACCGAGTTTCCACTCTTTGGTGTGCTCTTATGTACCCTAATCTCATGCCCTAATTGCTTAATTTTCGAACCTTAGCTTCATAATTTTCAAGCTCTGTGAACCTCATGCTCCAAAATTTCCAGCTTTGCAAACCCTTGCTCCACTCACCCTTTCCCTCACACCTCTTATAAGCTTCCACTTCCTTTCTTGAAGGAGCTCCCAAGTGAAGGCTTGTGCACTCTGCTTTGGTTTTCTTTTCCACTTGATTTGATTAGTCACATATTTTTCTCTTAGCACTTAGTCACTCAACTACTCAATCACATAAATTGATTCAATTCAAGGTAATAATGAACTCGATTATCCCCTATTTATAGCTTTTCTGCACTTAATACTCCACCACAATATTTTTGGCTTTAAAAACATGTTTTCACTTTTTCCCGCTTTTATGTTTTAAAGTAATTTTTGTTTTAAAACACCTTTTTCATTTTAAAGAACTTTTTCTTTTTCTATCTTTTATATACTTTCTTCCATGTACAGTTGTCATAACTTTTGGTGTGCTACTACTCTCTTAGGATTCAGTCATCTTTACGCACTTCCCCGCACCACAACCCATCTTCCTCTTGCACATACACACCAATTATTTTATCATGTTGTTTCCTCCCTCGCGTTACAATACATGTGGACCATTTGCATGTTCTTCATCATCTAAGAAATTTATTTTGAAAAACACCATTCCTAATCACTTGCATTACTCTCATTTTCTTTTCGTACATACCCATTTCATATCCATCAAGCACCTTTCTTTCATATTATCATGTGCACACCTTTGAGCCAACTCCAATGATACATACCAACATCACATAGTCTCTTTTGTGTGCATTCACACTTACTTCACCCCACACTAAAATTATGTGTGGTCATTTGTGCATTAACTTAACAAATAGTAATCAGCTCCTACAACGTGAACGCATGTATTACAATAACAAAGAAAAACCAAAACATGAAAAGAAAATATAATATAAGTGGCAATATTTCCTTATTACAAACATAAACAAAGCTTATTTATAGTAGGTATTTAGCCTAATCCCATTGAAGTAACCAGGAAATATGGTGTCATCCAATGCTTGTAATTGACATGCACCTAATTCTATTATCTTGGTCACTATAAAGGGTCCCAACTAATGGACCTTCAACTTCCTGGATGGTGTGCAAAACTTGGAGTCATAAAGAAGTACCATATTTCTAATTGCAAAAGACTTGTTCTTGATGTTCCTATCATTCCAATCCTTCTTTCATGTCTTTTTATCTTCTCGAATCCAATTTTTAGTGGTTCACCACTCATCTAATTGCATCAATTTTTCAATGTGCTCATCAACTTCCCATTCATCATCTAATATGCATGTGTGCATAATAAATAGGGAGGGAAATAGAAGTTCCACATGTAAAATAGCCTCTGCGCCAAACACCAACTGAAAGGGTATCACCTTATTCAACCATTTATATGTTGTTATGTATGCCCAAGGTATGGCGGATACTTTTTCATCCCAATCCTTTTTTCCAACATCACATATCTTCATTAATATTTGACCCAAGATATTGTTGAAAGATTCAATAGTAACATTATCCTGTGGGTGATAAGGGGTGGTCTTATGGTGTGCCACCATAAAACCTACCGATAAAATTCTAATGGTCTCATTCAAAAAATGATTTCCTCTATCACTCGTTAGGCTCAATGGACATCCATACCTATTAATGATGTTTTCCCAAAGGAACCTCATTATTGAGTGATAATTTTTAGTCGTAACCTCTACCCACCTTATCAGATAGTCAGTACATGTGATGATGTAGTGCACCCATGTGTCCGCACACGGGTGTGCAATAGGTCCTAAAAAATCAATTATCCACTTTTAAAAAGGATTTGTGCTAGCTATAGGCCTTAATGGCATCTCATCTCTATTTCTAGGCTTTCCAATTCTTTGAAAGTGATCACATGCTTTGACATAAGCCTTAGTGTCCTTGTATAATGTATCCCACCATAGACTAACTAATAGGATCTTACACACAATTACATCCACGCATAGTTTCATCCAAAGAATCCCTCCATGTGTTTCCTCCATGATAGATGTGTGCTCATGTTCCAAAACACATCTGCATAAGACCTCATCTCTCCCCATATTGTACAAGTATCCTCCAATGAGATGATATTGCATGGCTTAAATAACAAGATGCTTACTTTCCAATGTTTTCATTCCTTAAATTGTAATTCAAGTGTGTAAAAATACTGCAATGTCTTTCAAATCAGCTAGCGTCCCGGTTCAATCTAAAGAATTAAGTATTGGGCATAGTATCTTCAATGCTCTACATATCCTCTCCAGAGTTGATCCATGACAATTGATTAGGTCCCACATTATGCTTTCCTAGATTCGTTATAACCGTGAAGTCAAATTCCTAAAAAAGAAGTATCCAGTGGAAGATCTACCCTTGCAAAACCGGTTTATTGACCAAGTACTTTAATGTCATATGATGCATGTAAAATATACAGTCATAGTGCAGCCAATAAGTATTATCTAAACTTGTGAAGCATGTAAATCATGGATAACACTTCGTGCTTCATAGTTGTATAGTTCTTATCATCTAGTGTTAACTTCCTACTTGCAAAACATATGGGAAGATCCACATTTCCTTCTCTTGTTGCGCCAAGATCGTGCCAATAGTCATTCCAAAGGCATCTACATGTACATTTAAATTTTAAACTATGCCTTAGGCTCCCAAGATTTAAACCATAAGTTCCTCTACCTTTTTGTTATCTCCCAACGCGATGCACTTCATGATCTATAGGGCCTCATGGATTAGTGGCTTATTATAAAAATAATCAAAAGTGTGAGTAATAATTTCAGTCATATCGTACAACTTGAAATCTCTTACTTTAACTTGGCATGCACATACCAAGCCTGTGCACATCCCTACAATGTAGAGTAGAACTTATGCACCCAAAGAGATGGTGGAATAGCATCTTGCCTTTACATATCTTTTGTTACTCGTGGTTGTGGATGTGTACTAGAGTAGGATTCTTCCCATCATATTCACGTACAAGAGAAGTGATGTTACTTGAAGTAATTTTTTTAAAAAGGATACTCTTACCTCGTGTCAAGGCACAAAATATTGTCTCTATGTGTTTCCCACTAGCGTGTTGTTGTTCCATACAATGTATATACCATCGTATTCCTTATATCTCCCTCATTAGGTCATTGGTCCTCCATCACACATAAAAAAGAGTCAATTTTCTCTTCCCTAGTGTATCTTAGTAACTAAGTCTTGCCTAAGTGCCTTATCATGCATGACCTAATCATCCTAATGACACTTTATTTGACCTCATGACCTACCATTTCATATGTGTCATGGGCCCAATTTTCACAAGCAACATTGGTTGTATCACTGATAGAGTGCATGTCATCCCAATGAAGTACACCTTCCTTTGATGGCTCTACTTTTCGGGGTAAAACATTGTATGAGCGTAGATTTGATTAAGTTCTTCTTCATTCACAAGTTCAATGTAAGGTTTAACCTTCACATAATCTAAGGGTATGACCACACACTCATATTTGTTCTCAAATTTGATATATCTTTTATTAAAGTGTAGTTATGCATTATTAGCATAAGCACCAAGGTCATCCAAGTAGCATTGGGAAGTGATCTACCTCAAGCAAGTTCCAATACTTCAAAATCACCTATAAATTTATCTCCTTGAATAGTGATTGAAGCATCCTTTAACACCCCAATGGGCATGGCCCTTGTTTTATTATCCATATACAACACATTAGAAGATGGTTGTAATTGTGGCCTTCCCATTTGGTTCCAAGCATCCAATGTCAAAACATTGACCTCTACACCTATGTCAATGAGGATGTTACTCACCAACCAACCATTTATCACTGCATCCAATGTAATCTCCTTATCATATCCAAGGTCCCGCGGTGTTAAATTTTCATGAATGATCGACACTCTCGCAACCCCTGCGCGTGGTAATTTCTCACGCAACCATTCTCCTAAAAAGGAATGATATTCTCCTGTTGCAACATCCTACACACTTCTTTCAAATCATCCACATCCCTTTGAGGATTTTTGTGCTCTTTACATGTTCTCTCACATGCATGTTCACTCAAGAAATGTATATCACCATGTAAATCATTGATAACTCCCATGGTCTCTGATAGAACTCCTCCCGATGAGCCGAGATCTAGATATTTAACATGTATAATCTCCTCTCTCCTGATAAGAGGTTTTTATTTAAGAGGCTCACGCGTGTTTGTTGCTTCTGCACACATAGTGACTAACACGGTTGAAGTTCTAGATTAGTTATCTTCTTAGGTTTTAATTGTTCATTCATTGTGTGTTCCACCTTAATAATTCTTGTGCCTTTTTCCTTCTTGTTGTTCTTACACATATGAGCATAGAGATCAAGAAAATCTTCAACATTATGTGGCTTCCCATAGTACGTGAAGAGCTGATTCTTAGGAAACTCATGCTGATAATGATATGGTGATCCAAAATTATAACATATTCCATGCATGAACCTTCCTCTACCCCCACGACCTTTGCTCTAATATCCACCTCAAAATCCACCATCTCCATTGTTTCATCCTTCATTGAGATGTCCTTCTTACGCCCGAGAGCTACTA
This sequence comes from Taxus wallichiana var. yunnanensis, assembly GCA_018340775.1. Classification (NCBI taxonomy): domain Eukaryota; kingdom Viridiplantae; phylum Streptophyta; class Pinopsida; order Cupressales; family Taxaceae; genus Taxus; species Taxus wallichiana. The sequence continues at coordinate 336,567,194 of CM031235.1, read as the reverse complement.
GCCTCGGTGGCCTATCACAATCCATCCTCACATGCCTCATGAATATGGTTGATCAAAAGGTTGCCAGTTGTATCATGGGTATGTGCATCACATATCTTGCAATACATAGATATGTTCTTTTGTGTCATGCATTACAAGAATGGAAAATTCCATACATTGTGATTCTTGTAGAAAATCTCATAAGATATTATCAAGGTGCACACTTTTTGCGTGAAAAACTATCCTTTGTATGTCCTTCCACTTTGGAATCAATACACCATAACCAATTATGCATCTCATGCATTGAATTGGTAGAAAAATTCTCTAATTGTGTAGCCATAGCTGTTATTTTTTCCTCAAGAAAAGGAATTACCCCTATATCTACACTCCCAATTGCTTCTACGTGTATATCAAAAATGTTTTATGTGAAATCACCCTCCTAAATGGTGTTAACAAGCCTCCTACGAACCACTTTGTGTATGTTGGCTCTAATGGGTATCATAGGATAACTTGGACATCAAAGTTTTAAATCTCATGTCATACTCCCTCACACTTTCAAACAATCCCTACTTGATGTCCTTTAGTGCATTAATACTCTATTGCTCAAACTCAGGAATGTGAAATTCAACTAAAAATACACCTCATAATACATCAAAATCCACCACAATTTGATGTGGATCATATTTTCTATACCATTTATATGCATGCCCTTGAAATGTGGTGGTGAACTTACTTCCCTTTCTATCAGGAGTTGTTATTCCTTTGGCTCTCCTTAATAACTCACACTTATGCACATGCTCAATTACATCTTCCACACCTTTATACTCTGGTAAGTGAAGAGACATATCAAAGAATATTTGAGGTGTCTATTGTTGTGGTTGTTGAGGTTGTAATGGTTATTGTGGTGGTTTCGTGAAACTTTTCCTAGGGTGGGCCTAGATCTGAACCTGATCCTCCACCAGGGTTTACTTCACGCGGTGGCTAACCTAAATCTCATGAGCCTCTCGTCATGACCATTGGTCATGTAGATGAAATTCCTTGTGTCCTAGTTGTTACGATGAACTGGACACCAACCACATGTATTATAGATACACCTCTAGGATTTCTTCCAATGGGTTGCATATCTATGCCTTGTCATGTTGACGTGCCTATGAAAGTACCCCCAAAAATACTTTTTCCAAACACTAGCACCTGCGCTTTGCCATGTGTGGGTCCTTGATATGTTTTTCTTCTTGAGATAATACTAAAATATTCCTACCTTTATCTCCCACCCAACATGGAAATCATCCCCATTTTCCTTCACTATGGTGCTCTTCTATAACAACATCTAGATTCTGAACACTTTGCGTAAGGGCTAGGTGGCTAGGCTAGGTCAGATGTGTGCCCATAGTTCTCATTCTCTCCTCAAACTCACTCTCTTCGGATGTCGAAGATGTCTCTCTACCGCACTTTCCCAATGTTAGGAGGACATGATCCTAGGGACCCTTACCTTCTATGTGGCTTTTATCACCTCCACCATTCATCATTCTTCTTGACCTCAGCACCTCATCAACTTCCCTCTGTCACACATTGTTATACTTGAGTCATTTTTCCTCTCATTTTCTTTCTTCCATCAATGCCTCTGTCATCCTTCCCAAACCTGATTCCTTCCCCTGCGTGTAGTGGGGTTTTAGAATTCCATCGGTAGGTTCTCCATTCCTAGTTCAACCATCAATATTTTGATAGCTAAAGGTTTCACTCACAAATAATATCCTCTTGGCTCGCATAAAAACCATAACTCTTCTTCCTCCGGAAAGAGTATGTAGAAATCACGTACTCTAGGGTATAACTACGCAATACACCTTCCCACTAACGATCAAAAACTTTTTCCACATCTCATCCAAATCAAAGAGTCCCTAATAATATTCCTATCTCCAAGTTTGCTTCCTTCCTTTCTAGACACCTTTGTTAGTCGTGTAAGCTACCAACCACTGGTACAATTATACTAGGAAAAAGCTGAAGAATGTCTCATACAAGTAGTCATAGAGATTATCTTCCACCCACTTTCATGCATTAAAATTAGGTCTAATGTTATATCTTTGAGAGAACATGTCTTGGTCGTCATATATCCAATTCTCAATATTCTCCAAATATAGTCGAACACCATCTGCATGCAACATCTTGGTAGACATATTGAAAAAGGTCCCGAAAATGGAACCAAAATGTATTCTTTTATTACCCAATGTAGTTATGCATGCTTGCACTTCATCCAAACAAGTCTAGAAGCTCACCTAAAGCGCATGCAACCTCTAGGTCCCTCCTTTATTTTTCTTAGCAAGATGTTAGCATGCATTTTTATAACCATAACAACCATTCATATAAGGAGATACATCATAACATGATAGTTCAACAACACATATAATAAGGAAGATTAATCAACATAAATAATGATCAATACTATTTGAATCCCCATAATCCCATATTCAGATCTAGTTACCTTGGCAACCCATACACAATTATTCATTACAAAACATAATTGATTACATAACACATTTTTGATTACATCGTATAATACTTATAGTCATTATTGCATCATTGTCACGAGAATTCAGAACTACATATACCAATGGGTCTCTTAATAGCACTAGCTCTCAAAACAATTACATGCACGCACACACACACACAGAACACATAACCCATATATATATATATATATATATATATATATATATATATATATATATATATATATGTGTGTGTGTGTGTATATATATATATATATATATATATATATATATATATATATATATATATATATATATATATATGGCGGGAATTGCCATTCACCGCCTCTATGCACTTTCTAATAATAGATGTGCTTAAAATAGAGTGCATGTTTTTACAACTCCTATTAAACATAGATGCAATCTATAATTAGATCAATTCTTACATTCTTTAATCATATTATTATCTTGATCCATGTGTGTTTGTATCCTTTCCTTGCATGTGCTTTCGCTGATTATAGCTCCTTTGTGTGCATCCCAACTTATCATGCTTTTGTCTATTTTTGGATCTTTGCTTGATCACCACTCCATCTCTACTTTGTTATTTTTATACGTGTTATGGAAAATTGGCTAAGTCCCAAACCACTGTGTTCTCATGCATGAACCTTCATGCATTGACCCTTCCTACATGTGCACGTCCCCTCACGCACCCCTTACGTGTGGTTTCTAACCTTCGTGTATGGCTAGTACTTATCCATTTTCACCGCTCAATGGTATAGATCAAAGAGGTTTGTTAACATATACATAATTGACACCAAATGATCCTTTTGGACTCACGAATTGGCATGATGAAACATGACACGTTGATCCCGCCATAATAATTTTTACAATATAAATAACATGGCATTGCATCAACATGACTACTTAATCAATAGCTTTCTAGGTAATAATCATATAATAAAAATAGAATCATGAAACATGTAGTAAATACTCAATATACACATATAATTGTGAAGCCTAGAGCATAAATGTGTCATATATTATATATTTATCTCATGTTAGATAAGTGTGAGAAAAATAATATGTACCAATTAAGAATGTGCAAGATAAGTATGTGGCAAACAAGTACGTGAAAGACAAGTATGTTCCACAAAAATATGGAATGAAATATGTACAAGAGCCCAAGACCTAGAATAATCAAATAAGTATGTGATAAATCAATATATAACATAGAATAAGATGTAAATATTAAGCATGGAACATTTGATGTTAATACTTAGAAACAAACAATTTAGTCATCTAGTGTAGCATAATATAATATCAAGTATAAATCACATGTCATCAAGTATAAGTCATATAAATATATATAATAAACATATTTGCATCAACGATGCATAAGGATTTTAAATAAATAAGATTACAATTTATCTATATAAGATGCTCTAGTGTTGGCATGCCCCATTGTGGAAGGTTTCCCTGGTATAAAACTTAAGGATTCACAAAGCATATGTGTGTATCCATGGAAAAGTCATATCCTACAGCTAATTTGAATGTATATCATTAAATTCTTTTACATAGAGAAATAGATCTGTAAGTGCTAAATTATGTTAACATCAGTTTTAAATCTAGATAATGTAGACAATAGAAGAGAGGGTATGGGGTCTTGGGTAATTATAATTCCTTCAACAATCACATTGAACCCAAAAATGTCTTACATCATTGGGTTATGTGTGGGTGTTAATTCAATATTAGGTGTTATACGAATGTGTAATGTTGAGTGAAAGAAAAATTTTAATAGAAGAAACAAGTATGTGATAAATAATCTATGTATAAGTGGTTTGTATATTTCACTACAAGTAAAGGAAGCATATGAGGTATATCATATGATTCCCTCAATAAGATAATCATCTATATGTCATGAATCAATTGGTATAAAGTGCATGCTATGTTGATGTGTGTGTGATGGGGAAAATATAGGTTTTTCATTGGGTTCTCAAATGCGAGGATTGATCTAGATTGAAGTGCAACCTAATGGACAACACACTAACAATGAGGCTTAATGTGTTATGATAATGAAATTCACAATGAATGAGATATAAACATAAACAAATATTATTACAATCACAAATTGGAAAAATCCATAAGAGAGATGTATGCTAGGGATCTCTCTCTCTCTCTCTCTCTCTCTCTCTCTCTCTCTCTCTTTATTCAAAACCAATTGCTTTATAGTTGTACAAGGAGAATATGAAAGAACTACTAAAAATAGAATATGAATGGTTCCAGATGGGAACCAAAAGGTCATCCTACATGGAGACCATTCGTATCCACCTTATGGATGGATTCGAAAAGATAGAAGTGGACAAATCTGAAATCTATCTAACTATTACTATTATTTTATTAGTCCCCCTTGTCGGGGTCATATCTCCTAGCACATTGATCCATTTTGCAAACCAAAAGAAGCATTGGAAAGATAATAGAACAATATTTTTGTGGTCGGATTCGACAACAATTACACTTTATTAAATTGTTGTTATCATCAAAAATCCATAAATGATCTGAAGACCCTCAAAATTGCAAAATACTAATTTTTTTTGAGAAAATGCTAAAATAGATTTCTAGGACTTTCCAAAAATAGATTTTGGAAATCCTATTCTGTATCGAGGATCCAATAATATTCTATACACATGATGTAGATACGAGCTTCTCAAAAAAATAGTCTCATAATTCCATAGGGTAGTGACATAACCCTACGATAAATATATGTTTCTATGACCTATATCTAAGATAAAGATAAGTATCCTACTAGGATTTAGAATAATAGTACAAAATGGTGGATAAAGCCAAGGGGCGTAATATAATAAGATAATACAATAGATCAAATAAAACATACATTTACTCTAGTCTATAGTAATGAATGACCAACATACAACATACATGTGCAAGATAAAATATGAAGAAGGGTGAGAAATACATACCTACAACATGTGTGTGATTGTTGATGCATAATCCTCCTCAAAAACAATATCATCGAAAGAGAATTATTATGGTTGGAGAAGGGTAAAGCTCAGCAAGAATATCTCTTGTCCTAACTCACTATGGTGACCCAAATACAAAAGAAGTAAGCTCCAAGACTCCAATTCCAATAATTAGGTGATTTTTTTGTAAAAATATGAGATCTATAGTGCTTTCATGTGTGATGAAAGTGCTTATTTTTGGTGGTTTTACAAACACGTGGTGGGGTATATATGCCGATGCCATCACCCTAGGGAGATGGCGTCGGCCATGGGAAAACTAAAACTAAAACCATTACCCATGAAATATGGCATTGGCCTTAGGGGCATGCTAAGGTTAAAAGGGGAAAAACATGTGAGATGGAGGATACAAATTAAATAGAGTAAATGAAGAATGTCAAAGGTCACCAATATCAAGGATAATAAAGCAAAATAAGCATAAAAATAGAAATAATGAGACAAGTGCACATGATAGATGTAATGTATGAACAAAGTGAAGAAATAAAGAAAGGATGGGGTAACTATGGAATAAGAATGAGATCTCTCAAATTTTGTGTTCTATCCCACGTGACCAAGTCATAGAAAAAAATTTAGTGGTGAATCTTTGTTAATTCGCGAATATTTCAATTTTTGAAATTTTGAAATTGGTGAATTTTCAGGGTAAGAATTAAGACCGGGTCACCAATTTTTTTGGGTACAAGTTAATTTTAGGGGTCAATTCGCCATTCCCATGAAATAGAAAATCGGGATATTTGCCTTTATGTTTTTGGTCGGTAGCATTTTTATGCTACCGACCAACAACATAATATATGTTATCGGTCGGTAGCCTTATAAAATGCTACCACCAGTGGTAGCATTTTTTTATGCTACCGATCGACAAAATATTTTATGTTACCTGTTGGTAGCATACAAAAAAAGCTATCAAATGATAGCATTTTATAGCGGTGTTGTTAAAAAAAAGAGTATGGGTTGCTTATGCCATATTTTGGGAGGAAAAATTTCTCATTGAGACGATCATTTTAATTGCTAACATAAAAAACAAATTCATACAAAATTAGCAAAATCAGATTTTTTTCATAATTTTTTTTTTGTTTTTGTGTCATATTTTGTGAGGACAAATTTCTCATCGAGGCAGTCATTTTAATTGTAATTGTCAAAAAAAAAAATACTTATGTTTTTTGCCGACATCATATACTATCAGCGGACAACATAATATATACTTTGTTAGGTTATGGAGCTTGTTTTCATGTGAGAAAGTGTTGAAGACTGTACACTAAGAGTACTATACACTTTCCACAGTTGTCTCGTCGAGGTTTGGGGCCGGGCTGGGCCACCGAGCGGATCCAACCCCTGAAAAAAATATTTTGGCCTTAAAATGTGCCCAATATATCGGGAAACATGATTTTCTCATATGGGCGGGATTTTTGACCCATAGGTTTATGGGACGGTTTTGGCCCATGGTTTTAATACCCACGGTTTTGTAAAACTACTTAAGCAATTGTCTACTTATATGGTTTTATGCATATGGTAGGAATAATGTAACATTGCAGATGTGTTTTGAATTCGGGTGTGAATTCTGTAGATTTTGTTGAGCATATATCCAAACAAATCTGGGTATTGTATTAAGAGAGCGGTGGCTTGTAATAAAATGCGAGCAAGTGATTCTTAGTGGACGTAACCCAAATTGGGTGAACCACGTTAAATATTATCTTTTGTGTTGTGTTATTTTATTTTGCACTTTTATTTGAGATCTGTAAACTTTTCTGCATATTAGTTTCTATTGTTGCGATTCTTTGAGGGATTATTCCACATATTTTATCCCTTATTTCCTAACAATTGGTATCAAATCCTGGTTTGGTTTCTTGAAGTGTTGAATCGCATGGAAATTTTTATCTTGAGTGGGAGCTATGGAAAATGATGGAAGATCAAGGGTTGATAAATTCAATGGGCAGAATTTCAGTCTTTGGAAGATGTAGATGGAAGATTACCTTTATCATAAGGATCTTTATATTCCGTTGTCTAAGAAGGTGAACAAACCCTCGAGCATGACGGATGCGAGAATGGGATTTTTTTAGATAGGAAGGCATTTGGGATAATCTGTTTGTGTCTTGCATCTTCGGTATAATTTAATGTTTCAAAAGAAAAGACTATAAAAGAACTAATGGATGCATTAGGAAGTTGTAGGAAAAACCCTCTGCCTCTAATAAGATTTTTTTAATGAAAAATTTGTTTAATATGAATATGTCTAAGAATGGTTTAGTAGCAGATCATTTAAATGATTTTAATATGGTTGTAAATATGATAGCTTCAGTTACAATAGAATTTGATGAAGAAGTTAGGGCTTTATTAGTTATGTGCTCTTTACCTAAGAGTTGGAATAGCCTAGTAATGGCGGTAAGCAAATCGATTCTAGCTAACGCAAAGTTGAAGTTTGAGGATGTTGTAGGGGTGATTCTAAGCAAGGAAATGCGAAGAAAAAGATCTGGGGAATCTTATACTTGATAAATGCTTTGACAATGGAAACTAGAGGGAGACAGAGAAGAATAGAGGAAGTCATGGAAAATCAAAGGATCGGGCAAGGTCAAAATCTAAAAGCAAGATAGTATGTTGGCAATGTGGAAAGTTTGGGCATTCAAAGAAGGATTGTTGGGAGCTTGAGACAAGAAGAAAAAACAGGAAGAAAAAAAGGAGGTAAATGTGGCAATGGGTAATATATGTCGGATGCTTTGATTCTTTCTTTGCACAATATTACAATCTTGGGTCTTAGATTTTGGGGCTTCTTTCCATGCTACTCCACATAGGCATTATTTTGTTGATTATGTTCAAGGAGATTTTGGGCATGTTTTTCTTGGTGATGATGAGCCTTGCAGCATAGTTGGAAAAGGTTTTGTTCGGGTTAAGATGCGAGAATGGGATTACTTGGCTATTGAAGGATGTCGGACATGTGCCTACATTAAGACACAATTTGATATCGCATGGCATTTGGGAAGTGATGGTTATCTTTGTGATATTTATAGTGGACTCTTGGAAGGTTCCTGTTGTATATATTTACCCCCCCGGGTAAATATGGATTAACAAAGCAATCGGGCTTATAAGGCGGAAAAACACGTAAGAACAACATGTCGGGGGTCTCAAAAACCGCCAACAAAGAAAATATGTCGTCGGGCCTCTAAAACTCGACATCAAAGAAATCAGAGAAAGCAGAGCGGAGAAGCAAGGTGGAACAAAAGCATGGCGCAAAGGCATGTCGGAGGGGTTGGAAAACCCGACATCAAAGGCATGTCGGAGGGGTTGGAAAACCCGACATCAAAGGCATGTCGGAGGGTTGGAAAACCCGACATCAAAGGCAAATCGGGTTTCGGGTTTTGGGAAACACGAAACATGAAGCATGCAGATCGCAAAGGATGTCCCGATGCTCGAGGGTTCCGCAAACCCGACAACAAAGGAAATCGGGTCTCGAGTCGGGAAAACAAGTCGGAAAAGCATGGGGCGAAAGCATGTCGAGCCACCTCCCAAACCCGATGCATATGCAAGTTACACCCCCGAACCCGAAAACAAAGGAAATTTGGTAATAGCGGCGGATGTGGGTTTCGGGAAAGCACAAACATCAAACACATGCCGCGGTGTCCTCCAAGCCCGATGCGGATGTAGAGGAGAGTCCCGAACCCGACTGGAACGGACCTGACGCGGGAAATATGACAGTTCGCCATTTTTGGGTCGTTGAGGTTCTTACCTCTTTTTGCCATGATGGATGGAGTTAGGCGCAGTCTTGGAGGTGGTTGGGCAAATCTCGATTTTCTCACTTCTCCATCTCTTTCCCTTCTATAAAATGTAAGGAGGGGCTCTTTTTCAAGGGTTGGGCATTTCTACTTTGCATCCTCCCTTCTCTCTTGCTTTCATGAGGATTTGTGGAGTTTCAAACCTCCCATATGGTTGTAATGTTGTTTTTGCCTCTTGACCATTGCATGTATTGAATCGATCCTTGAGCAATATATGTATGTACGTGGTTGCTTCTAAACCCTCTCACATATTTATTACTGTCATTTTTGATCTTTTATTGCATTTTGGCTATCTTTGCATGGTATTGTGTTACATCGTGTGGTGCTGTGTTTATTTTTGCAAAGCAAATGTTCAACATTCCTCGGTGCATCACCTCCGTAGTTTAGGTTTTATTTTTATGCATTCTCTACCCTGTCTCCTTGGTAAGTTAGATTAGGTTTTTGGTAAACCTCTGCGTTTTATTGGTGCATCTGAACAGAGGAATAGGAGCCGGCCTTCATCCGGAGAGCTTTTCCGATTTCGCGAGGTCCCACACTTGGGAAAAGCTCCATGTTGTGCAATCGCACTGAGATTCTCAACCCATCGTGTTGCAGAGTCCCAGGGGTGTTGTGATTCGACACCAATAGTTTTGGCATGCCCGGTGGGACCAAGAGGTCATTCCATCAAAATTTGAAGGAGTTTTCATGAAATTTGCACTAAAAATTGTAGTTTTTTACAAATTTTGGATTTTGCACCTCCTAGCCTGAACTCCGAAATCAATTTTCAAGGGTTTATATTGCTCAAAACAGGTCAAAATTTCAACAATTGGTAGATCTGAGGGGAACCTTCAAAAGGGTATTTTTAGTTTTTGATATTTTGATTTCCAAAATTTTGGGTTTTTAGTGATTTCGGGTTTTCGGGGTCCGAGAGCATCAAAGCAGCAATTCGGGTTTTGGGGGATGCATTACATGGTCCTATTCCCTACAGCAGTCATTTCGGGTTTTGAAGGATGTCGGACATGTTCTAAGTTCCGACACATAGCAATTTGGGTTTTGTGAGTTGCATCGCATGACCTGAGTTCCGCCTGTAGCTTTAGGGAATCCGCAGCTGCACAACCGAGGCCGAATTTGGATTGAAGATTGTCTCCTCTGGGTCCTTCAAATTTTAAATTATATTTTCAATACTGTCAAGTTTGGTGTGTAACTTGGCAAAATCCAGCCTTTTAGAGGCTTGTTCTCTAACACATCTGGCGACTCCGAAGGGATAGAGTTCAGTGGTGTAGCAGCACAAGTTGCCCAGGCACATGAGAAGAATTCGGACAAGGTCTTATACTCGAGAAGAAGGGCTATTTGTCCACTTGCAACTTTCACCAGGTTGGGGAAGGAGAGGAAGAAGATCACAAAGATCACCATCCCCACCTAACAGGACTTTGTCTACACCTCCACCTGGTAGGCCTTTTCTCGCATCAACCAGGGTTCTTAGGCCAATCATAATGGCGCATCTACCACCAAATCCCTTTGTCAATTTCACGGGCAGTAGTCCACTTGCCTAAATGCTCGAATCAAATCCCGATTGCAGCGCTAAAGAATATACCCTATTTCACGGGAGAAAATCATACTACTCCTATTGATCACATCCGAGGATATTGCTAATGTATGCGCGATCCACGAAATAAATGAAATGGATGTTGCGGTCAAGTTGTTGGCTTCATCTTTTAAAGGAGGCCTTACATGGTTTAGGAACCTAACAAAGCAGGCGGGATCTATTACAATTGGGACCAACTTTGTTTAGCTCTTTGCAGCCAATTCGGGGAGAGGCGGACAATTTGTCCTTATTGGAACAGTGACAACAATCAAAAGGGCTCTAACGAACAAATGGAAGATTTCAACTTCAGAGGTTCCAATGATCATGGGACGAGGATCCCAATAAGCTGTCGAGACCAACCGCCGAAGGAGCATTCCTTTATTTCTTAAAGGCTATAAATTCGAGACATAGCCATGATGATCTAGTCAATGGGAGGGACAACACTTTGCCGGGGTCCTATGACACAACAATCGGAGCGGAGAACTGTTTGATCAGTGGCAAGCTTGCACCAAGCCACCGCCATGCCTCTCTATCTAGATATGGGAAATCCTCTGACGATCAAGCACGAGTTGAATCCCATTCCAACTCCTAGAAATCAAAGCAATAATGAGGCATCCACATCTTCAAATACTTCAAAGGAATTGCGGGAGGTCATGAAACAACTACGAGACCTTGGAAATGAGCTTGTGACTATCAAGAGACAACAAGCTCAAAGTGTTAGACCATATCGGCCTCAAGCGCGATGCAGGCTAGGCCCTCATACCAACAGAATAGACCACCACCGCCTCAGGCTGCAAATCAAAGCCAGAACCAAGGACAACCTCAAGCTGCCAGGCCATTTCGGCCGTATGATCCAAATACAGCGACGTCCTCAAGAGCCTTGGTCCCGATACAAAATAACATGGCACGCGAGAGTACGGTGGTGTTACCCTTGCAATCTCCCTCACAATCGATCGGCATGTTTCAATGGTGCACTGAATCAGGCCTTGATGGTGCAAACCATTGGTGTTCCTCAAGAACCAAGCCAAGAAGAGAATCAGCAGCAAGAAACGCAACAAGAGGGACCTCCGACAGAAACCACATTGGCCAATTGGCAAACGGAAGACTTCTGTGGAGTTAACCAACAACCTTTTCAAGGCGTGGCTGCCAACACCCGGTCAAAGAAGAGAAGCATAGTAGAAGGGCAACAGTCTAATCCAGTTGTTTCTCAACCCACTCTTACACAACAGGGGTCGAGTAGACCAAACATAGCTCCAAATGTGTAAAATCAGCTTAAGGTACCTGTTGTAGCAACACATGCACCCGTTCAAGCTCCAGAAAAGGTTGCACCAAGTAAGGGGCAGCAAAAGGACAATTCATTCCCCTTCAACATCATCGATCAAATGAAGAAGACACATGTGAACATTTCCATGTGGGAATCACTTGCGATCCCAGGGCAACGAGATTTATTGCAAGCTGCAATGGCTAATTGGTCTGCCACAAATGTATCAAACCAGGGACATGAGAAAGTTCTCACTAATGCAGTGCAACATGATGGGGGCCAGACAAGGAAAAATTTGAAGCCTCCACCATTCTATGTTTCGTTGATTGTTGGAAACCACTTGGTACACAACTGCATGATAGATTCAGGAGCAAGTAGTTCAGTGATGCCGAAGCAAATAGCGGATCAACTGGGTCTGAAGTATGAGCCAGTGCTGAAAGGAGTAGTGCAACTAGATGGAACAGCAGTGGGAACAGTTGGGGTCATCAAAGGGTTAAGCCTAACACTACATTCATGTCCTAATGTTACAGTTCTTGCAAGATGTGTCTGTAATTGACCTTCCGCCACTCTTTGCGTTGTGTCTATCTAGGGACTTCACTGCAAAAATCGGTGGATATTTATCTGCAGATTGGTCACACATGATTTTCAGGACAAGGTATGGAGCCAAAGCAACAATCAGGTCAGAGCCAATTGCCAATTTCCATATTGAGCCTCATGTACCAGGTCCTATCAATGCAAATTGCTCAGCCTTTGATCAGGAGGAGTGTTCAAGTGATCTAGAAGCGGTACTAAGGTCGAGGAATTCCCGATTTAACTTTGGATGAATGGGCGAACAAAAGTCATGAATTTGACCCATACAAGGAAATTGAAGAATTTGAATTGGGCGTGTATTGTATACACGAGGAAAATTCACCCATTCCTGACATCATTCAACCTAAACAAAAGGATGAAAACAAATTTTGGAAATTATTCTTTGATGGTTCGAGAAGCAGACAAGGTGCTGGAGGTGGTGCAATGTTGATTTCACCACAAGACATCAAGTATTATTCAGCTTTTCGTTTCCAGTTTTCTTGTTCAAACAACACGGCTGAATATGAGGCCTTGATTCATGGAATTCATTGGGCCAGGAAAAGGGGCATAAAGAACTTGCAGGTGTTTGGAGATAGCGAGCTAATCGTCAACCAAGTTAGGGGACAACATGCTACAAAGAACGACTTGCTAAAGAGCTACAAGAATAGGGTATGGGACCTCATTGAGGATTTCGAAGCTTTCAACATTGTATCCATACCCAGGAAGAAAAATGAAGCTGCAGATAGGCTCGCAGCAGTTGGAGCAACCTTCGATGTGGTTGACAACATCAGAAGAGAAAAAATGCAGCCACACATCCATGTGGTTGTAAAGGCCAACGATTCAGAGATAATAACACAAGGCTGGCGGTGTTTGAGAACGATCAACGGATCATCAATTTCTTGCGAAGAAGCTGAATTCTCAACTAGAAATCGGGATGGCTAGAGCAGCAATATGGAGATCAAGTAGTGCAGCTGTGGACAAACAAGCTTCCTAAGGGTTTAGTAACATTGGAGTCTATCTTGACCCTAACGACCGATTTCGTAAGGAAAAGGCTAACATACGAGTCAAGAGAGAAAATTCAGAGCCAATTCTAGTTGGGGAAAGAAAAACACTTCAAATTGGTAAAGTGGCCACTGAGCAGGAGAAATCAGATTTCATACATCTTTGCCAAGAATTTCTAGATGTCTTCGCTTGGAGCTATGAAGACTTGAGAGGATTCGATCCAAATTTGGCACAACATACCATAGAATTGGATCCAGATGCTAAGCCCATCTGGCAGAAGCAGAGACCAGTCAACCCTCACGTTGAGCCTCTAATGAAGAAAGAGCTTAACAAGCTAATAGAGGCAAGCATTATATTCCCGATCAAGCACTCAAGCTGGGTTGCAAACTTGGTTCCGGTCAGGAAGAAGAGCGGAGAAATTAGGTTATGTGTGGACTTCCGAGACCTCAACAGGGCATCTCTCAAAGATCATTACCCACTTCCTTCAATGGAACAAATATTGCAAGTAGTATCCGGTTCAGAGAGATTCTCTCTCCTAGATGGCTACTCAGGGTATAATCAGGTGATGGTGAAAGAAGATGATCAATTCAAGACGGCTTTCACCACCAAATGGGGGACATATGCCTACAAGAAAATGCCATTTGGGCTATCAAATGTTGGAGCCACCTTCCAAAGGGCAATGGATATGGCATTTAAGGGGTTGATCAATAAAATAGTTCTAATATATCTTGACGACATCACTGTATTCTCAAAAAATGCAATGGATCACCTCTTTCATCTAAAGCAGGTATTTCAGAGGTGTAGAAGATTTGGGGTATCATTGAATCCCAAAAAATGCATATTCTTGGCTCACGAGGGAAAACTTCTAGGCCATATTGTTTCAAAGGAAGGGTTGACGATTGACCCAGAGAGAGTCGAAGCAATTCAAGCTTTGCCATTGCCAAGTCACAAGAAGGCTCTTCAAAGCTTCTTAGGAAGGATCAATTTCGTCCTGCGCAGTTTGTTCCAAATTTTGCTGCTCTTGTGAAGCCAATAACGCTGATGTTGAAAAAGAGCATGGCATTTAAGTGGACATCTGAAGGCAAGGCAAGTTTTGAGGCAATAAAAGAGGCTATATCTCAAGCCCCAACTCTCGTCAATCCAGACTTCTCTAAGGACTTCGTGTTATATGCCTTCGGTGGTGGAGACACAATTTCTACAATCCTGGTACAACAAAACAAAGGAGGATTAGAACAACCAGTTGCTTTCTTCAGTCAAGGCTTGGAGGAATACGAAACTAGGTACTCTTTCATTGAAAAGCATGTCCTTGCAGTGATCAGGAGTTTAAAGAAATTCAAGCACCTAGTCTCAAACAACAAGATCCAATTGATGGTCTCCCATGCGGGAGTCAAGGATTTCCTTCTAAACAAGGATCTGAATGAGAAGCGTGCAGGGTGGATCACTCGTGTCATGGAATATGACATCGAGATCAAGGTCACAAAACTAGTACGTGGAAAGGGACTATGCGAACAGCTAGCCTTGAGTCAACAAGTTGAAATAGGTGGTGAAAAGGAGACTACCTTGGTACTACAGGATGGTCAAGAACATGAAAATGATGATGTGCCTACTCCTTGTTGGACTCAGAATATGATACACTTTCTACAGACAGGCCTATGCCCTCCAGAAATGAGCAAAGCAAAGAGGAGATATTTTAGATTACAAGCCATTCCATATGTGCTTGTTGATGGTGTTTTGTTCAAAAGGGACATCAATGGAGTTCTATTGAGGTGCATTGGGACAGGTCAAATTGAGAGGGTGTTACGAGATTTTCACGATGAAGATTCTGGCGGACATTTCACCCCACGAGTAACAGCTCTCAAGATAATGAAAGCAGGGTATTATTGGCCCACGGTGTTCAATGACTACTATACATGGATAAGAAAGTGCAAGAAATGTGCACTCTTCACAGGCAAAGAAAGACTAGCAGCACTTCCATTGCACCCAATTTTGGTTGACCAACCATTTATGCAATGGGGATTGGACTTCGTCGGGGTCATCAATCCAAACTCAAGCCAAGGCCACAAGTGGATTCTCATGGCAACGGACTATTTCACCAAGTGGATGAAGCAGTAGCGCTCAAAGAGGCCAACGAGTCTAATATACTAGAGTTTTATGAAGGAATAGTGACCAGGTTCGGTGTGTCGGCCACTATCATATCAGATAATGCATTGGCATTCATAGGTTCCAGGATTACAGAATGGGCTATCAAGAATGGAATCTATTTGAGCACCTCTTCAAATTATTACCCACAGGGTAATGGACAGGCAGAGTCCACGAACAAGAATTTGCTAAGAATCATCAGGAGGACTCTGGATGAAAATCAAAGAACATGGCATACCAAGCTGAAATCAGCATTATGGGCTGATAGAATAACACCAAAGAGGTCTACAGGCAATTCCCCTTACAAGTTGGTCTATGGAAAAGAGGCAGTATTGCCTATATCATTAGAACTGCCTGCATTGGAGTTCATGAAACAATTGGAGTTGGCTGAGTTCGAACCAATGGAGGCCCGGTATGCAGAGTTGATGGAATTGGCAGAAATTAGAGAACATGCGGTTCAAACAATCGAAAAAATCCAAGCCTTAGTGAAAAGATGGTTTGATAAGAAAGCAAGAGCGAGGACCTTCTCGGAAGGGGACTTAGTTCTGAAATGGGATGTAGATCGGGCAAAACCAGGAAAGCATTCCAAGTTTGACGCCATTTGGAGTGGCCCCTACATGGTCACGGGATGTAAGAATAGCAATGCCTTCCAATTCCGATTCCGTTAACGGAATCTATCTTAAACATTGCTACTTGAAGAGAGAAAAGTTCTACCCTTGTAAATACTAGGTTAGGTTTCAATTCCCTAAGTGCTTTGTCTTGTTGTAGTTAGGTTTCGTTTCCCTAAGTGCTGCTCCTCGGGTTGGTTTTACGGTGCAGCGTGGTGCATTCTCGGAGAGGAGTTCGTGTATCGATCGGTTTCAGGTTATTGCTTATGACTCCATGCCCAATGGATTGCTAAAAGGCCATTGATCTTCTACCTAGCAGGCAGGTAACCCCGTGAGTCGCCAAATTGTTGTATATATTTACCCCGGGTAAATATGGATTAACAAAGCAATCGGGCTTATAAGGCGGAAAAACACGTAAGAACAACATGTCGGGGGTCTCCAAAACCCGCCAACAAAGAAAATATGTCGTCGGGCCTCTAAAACCCGACATCAAAGCAATCGGAGAAATAGAGCGGAGAAGCAAGGTGGAACAACATGGCGCAAAGGCATGTTGGAGGGGTTGGAAAACCCGACATCAAAGGCATGTCGGAGGGGTTGGAAAACCCGACATCAAAGGCATGTCGGAAGGGTTGGAAAACCCGACATCAAAGGCAAATCGGGTTTCGGGTTTCGGGAAACACGAAACATGAAGCATGCAGATCGCAAAGGATGTCCCGATGCTCGAGGGTTCCAAACCCGACAACAAAGGAAATCGGGTCTTAGAGTCGGGAAAACAAGTCGAAAAGCATGGGGCGAAAGCATGTCGAGCCACCTCCCAAACCCGATGCATATGCAAGTTACACCTCCGAACCCGAAAACAAAGGAAATTTGGTAATAGCGGCGGATGCGGGTTTCGGGAAAGCACGAACATCAAACACATGCCGCGGTGTCCTCCAAGCCCGATGCGGATGTAGAGGAGAGTCTGAACCCGACTGGAATGGACCTGACGCGGGAAATATGACAGTTCACCATTTTGGGTCGTTGAGGTTCTTACCTACCGCCATGATGGATGGAGTTAGGCGCAGTCTTGGAGGTGGTTGGGCAAATCTCGATTTTCTCACTTCTCCATCTCTTTCCCTTCTATAAAATGTAAGGAGGGGCTGCTTTTCAAGGGTTGGGCATTTCTACTTTGCATCCTCCCTTCTCTCCTGCTCGCAAGAGGATTTGTGGAGTTTCCAAACCTCCCATATGGACTGTAACGCTGTTTTTTGCCTCTTGGCCATTGCAATGTATTGAATCGATCCTTGAGCAATATATGTGTGTCTGTGGTTGCTTCTAAACCCTCTTACATATTTATTACTGTCATTTTTGATCTTTTATTGCATTTTGGCTATCTGTGCATGGTGTTGCGTTACATCTATGTGGTCTGTGTTTATTTTTGCAAAGCAAATGTTCAACATTCCTCGGTGCATCACCTCCGTAGTTTAGGTTTTATTTTTATGCATTCTCTACCCTGTCTCCTTGGCAAGTTAGATTAGGTTTTTGGGTAAACCTCTGCATTTTATTGGTGCATCTGAACAGAGGAATAGGAGCCGGCCTTCATCCGGAGAGCTTTTCTGATTTCGCAAGGTCCCACACTTGGGAAAAGCTCCATGTTGTGCAATCGCACTGAGATTCTCAACCTATCGTGTTGCAGAGTCCCAGGGGTGCTGCGTTTCGACACCAACAGTTACCAAGGGTGCTCTTGTGGTGGCAAGAGGTAAGAATGTTGAAACCTTGTATTTAACCCCTTATAGCACTAATGTTTGTAATCTTGTGGTTTCGAAGTAGATACAACATTATGGCACTATAGGCTTGATCATATGAGCCATAAGGGCATAGAGATCATAAAGAAGGATTTTCTTGGATATATAGAAATAGGTTTGGAGTTCCGTGAGGACTGCATATATGGGAAATAGAAGCGAGTAAGGTTTCTCAAGGTTGGACCTACAAAGAAAGAGAGTAAGTTAGAGTTGGTGCATTCGATGTGTGGGGCCAACTCAAGTATCATCTCTTGGCGATTCAAGTTATTATGTTACTTTCATTTATGATGCAACAAGGAAATTTTTGGTTTATTGTATTAGAAACAAATTTGATGTATTTGGAACTTTTTTAAATGGAAAGCCTTGGTAGAGAATGAAACAAGTCTTAAGCTAAAATGTCTCGGTCGATTATGCAACAATGAATTTTATGATTACTATTCTAAGAATGGAATCCACAGGAAAAAGATGGTTCCATGAACTCCACAGAAGAATGGGGTGTTAGAAAGGATGAACAAAACAATAATGGACGCGCTAGGAGCATGAGGTTACATGCGGACTACCTCTTTCTTTTGGGCGAGAAGCAGTGAGCATAGTTGTATACTTGATAAATAGAGGATGCTCAAGTTCCTTGGATGGAGGCATACCTGAGGAGGCTTGGTATGGTAAGAAAATTGATTATTCATTTCTTAGAGTCTTTAGATGTTAGGTGTTTGTCCATATAGACAAGGATTATAAGACTAAGCTAGAGGCTAAATCAGAAAAATGTACTTTCATTGCTTATGGTGGTGATGACTTTGAATATAAATGTTGGAGTATTAAGGAAAATAAAATCATTCAATCTAGGGATGTGGTCTTTAATGAGAAAGTCATGTATAAGTAGCAGTTGCATGAAAACAGGGAAGAATCCAAGAAATAATATGTAGCGGTAGAGGATCTTCCGGATGGGAAAGTGACACATGAATCAGTTCAGAACCTCCTCAACAGGAACCCCAAACTCCTATATTGAGGAGGTCTTCTAGGGTAAGAAGAGAACCTAAATTTTTTTCTCCTTCTCTTTATTATTTATTACTCAATGATAGTGGAGAGCCATAGAGCTTTAATGAAGCAATGCAGGTAGATGTCAGGAATAAGTGGGAGCAAGCCATGGATGAAGAGCATCAAGCTCTCATGGAGAACCAGACATGGATTTGGTGAAGCTACCCGAAGGGAAAATAGCATTACAAAACAAGTGGGTGTTCAAATTCAAAGAGGAAGAAGGAGGAAAGAAAAGATACAAGGCCCGGTTGGTGGTCAAGGGGTTTGCACAAAAAAAAGGTATAGATTTTGATGATATTTTTTCTCCTGTAGTAAAAATGACTTCTATTAGAACTGTTCTAGGAATAGTTGCAACAGAAGACTTGCACTTAGAACAACTTGATGTAAAGATTGCATTTCTCCATGGTGATTTGGAGGAGGAACTATAAATGTAGAAAATAGAGGGCTATGAGGTAAAAGGTAAAGAGGAGATGGTGTGCAAACTAAAGAAGAGCTTGTATGGCTTGAAACAAGCTCCATGTCAATGGTATAAGAAATTTGATAGCTTCATGATGGAGCAAGGTTATATTAGATTTCATTCTAACCATTGCATGTATACAAAGAAATTTGAGGATGGCAGTTATATTATCATGTGTCTGTATGTGGATGACATGTTGGTTGCAAGTAAAAACATGTAGGAAATAAAAGTACTCAAGAAGCAACTAAGTGAATCCTTTTCTATGAAGGATTTGGGGCAGCCAAACAAATCCTTGGTATGAGGATATCTTGGGATAGGAAGGAACAAAAGCTGAATTTATCTCAGGAAGAGTACATTAAGAAGGTCTTGGAGAGGTTTAATATGCAGGATGTTAAATTGGTTGGGACTCCTTTCGTAGGCCATTTCAAGTTATCAAAGGAGCAGTGTCCCAAGACAGAGTAGGAGAGAAACCAAATTTCCAAGGTACCTTACTCATCAGTATTTGGTAGTTTGATGTATGCCATGGTGTACACCAGGCCTGATATTTCCCATGTAGTGAGAGTAGTGAGTAGATTTAAGAGTGATCCAAGTAGAGATCACTGACAGGAAGTAAAGTGGATCCTTTGGTATTTGAGAGGGACCATGGGGATAGTTTTATGCTACGATGGATCGAGACACCACTTTGTGTGGTTACGTAGATTAAGATATGGCTAGAGATCTAGACAACATGTGGAGCACGAAAGGTTATGTTAACATTGTAGGTGGGACAGTAGTGAGCTGGATTTCACAACTACAGAAGATGGTGGCTTTGTCAACCACAGAGAAGCCGAGTATGTTGTTGTCGCAGAGGAAAGAAAAGAAATGATTTGGTTACAACAATTACTTGAGGAGCTAGGGAATAAGTAAGAGGAAGGAAATCTGCATAGTGATAGTCAAAGTGTTATACACCTAGCTAAGAACTCTGCTTTCCACTCTAGGATGAAGCATATACAGTTAAGGTACCATTTCATCAGGACAGCTTTGGAGGAAGAGAAGTTGAAGTTGGAGAAGATTCATACTAGTCGAATCTTGTAGACATGATGACCAAGGTGGTCACAAGGGAAAAACTAAAGTTGTTTTTAGAATTAGTTAGTCTTCACGAAACTAGTGAAGGGTTGAGAAGCTTGCTCGAGAGGAAAACTAGTCTCCAAGTGGGAGATTGTTAGGTTGTGGAACCTGTCATCACCAATCCGGCACTATGATAATTATTCACCAGGAACTCCTCGTGCTATGATTATTTACTAATGCACAAATTTAGTTTGGTGAATGTAATCTGAAACAAAACAACAAACATAACACAAGAATACCATCGACTATGATAAGACGGAATGATGACAAATCTGAAATATCAAAGTAAATTATAATATTAACATGAAATTGTTACAATCTCACCCATGAGGTACTTCAAGTGTTATTGACTTCACTTGCCTTCCACCAATACTATGGGAGAAACTTTACAATTACACCTCTTAATATCTTCTTCAACACACCTTTAACTCGATGGATTCCTTTACACACTTCATACAATATTTCTCACTACTTCCTTCTATGCTAAATGACGGGGTGGCCTCTTTATTTATAGACTTTTAGGCTTATCCATCTCATCTCTAAGATAGGATAATAAAACCACTCGACGAATCATATTCCATACCTTAACTCTTATCTCGTACATGTGAGCTTATCTTTTAAGATAAGATAAACCTTATCATTTCACATGGGTTCCACATTTTTAAACTTTTTACAAATAAAATATACAAAATATTTATGACCTCACTCCTTGTCCTTATTACCAATATAATATTTCTAATTCCTAATCATGTAGACCCTACTTCTCTACTTACCCCAACTTTGACATTTTAACATTACTTTGGACCACTTACGACAACTATTTACTTTTTACAACATTCTGTTGTACTTTGACTATTACCGTACTCTACATTATTGGCGGCATTGTCGATGGCACCGTTATCTTCTATCGACGCTACTACTAATTACACTTAACAACATCCTATACATTGATGAAATAGAAATTACGGAGGAAAATTTTAGTGTCGACATCTTCCCCCTTCCTAGCTTCTACTCCGTCCTCGGAGTAGACTATTCTCAGTGCTTGGAAAATCTTCAACTTGTCGTGGTTGACCCATTTCGTAATGGGTGTGCCATCCAATTCCTCCAAATCAGTGCGTACCATTTTCATGCACAATGCTATTTTGTAGGGCTCCATCCATTTTGGAAGAAATTTTCTCTATCTTCTTTTTTTGTATCTGGAATCATATACTAGAACCAAGTCATTCACATGAAATGGAGACCACTGGATCTTTTGATCAAAGTATTCCTTCTGCTTCATTTTCTTCTTATAGCTTGTATCCTTAGCTATTTCCCTCATTTCCTCTAGCAAATGAAGATGTACCAACCTTTCTTTTACTGAATCACTTTCATCCATTCTTTCATTTTTCATTACTCTGACCGTGGGAATATCAAACTCAATAGGAAGAACTGGATCAATGCCATAAGCCAACTAAAATGGGGAGTATCATGTTGCTGACTTTGATGTTGCCCTATATGCCCACAATGCTGCATGAATCCTTTTATCCCATTTATGTACCTGCAAGGCTGCATCTTTTGCTAGAATTTGACACAACACAAAATTTGTTCGTTCCACCTGTCCATTTGTGCTTGGCTTGTATGTTGTTGCCTTCATGTGCTTAATAGAAAACTTATTGACTAGGGCTTCTACCACCTCATTAATGAAGTGGCTTCCTTGATCTGTTACAATTTCTAATGGACAACCAAATCTGGTGACAATGCGTTCATATATGAACCTTGCCACTTCATCCATGGAAGTTGTTTTCAATGGCCTAGCTTCAACCCACTTGGTTAAATAATCTGTGGCAACTACAATATACTTATTTTGGCGTGAGGTAGTTGGAAGTGGACCTACAATGTCTATTCCCCACTTTTCAAAGGGACCAAGTGGAAGAATAGGACATAATGGAGCTGATGAAGTCTTACGGTTACCATGTGTTTGAAAAATATCACATGTCTTACAATAATTATAACAATCTTTAAAAAGAGTGGGCCAGTGATAACCTGCATCCAAGATCCTTCTTGCTATAAGTTTTCCAGAGAAGTGCCCTCCACATGTACCATTGTGGAATTCTTCTAGCATTTCCTTCCCTTGATCACGTCCAACTGCCCTCTTGTACTGTCCATCAGGTCCTATTCGAAATAATACTCCATGCGAGAATAGAATATGGACGACAGCTTGAGTAATCTTTCTCTTAGTCTTTGTATTGGCACCATCAAGAAACTTGAATTCATTCGAGATAATTCCAAATATCTATGTATTCACTAGGGATTGTGTCAAGGATAACAATGTCTTTGCATCGGGAAATCATCATCATCACAAGATGATCCTAAACCATCATAGGCTCGAGAGAGTGCATCTGCATTGACATGCTTCTTTCCTGGCCTATCTATAATATCAAATTCAAATTCTTGTAGAAAAATTATCCATCTTGCTATCCTCCCTGATGGGTTAGGCTTAATCATTACAACTAGAAATTTTTTCCCTAGCAAGTAATTCCTAAACTTCTTTACAGCAAAAATGATAGCCAGAGCCTCTTTTTCAGTTACAGTATAATTTACCTCAGCACTACTCATTTTTCTACTCCCAAAGTAAATTGGATGTTCATTCCCATTTTCATCCTTTTGGCTCAAAGTACTTCCTAGTGCTGCATCTGAGGCATCAGGTGTACATGAATGGCTTGCTCCAATCTGGATTCTTTAAAACAGTGAAGATACCAGGCTTCCTTCATTGTCCAAAAGCTTCATGCGCCTTATTTCCTAGTTCATAAGTAACATCCTTCTTCAAGAACTGGTAACTCTTTGATTTTGAAACTTTATCAGGATCAATACCAATACCATCTCTGGATACAACATGCCCTAACAAAATTCCTTTAGAACATCCAAAGACACACTTTGTAGGGTTTAGTGAGGCTTGTGCTTCATCTAACCTTTGAAATGTTGTCTCCATTTGGTGCAAGTGGTCCAACTTGCTCCCATAGATGCAAAAATCATCCAGAAATACTCTGATGAAGGTCCCAATGTAGGGTTCGAACACCCTATTCATCAAACGCTGGAATGTTGCCGGAGCATTACACAACCCAAAAGGCATAACTCTATAAGCAAATGTTCCCCAAGGAGTGGTGAACGTGGTCTTCAGCTGATCTTTCTCTGCTATACGAACTTGGTTGTAGCCGCTATATCCATTAGCAAAACTATAGCACTCCTGGCCAGCTACTTCATCCAAGATCTGATCTGAAAATGGAAGAGGGTAATGATCCTTCTTTGTTGCCTTATTGAGCTTCTTGTAATCAACACAAATGCGTAGCTTCCCATTCTTTTTTATTGAGATCACAATGGGAGAAACCCATTCTGAATTCTCCACAACAAATATGAATCCTGCATCAAGCAACTTATCTATTTCTTCTTTTACAGTCTTGGAAAAAATAGGATTCATTCTATATGGCATTTGCTTTATGGGCTTAGCACCATCTACCAGCTCAATAGAATGTTCTACCCAACTTACTTGATGGAGTTCCTTGTAATCAAAAGTGAATATGTGTATGTACCTTCGAAAGAGCTAGAGGTAGGATTCCTTCTCACTCTCCATCACAGCATCACCAATCTTTATTTGTTGGAGACGATCATCAAATTCTTCTTCAGATAATTTTATGGGGTCATGAGTTGGTGTGACTAGAAGGATATCCATGATTGAAACATCAACCTCACTTTCTTCATCTTCAGTGTCCACTTCACTGGTACTAGAGTAATTAGAGGATGTCCAATCATCAGTTTCATCACTTGAATCCACAGGTTCTGCCTTATGATGTCGAGGGATCACGTTTATCTTCACCCTCTCTCTACCACGTCCAAGTGTCATGAAACCTTCATTCCAGTAGTTTCTTTCATGAACTCTCCTTAGCCATGGTCTTCCCAGCAACATTGGGTACGCAACAGTACCATTTTTCATCACCTGAAAGTCTACTACACATACAAAACCCATAACAGAGATATTGCCACATTTGAAACTACACCTTCTCGGTTTAGTTTTCCTTTATTTAATGACCTTAACATAAGTGTTGAAGGAGATCAATTTTAAACCCAACATACTCATTACAGAATCGGTCATTACATTAACTGCAGCACCTCCATCAACTAAGACATCATGAATTGAAATACCATTACATAATACCTCAGCTTGTGGAGCATAGGGATCCGCCTCTACCTCTAAAACAGGGACCTCAACCTCCTTCCTTCATCGAGCATTGAGTCCACTTCGCAGCTCCCAGCCTCTTCTCAGAAGACATAGCCAAGAGTTGACCATATGTAATATTTGTAGGCCTTTTGGACAGATCTTCCAAGATGGAGTATGGTCCTTGCCCCTATGAAATCAGAAAATCCTGCACACCTAACTTTCTTCTCCTATGTTTCTTACTAGTTTCTCCTTTCATCTTCTTAGGGTCATTTCCATCTTGATTATCTTTTTCTTTCTTTCTTTTTGTTACAAACACATCTACTTCATTATTTCTTCTCTTATCTACTACATCAAAAGAATTCACAGGTGCTTTTCCTTTATCATTATCTCCTTTACCAGATGTAGAAGCTCTATCTCGGACAATTATACTTATATTGACCCTTTTATAACAACCATAACATACAACTTCAAAATATTTCTTTTTGGACCTCTATCTCCTCCTTGAGAACTAAATTCTTTTCCTTGAAGAAGATTAATAGTTAACTGACCCATCTTTTTGAGCAGATCTTCATACTCAGTAGATGTACTAGGAGAAATATTTGTGCTCACCGAGAGTGGTTTTGGATTCTGGACCAAAGGTGCTAGTGTAGGCTCTACTTTAGCAACAATTTCTTTGGGATCCTCATCTCCTTTGCTTGTTCAATGGTAGCTGGGCGGTCATACTTCACTCATTCTCTAATCTCTAGCTTCATCCCAAGAATGAAGTGCTTACATAGGAGATTATCCACGCCATTCATCAACCCATCCGCTAATCCATCCTTCCGGATCTGGGCATCGAGCTTCCTCCTTAGCTCTAGAACACAAGCATGATAATCCCTTATCTTCTCCTTCTCTCCTTGGGATAGCTTTGTGATCTCGATCATGAGGTCTCATATATTTCATTGTTCACCAAATTCTTCAAGAAAACTTTCAGTTAATAAATCCCATGATTTTTTCACATTTTCACCTAGTGTTTCAAACCACCTAAGTGTTGAACCATCCAAAAAGGTAGAAAAAAATTTAGTCCATTGTTCCCTTCTTATAAGGTCACATTACAAATACAAGATCGTTTAATCTCTTGAATGAAAGAGGAAGCATCGTCATTAGATTGGGCTGAAAAAATAGGAATCTTCCCCATTTTCAAAAGTAACCACCATAAAATACTAACCCAAAAGTACAATCAACAAGACTTATGTGCATAAATAATTGGAATCACTGTAATAGAAAGTGACTTTACACCTTTCTACAGTAAAATAGAAATGACCATGATAACTATGGTAAAACTTGACTTATGCGGTAAAATTGACTTTACTTGTGGTAAACACTATTCACAAGAAAAGTGAAGTTCTTTGCGGTAAATACTATTCACGGTAAAAAGTGACTTTTTGTGATAAATACTATTCACAGCAAAAATGACTTTACCATGGTAACTACTATTCACGGTAAAAATGACTTTACCATGGTAACTACTATGCACAGTAAAAATAAGGTTACCCTCCAATTGATTTTTGACTAGGTGGGAATATCTCTCCGTAAAATCCACCAACGAGGAATGGTCCCAGAACGCGAACAAAAATTTCATCACCAATCCGGCACTATGATAATTCTTCACCGGGAACTCCTCGTGCTATGATTATTTACTAATGCACAACCTTTAGTTTGGTGGATGTAATCTGGAAACAAAACAACAAACATAACACAAGAATACCATCGACTATGATAAGACGGAATGATGACAAATCTGAAATATCAAAGTAAATTATAATATTAACATGAAATTGTTACAATCTCACCCATGAGGTACTTCAAGTGTTATTGAATTCACTTGCCTTCCACCAATACTATGGGAGAAACTTTATAATTACACCTCTTAATGGCTTCTTCAACACGCCTTTAATCGATGGCTTCCTTTACACACTTCATACAATATTTCTCACTACTTCCCTCTATGCTAAATGACGGGGTGGCCTCTTTATTTATAGACTTCTAGGTTATCCATCTCATCTCTAAGATAGGATAATAAATCCACTCGACGAATCATATTCCATACCTTAACTCTTATCTCGTACATGTGAGCTTATCTTTTAAGATAAGATAAACCTTATCATTTCACATGGGTTCCACATTTTTAAACTTTTTACAAATAAAATATACAAAATATTTATGACCTCACTCCTTGTCCTTATTACCAATATAATATTTCTAATTCCTAATCATGTAGACCCTACTTCTCTACTTACCCCAACTTTGACATTTTAACATTCTTGGACCACTTACGACAACTATTTACTTTTTACAACATTCCTATTGTACTTTGATCATACTACCGTACTCTACGTTATTGGCGGCATCGTACTAATGGCACCATTATCTTCTATCGACACTACTATTAATTACACTTAACAACATCCTATACATTGATGAAATAGAAATTACGGAGGAAAATTTTAGTGTCGATAGAACTCGTTTTCATGTGAGAAAGTGTTAAAGATTATACACTAAGAGTATTGTACACTTTCCACAGTTGTCTCGTCGGGGTTCGGGTCTGGTCGGGTCGCCCCCAGTGGGGGTCGGGGACGGAAGCCCCCAGTAGCAAGAGGTTTGAGAGTGTAGCCCTCGAAATTATTATTTTTGCCTTAAAACGTGCCCAATATATCAAGAAACATGTTTTTCTCATATGGGTGAGATTTTTGACCCATATGATTATGGGACGGTTTTGGCCCATGGTTTTAATACCCATGGTTTTGTAAAACTACTTAAGTAGTTGTCTACTTATATGGTTTTATGCATATGGTAGGAATAATGTAACATTATAGATGTGTTTTAAATTCGGGTGTGAATTATGTAGAGTTTGTTAAGCATAGCTCCAAACAGATATGGGTATTGTATTAAGAGAGCGATGGCTTGTAATAAAATCGAGCAAGTGATTCTTAGTGGATGTAGCCCAAATTGCGTGAACCACGTTAAATACTATCTCTTTGTGTTGTGTTATTTTATTCTACACTTTTATTTAAGATCTCAGTAAAAATTTCTTCATATTAGTTTCTACTATTGTGATTCTTTGAGGATTATCCCGCATATTTTATCCCTTATTTCCTAACATGCTTTTGGCCGGTAGTAAAAAAATGCTACCAGCCAACAACATATTTACCTTTTCTTCATATTTGCCATTAGCACAAAAGTCAATTTTCACATATTCGCCAACAAATTTCTATGAATTTTTTTGGGGGTCTTAAAATTTTCCTTTCCAAGTCGAATCACATGCCAATCCCAAAATTCCCCTTAAGGCACCCACTCAAGAGGAAGATGCATTATTAGTCTCTACACAAAAGAAACAATTAGGAAGCATAAAAAAATAAGGTGTATGTGTATTCCCCAACTAAATATCATCATGTGTCACGATGTTGAAACATGATATGGTCATCAGAAAAAGGTCTATGCAACACAAAATTGAAAGGAAATAATGAAAGTATAGTAGTGAAAGTGCTATAAAGAAATAAGGAAATCCACTAAATGAAATATACTTACCTTTTAGTATCACTTGACTTGCCTATGGTGAGATAAATAGTTCTTTGGAACCTTCAATAAGAAATATTAGAAAGAAACACTAGAAGATAATCAATAAAATAAGACATAAATCACCTAGTTAGGAGGTCATAAGATGTGACAGAACTAAGCGTTGAAGTGATGAAAAATGGGGGTTTGAAGCTTGATTTGGTAGAGGTATGTGCAATATGTAAAAATGAGTGGATCTCCGCCACGAGCATGGTATAATTTATGGAATGTTTTTTAGTGTTTTCATTTGAAGGATTTTAAGGTTTGAATATTGGAAGGAAATAATGTCGAAACTAGTAATATGAATATGCATAAGTAGTGAAGGAAGGAATTCTTTTGTCACATTTTTATTTGATATTAAGAGAAATTAAGATCTAACATTATCCAAATTGATCAATTTTAGTGACGATGATGGGATTATGTGGTTGTAGAAAAGGTGGATGAGATGAGGCATGTGATAGTTTAAATCCCATGGTAGGTGTTATTTTTAAATTGCGAATGTGTTTTAAAGAGAACAATGGGAAAATATATGTTGGGAAAAAAAAGTTATAGTGAAATTTCCCAGGGATAGTTGAAATGTAGATCGGGTTGAATTCTAGGTTAGTTTGGGAGTATTTTTTTATTTTTGGAGTCATTAGGTTAGGTTTCGATTTTAATGCTATAAAATGTCATGGACACCTAAGATAGATGGGATCATCCATGCAAGAATGACTGATCACAACATGGCCGATGATTTTTACGCTTGGGAATATTTCAAGGATGGTCGATGGCATTTTTCATGGTGGTTAACGTAGTAGATAAATGATTATTTTTTCTCAAGGTTGATGGCATTAAGACAATAGAGCTAATGTAGTTTGACTACTTTATGTATTTGAGTGTTTGATAATTTGATATGTATTTTTATTATTATTATAGATTGAGATCTTATAGGTACTTATTGGTTGATATTTTATAGGTTTCATAGAGGATCTAGCTATAGAGGTCGATGGATTAGCTTTGTGGTTGCCATATTTATTGTTTGAGTTATCTCGCACAACATATTACATATTTATAGGACCTTAATTTTTAAGTCATTATGTATATGGTGTGGATCATATTAGAACCATTTGTTTTATGGAAAATAGGAGTTTAGGTCCAACACTTTTAGGTGGAGGGCCGGTGAATAAACTATAGAGGTTTCATTGACACTATAGTGTACACATGATTTTAGGGTTGCTATTCAGGTATTGGGATGTTTTATGATGAGTCATGGAGCACCACAAAGAGGTTAGAAATAACATGACAAGTCATGAATAGTGAGGAGTATCATCTAGGACCACCGATAGTTTGATTGAGTTTTGAAATTTGTTACGCATAAATTTTGAATATTCGAAGGGGATCATTTGTATAATTGTGTCATAGATTTTGGGTCACAATGTGGGTGGAGTAGTACCTTTTTGTATTAGTAGCATGCAGAGAGAGGCATTAGAGGTTAGAATAAAAATTGGTTACAACCATATAGATGTAGATGGTGCATGACTTATATAGGATTCATTTAAGGCAACATAGGGAATTGAGGCCCATCTTATTCTTGGCATCCTAAATATATATGAGCATTTCCCAAATGTAGCAATTGTGGGGATAGTGTTATAGATGACAATGGATGCACTCAAGGATTCTATATTGGGAGAGAGGCCCAACATTTACTGAGAAAAAAATGGATATAGGAGGTTGATATAGGTTCTACATGATCGGGTAGTATGTGAACCCTATAGAGAGACAGTGGAGTTGTGGCCTAGTTGACCAACTATAATGTTTTTGAGGGGAAATTACACATTAAAAGGTATTACGTGTGGTGGGTGGAAACACACCTAATAGATAGAGTTTCATTTTGGTTTAGAAATACAGTGCATTTGACATCCCTTCATCTTCCATATTATTCCCAAGATATGGGAGAGAGAGAGGAGGAAAGTTGGACCATTAGTATCAATACCACCATTACCACTATGTTGAGTTAGGGGTGCCCCACAACCAGGTGTTAGGTGACAACGATGGGAAGTAGGGGTGTAGAGGGACCTCATGTGGTGGTAGATGTGAGGGAAATCCTAAGTAATAGGATTACGGAGAAGGGGAGATTAGAGAAGCCTCGAGGATGGAACATTGAGTGGAAGTTATAGAGGTATATAGGAAGTTATTTGTCGATACATGTGTCTAGATACTAGCTTATATTATTAGAAGAATAATGGAATGAGAGGGGGTGAATCATTCCTACAAAACTTTTACTTCAATTACTTATGCTTGTATGATCTATTAAATTTAGCCATATAATCATTCAAGTAACCATATGTATGTTTATCATACATTGAACAACTATACACAAGAATAATAAGCAAGAGAGAACACAAGAACAAAAAAATTAAGTAGGAAACCCTAAAGGAGAAGAAAACCCACTGAAACCTCTACTAAAGATACTCATAACAAAATACTCATGTGAATATTACACATCACACAATATTTCTTTAGTGAGACACAACCCCACAAGGAGCACCAACCCATAGCTTAGTAGGGCACCAACTCTACAAGGAGGAACTGTACGCCGAAAAAGCGACAGGTGAGCGTGAGAATCTACAAGTGACTCTTCCGCGTACCCGACCTCTCGAGGTCGTGTCGAGACAGCCGGTGGGGATGGAATATAGGTAGTATACGGACAGACTAGTTAGGCAATCTAATGTCTTCAACACGCACTAATGGAATTTGCGAATCTAAGGCAAAGAAGGCCCTTCTAACCTAGACCGGTGTGATAGATAGATCAGTAAGGATGACTGCTCGAAGGCTCCAATCAATATCGAGCTCTGGCGTGATTCGATCTATGGGTTGCGGAATACGTGGAAAATGACCTGAGATTGTTTCGTGTATATCTCCTGATAAGGTCATATAGTGGATGATGAATATAATTGACTCTATGGACGATTTTCTGGCCTAGTCCAGAATTCCCTAGCTTCGTTAGCTGTTGTATCCAGCAAGGACAGTTGTTCAATGATAATAGGTGGAAGTGGAGTAGACTGGAATACCAGTGTGTGTAGGCCAGTGTCTATGTCTAATTTTCTTATGGATTCGTTAGGTTGTGGGATT
Source organism: Taxus wallichiana var. yunnanensis (assembly GCA_018340775.1). Lineage (NCBI taxonomy): Eukaryota > Viridiplantae > Streptophyta > Pinopsida > Cupressales > Taxaceae > Taxus > Taxus wallichiana. Next base: position 336,535,521 of record CM031235.1, on the reverse strand, counting down.
TGTGGGTCACAACCGTAGACTCGTGGTTGTTGTGGACCAGCTATGGTCATGCATGGAATCAAGTCCTGATCCCTAGTACCCAATAATCATACGCTTTTTCAGCCTCTATGTTGAGAATCACTAGCTGTGCGATCTTCTCGGAATATCTCACAGGTGTTCTTGCAACTTGGATTCTTAGGCTGGTATCTATGTCTGTGTGGGTGTCTCCTGCATCTGGTTGTGGAACTAAAGGATCACACCCGAATGTTTGTTCTCTTTCGAATCCTTCTACAGTCATGTGGATATTCTTCCTAGTGCAACCTGTAGTTTGGCTGACTTGACCAAAATGTATGTGCTTGGTCGTCTTCTATGTTTAATCCTCTTAACGAGATCGACTGCTGGAAATCTGTTGTTGTTTGGAAGACTTGTATCTTAAGGTTCCGGTCAATATCGATTATTGCGCTATGAGGTTGGGTGAGGCATGATTGGCTCGAAAATGTATTCCATGGGTTCCCTAGGTCCCGTAATTTTCATCTGCAAATAATAAAACAAACTATAATAAAGTGAAATCTAAGTATACTTCTAGCATATATGACTTCCTTTCGTATTTTCGATGATTTAAATGAATTTAAGAAAGCAAACTATTTAAAATATTTAGAATTGACAACTAAACTAATAATTTAAAACAAACAAGATAACCGAGTGTGGTTATTTGTCTATGTAATTTTGTATATCTATTCTAAACAATGAAATAACTAATCTATAAGCAAGATTCTCGACCCTACCTCAGAAGTGAGGAGTGAATCATAGTTTCTCAGAAACTATCAATCCCCCCATGGCTTCCTGGCAATATCGAGAATAAAATTAACTGAAATAAAGCGACTAACTACTCTATTTGATATGATTCGACTAGAACTTTGAAATTTAAAACCTGGATTCCAGCGAAACAGTGGCGAATCCGATGGTGTATGTATGATCTCGTCCCCTCAGTATGATCTTCTCGTTCTTTCTTGTTCACTTGGATCCGAAAAAGCATGTAATGCTAGCACTTAGATAGGAGTAGATTTTGGGATAAGGACAGCTCAAAATGCAGACCGAGAATGCGAGTAGGAGAGGGATAGTGCAAGAGTCACGAGCTTGGCTTATGCGATTCCTAGCGGGATTTTACTGCGAGTCATGCAACGTGAAGCGACCAGAACCTGTGACTATCCTATACGAAGAGCAAAACCTGCAACTTTAATGGCTTCCTAAGCTATTCTGTTCCAAAATAAAGACACTGCTTGCACAAGTTGGATATGTGGCTTACCAACAGCTGGATAAAGCTAACCAGGTATATAATGAATTGAACTAAGAACTCTAAGTCACGGTGAAAACAAATCTACAGCAAAGAGGAATTCAGAGGCAAGCTTCTAACCGGATTGGATGGAACAATAGCACTGCCTGCACAAGATGGGTCTGTGGCTTACCAACAGCTGAGCAATACTAACCAAGTATGAAATAAACTATGCTATCAATCCTCCACTCAAATTCTTCACCATTTGCATGTGCACAAACCATGCATTTATAGGAATTCCAACACTCAAAAACCAAAACCAAATCTGAACTCCTAAACAATAAACAAAGGAAAAACACTATTCCAGGGGACCAAAAACATAAATGCATGCTCAAGTCGGCAAGGAAAGCTGGTGAGTCATGATATTTCACGCGGTTGCGTCAAAAGCGTGTCGGAAAACGTGCACGAGGACCCGCTCGAGCGGGCGGCGATTCATGAGCCCCGCCACTGCTTCGGGCGGCAGTTCTGAGACCGCCGCCCTGCAGGGCGGCGGTTTCGTCACTGAAGGTCAAGAGGCCAAGGAAAGAGGGAAAAAGGGGAAAGCAAAGGGCGCGGGGCTAAGCGGGGCATGCGGGATGTTAACGCATGCTCGGAGGGCTTTTCCGGATCCCGAACACCTTGCGAGGAGACCAGTATCATCATCGGGGCACTTGTTACACTGTTCTGGCAGTACCGTACCCTACAATTTTGGGTACGTACATATTGCCCCCTCGGAGAAGCGTTTTAGCCATGAAGAGGCATAAAACGGTGGGTCCGAGTATGGCAGTCCCAAAATGGGGAGTTAGAAGCTATACCTTACTCGTCCGTGCGTTGAAATGACGCCATCGAAATTCCTGCTACCTGTAAAATGAAAAGAGAACTCAAGTGCAGATAGATACAATAACTTGGAAGATAAATGCTAAAATAGTAAGGAATGAGAACGTACCATTCGTGCGGGGATAGAAACTTACCTCCAACAGTGCTCCAAACCTGCGAAAAAGTCATTTTAAAACGAAACAGAACGATATATATATGAAAGTGGGCCCATTTTCCTATTCATTTGCGCGAGTTGATTTGATTGGTTTTGAGCTCTGGGACCCACGGTGATGGTTTCTCACGCGAGTAGAGTCGAAACGTTCATAGCGAGATCGTGATCATGCCTCCACGTGCGGAACACCGACCTCAGCGATCACAGGTTGGTTTTCTTCCATTTTGTGTTTTTCCCTCTTCAAATTTGAAATGGCAAATTCTTTGCAATGGGGGGATTATTTTTGAAAATGTTAGGTTCAAAAGGTCCATCTAGGGGGCGCCTCTTGGGTAGGCTTTGTTTTTAGTTAAAATGGTCTATTTTTTACACTTTTGGGCTTTTTGGGGTTAACAAACTGGCGGGTTTTGGACCACGACCGCCGCCCACTGACCGGGCGGCGGTTCGACCACCGCCACGATCGGGCGGCGGTTTCTGACCGCCGCCTTGGCGGCGGTTACAAAACCGCCCCTCTGCTCAGGGCGGCGGTTTTGCACAGAATGTAAAAGGAACCTATTTTGGAGACTGTACTTGTACTTTTATCATTTCTATATGCTTTTATGACTCTCTCGATATTGATTAGATACTAACTTGCTCTGTTTTGTGTGTTTTGGTTGTATGCAGGCGAGAGCAGAGTATATCAAATGGAGCCGAGAGAGAGTGTGTGATTGGCTCTCCGGGGTATTGGATGCCCTTTCTCAGGATGAGGAGGATACATTACAGAGGGCTAGCATATTGCGTATATCACGCGTGCCCCATGTCACACCATCCAGTCACATACTTTGTGACTTGTTTTCATATTGGGATGCAGATCGGAACACTTTCCATTGCCGAGGGTCCAATGGTGAGTGGACCATCACTTTGGAGGATGTCTACCATATCTTGGGGTCTCGATCATCGGGAGGAGGCTCACACCGGAGGCAGCGAGGTCTTGAGCACAGATTACACGGTGGGTAGGCTACATGGGGATGCGGCCATCTCTACGGGGTCGAAGAAAGGAGTGAGAGTTCGATCGATTCCTTCTTTGCCCATACCCGTATTTCGACAGAGGCTATCATGGGGATCCTTGCCTCGAGGCTGATCGGGGACAAGGGAGGAAATACTTTATTATCTTCTTGGGCCCCCATCATTACACGAGAGGGGGCATGGCCGGATATATGCAGGGCGCGAGATATTACAGGGACCACCTACCATGACTTATACAGGGGTGGTCCGTTTGCGGGGCAGATCCTTGAGCCACTCGACTCTAGTCATGAGTTGGGTGTACGAGCATTTTATTCCTTATGGCGAGAGGGTAGAGGTGGTAGACCCGGGGGCCGTGAGGGCAGCTAGATGGTCGAGATATGTCGGTGCTTAGAGCACCTCACCGGCCAGATTACCTCCTTTACCACAAAGCAGATATGGAGCGACGTCGTGCTGGCTTATGGCGGCATATGGGGCGAGAGACCCTTACATTGATCTCCTGCTCCACCACAGGGCAGCTTATCGACCGCGTGGGATGGGTGGAGGTACACCCTTTTGGTAGAGTTCCTCAGCAGTTCGGCCTTCCATATGCGGGCATGCTTCCCCCAGCGGCACCAGTTTATAGATCAGTCCGAGGGCCGAGGGGGGCCTAGAGGCCGTGGTTGGACAGCGATCACTCCTGGCACTCCTATTGCAGCCAGGAGGGTAGTTCGGGCTAGAGCCGGTGCGCCTCGGGCACCTTTGCTTCAGATTGCTGCGGGTCCTGCTCATAGCAGCGATGACCCTATAGATATCGACTCCGATTCTGAGGAGCTTACGAGAGGAGAGGATCGAGAGGGAGCAGACACTCGTGGATATTTTGTAGCGAGAGGGCCGAGCAGAGTGCAGAGAGAGAGACTCTAGCTTCAGAGGAGCCACTCTCCCAGGGCCATGGTGGAGAGGATGAGTCAGTTGTGGGGTGACATGTTGCCCCTGCCACAGGAGCAGCTCCACAGTCGGCAGCGGCATCCGCAGCGGGTGCCGGCCCCAGCGATCCATCTTGGAGGCCCGGTGATCCGAGTAAGTTATCCTCTCTTCCTTTCAATGTTTGTCTAATTTAGGATTTGTTTTAATTGCTATCTCTCCTTGTGTTTGTATCTTGTATATTTTTAGCCTCTTGCCTAGTTTCTAATTCTTTTTCTCCTTTGTTTTGCAGAGACTGTCGACGAGTGGCGGGATCTGATCCGCAGGGTATGCACTGATTCCTTGATGATCCCTATGGATAGGACCCGTGCGGAGCTATGTGTAGATGTCGGGGAGCCCTCAGCAGCCGGTAGGCATACTGACGTCTTCGCTCCCATTTGGCACGTGGCCAGGATGGTGTCGACTCTCCATACAGAGTTGGCAGGCTATAGGACAGCCGAGCATCTTATGAGGAGCCATTCTCGTGGCGAGACCGCGGCTGCCCCTTGGGACCCTGAGCCCTCCGTGCATTCAGAGCGCCGGCGTAGCCGGAGCCCTAGGCGAGGGCACGCACCTTCAGAGGGGTCGCGCAGGGGTTGAGAGACTACTTGGCTCCTATGCGTTTTGTACTATAGATTCTTTTGTATATCACGGGCTCTTTGAGCGTTTTGACCATGCCTAGAGCATGATGGCATTGTATATAAACATTGATTATTTATATATATGCATTCGTTTTTGGATCAAAACTTGTCACTTATGTTTTCCTTTCTGTTTCCAACTGCTTTGTGTATACTACGATGTATGTTTTATATGCTTTTAGAATGTATGCAATGGAAAACAGATGATGCAAATGTTTGCTTTCTTTTTGTGTTTCATGATGCTGATACATGATATTTGTAGATATATTGTGATCTTAAATCTTAGCTTCTGTGAGCAATTTGGATACCTCATGTTTGTTTTGGCAAAGTGATGAAAATAACCAGTATGATGAACAGATTAACTTGCCCCACTCCTAACTCCACGCAACTAGTAAGATGCGAGGGCTCATCACCAAGAGCCAAGAAGGGCGCGAGTTATGAAATATGGTGAAATGACAGTGATGAAAGACAGACGAAGCTTTGGTGGAACCAAATTGAAAACTACAAACTTACTCTACCTGAATGACTTCATAGTTTTGGGTGCAACTTGCTTTGCGGTTTATCTAGACTTAGACCCGTAGATGGCCACATAGTAGACAAAATCTGGATTTTTAGGATTTTAACTCTCTTGGAATTTTGAACATCTGATTCATTCGTTTTTGACTCAAAGTTTGAATAGTTTGTTTATGACCTTTTAACGTTTGCATTGTCTAGAGGACCCCCTACACTTTGCCCCATGCTACCTGTAAGAAGCATGGGTTTATCACCGTGGGCAAGGCATAGGCGAGTAAGGGAATTTCCATCCTTTCCCAACCCTACGTCACTAGTAAGAGATGCAAGCTCATCACCGAAGGTTGGTGGGGCAAGGAAATGTGTAAAAATAAAATTTTCTGTTTTAATCACTTTTTGACTTGTCTTTTTGAGTAAGATGTCAGTATATGCTTATTTCCAAAGAGATGTATGTATGGGATAGATGTGACACCATGAAGCTTCTAGAACAGACCTTAGGCAAGACACCTATCCTAAGAAGAAATCAAAGCGAGAACAAACTTGCAGATCTTGGTATGGTTACCATTAGGACTTTGTCATGTTTGATTTTATTTGATAAAAGATTCTGAAGTGATTGATGATATCGTGAAAATGGAGAGATATGATTAGAAAGTTTTGTGTCAACAACATCATGAGTTTGTAATGAATTGCTTTGAGAATAGATTCCTTGATCACAATTTGTGTAAGAACAAGTGGACAAAATGATCCTAATCTATATGAAAATGCAATGTAGATAGTTATACAAGCAGTGCTAGCTGCTTATGCGTAGAAACATTTGAGGTGCAGGGAATTGACTGTTTCACCAAATTCCTCACCTTCTAGCGTGCATAAGAGGTATGCACCATTTCCGTAGTCTTTTGTGACTCGGTATGGGCCCAACCATTTGGGCCGGAATTTCCTTCCTTCGCCGGTCTTCTTGTCGATCCGGCTGTCTAGTCTTAGAACTAGATCACCTTCGTATATATCGCGTTCATAAACCTTCTTGTTATATTGCCGGCACATTCGGTCAGCATAAGCTCTATGCCGCTGCTCAGCATCTAACCTAGTTTCATCTAGGCTTTCTAGTTGGGAAAGACGTGCTTCTCTGTAAGCGTCTTCATCCAGAATCCCTTGTAGTGAAATTTTGAGGCTGGGTATTTTGACCTCAAGCGGGAGAACTGCTTCTGCCCCAAATACTAGCGAGAAAGGAGTTGCTCCCGTTGGTGTTCTTATTGAGGTTCGGTGGGCCCACAAGGCCGGATATAACTTCAAATGCCAATCTCACTTGTTTTCTTTCACCGTTTTAAGGAGAATGGCTTTCAGCGTTTTGTTTGTTGCTTCAGCCTGTCCATTGGCTTGGGGATAATACAAGGAAGCCGTATGATGGCTTATTTTAAATTTACCGCATAGTTCGCGAACTTCTTCATTTTTGAAAGAAGTTCCATTATCGGAGATAATGATTTGCGGGACACCGTACCTGCAAATGATTTGATTTAAAATGAACTTAGCGATTACAGAACCAGGTACAGTAGTAAGAGGCATGGCCTCCACCCATTTGGTAAAATATTCAGTGGCCGTGATTATAAAATTATGGCCATCTGTGGATGAGGGAGAGAATTTCCCTATTAAGTCTAGGCCCCATGTAGAAAAGGGCCATGGAGTAGCGATTGGTTGCAGAGCTTGTGTTGGCATGTGAATCTCATGAGAGAATTCTTGGCACTTATGACACCTGCGTGCAAACTCTATCGCGTCACGCTCTAGAGTGGGCCAAAAATAGCCCATTCGATGTATTTTTCGAGCGGTGGCATGGCCACCGAAGTGGCCTCCACATATACCATTGTGGGATTCATGGAGAATCCTCTTGGACTCTTCTGTGTCAACACACCTTAAGAGCATTCCATCGAATGCTTTTCGATAGAGCACATGCTCTATAATGACGTATTTAGCTACGATTATGTGTAACCGCCTTCTTTGTTGCGGTGTAACTACCTCCGGGTATGTATGGTCCATGATATAATTAATGATATCAGTGTACCAATGGCACTCAGAGATAGCAGGTCGAGTTTCGATGTAATATACGCATTCATCTGGAAAGTCTAAATCTACTAAATCGCCTTCGTCTAATGGGTTGTCAGCTAACCAATCCGTGATGATTTGTCCTTTAACCGATTTCTGATTTACAAATGTTAATTCGAACTCTCCCATTAAGGTTATAAAACGTCCAGCCTTTTTAGACAAGGACCCTTGTGTGAGAAAAGTCCGTAAATGGTCCGTCTTTACCATGACCTTTGTTTCTTGATTCAGCATGTAATGTCTTAGGCGTTTAGTAGCAAAGACTATGGCAAGGCATTCTCGTTCTGCCTGTGTATAGCGTGTTTCATAGTCGAGCAGCGTTCGGCTAATGAAATAAATCACACGTTCTCTCTTGTCATCGTCTTCTTGGGCCAACATACAGGCCAGCGAGACATTGGTAGCTCGCGAATATAGGATTAACGGGCGATCCAGCTTAGGTGGCATTAGCGTAGGTGGTGATAACAGAAAATGCTTAACTGCTTCAAAAGCTTCATTGCAATCTTCAGTCCAATCAATGCTATAGTCCTTCTTGAGTAAATTGTTGATTGGATGAACGGCGAAGCTTAGGTCCGGGATAAATCTCCGGATTGCACCCAGCTTTCCGAGAAAGGATCTGATTCCAGATTCACTCGAAGGTGGGACCATTTCGAGGACAGCCAATTTTGGTTGGATCAACATCGATCCCTCGTGATGATATGATGTAACCTAGGAGCTTTCCTCCTGTTACACCAAAGATGCATTTCTCTGGATTTAGCGTGACTCCATATTCTATTAGACGTGAAAGAATGATGCGAAGTACTTCGGGATGGTCACAATGCTTCTTAGCCTTAGCTAACAAGTCATCTACGTAGGATTCCACGATTTTATGAATTAAATCATGAAATATATAAGTCATAGCCCGCTGGTATGTAGCACCAGTGTTTTTGAGACCGAAAGGCATGACAACATAGCAATAAGTTCCCCAAGGAGTTATAAACGTGGTTTTAGCTTGATCTTGCTCGGATATTCTGATTTGATTGTATCCCGAGAATCCATCCATGAGAGACAAGAGTTCAAAACCAGCTGTTGCATCAACGATAACGTCTATGGATGGTAATGGGAAATCGTCCTTAGGGCAAGCTTTGTTGATATCTCGAAAATCTATGCAGATGCGTATCTTTCCATTCTTCTTGAGAACGGGAACGATGTTAGATACCCATTGGGAGTAGTCAACTGGCTTGATGAATCCTACCTGAAGGAGTTTTATTACTTCCTCTTTTACCATGAGAGCTACTTTGGGCTTCATGGGTCTTGATTTTTGTTTAATTGGCTTTGCATCTGATCTAGTGACGAGGTTGTGCCCGCAATGTGGGGTGCAACTCCTGTCATCTCTTTATAATTAAATGCAAACGCCTTTTGATGTTCTTTAAGAACTTGAGTATGTATTTCCACTTCTTCTGGGGTTAACGAAGAACCTAGTTTCAATATTCTTGGTTCCTCTTCTGTCCCGATGTTGACATCGATTGTTTCTTCGATCAAAGAGGCGTTACCCTCTTCGAACTCAGGTGGTGCTGGAGGTAAATCTAGATCATCCCCGTTTCCTATTGCGTATATGTTAGGTTCCATTTGTGAGGGACGATCCGTTACGGGATTTCCGAAGTAGGAAGACGAATGCGGAATCAGGGATAAATCTAGCATGTGATAGGAGAGATGTAGTGCTGCATAGGCATTTAAGTAATCTAAAGTAGCCGCATCATTTCCAACATGGTCTAGGATGGTAGATTCACTTTCGCTTGAAAGAGGATTTGTCATTGTTTTTATCAATGGTTCGTCACGAATGGATACTGTGAAGTGAGTGTCTTCTAGCTCATTGCTTGGAGTGAAGCGTGATGCTGAGGTTGCTATTGAATCAGCGAGAAGATTTTTTTCTCGCGGGATTGCTTCAATGGATATGAAGTTAAACGCCTTGCTTAAATCTAATACAACATTTTTGTAGAGTTGTAAATGTTCGGCTTTAGTTTCATATACTTCAGAAACTTGGTTTGTCACTAATTGCGAGTCTCCCAGAGGACTCTGATGTTATCAATACCAATTCTTTTGGCTAAGGTGAGGCCAAGAAGAAGGGCTTCGTACTCAGCGCCGTTGTTTGTGCATTCAAAGTTTAACTTAAAAGTGAATGGGAGGACTTTCTCCTCGGGCGAAGTAAGAATTATACCTGCCCCGCTCCATAACGGCATTTAGCTCCATCGAAATGGAGAGTCAATACTTAGCCGGAGTATAGATGTTGGGGCATCTGCATTGCGTTTGCGCACTCTACTTCTACCATACGAGAGATCCTCTGTGTGAGGAACCAACACCTAGAGAAAATCCCATGCCTACTGAATCGAATGGTAAGAACATTGGTGAATCTTGTTCTATCAACTCAACGATTTTCGCAGTAGTCCCTAATGAATCTTGTTTCTTTAGTTTTACCTTTAGGGGTTGGAATTGTTTTGGCTATCTTTGGTAGTTTCAAGATCCGTCGTAGGTATCAACTTTTCCTCGGCTTTGGGTCGAGGGTTTATTAAGTTGGTTTGTTGGAAGTTCAAATTAAGCAGTGCACCCCTAGTCTTTTCTTTAAATCAGCTAGGTGTAAATCGAAAGGTTTTGGATCACCTTTGGCTACAAATACCTTTCCCAGGATGTAGAATCTTACTTCTTGAAATAGCGTGGAAGGGATTGCCTTCATTCGATGTATCCAAGGTCGGTCGAGGATCATATTATAGTTAGTTTCCCAATCTATAATATAAAACTCGGTCAAGATGGTTTTGGGCCCTAAGGTGACCGGCAGTATTATAGTTCCTATCGAAGTGGCTTTAAGGCTATCATAGCCTCTCAAGGTATTTCATGTAGTGGAATAGTTTGTTTCTCCATATCCAAGTTTTTGGAGGAAAGAGAAAGGGACTATGTTAACTGCGGCCCCATCGTCAACCATTGCCCATTTTACATAGTTATTATAAACCCACACTTGCAAGTGTAAGGCTGGGTCACCTCGGCGTGCGATCTCAGCATCTGTGGGCATTTTACTTATTTCGAAGATGAATTTGACATCCTTGTCCGAGCTGCCCCGGAGGGTGGATATCAAAATCTACGTGATTTACTTGTGTTTCGGGAGGTGGAGTGATGTTAATTAGATGGCCTAGACCTAATGCTTCTAAAAGAGCAGCTCTGTGAGGGGGAGAGTTCTTTAGTAAGTCCAAAAATGAAATGTGTGAAAAGGTCTTTGTTAGGTCACTAATTAAATCATAGGCACTAATGGGTTTTTCAACTATTTGCTGACTCTTATCTCATCTCTGGCAGATGACTTGGGCTTGGTTGAGAGAAATACTCTCGTGTTCTTGTTATAGCTTCGATAGGTAGTTCAGCGTCTAGTTCTACCAAACTGACTATCTTGGGTCTCGGTTGAGCTCCCAATCGTGGCGCAACTGACGGATTTAATGAAGTCGAGGCTTCATGATCATTGTTTCCCGTCACTGCACCTTTGTTTGTTCCAGGTTGGATTCAGCCTATTGCTGTCATGATTTGGGAGTGGATCATTAAAGATTTTGAGGGGAGCATTTTGAGGGGAAACTGCCCCTGCGAGCGTATTTGGTTGTGATGAGACGGGATCTGCCAAAAACAAGTCTGTGAAGAACTGTCTTTGTTCTTCTGGCAAGCGTTGCATAAATTTATTGTAGTCGCGGCACGTTCTAGTGTCGTGACCATGAATTTTATGGAAACCACAATAAGAATTGGGGTTGTAATTCCCGTTTTGTTGGTTTGGTGTGTATTGTGGCCTAAAATTCCGATCAAACTGTTGCCTATTAGGACTAAAGTTTTGGAATTGTTGTTTCTGGTTTTGACTTTGGTTTTGATAACCAAATGAGTTTTGGCTTGGTCCTTGCATGGGATTTCGCCGTTGTTGTTGTTGTTGTTGTGGATGGTTAAAATCCACTGTATTGACCGTCGGGGTAAAGTTGTTGTTTCATTGGTTGTTTGTTTGTGACGGAGTATTAACAACATTTACCCTCTTGGGCTGGTCGGTTACCCCATCCGTTGTTACCCCACGATTTTTGTTAAGGATTTTGGGTCCTTGATTGACATTTGTGGTAGTTGTAGTATTTTGAGTGGAGGTGATTAACCTCCCATTTGTTCCGTATGTCTTACGACCACTATCTATCGCTGCTTGATCAATTCGCAGAGCGCTCTCAAGTACCTCATCATAAGTCCTTAGTGGGAACTTCTGGACTTCTTCCTTCACTTCTCTGCTGAGAGAATGAAGGAATAAATCATAGTTCCATCTGATCCATGTTTGGAGCACTTGCTGACGAATAAAGAACTGTACGCCACCTCTGGATGAAATGGGCGACAGATTCATTGTGTTCTTGTTTGATATGCAAGAATTCCCTGATTCCTATTCTCAATAGTTTGTTCATGTCAAAGGCTTTGATGAACTCTGACACGAGTTGTTTAAACGAATGTATGGAAGCTTCAGGTATTCTATAATACCAATCAAGAGCGATGCCTTCCAAGGTTTTGGGAAATATTTTAGCAACAACCCCATCCCAAGGAAGTAATTCTCGTATGGCAGTAGCGTAAGCTTTGATATGCGCGTTTGGATCTCCCTCACCCTTGAACTTGGGAAAATCAGGGAGAGGTCTTGGAAGCATAACGCTTCGTATGGTGAAATCTAAGGGTTCCTTTAGATATTCTGAATACGTCCCTATTGCATAGCTTTCGACCATTGATGGTGGTTGCTGAGGGAGCGGTGGTGGGATAGGTTGTTGATATGGTGCAGCGTATGCGTTGGCAGGGGCATAGGGAGGTCCCTGCGTTTGAGCAAACATGCCGGGAGAGGAGAACATATCTCCTTGTGGGGATTTAGAGTACATGTTTAAATAGGATGGGGTATTGTCAAGGAATGGATTGTTTGACACTAGACCTGGAGGAATAGTGTTAGAGATGGTGGGCCTTGTTGGTGTTTGTTGTGGATATTGAGGAGGCATGCCTAACGTGCCTACTCCCGTAAGGAGATCTACCTGGCCAGAGTGGTATGGAGGATTGGAACTTCCCGTTTGTATGAACGGAGAATTTTGACTTGCCTGAGCCGAGTTCTAACCCTCTCACTCTTTCTACTAACGTTGAAATGACTTCATTTGGTGAAGTCACGGTATTTTGCCTGAGCGGCGTTTGTTGTATACCCTGGTGTTGTAAAGGTACGTGATAGCCTGTCATGAACTGATTGCTATCTTGCCAAGTTTCTCCAAGAATATTTCCTGTATGCAGTGGCATAGAGGTATTTTCTGAAAAGAGATCTCGGGTTGTATTTGTAAACTTCCTATAGGTGGGTACATATCCCGGGAGCGTTGTTCACTCCTAGGATAAGGTATTGATTGTCCATCGTCTAAGACCAGGTATGGATCTGATTGTCTACTAATACGTGGTCTGAGTAGTATTTGAGGAGACGAACCGGATTCTCCGGTAAACGTCATATTGTTTGAACCTGAAGGCTCTGTTTGTTGGGTTCGAGGGGGTTGATCTAACTCCTCAGTTTGAAAAGATGAACTATATCTGATTCTTGGGGTTTGTGTTGACAACTGATTAGTTGAATAGTTGTCGCCCCATACTGAGAGCGAGGGTGATGATTGCCTGTTCTATTGGGCGTAGTATGCCTCGAGACCCAAGAGGGGTCTGCCATATGCATCGAATCCCGACATATTCGGGGGGTATATGAATACCCGCAGAATAATGGGAAGGAGCGAAGGTGATTTGTGAAAGGAAACGTGATATTTATGACTCCGAACAAGAAGGTAGGAAGTTTTATGTCAACTTCACTAATTTCGTTTGATTCACGTCGGGTTCACCAATTTTGTACGCCGGAAAAGCGACGGTGCAGCGTGAGAATCTGCAAGTGACTCTTCCGCGTGCAGACCTCTCGAGGTCGTGCTGAGACAGCCGGTGGGGATGGAATATAGGTAGTATACGGACAGACTAGTTAGGAAATCTAATGTCTTCAACACGCACTAATGGAATTTGTGAATCTAAGGCAAAGAAGGCCCTTCTAACCTGGACCGGTGTGATAGATCGATCAGCAAGGATGACTGCTCGAAGGCTCCAATCAATATCGAGCTCTGGCGTGATTCGATCTATGGGTTGCGGAATACGTGGAAAATGACCTAAGATTGTTTCGTGTATATCTCCTGATAAGGTCATATAGTGGATGATGAATATAATTGACTCTATGGATGATTTTCTGGCCTAGTCCAGAATTCCCTAGCTTCGTTAGCTGTTGTATCCAGCAAGGACAGTTGTTCAATGATAATAGGTGGAAGTGGAGTGGACCGGAATACCAGTGTGCGTAGGCCAGTGTCTATGTCTAATTTTCTTATGGATTCGTTGGGTTGTGGGATTTGTGGGTCACAACCGTAGACTCGTGGTTGTTGTGGACCAGCTATGGTCATGCGTGGAATCAAGTCCTGATCCCTAGTACCCAATAATCATACGCTTTTTCAAATTTCTATGTTGAGAATCACTAGCTGTGTGATCTTCTCGGAATACCTCACAGGCGTTCTTGCAACTTGGATTCTTAGGCCGGTATCTATGTCTGTGTGGGTGTCTCCTGCATCTGGTTGTGGAACTAAAGGATCACACCCGAATGTTTGTTCTCTTTCGAATCCTTCTACAGTCATGTGGATATTCTTCCTAGTGTAACCTGTAGTTTGGCTGATTTGACCAAAATGTATGTGCTTGGTCGTCTTCTATGTTTAATCCTCTTAGCGAGATCCGACTGCTTGTAAATGCTGTTGTTGTTTGGAAGACTTGTATCCTAAGGTTATGTCATATCTTATTTCGCTATGAGAGGTTGGGTTGAGGCACGATTGGCTCAAAATGTATTCCCAGGGCTCCTGGTCCCGTAATTGTCATGCATAAAGCAAAACTAATAAAACAAACTATAATAAAGTGAAATATAAGTATACTTCTAGCATATATGACTTCCTTTTTATTTTCTAATGATTTAAATGAATTTAAGAAAGCAAACTATTTAAAATATTTAGAATTGACATAACTAAACTAATAATTTAAAACAAACAAGATAACCGAGTGTGGTTATTTCCAATAATTTTGTATATCTATTCTAAACAATGAAATAACTAATCTATAAGCAAGATTCTCGATCCTACCTCGAAGTGAGGAGTGAATCATAGTTTCTCGAAACTATCAATCCCCACACTTCCTGCAATATCGAGAATAAAATTAAAAATAAAGTGATTAACTACTCTATTTGATATGATTAAGCTAGAACTTTGAAATTTAAAACCTGGATTCCGCAGAACAGTGGCGAATCCGATGGTGTATGTATGATCTCGTCCCCTCAGTATGATCTTCTCGTTCTTTCGTGTTCACTTGGATCCAGAAAAGCGTGTAATGCTAGCACCGATAGGAGTAGATTTTGGGATAAGGACAGCTCAGAATGCAGACCGAGAATGCGAGTAGGAGAGGGATAGCGCAAGAGTACAGAGCTTGGCTTATGCGATTCCTAGCGGGATTTTACTACGAGTCATGCAACGTGAAGCGACCAGAACCTGTGACTATCCTATACGAAGAGCAAAACCTGCAACTTTAATGGCTTCCTAAGCTATTCTGTTCCAAAATAAAGACACTGCTTGCACAAGTTGGATATGTGGCTTACCAACAGCTGAATAAAGCTAACCAGGTATATAATGAATTGAACTAAGAACTCTAAGTCACAAGTAAAACAAATCTACAGCAAAGAGGAATTCGAGGCAAGCTTCTAACCGGATTGGATGGAACAACAACACTGCCTGCACAAGATGGGTCTGTGGCTTACCAACAGCTGAGCAATACTAACCAAGTATGAAATAAACTATGCTATCAATCCTAAGCAAGCTAACCAAAACACTAAAAATCAGAAGACTCTAACAAGGAAAAATGGTGACCAAAAGCTCCAGCTCAAATTCTTCACCATTTGCATGTGCACAAACCATGCATTTATAGGAATTCCAACACTCAAAAACCAAAACCAAATTGAACTCCTAAACAATAAACAAAGGAAAAACACTATTCCAGGGGACCAAAAACATAAATGCATGCTCAAGTCGGCAAGGAAAGCTGGTGAGTCGTGATATTTCATGCGGTCGCGTCAAAAGAGCATTCTGGAAAACGCGCACAGGACCGCCGCTCTGAGCAGGGCGGCGGTTACAGGACCGCCGCCGCCGCTAGTGGCGGCGGACCGCCGCCCTACGGGGCGGCGTTTCATCATCTTGAAGGTCAAGAGGCCAAGGAAAGAGGGAAAAAGGGGAAAACAAAGGGCGTGGGGGCTAAGCGGGGCATGCGGGATGTTAACGCATGCTCGGAGGGCTTTTCCGGATCCCGAACACCTTGCGAGGAGACCTGTATCATCATCGGGGCACTTGTCACTTCGCAGGTAGTACCGCACCTACAATTTGGGTACGTATAGGAACCAACCCCCTAAGATGACCAAGCACAAAATAAAAAACCTAAAATGGATTATCACTAAAGATATGTTGTTGAAACAACTGATAGTGATCCAAATTCAACTCCAAACACACAAAACCCTCTTCAATCTTCTCTCTCCTAACTCACTCAATCCTTCTTCTTCATGGATTGATTAGGTCAATTACCCTTAGATGCCTACTCTTAAATTATCCTCATACCTTCATACCTCTTCTTATATTTTTCCTAGACCCTTATTCACTCTTCTTCATCCTCCTATAGGTCGCTCATAAGCCCATGGACACAACTAGTCACAAATGACCAAATACACTAGCTTATATACATTTTACTAGCTCAAATCACCCCTATATCATCCATGACCATATATGTCAGTCATCCCAACTCAAAAATAGATCAAAAAATCATATTAAATAACTCAAAGGACCCAAGTAGGTCAAAATGGGTCAAGACATCAAGAAAAAGCACCAAAACACTCAATCAATCCAAAACAAGCTCTTCAAGCACCAACGAATGAACCAACATCTTCCAAGGTCATATAGAAGATTTTTCAAGGATCTATTAGCATCATGAAACTCAAGAAAAACCTCCAAGAATCACCAAAAATATCAGGAAGTATTGAAACATCCATCTCCACCTTGAAACTCACCAAGAAGTAAGCATGTACAAATTAGGTCTTTAAGAACCCATTAATTGGTCCCATAAAACGAATGAGTGCACATAGAAAAAATCATCATCAAGACTCAAATAATATATCAATAGAAATATATCTGATTATAATTTATATAAAAACTCACTTCAAGCTCCAACTCATATTGCAAGACCTCCAACCAAGCCAATCTCTGAAACTTCTCAAAACTGCCAAACATGACTCAAGAACTAGTTTTGAGGAATCTGCTCCAAACACCTCTAAGGTCACTTCCAAGATCAAAAAAAAAAAAAAAAACATCAAGGAAACTTGTATAAACATGTTCAAGCATTAAGAATCATATCTCATGTGAATAAATTCATCCAGGCACACATGTTTCTTCATTGTTTCTTGAGAGACCTAATAGAGCTAATTAGGCCACTAGGGTTTCAACATAAAACCAAGTCATCTGATAAAACCAAGCACGTAAAAACATCATATCAAGTTTCAATCAACTTTCCATGACCATCGATGCAGCTACACCATGCAAAATGACCAAACTCATCTCAAACCTCTAAGACTAGCTTTTATCCCTTAAGGTCAAAAATCGGTAGGGCAAATTTGGAGACCTGTATCTTCAAATTTCCTCACCATACCTACCTGAAAATTTTCATGGCCATATATAACATCTCCCAAGGATTCTGGAATAGTTTACTTTTCATCCCGAAGCTTCCATATCAACCTTGAAATTGTAAATCTTCACAAAACTAGGGCTTTTCACTCACTTCCCCGAAACAACCGGATCACCAAACCACCACAAAAATGAGCTATGAGGAATCCTCTATAACCCTGATGCATCACTTTTTCTTTCCAAGATAATTTGGAGACCATACAATGTAAATCTTCCAAGTCGCTCTAGAAGAAGGGATTTACTAGGGTTTAAGAGCAACCTGACTTCTTAATGATTATTCATAACGATAAGATGTCCAAACTAATTCATTCTTTTTACAAAATATTTTATACTCCATGAAAAAAACCCCTAAAAGTAAAACAAGATGTCATTTCGATCTAGATTTACCTTCTAAAGAACTCGCTTTGGAAAGTTCATCATAACTTGCACAAATCTCTTCAAACTGACCTAAAATTGGCATGAAGCATCATGACTACCTCCTCTATGTATGCCAACACTCATTAATGCTCAAATATACCTACAACTCTCCAGCCACTGAGACTTACCTATGCTTTCCTAACTAGTCTTCACCTTCTTTCTCCATAAGGACCATGAACATGAATGAAACAATTGAGTAGTTTCCTGAAACTCATCATACACATGCTTTGGAACACCACAATACTCTAACCACACTTGAACAATACTATCATGCTCTATTTCTCATGATACTACACCATGCACCATGCACTAGGTCTAAGAATAATACTAGAATGACCTGACCCAGCCCATACAACTCATGAACTAACCATGGAGACCACATGCAAAAATTTAGACACCTTTGCAACATCATGCCAACCTTGTTTGACCTCATGTATACTTCATACCAACTTAGGAAAACTCATACAATGACCATGCCTACTAGACCATGATCTAAGACACCATATAACTTCACCAAACCAAGACACTACTGATGCAATACATCATCATGACACCTCATGGAGACTCATATGACACCTAAACTCCCTTTTTCATCAATGACAACACTATGACACATGGACAACATATATGATGGGGTGGACAAGGTAGAGAGTGGAAGCTATAAGGTAACCACATATGATAATTGTTCTCGAAGAGAGGTGGGAACATGTTGTAGTAGGTGCCCACCAATCAAGATATGAGAGTGTGGGGAAGTTTTGGGAAGGTGAGAAAATGGGTTTTTCATAGTGGATCAACCCATTGAGTGAGGTGAGCCTCAAATGTATTTCTTATGATAGTGTAGATTATGATGTTAAATATATGTTGAATAGATTTCTAATAATGTATGGGATGTGTTTGATTTATAGAGTGGACCATAGTAGAGTGGAACTTGGTGATTGAGGGTGCACACCATAAGATCTTGGATGGTTTCATGGACCTAATAGATACATCTTAGATGGTGGATCCAATATCCGTAATAACTAAATATTCATTTAGTTCATTTAAACTTGTGGGAGAGGTAACTCACAAGCTTCAGAGTTATATATATACCTAGGTGGTGATGAGTACATGAGATATAAATTCCTTGCGCATGTCCTTCTCCAAGAATAGGAAGTACCGACATGAGAGAAGGAAGTAATATTTTGAGATGCACATGTGGTGGATGTGTGCCTGTGATTGATGCTACACACTATGGAGTTGGATATTTAGGAGGCTAGAAAAGAGGGAGATGCTACAAGAACTCATTCTAGAGCCACATCTGAAATGAAACTTTTCTCCTCGACAAAATCTAGAATACTTTGACAAAATATCTGATTTTGGAATCATGATATGTTTTATATATGATAATATGGTTTAAACTAAGAAATATAAATTGAATTACCAAATATAGTTAACTAATATTAAATTGATATTAATTTTTAAAAAACACGGAAATTAAAAATATTAATGGTAAATAGGTGGGACACGTGGCAAGATTCCGCAAGTATCCCAAAAAATATTGTCCTACGGACTTCAAGTTCCTAATAAACTGAAATATAAACATCTTCTCGGTTACACACCCTGTCGATCCCACTTGAACGGTCTAACCAACTTGCCAAACTACTTAACAACCAACTCGGAAAAAATAAATTTAATACTTGGGAAAAAGTGTTAAAATGCATCCTCGCCATACACATGTAGGTATTCCGGTGAAATTTAATGAGATGGGGCTTATGAAGACTCCAGACTATAGAATAAACTTTATTACACATATTTTCGTGTCCTGGATAGTCAACAGTCAAAGAATCAAGGATACGTGGTGATAAATAAATGGTAAGGATATTTAAATCCTAACACTACGAAAATTCATATATACGTGGCATTTTTCTATGGGTTCGCACTTTGTAGTGGATGTAACGCCCATAAAATTCTACACTCCAACGCCATGATAAACCTCATTAATTAATTAGGAAAAATTACGAAATTTTTTTTTAAAGGTTACCAAGTCAACACACTTTAATTACGATTAATTATTTCCACATATTTGTAAAGTAATCGTATCCAAATTAATAATTAAATATTATTAATTAATTTTCCCAAAATCAATCCGAATTTTAATTCTCTCTAAGGTTTCCATTAAATTCTATTAAAAATATTGGCTAATTTAAACTCATTATTTTACTCGTTAAAAGGATCCTCTTAAGTTTAATAAAGGCTAGTTCCTAAGTTGGTCTAAATTTTCTTCCCACATTAATTTAATGTCGACACTATCCATTAGGCATTTAACTAAACATTTTACCTTTAGTTAAATTAATCCTTTTTTAATGATATCAAAATACCCATGCACAATATCATTTATTTAAATAAATCCCTATAGGAAAATCTCATTTAATTATTTATTGATTCATAGTAAAAGGGGTTACAACTTATTCTAACCCACTAAGTGGCCCCATTCACTTAATACCCATACCCTTTTATTTAAAACCCATTCCCATAAAATTCACATCACTTAAAATTGTAGGGACAATTCTCAACCATTGGATTAGATCTATTAGGGCCCTTAGATCTAGGTTTGACCCAACAAGCCCTAAAAATCCTTATGGGATTCTTTTATGCACTTTTGTCTAATTTATTTTCATTTGCACTTTTGCAAGTTTAGGAGAGTGGAGGTGGAGGCCATGAAAGCTTGAGGGGAAACCATGGAGATTTTCTTTAGATCTAATCGGAGGAAACCCTCCTCCATTTTATTATTTTATTGCCTCTTAGGGTTTGTGGTTTCTCATTGGAATGTGTGTGTGTGTGTGTGTGTGTGTGTGTGTGTGTGTGTGTGTGTGTGTGTGTGTGTGTGTGTGTGTGTGTGTGTGTGGGGATCGGTCTCAAAACAAAACAAAGTGTTGTGAAAAGAATGGCCACGTGGGTAGAGGATTGGGTTTAATACATATACAGGGTGGGGGAGAGGCATCGCCCCACCTTACCCAATTTTTTTGGTTTAGGCTTGGTTGCCCAAGTCTATATTTACTACCCAAAAAAATTATACAATTTTTTTGTTTTATACATACTTTTTTCCATTAAAAGGGTAGGTCGATTGGTATAGACCATTGGTTTTAGATTTTATTAAATTAATTATATATATATATATATATATATATATATATATATATATATATATATATATATATATATATATTTTTAATTTGATATATTTGTATCTCTTTTTTTAATTTGATTATTTATTATTTTGTAACTAAGATTCAATTGAATTATTAACATATAGAAACACCAAAATGCATACATTTTGTATAACAATATGTATTTTTAGATATGGTGAGGATGTTGGATCTATTGTTAAGGGTAAACAAGTAAGGAATAATAGTCTCTTTTTTTTATTTAAGAACATATAGATGCTCACATTGTTTAATATCACAACACAATAATATCACAATGCAATATAAGAACAAGTATGTAAGGAATATACCCTACCTTGCCATATAAAACCTCCAATCCTTAGTAAAAACCTTCAAATTCAAGCCCAAATCCAAAAGCAAGCTCCCAAGCAAAAGTCCAAGCAATTTTCCAAAAGCATGCAAGTCTAAATGAAAACATGTAACCCCCAAAACTCCAAAATGGCTTCAATAAATAGAAAATGTGGTAGGATGCCACATCACTTCTCCTCCAATCCACCTCACCAAGTCAAACACAAGGACCAAGACTCATAAATGAGTGGGTGAGGATATGACAATTTTCCTTCCACACACAAACATCCACTCCATACCTCTAAGGACACAATTAAAAGAATTTGTAAGAAAGTGCAATTAATTTCCTCTTTTCTCCTTCAAAACACATAATGAGGGCTAAAATTAACCCCTCACATCATAGGTATGGTTGGTAGGTGATTTTAAGAGGTAGGGGCAAGCATAACTTGTCCCACAAGCCTCTAAAAATGGATCCAAAGTCAAAATTTGAGATTTGAAGGATGGGGTTGAGTGCACACAATAAAAATCAATGAAATACATCAAACATTAATAAGATAACAAGGACTATCTACCACATTAAATGTCCACATAGTCACATCTCAATTTAACTTAACCACATGATTAATTAGCTAAACAAAGCACATTACTTAAGCACTAATAAAGTGAGCATACATTACAATAAATAAATCACATACACAACTAAATAAATAAAATAAAGAAAAATAAAACAACATCAAAACCCTTGGTCACACATGAGGTTACCCCTTCCCATGGGGACCTCCAAGCAAACACAACAAGACACATAACACGAAGTTGCCAAGGTGACCTTGTTGCCAATATCCAATATTCCTCCATTGTTAGTCTCCTAACCCCTCTTGTTGTTGTGATATAATTTCCTACAACCAATCAAACAATACCCCTTCAGCCTCAAGGACGCATAAAATACATCAAGAATAAAACATACATACACATCATCCAACAATCATCATATACGAAGCTATGTCATCATCATCAAAATTAGAAATTTCTATCAATTATTTGAAATCATGAACATCTCAATTTTTGATAAGTCATATCATCAATAAGATCATAAGGTTAGTCCAACATCCAAATATAATCATCATCACCAAAATCCAGAGTGTCAGTATACAATGAAACAATACTAAATCATCATCTATCAATGTCTACTAATAGTCCATACCATCTATAATATAAGTCATAACATACTAATAATGTCCATCTATCAATGTCTGCTAATCAAAATATAACAATAATGTCCATGTCTCTAGTCCACAATAATAAAAATCATAGCAAGATAATTTCGAAGAGGAGTGGGCACTACAAAGGAACATATAAGACATAAAATCATTTAATAACAATATGTTCCGTTAAAAACGCATACATACATGGAGCATTCTGAATAGCTCACTTTTTGCACTTGATATGGTTATGACCGAGGATAACAACATGTGAAAGAACATGGACAAGTTTTATTGGCTTGCATTCTAACTAAATGAAAAAAATTATAAACAAAGTAGTGGGATTGATGGATTAACCCTATGGGTTAACAAATCACAAAACTAACAAAAGACTCGACAACAAAAACTACGACAAGACTTGGAGAATTTTTATTAGTTTGGGTTTTCGTATTAGACAGAGAACAATTATCAAAAGTATGACTTAGTGAAGAGCATGGAATGATCTCATTCTTTTGTGCTTCACAACGCTCAGAAGGATCTTAACAAAATATTGACATTGCGAAACTACATGGAACATTCTGATTGGTTAAAGCTTTGCAAAGGCCATAAAAATTTAACAAAAATTTGACACAACGAAGTTACATGGATCATTTTTATTAGGTCAAACTTCACAATCTTATATATTGTTTTGGTGTCAAGGTAGACTTAGAATCACAAGATTAACCATATCTAAGGGAAAATTTCGGGTACACATCATAAAATATAGGAAATACAACATACATGACCAGGAAAGATAGAAATAGATAATTCAGCCCAAAAACACTATTAAATTGCAAGACTATACTTTAAATATGATTAATTACACACATACATTGTTGGTATATATTAAATCATACGAATTCTCTTTAAAAATACTTACATATCTAAAGTTACATATTTCATTAACTTATTTTGTGCAAACCCACTGCTCATAATAATCAATTACGTAAAATAGAAAAAATGCATTCACTCACTTATTTATCAATATAAACCGAAGAACTAACTTCTTTCCATTAAATTTTCCAATAGAATTTACATACCTTTTACAGAGATTTACACAATTTATAGAGAGAGAGAGAGATTATATGAGACAATGATCAAGAATTTTAGTACAAAATTCCAATGCACATACACATGTAATAGACACCATACTATGGCCACACTATGAGAGGAATGTGTTATACACCCCGTATATGTTCACCTTGCCTTGGCCAAAACCATCCAAGTTTATACTTTCTACCTCGCTAGGACACCACTGGTGCCCCCTCTCTCTTCCCACCACCTTCCTATACCGAGTCACCTTGAATTTACTTTCATAGACTCAATGTTCTTTTTCTTAAAAATACTAGAAAAATTCAATCCAATTGATGTCCCTCTCGAATAATTCACATTCCTTTTATAAGACTTCATTGGTAGTTATGAATCAACATAATGGTTTCAAACCCTTCCATAAATAAATTAAGCATCTTTAATCAATTTCTTGGGGTATTCATTACATCAATAGCTTATTATAATATGTTTGCTTAAATGAAACTTGATCTTTAACAATCCATAAGTATTTAATTCTTTTTTAAAGCTTAGGGCATTTAGTCACATAACATTTCTCCCCCCTTGAATTAGCTATTATCCTTGGTAGTGCCAAATCTATTCTAAAAATCACATAACAAAACACAATTCATTAGTTAAATAATTCAGATATTTCTCTTTTAGAAATATTCTTTTTCCCATGTAGCACTTTCAACATCACAAAAATTCCATTTTACTTTAACCTCTTTAATTTCTTTATTTATAATATTCTTATTTCTTTTATCTAGAATCAATTCAGGTTCAATTTTGAATTCACATGTAGGCTCAATAACTATATTTTTCCAATCAATAACATGGTTAAGCATCATACACATATTTTTTTAACAATCTTACATGAAACACATTATGAATTCTAGATAATTCAGAGGTAAAGCAAGTCTATAAGCAAGATCTCCTATTATTTTTAGAATTTCAAAAAGTATGCACAAATAGCGAGGAGCTAACTTAGCATATTTTCCTAATTTCAAAGAACTCTTCTTAGGTTTAACTCTAAGAAATACTTGATCACCTATTTCAAATTCTCTAATAGATCTTTTTAAATCAGCCCAATGTTTATACCTATCTTGGGTAGCTTTCATGTTTTGTTTTGCTTTGTTTATAATTTCTTCCATTTCTTTTAAATTATCATTGGCATACCAAGATCTATGTTCAGGATTTGACCATGAAATAGGAGTAGTACAATTCCTACCATACACAACTTCAAAAGGTGTCATTTTGGTTGTAGTATGATAACCTTGATTATAAGAAAACTCAATTAAATGCAAATATTGTTCCCAATTTCCAGTTTTTCACATGTATACATTCTAAGCATATATTCTAAAATTCTATTTATCCTTTCAATTTTCCCATCAGACTCAGGATGATAAGTAGTACTAAAGCTCAAACTAGTACCCAATTCATCAAATAAGGATCTCCAGAAAGAAGAAGTAAATCTAGGATCTCTATCAGTTACTAAATCTTTAGGAAGACCATGCAAACAAAATATTTCCATAAAAAAAAAAGAGCTATATCGAAGCAGAGGATTTTATTTTGGTTGGTATGAAATTTGCCATTTTTTCAATCTATCAACCACAACAAGAATAGCATCATGACCATTATTTTTCTTATGTAAACTTGTAATAAAATCCATAGTAGTTGATTCCCATTTCCAATCAGAATATACAAAGGTTACAATTGACTAGGTTTGCTACATTGTTCAATTTTAACATTTTGACAAGTAATACACTGTTGTACATTATTTATAATGTCTTGTTTCATCCTAGGACAAAAAATTTTGACTGACAAGTAAGTCTTTTGAAAACCAGAATGTTCAACTATGGGAATATCATGAGAATCTCTCAAAATTTGTTGTCTTAAACTAGGAAGATTAGGAATACACAATCTACCTTTATAATACAACAATCCATTCACACCAAGTAAATAAGAAATAATCCTATCCTTTAAATGCACATTTGATGTTCCATTTTTCAAACCAAAATACAATTCATGAAAATAACTATCATTAGGCAATGCATATTTTATTTCTTGTTCAAATTGAATTCTTTCTAAGGACAAAGCATTTGCAAACATTCTTTTTCTACTTAAATCATCTGCAACCAAATTTTATTTACTAGGGACATATTGTATTTCAAAATCATATTGACTTAGTAATTCTACCCATCTTCTTTGTCTCATATTTAATAAAGGTTGAGTAAAATATACTGCAAACCTATATGATCAGTTTTCAAGACAAATTTGTGACCTAATAAATAATGTCTCCAAATTTTCAAAGCATGAATTATCCCCAACAATTCCAAATCATGAGTAGGATAATTATTTTCAACAAACAACAATTTCCTAGATCCAAAACATACAACTCTACCATCTTGCATTAGTACACAACCAATACCAAAACCACAAGCATAAGTAAAAACAGAAAAGGTTTAGAAAATTAGGAATACATAACACAGTGCATTGGTTAAGGATTCTTTCAACTTATTAAAAGAAGCTTCACATTCCTCAGACCAATGATATGAGTTACTTTTCTTTGTTAAGTCTATGAGAGGAGTGGCTATTTTAGAATAGTTCTTAATAAATCTTCTATAAAAACCAAACAAACCAAGAAAACTTCTAATTTCTTGTACATCTTTGGGTGTATCCCAATCTTGTATTGCTTTTACTTTAGAAGGATCTGGTGTAATTCCTTTTTCAGAGATAATATGTCCTAGATAGGAGACTTTAGTTTTAAAGAATTCACATTTACTTAGCTTACCATATAACTGATGTTTTCTTAAAGTTTTAAGCACTATCTAACATGTTTCTCATGTTCTTCTTCATTTTTGGAATAGATCAAAATATCATCTAAAAATATAATCACAAACACATCTAAGAAATGTCTAAAAACATCATGCATCAATGTCATAAATGTGGCTGGAGCATTTGTTAATCCAAAAGGCATAACAACAAATTCATAATGACCATATCTAGTTCTAAAAGCAATTTTTGCAATATCAACATCTTT
This sequence comes from Taxus wallichiana var. yunnanensis, assembly GCA_018340775.1. Lineage (NCBI taxonomy): Eukaryota > Viridiplantae > Streptophyta > Pinopsida > Cupressales > Taxaceae > Taxus > Taxus wallichiana. The sequence continues at coordinate 336,509,020 of CM031235.1, read as the reverse complement.
TATTCTAATTTGATGATATCCAAAACATAAATCAATCTTAGAAAACATTTAGCACCATTCAATTGATCTAAAAATCATCAATTCTAGGAAAAGGGTATTTATTCTTAATAGTTAGCTTATTTAACTGTCTATAATCAATACACAATCTCATAGTACCATATTTCTTCTTAACAAACAATATTGGTGCACCCCAGGGAGAAACACTAGGTCTAATTTTCCTTTCTTTAATAATTCAGTCAATTATATCTTAATCTTAGCTAATTCAAGTATAGACTGTCTATAAGATGATTTTAATACTAGTTCAGCTCCGTGTATGGGGTCGATAACATGTTCTACATATGTTCTAGGTGGAAACTCTTCAATATCAGAAGGAAAAACATCCATAAATTCTTGACTACTAGGATGAACATCTATATCTACTTTAAGCTTATCATTTTGAGTAATCAAAGCACAGTAAAACTTTACATTTTTTCTTTAAGACTTATTTTAAGTTAAACAACAAAATAGTTTTTAAAGTTAGTTGTCTTTTAGTTCCTTGCAAAATATGAGTATTTACATATTGGTCTTGATAAAAACTTGTTTATTTTCACAATTAATAAGGGAATGATTCTTTTTAACTAGGTCATCCCTAAAATGGCATCATACTTGACCTAATTTTAAGCACATGAAAAGATTCACTAGATACAATATTATCTATTTGAAAATATAGATCTTCTACTAAAGCTCTTGTTTGCCTTATTATTCTTCCATCAACCATTTCTACAACTACTGGTTCAATTTTTCTAGAAAAAAAATTCAATTTTTCAACTAAATTAGGAGATATAAAACTATGACTACTACTTGAATCAATCAAGAAAACAAGGGTTGCATTATTAATAGACCCTTTTACTTCAATCGAGACATTTTCTTATGTACAATACCAATATCAATAGCAGGATAAACTTTCATATTTTTATTCCCTTCCTTTGGTTTATCATCAGCTTTCTAGTCTTCTTTTTATCCCAACTTTTATTTTTTTAGGACAACCCCTAGCATAGTGGTTATCTCCACAATTCCAACATTTAATTTCCTCTAGTTTAGTTTTGACATACTCTTGTTTCTTTTGTTGATTTCTAATCTGAGTATTTTTGCACTTAACAGTTTCACTAAATGGTCTTTTTCTATCCTTAAAATGAAAATTATAGTTATTATTCTTGTAATATTCTTTATCTTGATGAACCATAGTTTTGTATTTTTCAAATTATTCTGCAATTTGAGCAGCCTCATCTACTAAAGTCGGTTTTCCACACCAAACACTAGCCTTATATTCTTCTCTTAGACCATTTATAAATCTAACAACTCTGTCTGTTCTAGAAATAAAAGGCACAAATCTATTTAAGTTCTCAAAGGCTTGTTTATACTCATTGACAATTTTAAAACATTGTTTTAGATCAAAGAATTCATTTTGCCTTTATTGTAAGAAATTTTAAAATGTATACTTTTCTTTAAACAAATTAAATTTACTCCATGAGACCTTATGAGCTTTAAGTTTTTCAGATCTTAATGTGTCTTCCCACCAATTAAGGGCAGCATTTTTCAATTGATAAGAGGTTATTTGTGTCCTTCTTAGCTTATTAGTTTTCTGCAATTCAAAATATCTCTCTAAACTAGATAGCCAAGTTTCAACTTGTTCCCATGTTCCTACTTCCCCAGCATATTCAGGAAATTTTATTTTTCTAGCAAAGTTTTGTATGTCTTTAGAATTCTTGCTTGAACTTTCTTGCTTATTATCGAAGAACTAGAAGAATCAGAGGATTCATTTGCTTTATTATGAATAGAATCATCATCTGAAGAAGAGTATTTTCTCTTTCTTATTTTCTTTTCAAATTTATTACTTTTATCTAATTTATTAGACTTATTAGTTTTATCAATCATAGCTTCTACAAATTGTCTTTCAATGTTTCTAATTGTTCAAATAAATAAGTTACTTCCCTACCCAATTGTTGGTTTTCCACTCTAATTCATTGTAATCCATGTCGTTCTGTGAATCCATTCCATTTACATTTGATTTTTCTATCATTTTGTGTATATACACAATTTTATCCTTGTGAGAAAATCACCATAATATTTGTCTAAAATAAAGTATATCATCATCTCAACATCACAACATAACATCTCTAATGAGGATAATTAGCTCTGATACCAAATGAAATGCAACTTTTCTCCTCAACAAAATATCCGATTGCGGAAGTCCGATACGTTTTCTATATGATAATACTATTTAAACCGATAAAGATAAATCAAATTACCAACTCTAATTAGCTAATATAAACTTGATATTAATTAAAACAAACATGGAAATTAAAAATATTAATGGTAAAAGGGTGGGACATGTGGCAATATTTTGTGAGTCTCCCAAGAAAATCTTGTGCTATGGACTTTAGCTTCTAAAATAAATCAAATATAAACATCTTGGGTTACACACCTCGGTGAGCCCACTTGAATGGTCCATCCAACTCACCAGAGCTACTTAAAACCCAACTCAGCAAAAATGAACTTAATATTGGAAAAAAGTGTTAGAATGAATCCTCTTCGTACACTTGTCGGTATTCCGAAAAATTCAATGAGATGGGCTTAAGCGGACTCCAACCTGCAGAATAAACTGTATTGCAAAGGTTTTCGGATCTAGATGGTCAACATGTCAAATAATCAAGGATATGTGATGATAACTAAATGGAAATGATATATAAATCTTGACACCGTGAAAATTTGTATATATGTGGAATTTTGCTATGGTTTCTCACTTCACAAGTGGAACATACAAGACATAAGATCATTTAATAAAGCAATACGGTCTGCATTAAAAATGTACATACATGGAGCATTAGAAATATCTCACTTTTTGCATCTGACATGATTATAACCGAGGATAATAACATGCAAAAGAACATGGACAATTTCTATTGGCTTGCATTTTGACTAATCGAAAAATTCTAAACAAAGTAGAGGGAATGGTGGATTAACCCTATGGGTTAACAACTGTCAAAACTGACAAAAGACTGACAATGCAAAATGTGACAATATTTGTAGCATTTCTATTGGTTCATGTTTTCATATTAGATAGAGAACAATTAGAAAAATTCTAACTTAGTGAAGAGCATGGAATGGTTTCATTGGTTTGCACTTTGCAATGCTCATAAGGTTCTTAACAAAATATTGACATTGTGAAACTACATGGAATATTATGGTTGGCTAAAGCTTCACAAATGCCATAAAGATTTAACAAAACTCTGACACAACGAAGTTACATGGATCATTTTTATTGGCTCAAACTTCACAATATTATATATTTATTTGGTGTCGAGGTGGACTTAGAACCACGGGATTAACCGTATCTAAGGGAAACTTTCAGGTACACATTATAAAATACAGGAAATACAATAGACATAACCAAGAAAGACAAAAACAATAGATAATTCAGCCTGAAAACACCATAAAATTACAAGACTATACTTTAAATATAATTAATTATACACATACATTATTTTCTATATTAAATCATATGAATTCTCTTTAAAAACAAACTTGCATATATAAAGTTACGTATTTCATTAACTTAATTTCGTAAACCCACTTTTAATAATCAATTACGTAAAATAGACAAAAATGCATTTACTCACTTATTTATCAATATAAATAGAAGAATTAACTTTTTTCCATTAACTTTTCCAAAGCATAATTTACATATATTTTATAGAGATTTACACAATTTATAGAGAGAGAACTTATCTTAGAAAATGATCAAGAATTCTAGTACAAAATTCCAATGCACATACACATGTAATAGACACCAGACTATGGTCACACTATGATATGAATGTGTTATACACCCCGTGTATGTTCACCTTTCCCTATCCAGACCATCCAAGGTTGTACTATGTACCCTTGGTTAGGACATCACTGGTGCCCCTCTCTCTTGCCCACCACCTTCTTATACCTAGTCATCCTTGGAATTTACTTCCACAGACTCAATATTTTTTTCTTAGAATCGCAAGTAAAATTCAATCCAATTGACGTCCCTCTTAAAATAATTCACATTCCTTTTATAAGACTTCATTGGAAATTATGAACCATCACAATGGTTTCACACCCTTTCATAAATAAATTAAGCATCTTTAATCAATTTCTGGGTCTTCATTACATCAATAGCTTATTACAATATGTTTTCTTAAATCAAACTTGATCTTTAACAATCCATAAGTCTTTAATTATTTTTTTAAAGCTTAGGTATTTAATCAAATAACAACATCATGAACACAATCCCTACATTCTACGAGTTAGGCACCATCATCTCAAAACATTAGATGACCTTCATCCGAGTGAGGGGTTGTTTGAGAGATGGTTGTTATATTTTGAGAGATAGATTATATATTATGTACAAATGATTCACTTTGATATATATATATGAGATAAATATATATGTTTTGGTGATGTCATGTGTATTTCATGTTGATGTATGATATATGCTTACTTTTATGATTTCATTTTCTTATGTGTGCATAGATGTAAGAACATTCATGACTAAGAGAAATGAAATGATAAAAGGTTTAACTTTATAGAATAGGGAAAGTGTGTAAATGTTAATGGGATGTGGACCAATAAGAGTACCATCCCAAGCAATAAGATATAACCCAAGTAGGAGATGATAATAAAATAATGACCAAAATATCCAAAAGTGGGAAATTTTGGTTGTAGAAACCCAATAAGGAGATATAAACCCAAGTAGGAGATGGTATAGAATTACCAAAGTATCCAAGATAGGAACAAAGGGCCATAAAACCCAATTGAGATATATAAAACCAAGCAAGAGATAGTATAGAATTACCAAATTATCCAAGATAGGAAGTAATGGCCATAAAACCCAAGTGGGAGATATATAGTGATATATCGGTAGAATAAAGTGTCTCAATGATAACATGTAAATGATTGACATGCATCATTGATGATGTCATCCACATTGTGTAATATTTTATGATGAGTATGAATCATGAGGTCCTTTAGGTTGTATTGATGATGTTGATACCATGATGGACTTATGATAGTCCGGAAAAGAGAGAATTATCAATCCAATCGAGAGATATGTTTGAGAACATCATGATGGATATCATCAATGGGGGAATAATTATTATGGTGAGAACTAGATGATGGCATAGAAGTATGTGATGGATGGGATTGAGACTTATACTTAGGCACACAAGGGGAAGGTTCCTAAACATGGAAATTTTGTGAGGTAACTTAATAAGAATCACATGTATCCGAGTAAAATACATGATGAGAACAAAAGAGTCATGTAATGCAAGAGGGTTGTATGGATTTATTTAGTTAGTCTCATTTGAATTCCACTTTGAGTTTCTTTAGATGTCATTGATAGGATCTACAATTTAAAACATCATGCCTAGGAGCTTCATGCCACATGCATTATGGTTCAACTACATGAGGGTGGGATAGGATCCATGATGACAAGAAGATTTGGTGATGATAGTATAGAAATTAGTTTCATAGTGAGGGGAAGGAGTGGGAGATAGCACAATGGGAATTGTAAAGGGGCTATCCAATGGAGAAGGATGTGTCTTGAGCATCAAATCACTAATTACGGTAGTGTAGTTCATGATATCATCCTTAGAGTCAAATTCAAAGTAGGCATCATCATCATCCATGAGGTAATTGGACTTAGGATCGAAGGCCATAGGCATGTATCATGGGAAGATAGTGATATGTTGATGCTATGACTAAAAGTAGAGAGTATTGATTCATGATAACAAAGTACTTCCTCATTCTTATACTAGGAATAAACTGCTAAGAAGGTATCATTGGGAGAATAATAATAATCATTAAATTAACTATAGTGACATTGATAGCCATGAATCAATAATAATTTCACGTTGATCGGATGCTCTACAAGAGGATACTTAATGTGAGTAATGTTGATAGGGATGTAGTTAGCATCCTTCTTACGTAAGTGAGGTTGTAATGTAGGATGTAATTGTGAGATATCAGCATCGGAAGATGAGGTTTTGATCCTAATGTTGATTTCATTAAGCTCATCATCATCATCTTAGGATGACCAAGTATAACTATGAATGGAATATATATGATAGTTGAAATTTTAATATTCCTAAAATGTAATGGTGAGTACCTCTTGAAGGGTTAGAAATTTGAATTTCCCACATTGTTGGAAGAGGTCAAAGTTCCAAGGATTAGTTTCACCTTGTAATTTATATAATCCCTAAGTGTGTGAACTTAACACATAGGTAAGTAGATGACATGATTTCGTGTATGTGATGATTCCATGGTTGATCTAGGAGGATATTATAAGACAAGGGAAGTTGAAGATTATGAATTTGACATGAAAAGTGTGAGGAGGTATGGTGATAATAATCCAATTCCAACCCATATGAGGGAATCTATATAATATCATAAACCTTGACACATACTCCTATTGGATTTCAAGTTATCAATAGAGGAACAGAGTGTCTTGATGAATTCAATGGAATAAAAACATATACTATAGACTTCATCTATGAGGACTCTATCAACCTTAGTGTGGACAATATGAATTGAGATAATTAGGGAGGGTCATTTACATGAAATATAATCTAGTTGAGGATCATAGAATCAAGAGGGAAGTGAATGTATGAGGAACAGTCGATAGAAATGGATAGATCTTCACATTGAAGTGTAATTCTCTTCCAAACCATGTAGGGAAATTTCCTAACCCAAAGTGGGTGGAAGATGGATGTCCATAGTGAAGAGTGTTGACATGAAATGTTAGTGGTGTTTGGGTGAGGTACAAATGATCTCCAAGAATGGGATTTGAATTGTACGGTGACAGAGTTTTGTAAGAGGGTCCCAATCTTCAAGGATAGATTGTGTAATAGTATGAACCTAGTAGGTTCATTATCAACTAGTTTTGTAGAAGGATAACTAGTAGAAAGTTCCAAATTTATATTTTTCTATCATTTTGATAGGATCGACCATGGTAGAGATATATTTACAAGGTTTGATGTCATAATGAGTGTCACATGTGGAAACAAACAAGATCAATCATGTAGGTTAAAAAGGGTTGATGGTATTTGGAAGATGTTATGATTCCATAGACACAATCAATTGTGAAAGAGTTTCTAAAAATGGGGTGATGGTGTTTATCTAAAATTTAAGATTAGGAATGGAATTCTATCCATGATATTTTTGGTGTGAAGAGCATGGATAGATGAACCTATAGGATTTATCCTAAATAGTGGAAGGATATGAGGGGTTTGATATAGGAGATAATACACTTGGTACCATCCATATGAACTAGTCTCTCCATGGATTTAGTAGTAGAGGGATATTAGGTTTCGATAAAATTGGTAGTGGTATTATTACTCAAAACAAGACTAGGATTAGGTTGTTCAAAATTGGAGTGATCAAGAAGTGGATTGTTTTATATTTAAGACATTCATTGGTTTGATGAACTGCTTCATGCCCATCATATTGTTGGGATTTATCATGTGACCTGATGGTTTCATATATCCTTTCTTGAGTGATTTCCTTGTGGTAATTTTTTTCCAAGAAGAGATTATAGGAAAAATATCAAAGGGAGCAACAATTATCATAAGAATTCCCCTAATTATCATGCCACCACCAAAATTTAACTTCATCATATCATTTAGGAAGAGGTTGAGAATGGTCTACAAGCATGGTAAATGGTTGGGGTAGACATCGTCTCAAACCTTCCTTAGAAAAGGTTGGTGACAAGTTAGTGTGGGAGGAAAAATGGAATTACCTTGTGATTTCTAGAGGTATATTCATCAATTTTATAAATAGTCATATTATAAGAAGTTCCTTAAGGTATAATATCTATGAATCCATAATCAATAAGATTCTTGAAACTAGGAAGCGTTAGGACTTAAATGTTCTTGGGTGGTTTTTTCGTAGAGAAGGTTTTTTAATTCCTTTATGAGGTAATCTTGGCATTTGGATTGATTGAATGTTTCTTCCAAAGTGGTAGGGGAAAAGGATAACACATTGTTTTAAAGGCAAGGTTCAATTTCCCTAAGGAATAGCTAAAACAAACTCCATGTAAGAAAGATTATGTTTAACCTTAGTAGATAAGGTATTCCAACATTTTATGAAAGATTGGGAAGAGTTTTAATCTTCTTGTTTACAATTGATGAAAGCATTGTTGTTCTTTTTAAGAAGATTGTGGTACTTAAATTCATTTTTAAGGTAGTCAGGAAGCTTTCAAGCTTGAAAATGGAGTTAAGAGGAAGAGTATGGTACCAATCCAAGGAATCTCCCATAATTGTTTTATCTAAGATTTTGGTGGATCATAAGAATTGGTTTTGACCCAAGCTTTGTGTATATTGCCAAAAGCCTTGATATGGAAGGTAACTTTAGTAGAACCATCATAAGTGATGGAAGGAGTGATGCCTCGATGTCCATAGAATCAATGTAGGGATTGAGAGACTCTCTTTGAATGGATTGAAGTGCCTTGTTATGGATATGAGGTTGGGAATGGTGCTCTATTTATTCCAACTAGGAGAGGAGTGGATTGACCTTATTTTTGTGCCTCAATATTCTACTTGAGGTCGACTAGCAAGTTGAGTTAGATTGGTTAGCATTTGCAAGCTATGATTTACATCCACATTTTATTTTTGAATTATGTGATAAATTAGTTATATGATGAGTTAAGTAGGATCGGTATTTGAAGTAATATGTGTGTTATTGGTTTGATCAAGATTCACTCCATTTGGAGGAGGATCAATATGATTGATATCTAAATCCAACTTCTGAGAAAGATAGTATTCAATGCACTTGTGTAGAATTTTGGGTGACTCCCCTACATACTCGGAAATTGTTGGATAACTTTTTTCATAGTAGGAGTATAATTAGAATCAGGGACATCTTAAAATTCCCCCTCTTCTTCAATATCATGGAAATGGTATGTACCTTTAGATGTGGAGATTTTGAATTCTTAATGTTAGCTCCTATAGAAATAAAGTTAGTGTAATGAGGAAGTAGCTTAGTAAAACCATCATCCTTAGGATTATTTTGGTTGCACAAAGATGGCTTAACAAAGGTTTAGTGGAATCACCGAACAAATACTTTGTTGTGAAGCATTGTTGGTTGAAAAAGGATTTCTAGAACAAAAATTCTAATGGCATCACCATGCGGGAAGCTTGTACAAGGGGTTGATGGAATCAAGTGATTAGATGTGAAATTGAAATAATTTAGAATGGGACCGGTCATGAAGAGATTTTGTATAGGGGATGATGGTGTGTGAAGAGAAGGATCAAATAACATATAGAATTATTCATAAAACAAGGTTCTACATAGGGATGATGACATCCGAAGAGAAGGATAAAAAAGCATATAAAATCAGACATTAGGGTTCTACATAGGGGATGATGACATATAAGTATGAAAAATAATAAAGTAGAGTGAATCTATCCTAATTTAGGGAATGGTAAGGTTCATGTCTCATTCACCAGAATGTATGAAGGAAAAAATATAGGTTCCTAGTTGGGTTCTCAAATGTAGGGATCCAATCTAATTCTGACACATAATGTAGATACAAAGGTGCTCAAGGAGTGTTAGTGCTATAATTATATAGGATAGTGATCCTATCCCTAGGATACCTATAGGTTTTAAAGGCCTATATCTAAGATAAAGATAGGTATCCTACTATAATTCATAGTACAGGGTAATCAAGGGGTGGATTAAGTAAATGTGCATGATATAATAAGACAATGCAATAAATCAAAGAAAACATATATCTATGTTATTTTATAACAATGCATGACCAACATACAACATGTATAAGATAAAATACTAATACTGGTTTAAAATAATTACCTCGCAATGTGGGTGTGACCATTGATGCATAATAATTGATGAGGCCATAAATTGGCCATAAATTACCATTATTTTGTCCTTCCAAGTTACCTTTGAAAGTGGATTTAAATGTAATCTAGGAACTTATAGTTTTCTTAAGATAGAATATAGGATATATATCTTGTTCATTCTTTAGAAATATTTTGTTATCTATCTTGTTGACTAATCCTATTGATTATTTGGGAAAAGATGCAAAGTCTTGTGTATGCAAGCCATAAAGGAAAGATAATGCTAGTATTGGGAAAAGTGGAATTGATCATGAATAGTACATTTAAACTCAAATATTATTTCATATTTATATTCCTCTTGAAAAATTATGCAAGTTCAAAAATAATCATCTCAATCCGAGGTCGCATGCAAAAGTTGTAGTTGTTTTAAGTTAGCTCCGGAACTCACAGAGTTAGCTCGGACTAGAGTTAGTTCCGAACTCATGCATTTAGTTCCAGAACTCACAGATTTAGTTCCAGAACTTGTATAAATTGAATAAAATTTAGTTCAAGAACTTTCAATTCATTGACGAATCATATTTAGTTCCAGAACTTGCATAAAAAGAATGACAACTTTAGTTCCGAACTTGCATCAACAGAATGACAATTTTTGAGGGATTGTGAAAACTCAGAGATTCCAATGGGAAATATGAGAGATATTTTTGTTCATAGAAATGTTTTTAACAAAAACCTCATTCATATTTGCTACAGGTGTATTACCAATGAAGAAAGATCTAACTTTTAGTGAGTTGTAGTCCGAGGAAACATGTATCGATGAGCACTAAACGTTCCATAAACAAACATAAAATTCAAATGGAAAATCTAAGAGAGGTTTTTGTTCATATAAATTTTTTTAACAAAAACCTCTTTTATATTTGCTACATATAATACTAATAAATATATATCTAACTTTTAGTGAGCTGCAGTCTAAGGAAAAGTGTATCAGACGAGCACTAAAAGTTCCATAAAAAGAAACAAAAATTCAAATGGAAAATATGAGAGAGGTTTTTGTTCATAGAAATGTTTTTAACAAAAACTCATTCAGATTTGTAACAAGTTTTACCAATGAATATATATCTAACTTTTAGTGAGCTGCAGTATGAGAAAAAGTGTATCAGACAAGCACTAAAAGTTCCATAAACAGAAACATAAAAGTCAAACAGAAAATATGAGAGAGGTTTTTGTTCATAGCAATGTGTTTAACAAAAAAATCATTCAGATTTGTAATAGGTTTTATCAATGAAGATAAATCTAACTTTTAGTGAACTGCAGTCTGAGGAAAAGCGTATCAGACAAGCGTCAAAAGTTCCACAATCAAAAACAACAAAGTCAAATGGAAAATCCAAGAAAGGTATTTGGTCAAAATCATATTTTGAGAAAAATCATCCTTCCAATAATGTATAAGAATAAAATCATTATGATTCTTGTTACCGAAAAGCAAGGAGAAGATTTGGGAGCAAATCTTCTTAAAATAAGCTAGATAAGATTTCACTTCAATAATATATCTCTCTCCATATTTTATGGAGATGGAGATATTAGTTTTAGGATCTGAATAAAGATAATATTAGATTATATTTCCTAAAAGAAGGAGTTGGTTGGATGCATGAATTATAAATACAACCTTCCACACTGAGATATGTAATTTTTCTTTCTCCCAAGAAATAAAGATATGTTCTTTCCTCTCAAATATTTTATAGTTTTAAAATCAGAAGTATGATTTAAATCCTCTTCCAAGAAATGAGTTGGCCACTCATTTCAAGGAAGATGGATATGTGTATTATGTTTATGTTTATTCATTTATCTGTAATTCATTTTGTTGTATTGTTTTTATTTTTGTATTGTGAAAATTCAATCACAGAACCTATAGGTGTTTCATTTAATTATGTTTATTTCCAATTCAAGAAATTTCAATTTATGCAAGTGTGTTTAAATTCTTACAAGTTTGATTTCCTTCATGCAAGTGTGATTTATTTTATGTAAACTTTATTTCTGCAAGTGTGTCTTTATTTCTGCAAGTGTGATTTATTTTATGTAAGTTTGGTTTGTGTTTAAAGGAGTTGCTTTCCAAGATCTTCTTCTCTTAATGCATACAACCATCAGACACCAGCCCTAGATTGACATTATTAATGGTAAGGATTGACGACCCTCAGCAATCATCTCCAAGGACAACAACATTGAGAGATAATCGGTATGGGTGGAGAAGGGAAATCTCAACAAGAATATCCTTTGTCCTAACTCACCATGGTAACCCAAATGTAAAAGAGGTAGGCTCCAAGACTCCAAGACCAATAAGGAGGTGGGAAATAGTGTAAAAATATGTGAGCTACAAGTGCCTTCATGTATGATAAAATTGATTGTTTGGTGGTGATTTTATGAAAATATGGTGGGATATATATACTCGATGCCATCACACATGGGAGACGGCATCGGCCATGAAAAACTAAAAAATGACATCATCACCCATGGAATATGGTGTTTGAATTAGGGGAAACCTATGGTTAAAAGGTGAAAATCATGTGAGATGAAGGCCATAAATTAAATAGAGGTAAATTAGGAAGGTCTAAGGTGATCGAAAGTAATGTGTGAATAAAGTGAAGAAATAAGGTAAGGATAAGAATAATAGTGGCATCTCTCAAATTATATGGTCTAGCCCACTTAACCAAGTTTAAACACACCCCAATCCTAGTAGGTCCCTTAAGTGCTCATAGAAAGATGCATCAACAACCCCTACACAAAATAAATGGTTAACAAGTGTTAAAACTAAGGTGTATACAATGTGTAGTAAGAATAGTTGATCCATCATTTGAGTCTAAAAGTAATCGTGTACAATATAGTCACTAGAAATATCAATGTCATTCAAATTTTAATACACAATCCATGTGTTATGAGTAGTTATAGTAACATGTGGCCTTTGTTGTGTATCGGGAAATTACATTGGTGTCTTGTATGGGTCATGCTCACAAGTTTGGTGTACTACTATAAAATATGTAGTAAATAAATTCCAAATTATATCCACTTGACTAGAAATTTATTAATTAGGGTAACTAAAGTAATAGAATATAAATTACTTATGGTTAACGCATTTCCTAGAAGAGTGAGAGACTATACGAGGAGCGAGAGAAGGCCATGTAGAGCGTACACAAGGCTAGGAAAACTCACTTAGGTCTAGATCATTTGGGATAGAATTTTGGAGTCTAAATAAAAGCATGCTTGAAATGTTCTTATGTATGTATCGTTAATGATAACATATTTTATGGAAAATACTTTAAACAATACAATCTATTATCCATGAAAAATCCCATTGTATATGTTTTCTCTTAATTTTCTAGTCTATGGTCAAATTTGTATCATATTTAGATAAAACGTGTTTTGAGATAAGTGTGATCATATGCAAGGTTTCTAAAATTTCCTTTTCTTCACATGTATCCCGGTGATATTAAAACTAGATTAACATAATTAAGAGGATCTAAACGTGTTTAGAATAATAATTTCAAAATAACATATATAGAAATCACAATCCTAAATTATGGAAGGATGATATACTTCTCAAAAAACTTATAGAAAGTAGATAAAAGTATATAGGGTTAAGGTTAATTAATGAATTTTTAGAGAAATCTCTGGTGAGATAAGATTTCTCAATGTTTTGGGCTAACTACAAGACCCTTCGTCAGACGGAAGGATTTTCATTTCTACAATGAAAATTTAATACAATAAGTAGACACTAAATCACGCACTTTAGGCATTATTTAGTCTCGGTTTTATACTACTATTCATATCATTTTTGAGTGAAGAAAGTACTAATTAATCCCCATCTTTTGGCATTTTATTTTTCTATCTATCGTCATTCGACCTTCACCACATACTTGTCCAGTATGTTTCTTTCATCTTGTGTTATTTTGGACTTGACTAGGGCACCCGTGCTAGTCTTGAGGGTGCCAACAGTGCCCCCGGTCCCAATCGGGCATCCCGATCCTTTTTACACTTTCCGTCACTTTTTGGGCACTTTCTAGCCATTTGAGCTTTCTATATTTTTTGGTGATTAGCCTTTTGAGGTTAATTACGAATTAGAACAAGAGAACTATATAAATATAAAGTTATGAGACCATAATGAGGTACCTATCACTAAGCACTAATATCATCATCTAAGGTTGCATCCATCAAAGGCTCCATTTACATCCATCTAGCTCCATCACAAGGCACGAGGTTGGTTCATCTACATCACATTGCATAGGAGGGAATTTTATTCTATTCCATCCACTATTCTATTACATTTTTATACACATAGTTATTGCTCGTTACTTTCACAAAGTGTGACTGACACAAGAGCACCTAGGGAATGATTACACACACAAGCACATAGAACTACATTAGGTCTAAGATGTAGTGCAGTGCTCAATTAGTAAGTCCACCATTTTGGCCACTTTGAGAATAATCGGCCCCTTCATATGCATTTTTATTTTTTAGGGTTTGATGTTTGTTTTGGGTTTTGTAGGTCTCATCTTCATTTCTCGGTTTCCAACAACATATCGTGCGGTCCAAAGAAAGCTAGTGTGACAAGAAGAGAACACAGGAAATCACTTAGCGACACCTTAAAGGAGGTTTGCAGAGATTTTTCACAAACCAAAGTTCCCGTAACTTAGACTAAGGCACCCACATGCACCATGATCCTCTCCTAGGCACCCCAGTTCACTCAGTTGCTCGAAATGTACTTCTTGGGACGTCAGCACAATCATTTCCTCCTCTTGTTTCTCTAGCAATCTTTATGACACAATCCAGTGAGCTCATCAAATCAGCTAAGCTCTTTCCAAATCTTCTTGGCATGTTAGGGTTTACATTTTTACTTCCTTAGTTGCTTGGGTCACTTTCTATATTTATTTATTGCTTTTATTTACTATTATTTATTGTTGTTCCTAAATTAGATTAACTTAATAATTCCACATTTTTAGTTAATCATTTTGGTGACCCCATGTCTTTTATGCTTTGGATCCCCATCTTTCTTCTATCATGGGTTGTAAAGTTCCTCAAGTTCCTTTTTTTGATTTTCTTAAATTGTATCCCGACTATCAGGTTGTTCTACAAAAATAACTAGACTCTATATGTCATCCTAAAAATATGCACCGAACGAAATACGTCCTATTCTCCATCGTTTATCCGATGACCTTATTCCTAGTGTTCCTCCATCTAATCAGCCCCTAATGGAATCAATTTGAGATATGCATGTTCCGTTTACATTTTCATTTCCATTACATGTTTTTTTACTATATACATGTGTTTTTACATATATACATGCGTATTTGACTTCTTGATCATCTTCTCCTTGCAGTCGACCATATGAGAAACAAGTAGTCAACAACAAAAACAACATTTTGCGGCAGCACACACTATACTAGCCATGTACGTACATTACACACATCAACAAACAACACACACATATCTGCCCTAGGTTCACTCTCATCACTTTTTTACACTTTTACATATTTATCTTCCATGCTCCATCATATTTTTGTCGCTCCCCACTTTGTCTAGTCCTTGATTGCATTTTCTACATCACCAGTACATGGAAAATAGGTACACATCTCTATCTACTTTATGATACCGAGATTTCGCTCACCAATGTAAAGTGGGAGGAAATGTATACACTAAATCATGCACTTTAGGAATTATTTAGTCTTGATTTTATACTACTATTCATATGGTTTTGAGTGAAGAAAGTACTAATTAACTCCTGTCTTTTGGCCATTTTATTTCGCTATCTTTCATCATTCCTTACCTTCACCGCATACTTTCACATGGTTTGTTTCTATCATCCTGTGCTATTTTGCACTTGAATAGGGCACTCGGGCTAACTTAAGGCACCAACAAGTGCCTGGTCCTTTTACACTTTTTGTCCACCTTTTAGTTGTTTGAGCTTTCTATATTTTTTAGTGGTCAACCTTTTTGGGGTTAATTACAAAATTAGAACAAGAGAACCATATAAATATAAATCTATGAGACCATAATGAGGGACCAAGCACTAAAAACTACTATCATCATCTAAGGTTGCATTCATCAAAGGCTCCATTTGCATCCATCTAGCTCCATCACAAGGCACAAGGTTGGCTCATCTACATCACACTGCATAGGAGGGAATTTTATTCTATTCCATCCACCATTCTATTAAATTTTTCTACACACACGATTATTGCTCATTACTTTCACAAAGTGTGACTAGCACAAGAGCACCTAGGGCATGATTACACACACAAGCATATAGAACTACATCAGGTATGAGATGTAGTGCAACACTCAGTTAGTAATTCCACCATTATGGTCATTGAGGACAGTCTGACACCTTCATATGCATTTTTATTTTTAGGTTTTGATGCTTATTTTGGGGTTTTGCAGGTCTCATCTTCATTTTTGATTTCCAATGACATATCGCACACCCAACGAAGCTAGTAATTGACATGAAGCAAAAAAAGGAGATCACTTAACAACACCTCATAGGAGGTTTGTAGATATTTTCATAGACCAAGGTGCCTAGAACTTAGACTAGGGCACCCATGGGTGCCATGATCCTCTCCCAGGCACCCCAATCCACTCAAATTGCTTATATCTATACTTCTTGAGACTTCAAAGCACAGTCATTTCCTCCTCCTATTTCTCCATCCATCTCTGTGACATAGTATAGCAAGCTCATCGAATCAGCTAAGATCTTTCCAACCCTTCTTTGCATATTAGGGTTTACATTTCTACTTCCTTAGTTGTTTGGGTCACTTTCTATATTTATTTACTATTATTTATTGTTGTTCCTAGTTTAGATTAACTTAATAATTCCACATTTTTTTAGTTAATCACAATATATATTATATTTCTTGATGTATGACCTTTTATATTCTTAGAGCCCCTTGATTATTTTATTTTTATTAATTTCATCAATGGTCTCTAGTAATTACTTAAAACAATTGTGTTATCTTTATTAAAGTTATTGAGGATTTTTACAATTTTGATTGCCTTTTACATTTTGCGTTCATTCTAGCACTTCAATTTCACAATTAATCAAGTATCTTATATGTAAATTTGGTGTTTTGGATTAGAGGATTGTTATGCTAGTTCATATTTCACAATTCATTCATGTAGAATGTTCGTGATGTGCTCCTTAACTCTAGTTTGTAGAATGTATTGTCTTCCATAAGAGCATGGGACCGAGTAAAATTCACTATATAGTTTTGGGTCTTGAGGGTTCTTTTCCTTATCCAAATTTTTCCTCAATGTTTCCAGGGAGTAAATACAACTTTTAAATCCTTCCTTATAAAACATCTTGCAATCTTGTCAATGAGGCATTGTATATAATGTAGTTTAATCATTGGATTTATTTCATCCTCTCAAGTATTTGTTTCTTTTCATTCTTGTAATATGGGTCATTTAAATGATCTTTGAATTTTTTTCATTATATCCATTGCAATGAAACACCCTTGTTAATTATTACAGCTCCTATCGTAAATTATCCTTATCTAACACTCTTATTTCCTTTATTGTCTTTGTGTTTGAAACCTCTGATTTCTAGGTAGGGTGGTGGTGTGAATTAATGCACGATATAGAGTTCGGTATTTGTTTTCTTTATATATACAGTGCGCTAGGAAACCTTCTTGTTTTCTAGAAATTAAGACATCTAAGAAAGGAATTTTACCCTCAACTTCAGTCTTAATTATGAATTGGATGTGTTCATAAATCCCAAATGTTGAGATTGCATAAAACAAAGTTCGGTATTTTTGTAACAAAGGGCCAACATAGATTTGTGTCATCTATGAATCTAAATCACCATTGAAGTTTGTGTATAAATGAGCGAAGAGCCCAATTCTCAATTTCCTCCATGTTTAAGTTTGCTACTAGTAGGGACAAGGAAGATCACATAGCTACTACAACTATCTATTCAAAGACATCACCTCTAAAAGTGAAGAACATAGATCCTAACATATTTTAAAGGATAGAGAAAGGAAAAAACACTCTGCAACTCTTGCGATAAACTGAGTCGATCTTCTAGGGTTTCCCCTTCTAAACATCATACCGCGGCCTTTCTGGGCTTTACGGGAATTTATTGTTATAGTCTCTCCTAGGTTTTCTTTCCCTCTAGGTGTCCCCTATATAATGACCTCACCATATTCAAACCCGGTTGTTTCAACCACGGCAGGAGATAGTGGAGTGAGAAATGGTACCACCGTGAAGCACCCAGAAGTTTGTCCCAAAGGTTTTTCACAAGGTAATCTCTCTCCTCCAGATGTAGTTCTTCCCATTCTTGAATTTAATGTTGTTTGTCAATGGTTAGAAACAGTTTTGCCTCATTGGGTATTTTTGGGTTGAATCCCCTCTAAAAGCATGCTCAAATCCTGGGCTAACACAATCTGGACCCCTCATGGGGTCCACTTGGATAGCATTCAAAACATGACCAAGGGTTTCTTTCTTTTTCGTTTCTCTAACCCTACTAATGTGCCCAATATTTTGGCTAAGCAAGCCACTTGGTATGTCTATAACTCATTGCTTGTGTTAACACCCTGGCATAAGGACTTTGTGGTATCTGAATATACCACCCTTAAAGTGCCTATTTGGATTGAATTTCCTGGTCTTCCTTTGCCATGTGTTCATTTTCTACCGCAAATTGTCACTTCGCTTGGGCGGGTAGTATGCCTAGAAGCTGATAAGTTTTACCATGCTCATCCCTAGAAGAGTATGCATTGAGATTGATCTCTCGTAGGATCTCAAATAATTTGTGGATATTCAAATGGGTGATAAATGCTACTCCCAGTGGGTCATGTATATCAATCTACCCAACACTTGCTTCAGTTGTCAAGCGTCGATCACAAGATCAGATATTGTCTACTTTATGTCCCCCATAACCAGTCAAACCCCAAGAAAAGGAAGTTTGGAAATTTTTCAGGGGCCAGCGAAACAAGAACAAATCCCAGCAATCCAAAACTTCTGGCTCCATGGCCATCGGGAACCAGTTGTTAAGAAACAATTTCTCAATAGTTTGGCTAAGGAGCCTACAACTTGTGCTAAGGAACCAACTGCTATTGTTATTTCAGCTACCCCGTTACCAAATTATTCCAGCATGCACCTTGCGGCGTCGATTCTCATGGACCAGGACGATTTTTATTTCTCACATCCCCATCCCACATTTAATTCCACTATTGTTTCCAAACAACTCACAAGGGCCTTCCAAACGACCCCAAAGTCCATCTCGCATCTCTTAGGCCCATAGCACAGCATGTAACTGGACTCCACCGAAGCGGAATACAACATTGAGTATGTCAAACGAAAAAAAAATGATCTGTAGGATTTTGTAGCATAATGTTTCTCATTTCTTGCACAATGAATATGATGCCCTTGATGGCTTGGAGGATGGGGATATGGCTCTTGGCCAACATTTCCCATTAATTGTTTATCTTGGAATGTTAGGGGTCTCACAGGACTCTGTCATAAGTATGTGGTGCGTGAAACTTGACAATGATGTGCAAATCGGACGTTTTATTTTTGCAAGAAGTAAAAATTACAGGTTTTTAGTTACATATGGTATAAAAATCCATCTTGCGTGACAACTTGGATTTCTATAGCAATCATGAAGCAACACGTGGGGATTAATTTTGTTTTTGATCCTAAATGGCGCCCTTTATTAATTGACCATGGAATTGACCCCACCAATCATGTCATATGGGTCCTCTTTAATATTGAGGGCCACCATTTTGGGCTCATTAATATTTATGCCTCGAATGATGCAGCCGAAAGGGCCGATCTATGGTGGTGGATAGCCAACTTCATTACCGATGCCTACTGGGTAATAAGTGGAGATTTTAATGTGGTTGAATCCCCAAATGATAAATGTGTCCACCTGCCTGTGAAGTGGACACTGGTGAAAGGGAAGCATGGTAATTCATGTGAAATAAATTTAGATTCTTTGATCCTAATGCATCTTGCTTTCCCACCTCTGTAACTTGGTACATGTGGTCCAATCTTTGTGGAGGGACAAATCGCGTCCTTAAACAGCTTGACAAGGCCATGTTGTTAGCTCAAAACATTTTTGAGTTTGATAGCATTTATTCCATGTCAGTGGAGGTTATGCCTAACTTTGTCCTTTCGGACCACTCTCCTATACGATTTCGTATCTGTTGGCATGATGTGTGCCCATTTTTTCATAAAGGACAATTCTTTCTTAACACTTCCTTGATGCAACATGGCCCCACTGTCAATCATATCAAGCGGATTTGGAATTTAACTCCACAACCCAATCACTGTCAGTGATTTCATCCACCTATGCAAACCAATTGGTTACAATGGTGGGAAGATGTGCTAACTCAAACTACCAGATTTCTTAGAATCTACGGCCACCAACTGAAAAAATTTGGCACCGCTCATACACCACTAACACCTCAACTCTCAACTAGGTGATGGTGGCACTTCAAGGTGATCCCTTCTTTGATGCTCTGCAACTACAAGTTGCAACACTCGCATCAAATCCAAATTATGGATAACTATAATGCCAAAGGCGCTCAGATCCAGGCTCAAATGCATTGGCTCAAGATTGGAGATTGGGTCTCGAAATAATTCTTTCTTTCTCTCTGTAGAAAAGCCTTCTCAACAGATCCGAGCTATCATGGACAATGGAGCTCGAATTACGACCCACGGCTTATGTTGCATACCTTTGTGTGCAATTACAATCTTGTATTTCAATCTCAAACACCCTCTGTAGCTCACCGAGTCACTCTTAACCAATTTTTGGGGTTGTGCCACATAAGGTTTCAAAGGCTTAAAAGATGATCTGCGCAAGAATTCTCACCATTAATGACCTCTATGAAGCCACTATGCAAATGGCTAATGATAAAGCATCGAGCTGTGATGGTTTCCCTTATGAATTCTATAAATCTCTTTGGGATTATGTTGGGCAAGACCTTCTTCAGGTCTATCTTGAAGGGTTTCAAAACTAATCCCTAGGGCCTCACATTAATAAGGGAAACATTAAATTTATCCCTAAGAAAGGAGATCCCAACCAAATCACTTGTTGGCAACCGATTACCCTACTGAATGTCTCCTACAAAATCATTACCAAAGTGTTAGCTCTATGATTACACAATCTTCTGCCTATTATTATTCATCTAGAGCAAACAGGCTTCATACAGGGGTGTTTCATCTTGATAACATCATCATAGTTTGGGAAGGCATGGAATGGGCTCATAGATCTCATCAGGCCGCCATGTTTATCAAGATTGAATTTGAGAAGGCTTATGATCGGATTGAATGGCCTTTCATTCTCGCCATGCTTCAGGCCCTTAGCTTTGGACCCATTTTTATTCAATCCATCAATATGCTCTTTGCAGATGCATCTACTCAAATTTCTATCAATGGCCTTAGCTCAAATCCCTTTGTACTTTTCCTTTCTATCGACAAGGCTGCCCTCTTACCCCCGCACGTTATGTGCTTTGTGGCAACCAAAGGCTTTGGTTATCTCTTACCCATGCCAAAGTGCAAGGTCTTGTTCATGGAATCTTTCTACCTGATGAGCCCAATTCTTAACTCCTCAATGGGCATTTTACGGATGATTCCTTCCTTATGCTTATCGAGGATGAGAAATTTTTGCAATGATATGAAATACTTGGATACTTTCTACCTAGCTTCTATCTCATCCATTCAATGGCAAAAACTCAATGTTACCGCAATCTTTCCTTCCCGCGTCGGAATGGCTTGCCACATTTGACTGGAAAATTTTGCAACAGCATGGTGAGATTTTCAAATTTCTAGGTATTCCTTTTTCTTTTCAAGCCTCCCGATTGATCTATGGCATTATGTCATTCAACGGGTGGCGAAAAAACTGGAATATTGGCTTACTAGGCCTTTGTCTCTGGCTAGAAAATTCCAAATTTTCTCTAAAGTTCTTGCTGCTACCCATGTCTACTACTTGTCTTGTTGGGTTCCTTCCAAGGCCTCCATTCAAAAGCTTGAAAAGCTTCTCAAATATTTCCTATGGGCTAATGCTTCTACTGGAAAAGGTTTTCATTGAGTAGCATGGGATATATGTTGTTTGCCTCGCAATTCTAGAGGCCTCGGGCTTATTCACATTCAGCGCCAAGGGCAAGCTCTCTATGCTAAGTGGATTATCAAAAGCATCACTGGCCAAGAAGCTTGGAAAGTTCTCATATGAAATGGCTTAAGGGAAGGATCTCCCTATGACTGTCCTGCATGGAAGGGCTTAGGGTTTGTCAATTTTCTCATCACTCATGTGCCTGTCAAAATTGTTGGCACTTTTGTGCTTAAAAGTATCTGGAAAGCGTGGGAATGTGTCAAACCCTAGCTTTTATGGAAAGGGGATGGATTTTACAATGGGTTATCTCTTAACCAACAATCTCTCTGGTGGTCACCGATTTTTCAATCCCAAGATCAATGCTTAGTAAAGGTCCCGGGAATCTTCATGCTCAAATTCTTCAAGCGTGGAATTCACACCATCAAGGACTTCTTCTGCAAGAACACACAATCCTGGTTATCTTGGCCGATTTTAAAGCTTTGTTTCAGCTTTCTAACCAAGATCAGATACTTTCAATACTGTGATCAATTTGGTTCCTGATCACATGCTACATAAGATCGCTTTGCATTCCTCTCACCCTTGGTGGACCAGATTTGGAATTGGTATGTTGATACTCCTTTCTATAACTACAAATCCTGTAAAGGCTATTGATGGCTCTCGTTCCATCGCCTTGGTGGACAAAATTAATACTCATTAGGGAATTCGCGCCACTCTGTCCACCTTGGGAAGATGATTTGAGACTATTTGGACTATATGTGTGGAGCCCAAAATTACTCATTTTATTTGGTGTATTCTACACCAAGGCATTCCTATTGGGGCTTATCTTGTTTAAATTGGGATTTCGGTTCCCAAATGCCCCTTCTATGGGCATCCGGAAATGCTTTTTCATATCTTCTCATTCTTTCCCAAAGCTCAAATTTCCTGGAACTTGATGAATACTTTTTCTTTCCCTCACCGCCCCACTATTTCACTTGACAACATATCCTCTTGGGAGACACTCCCAAACTTCTACCTATGTTTACCCAAATTTGGCATGTTTTCAAAGGGGAGATTTTATTTTGGATATGGAAAGAAATAAATTCTTTTTCTTTGCCAAGTCTGCAATTTATCAATCTTTCTCGATATAATAAATCTATGGTGATCTCCAATGTACTCTTGCAGATTCAAGTTTAAACAAACAAGGTAGCGGCGGAGGTGAACCACCTCCGAGAATCTCTTTGTGACACCGAGGGAAGCCTCGTGTAATGTTTCCCAGTGCCTCCATCTCCCACCAGGTGATCCTCGCCTTCATCCCGTGGAGACCAACACAAGTGATCCCAGCGTCGTGCTTTTAGTCACACCCGCCATTCTCCAGACCGATTCACCGGCATACTCACTCGCTAGTGCGCCATCGTGGTCGTGGCTTACCACCACACTCCTCGGCCACACTAGTAGGGCTTGGGTTCACCACCTCGGCAGCATGGGTGGGGTTCTCCACCACATTTGTCAGCTCACCAGAAGGGTTGGGGCTCTCCTTCTGCCGCTACTTCACACCAGGCCGCTTGGCAACCTCTGCCACCCCTGCCATCATACGAAAATTCCCTCACCCCAACCTCACCATTCCTACGTGCATGGAAGCAGACCCGGAGAAAGAACTTGTTGTTGGATGGGAGATTCCAGAAAGCTGGAAAAGATTTTCTTGGTTCGGGGTGGCGGATGATCGAGGATCTTCTTACCTCGGGCATGTTTGCAACTAATGTTTGATTTTTCCTTTGTTGTCTTCTCGGGGTGATGTTTTTGTTTTGTTGTACTGTTCTAGTCTCGACCTAGTTTGACTTTTGATTTTCTAGGGTTGGCCTAGTTTGTTCGTGGTTTTGGAGCGTGCTCTCATACCACCCGCATTTTTGTTGAAAGTTATCTTGTATCTTATTACATTAATATAATATAATATCTTTTTCATCAAAAAAGTGAAGAACATGGAATAGATATAGAGTTCCACTAATCTCTTGATTTCAAGTGTGGTAGTTTGTCCCACTATTTCAATGGCTTCATCAATGGGGATTTTCGTAAATATTTAAACCACATCAAAACTTACCAAAGTAAGTCTTCAACTAATAGCTTCTCATTTTTTATTCTATCCACAAAATGAGTAGAGAATGTCACATTTGATCTCATTTTTCTTGCTTCCTTCATCACCTTTTTCATGGGATTGTGATCAATCTTCCATAGATGTCCATGTATTTTTTGGTCATAATTTGTTATATCAATGGCATTTCCCTTGTCTGCTTTGACTATGACGATTTCTTTATTCTTCTTTAATTCCCTTCCTCGTGAGTTTTTCAAATTTATGTACATGGTTTTCTGACTTCTCCAAAGAATAATAACTACTTTTAGGGTTGTATACATTTTTATTTTTGTCCATCTTTGGAGTCTAATAAATTAATTAATTTTAAATTTATTTTGAAGATTTTAAAAATGTTTCCATGAGCTATTTTCTATTTTATTGTATTTCTAATTTGACCATCGTCAATCCCAATTTTTTTAAAATCTCATTTTTCTCATGCCATAATTGATGTTTGATTTATACAAACATGGGGATGATGTTATAATCTCTATATCTTTTTAGGATTAGGGTTTTTCAACATATTCACCAACTTTAGCTACATATTGTATAGTATTAGATTTTCCTGGCAGAAGATGTTGTGCGGGGTGTTATAAAGCTACTTGATAAATCTAGGGATTAGAAATAGATGCATGATAAGCTCATCCAATAGGGGAAAAATTCATTAGGAATTTTTTTGGGTATCGATGAATATATCCTCTTATGTATGGATCTATAATCTACCTCTCGCACATTCTACTAATATTTATGTGAATTTATTTCATGTATTTGAGTCTCTATGGATATCATGTGTGTGTGTGTGTGTGTGTGTGTGTGTGTGTGTGTGTGTGTGTGTGTGTGTGTGTGTGTGTGTGTGTGTGTGTGTGTGTGTTTGTGTGTGTTTATGTGTGTGTGTCCGTGTGTGCACACATATGTGTATGTGTGTCTTTAAGCACTATCTCTCCTCCTTTGAATTAAAAATAGGCTAGTATGATTTGAGCTAGATTGACCTCACCACACCCCCATTGATGCAATGAGTGTTGCACTACATACCAATATACTGAAGTGGGATCGATCCAAACACATTATTTCTCCAAATCATTTGATGATGTGGAGATTAGAGAATGTAAACAAAGACAACCCTTAATTTGGACCCCAACATTTAGAAATTATTGTTTGGCTAGATTTTGTTGTATAATTGTGATCTAGGGTAGTAATGTAGATGTATTCATATTTGAGTATATACATTCTAATTTTCTATAAGAGATAAGTGATTTGATTCTTTACTTAATTTCCTTCTTAGAGGTTTTTTGACATGGGATCCCTAGATTCCCTAATAGGAAAGTTTGTATGTTTTTATATGCACTTTTTGTAATGATTTCATGCTCAACCGACCACGAGATGGCTAAAGTGAATTTTGCATTAAAAATATAATCGTTTTAGTTACAAAGGATATGTTCCTTGACCATGGGACACATTCATCGAGATGAATTTATCCTAGGCCTGTGAACCCATCTAGACTTAATATAGACCGATATCTAAGACAATATATGATTTATAGAGAGTCTAAAAATGTGTTGTGCATAAGATGAATTAATTTTTGAAGTGTTAAGTTGAAGAAAAGTCATGACTTTGTGGATTCATATTCTAAGGTGGAGCATGATGCTTTAATTTTAGTTAATAAATAGGCACATTGGATAATGTTAGGATACATATTGAAGTATTCTTTCTAAGTTTCGTAGGACTGAATTTTGGGTACTACAAATCCTAACAAAGCATGCTCGATTAAAAAACCTTTAAAAGGGGATATATTTTTTCAAATTGAACTCAACACACTCTCATGATGATTGTGTGTTTCCTATAGACCACTACTCAAAATATATCTCAAACGACACATATTTCTCCCACATATGTGTATGTATAATTGTGAATAATAATACATAATCTATATGTAACTTTCTTAGGCCCTCCCTTAGTACAAGAATGAAAAATAATAAATACCTTAGATTTAGAACTTGAAAACATTATGTGTTTGCATAGAGTAGATTTAAATAATCGAATGTTGGGATCATATTTAACTTTCTACTTATCTCTAGATTTCCCTTAAGGGGTTTGTATATATAGGTTTCTTAACCTCAAATTAGGTACATCTTGGTATGTAAAATGATATGGAATAAATAAAAATTATTGGCAAAGCTGACACAAGGGATCTCAACCCCAAATATTTTATAAAAATAGATGAAGGATAATATCATATGCTATAAATGATATCGTGCATGATACTACCTAAAGTGGAGAGTTTTATACAATTGGCACGTAAAATGATATGGAATAAATTTAAAATTATTGGCAAAGCTGACACAAGGATCTCAACCCCAAATATTTTATAAAAAATAGACAAAGGATAATATCATAGGCTATAAATGATATCATGCATGATATTGTCCAAAGTGGAGAGTTTCATACATGATGTTCTCTCGTGTTATGATATCATCCATGACCAAGAATAAATAGTATAAAATCATCATACAGAAGCAAGGATCCTTGATAAATAGAAGATCATTTTTAAATGGAATAAGATTGATGAGTTTTTGAGTTGATTGAGAAGTATAGAGAGCTGAAATCAAGGGGAGATTTGCTAATAAATCACTCATTCAAAGAGATTGGCCATACATACAAAATTATCCTTGAAACAATGTTGAAAATGGATTTCATTAAATTTGATCACTTACGTCAAAGCTAAAGTCCAATGTTACATGATTGAAATTCTTTCTTTTCTCATCAATTGTATTGATATTTTTGTTTTTCCTTGCTTTTGGGTATGATTATAAAATGGATTAGTTAGATTTTTTAAAATGTTGGTTTATAGATGCTACACATTTATTGACATCATTTTCTTAGTATAATTTGTATATATATTCTCTCAATGGGGTCTTAGATATTATGCTTCAATGTGATACATCTATTTGATGAATTTCCTTTAAATTTATGATAGTTACAATATACATTAAAATCATAAATCCTTGGAAAATGTATTGAAGAATCACATTATTTTACTTGA
This sequence comes from Taxus wallichiana var. yunnanensis, assembly GCA_018340775.1. Lineage (NCBI taxonomy): Eukaryota > Viridiplantae > Streptophyta > Pinopsida > Cupressales > Taxaceae > Taxus > Taxus wallichiana. The sequence goes on along the minus strand of CM031235.1, from coordinate 336,481,928 downwards.
AGTAAATAAATCACGTTGCACTCAAGTATTTAAAAAAAAAAAAAGGTACCTTCAAGAGTAAGCCTAATAAAGTGTCTTCTCTCTCTTTGTGTGATGTAGATGACTTTATGAGATGGATGTTAAATAGCATTGACTGCATTTTCGGATCATTATTAGTTTTAAATCCACTATCATTATTCACGTTTGTCATGTTTAACTTGAACATTAGAAAATTTGAAGTATTAGAAGAAAATGACATGTTTTGTAATAATATTCTAGAACATTGGAATCTACAAGATTAATTTTAAATTAACTATCGGCATGGAAAATCCCATTAAAAATATATAAGAATTGAAAAAACTTTATCGTTAATAATTAAAGTAAACTATTAACAAATAAGATTTAAATTTCTTTATTTACTAAAGTTTTGAATCTAAATAGATCATGTTCATGTATTCTTTAGGTTCTTTACTAAATTGAACTAATTTATCAAATGTGACTTTCATTCCAATGTAACATTTAAAATGATCCAAGAAATCATCTAAAAGGGTGGTAACACAATAGAATAATTTGCATGGGAGATCACAAAACCAATTGAGAGTGTATTTCTTTAAATTTCTATGGAATATTTTGGTCACCTATTATCATGGGAAAATAGAAGCAAGAAGAATGATAGATATAATATGATGTGATGGATCTCTTTTCCTTGAATAATTTAAATTTCAGATTTAAGAAACCATTTGAATATGATGAAAAAGAATTTCAAAGGCTAAAATATTTAGAAGAATATAATTGGAAGTATGTCCTTTTAAAAAAGTATCAATTCTAGAGAAACATTTTTTTCTATAAAATATATGCATCATGGTAGTCATTTTGGGACTTTAAGATAAATATGAATGTGGAATGGAAGTACTAGGTGGAGAAGTACCATAATTTATATGGGATATTTGTGGTAGAGATGTACAAAATTGTTGTCAGTAATGGTATTGGCTTGGTAGAATTAAGGTATTTTGGGCAATGATATAAGTTTAATATATCGAGAGAATTTTGAAGAATTTGAGAAAATACCAAATTTTAGATGTCGATTATGAGGAATTTGAGAAGAATTTTGAAGTGTTTGAGCTGAAATTGAATGATTTTGAGAAGAAAATTAGAGGTTTTGAAAATAAATTGGAAGATTTTGACGATAAATTGGAGTTTTTAAAGAATAAATAAGAGGATCTCAAGATCATTTGGAAATGGCAAAACAAACACATGTGTCTTACTTCAAATAATTTGTTATTATTGGGATCTCTTAAGGGATTTCTATCCAAATTTTATTAAATTGGTCACTAAGAGGTTCTTTTGAGCCATATTATGATGTGAATAGTTCACATCAATATTGCTTTTAGCTTGGTTATCCAAAGTTTCATTAAGATCAAAATCATCATCATCATTAAAAGGCATGCATTTTCTAAGGAAATTATAATTTTATAAACATCATCCACACTGTATATTCCTTTTTTTCAATCCTAACTTACATCTAGAAAGATATTTTTATATAACATGGAGTTTTCTTTTTACTAAGTATAACACTTCTTCTAATGGATGTCTCATAAGTAACTCAATTTCGTTGTAAAAATCAAACATGATTAAACACACCATACAAATATCATATTATGGTTTTAGGAATTTTTGGAAATTGGAATGGCCTAGTTTTTAAGTTTTTAAGATGTAGTGGATCAAGAATAAAATAGAGATAATATTTCATATCTAAAAGCATGCAATAATTTTTACCCTAAGAAACATGAGGTATTTGAGATTCAACATGATATCGGGGAATATCATTTATAGATTTGACCCTACACCGGTACACAAAGTGCAATTCAAACCATATTTTTGGTTGTATTTTTGCCGAAAACTATATTTTGGATGAAACTTGTGGGGAATAAGCATAATTTTTATGGTGCAAAAATGACACCATTGTACATTTACATCATTTGTATGCTAGAATTGCGTTGTATTTTTTTCCAAACTTTTGTTTCCTAATGAAGTAAAATAATTTTAATGTTTGTGCAATAAAAAGCAATGTGAATTACATCATTTTAGCTTGCACTTTGCAAGTTTCAACCTCTTGACCTTTAGACCTTTAGGTAAGTGATGGCTTAGAATTTGACATAATGTCACTTATTTTATGCAATCTTTTGACACATTAAAGTTTAAAATGGTAGATAAATCACCTTTTCATGCTCATGAACTTACACTTCTAATATGGGAGCATAACTTATAAGAGGCATAAATTTTGACCTTGAACTCCGTTTGAGCTCATATTTTTCCATAAAATGTTAAGAATTGAATATGTTGGAGCTCAAAATCACACTCTACCCTAAATCATGCTAATCCAAGATTTTGAGGCAACATGGGATGATCTATGCAATGTGGGTTTTGTAAAAGTGATATCAACCTCCTGGAGAAGGCCAACTTCCTTGCTACACAAGTTTGGGAAAACTAGCATAACAAAACCTACTTCAAACATTAAATCTAGTCCTACATTTAATCCTACACTAACAATTCCAAGGGACCATGGAAAGAGAGATGCAAGAAAGGAAAATCCTAAGCTAAGGGGGTGGTGATAGCACCAAAAGGAAGGGATCGATCACTCTCCATGGGGGAAAAAGGGACAAACCGAAGGAAAAAGTGCAGACAAATGTGCCATAGGAAAAACCCATATAGACTCGCCCTTCTCACCATTAACAATACACGAAGGGTGGAGAAACTTGCGCAAGCAAGAGACACACACAACCTTGCCAAAGAAGAAAACAGAAAGGTAAGAACACAAAAACGTGATAATAGAGAAGAGAATAGCCACAATACTCAATTTTATTGCTCAAATGATGTGCAATCATTTATAATAATGGAAAAAGGTGCAAGAATGCATTACAGGGACCAAGTTCAAAGTTTGAAACTTGTGGGAAGTTGGCCACCATTTTGGCATGGTGTCATTACAACAAAGAGAGATATGTTTTACAATGCATGACTTCCCTATTTATAGACAAATGAGAAGGAGAAAAAGAAGGAGAGAGGCACCAAAATAGAATTCAACCACCAAGGAACAATTGCCATTGATGCTTATAGGAAGGTGTGGGCACCTGACATGGCTTTTATTACATGCCATCAGATTTTGCAGTCACGAGAGAACGACGTCTATACTTCATTAAATTTGGTTATTGGAGTGGTTGAACATCATATTAAACAAAACATGCGCAATTTTGAAGAATCCCATGGGTTTTCTTTATTATGCGTCTTTACAAAGTGTCTCGCGGCTTTGATCCTTATCGTGTGACTTTACATGTTTCATGGATTTCACCATGGCTTTGAAAACTCCTGCATTGTCTTTTGATGTCATCATTATGCCACGGGGATCTAACCTTCTTATTACACACGCGACATCACATGTGTAACTATGTTCCATCATTTCAAGAATTCATGAGAAATCGTCCAACATTATACATTGTGAAGCCCGTGGAATGCTAGAATAGTGTTTCATGGCTTCCGGTCTTAGTCACATTTCAATTCCATTTCCTTGGCCGCATACTTCCTTATGTAGCACGCTCTTTGCATCGTGGATTCTATTAAGCGAAGTTAACCCTTGATTTCACAAAATTAACAAACCCCAAGATGTTATGTATTATTGTTATACGTGACATTATGTTTCCAAGATGTAAAGCACCAAGCTTCTCATTTCTTCACTTCGCGGATATGTCCTTAGTCGATTTTCCAACCTTTTGCAGACCTAAAACCCATAGTGCTCGACTTGCCTTTGACCCACGAGAGACTAATTTGGTGTCGAGAAGGTATTTGTTCATTAGAATTTTACCTAAGTCCTAAATTGATGCTCTTTTGTTCCGTGAGTTAGGAGAACCCGCAAAACACTAAGTTTTTGCACTCCATGCAGATGACTAACTAAGTCTCTTGCGGATTTCTTAGAGTAAAAATGGCTAAGTCCATTTTTGATGAGTTGTTCAAAATTACAGGGTGGGTAATTTTGGACAAAAAAATATTTTTCCTAAAAGTAAAATAAAGAAATCAATGGGAACCTTTGAATCATATGATATGTTTATCATGTAGATAGACCCCATGAAGTAGAATAAAGAAATCAATGTGAACCTTGGAATCACATAATACGTATCTCATGTAACAATATTTTGCTCAATGCTAGATATCTAATTGACAATGTTTGTGCATGTGCAAATGATTCAAAACATTTGTTTATATATAAGTGAATTTGAATTCAAATTTCACAATATTGGTACACATGGTGACTTCCAATGGCTAAGAATCGAAATGTGAGGGTGGACCAATGGGCTCATCAAGTTGTAGGGCAAGGTAAAAATGTTGCAAGAACCGTACACAATATGGTTCAAACAATGAGATCAAATGCACCATATGATGAAATGGAGGCCATTTGCGTGGTTCGGTGAAAAGATGCTTTTAGGTTTCGAAATTGACCATATTACCAATCTTGCTCAATTTGAACCAAATTAACTATACATACATGTGTAAACCCGATATAAATTAACCTAAAATAAAGTCTAATAAACCATTTTAGAATACTACATACATAAACACACAAGTAAAATCCCCAAAGAAATTATGCTAAGATTAGAGTAATTGTGAAAAAGAATTCCTTGAATTGACACAACACAAAATTCAAGTTTGACATATCCATTTATTTAAGTAGAAAACAGAACTTAAATATATAGTTAAAAAGTGTTTTTAGACACCTCATTTAATTAATATAGTATAGATTAATACAATAAATTTATTATTGTCATTGTCATCATTATCACTACCATTACCATTAAATGAAAGGTAGAAGATCGAGATCATCCCAAAACAAAATAGCATGTCGTATTTCTATATATTTCTATAATAACATCCCTAAAACGTGTCATTCCAAAACAGGATAGACAACATGTCAAATTGTCACACAAACCCTATAGATTTGTTTCAAATTGAAGAAACTCTATAGATTTTTAAAAATCTAATAAGCATCTCTAGATGTACATCTTGTAGCCCAGATTGAAAAGGACTTACTAGAATTTGAACCAAACTTGCAAAGTAAGTTTGGACCATTACAATATTTGGTGAAAAAAACACCTTGCACATTCTAATAATTGGCACCAAAAGTGCCGTGTTTTGTTATTTATAAAAAAAAAAAAAAAAAAGGTCAACATTCTTCCCCCTTGGGAAATAATCTTTTGATGCATCTGACTATAGTTTTGACTCCCATAAATTAAAGCGTCCACGTCATCATGAAATATTCAAAAACATCCAGAGATAATAAAATGGGCGGGCTTCGAGCTCGTGTGACGTGGCAACCACGTGCCCCCGCAGGCTTTACAACATGTTATGCGCAGCCAAATTTGGCAGCAGAACATGACGTGACGTCATTTCTTACGGCGGAAAAAATTTGAAGCACGTTATTTATTTCAATTTTCTCCAGAAAATCCAGATTTTCCCGCCGCGAAATCCGGAACTTTGAAATACGGGGAGGGTGGCGTAAGCGAGCGTCACGTGTGACAGCGTGTCAGGTGTTATTACGTGTCAGATAAAAGAACATGACAGTTGCTGACGCGGTCACGACCGATGTCTGCTCTGTCGACGACACCTGTCACCGGCAAACTGCCGTTAACTGCACATTGTTCAAAAATATTTTTGAAACTCGAATGCCAAATGATGATGGGGAAAATTTAAAAAGATTCTCCAAAACAGGTACCTACCGTTTGTTTGTTTGTTTTTATTTTTTTTATCGAGATTATCAAAATTAAATGAATTTGAAAAAGAAGCGGGGAATGTTTTTGTATCCGTTGGGATGCTAGAAATTAGAATAATGTACTTAGGTTCATTTTGATTATAGTGCAACAACTATCATTTTGTGAAGGGCTCATTTGTTTAATCATGTCCAACTCTATTTTTTAATTATTATGCATCAACTAGGGTTTTGTGCTACGCAAATTCGAAAGGTAACTTATCATCTCTGAAACGGGCCAATTGCTAGGGGAAGGGGAACACTAATTGTTAGGGGTCTAATTAATAATTGTACTGAGTGGTATAATGGATATAGTGATTGGAAGGAGTGAAGGAGAAATATTGTAGGAGAAAGTGGGGTGTAGAAGAAGGGGATGCTTGGATGAGAATTAAAGGGGAAGGGGATATATTGGAGAGGAAGTAGGAGAACTTCTTCTTTGTTTTGGAAAGTAGGTGGAACTCACGGCTTTGTTCACCTTTCTCGTGGTTGAGAATTTTCATGGGAGCTTAAAATACCACCAACAAAGTGTTTGTTGAGTGAAATGGAAGAATAAGAGGATTTAGAAGAATATTTACATGATTCTTTGATTTCACACTGATTTTGGTTCTCGTGATTATGTTGATCTGTCAAAGAAAAGAAGTGGCAACTTTTTGGGACAATTAACACTAAAAGGCAACAAATCTCTTCTTTTTTTGGTAAGTCACATAAGACAAGGAAAAAGGGGTGCATACTATGTGAAGGACATATAGTAGAAGTTATTAACGTTGAGATTAACAATACATATCATATATATCGACATTCTTCTTTTCAACCATAAAGGACAAAAATGGATTCATTATGATTGTGGCTATTCATGATATCAGTTCTCATTCAAACATGGGACTGAAATCGTTTGGAATTTTTTTTATAATAGTCTTGAAATTGTACGGAGCTAGCATTCTCGGTTTAGGACCTTGAACCGTATGACATAGCTTTTTGTCAAGAAAGTATTGTTTGCCTAATCTTTGAGTCTTAAGGACCCATCTTTGTGCCTTCGATTATATTCCCACAAATCCTCTTATGCATAGAAACAAGTGAGTAAAACACAAGTGAATTCATAGGGGGTTCTCGCATACGAATCTAGGGGAGAGGGTTAACTCAATTGAAAGCTCCCACTAGCTCAAATCCCCCCTCCTCCATCGAATCTGATTGTACTATAATGGACTATAAAAGCCTCATTTATTTATTTACCTTTTAACATGTCAATTCTAGTTGAATTATGTTCAAGTCAATCATTGTTGGCCTCATGCACACACTAATATTCATATTAAAATTAAATCATAACTATGTCATTACAAATTTATATATTAATAATTGATACAAATGATTTTTTAGTATTAAAAGTTTGCAACCTAAAAGCTGTTGTTTAAATGGCCATTACATCTCACTTTAACTTTGATCATTTCATCGTCATTCCATACATCATGAAAACCCCAAAACAAAAAAATGTAAAAAAACCTATTTAAATAAAAATGTACTCAAAATATTTTGTAACATGGTTTTTAATAAAGGTGGTGCACTCAACCTATAATAATGAAAAACATTATAAGCCACACGTTGACCACGGTGGTGGTGTCACTTCATGTCGGAACACAAAACATTCCATCAACCGTGTTGATGTCTTGCATGAAGAGGTGGGACATGAGGGAACAACACGAAACAAAGATGCCATCTCACAAGACAATTGGAGGGTCTTGAGACAGATCCACGAGATGTTACACATTAGGAAGGTAGTAGAAATGATGCAACAACTTGGGAAACCAAAATTGAATTTTCGAGAGGCGAAGAGCCTTCCCAATGCAAACACGACAACCTTGCCAAAGGGGGTAAGCCTCAAGTCATTAACCCCAACATCCATATTCTCCCCACACTACTTTGCACCAAAAAAACCTTGCCAAAAAAATTGATCAAAACCTACAATATTTATGTAAGTTCTTGGGAAATGAATATGTATACACATGTTTTATCTTCTTATTCATTTAAAGCAACATTGAAGATTCAATTTTATAAATATTGCTACGACATCTTCGCTTCTGCAACAACTTGAGAAATTAGTTTTGTTTGGTTGTGTTAGTAGGTAATGTCCCTACACTCCAAAGGTCATCGAGGTATATTTTATCAATAATATTCAAAGTTATCAAATTTTCTACAACCCTTACAATACATGTTAGAACTTTTTCTTAATATACCATGTTTTTCTACGTTACAAGGTATTTTCTAAACACGGGAAAAACTTTACTCTTCAACACACCTTACTTTCTATTTTTTTCTTTTCATTTTCACCGATATTGATTGTGCCCATGATCTACATAGTGTCATGTATCTATAACTTAAAACAATTATCATGCGGGATGGTTATGAAAAATCTTTCTTTATATATTCAAGAATAATTACCCAAATCATTTCCTTAAAAATAATATAAGGTTCACCCAATACTATCATTTTTACTAATTTTACCTCAACTTTACTAATATTCGATAATGTTACGATGTTTGACAATGACACAGACTCTATGAAAGACCCCATAATAAAAAGATCTTATAGTTATCCTATCAAATTCAAACTTGTATGGATATCTATGTGAACCGAGTTTTATGTACTTTCCCAACACTAAACGGACCATATATGCTTTTGTCAAAATATACTAAAAGCCTTGTTTTAATGGATTATTAAATTTTTAGGATTATGTAATTACATTATTATATTGTTTGATAACAAACATTTATTTAATGCTAAAAAATTGTAAACACAATGAAAATAGAAAAAACTTCAAAGTAGGAAACATGGTATACTAATTGGATGTGTTTAAATAAAGTAGGAAACGATTATAATTGGCCATGTTTAACTAAAATTTTATAATCCCTTCCCACGCGATAATAGTAATCACAATTTTATAATATAGTTAAATTAAACCACCGTGATTAAATTATCATCGGTGTTTAGTAATCGCATTTTTATTCTAAACCGCGTAAGTGGTGTTATGCCAAATCTACGCCTTATAATGTTGAAAATGTGACGCATCCGTAATGACATAAATGTTATTAATATCTCAACTTAATATTTCACGAAAATGGTTTGGAGTCACTTCGTCGTGTTGTGGCTTAGTCGCTTTATCATCATAATGTCCTAATCTTGAATCACTCTTGTGTTATATACTTTTTAAACAAAAAATCCCTAAATTTTCCTATGGTTGGTTAGGTTTGACCGTGGTTAAATTTTGGGCCATGACACTTGGTATCGAGTGTGTGTTTAAAAACTAGGACTCATGGGTAAAATAGTTAACTACAAATCATTTTATAACTCTTTATCACTTGCTAAACACAAAACAAGCTTTAAAAATTCCACCAAATGCTAACTCTAGCATCGGTCTGTGCAGGACGTGTAAGAGTATTTGGTGAGGGGTCAATAGGAAAGCAACATCACCACCACCACCACCACCACCACCATTAAATCTTGAAGCTATCGAGCCACGATAGTACAAACACTACATGAATTCAGAACTACTTTTAGAGAGAGAGAGAGAGTAGTAAAGAGGCCAACTAAGCAAGCCAGAGGTGGAACCACAAGGATTACAGGGACCACCACCTATAGGTGATAGAGAGGCAAATTTGCATATATAGGAGAGGACTAGAGTCCTCCAAGACACAAGATTTACTCCGAGGAGAGGCCACGAGGTCATCATGTTGATCCTGCAGAGTACATTAGAGAGATCCTAAAGCTTCGACCACCCACGTATTCTGGAGACATTGCTGGATTCCGAGAATGAGGCTTGGTTGGCGAGTTCAAAGGATGTTTGAAACTATTCCCTTACGCAAGCAACACCTAGCTCACGTTGTCATTCACCTACTTAGAGATGAAGCAAGAGTGTGGTGCCATACAGAGAAGAAGAAGCTCCTTATTGACTTGGGAGATTTTTAAGGAGAGTTTCGAGACCACGATAATCTCTCGAAGTTTCATTCAGCAGTGCATTGGAAAGTTCCATAACCTACGATAGTTTTTTTCGATAGTGGTTGAGTATGAGGGGATATTTTTGGACTTATTGGAGTATGTAGACTACATGCGGGATGGTATAGTGTGTATACATAAGTTTATCAAAGGTATGAACCTCGAGTTAGGTGGTTCCATTAGGATGCATTTCCCATGACACTTGCAAATGTCATAGAGAAGGCCTATATAGAAGAGAATAACCAAGGGAAGATGTAGCAGGCACAGGATAAGGTCAGGTCACACATTCAACAGCTTACACGATAATAGGTCAAGATAAGCTCCACCTCCTCCGTGTGGTGGGTCTAGACCTAGTCACTCTACCTCTCGACCACAACAGCACCACCATAACAACAACAAAAGGAGCAACAATGTTTTAACTTTGGTATGATGCCCATAGGGGCACGAGCATCACGCCGCATCGTAGAGAGGACATCGAGGTTTTAGGGTCAGCAAAGAGCTCATTCGGTAGGGAGTTTTTCCATAGTAATCATATTAGATAGAGCCACAACTTCTTCTACTCGGGATACCAAGGTCCCAAGAGGTATTTCAATACATCGTAGGACACCAGGGGATTTCTTTGGGTGCGCGACCCAAATCATCACTAGAGACACTACCCTCGAAGCCCACAACTATACCTAAGGGGAAAGCCCCACACTTGAGACCACAGTTAGTGATATGGGTAGATGACATGGAGTCTACACAATAGTTAAGAACTACCAGGAAGAGCACCAGTCTACATTGATAGAGGCCACAAGTAGTATTCATGGAGTTTCGGTATTTGCATTATTTTATTTTGGGTCATCAAATTCCTTTATTTCCCCTTGTTAATGGATTGATGTAGATTGACACCAATTAGGCGGGGGATAAAATTTGGTTGTAGAGTTAGCTAGCGGGCTAGAAAAACATTAGACTACTTAGTAAAGAGTGTGTTCTTGGTCTTGGGTCCTTCTCTACCTTAGTTGACATTTGCATTCTACCTTTGGGGTCTTACGATGTGATCTTTGGGATGGATTGGATTTCCGCACATTGAGCTAGAGTAGATTGCTATAGAAAGGTAGTGGAGTGTTGTGATGATAAGGGTCAAGATGTAGTATTGATAGGGATTCGGACACCCATACCCATTCACATTATCTCCACTATGCATCTAAATTGGAGTATGTAGAAGGGATATCAATTTTTTTCTATCACCATGAGTGATTGATTTGAAGATGGGGGATTAAGACCTTCGTTGGATGACCATCATATCCTTAGAGAGTTTTTGGATGTTTCCCTTGAGGATCTTCTGAGTATGCCACCCATGCAAGAGGTAGGTTTTCATATAAACCTAGTTCCTCGAGAAAATCCTATCTCTCATGCGCTCTATAGGATGACCACACCCGAGCTTTGTGAGCTCAAGATGCATCTAGAGGGGCTCTTGGAGAAGGACCTTGTTTGACCTATTGTTTCACCTTGGGGCACACATGTCATCTTCGTGAAGAAAGGATAGGTCGTTGAGGCTGTGTATTGATTACATGCGGTTGAATCAAGTAACAATGAAGAACCGTTATCCCCTCCCGAGGATTGATGATTTGTTTAACCATATGATAGGGGATACCATATTTTCAAAGATTGACTCAAGTCGAGTTACCACTAGTTGAGGAATACCGAGGAAGACATTCACAAAACCACCTTTTGTACGCGTATGGTCACTATGAGTTCACAGTGATACCCTTTGGTTTAACCAATGCCCCCGCAATGTTCATGAGTCTCATGAACGGGGTATCTAGGACCTTTACGGTCCATTTTTTCCTTATGTTCTTGGATGATATTATGATTTTATCACATATAGTGGAGGAGCACGAGAAGCATATTTGTGAGGTCTTGCATTGTTTGAGGGGACACAAGTTCTATGGGAACTTAGAGAAGTGTGCATTCTTTCAGTCAGAAGTCTAGTATTTGGGATACATTGTATTGGGTGAGGGAATCACACTAGATCCCTCTAAGATTAGAGCCATCATGGATTGGCCTACACTCACCAATGTCACAAAGGTTCATATTTTTATGGGGTTAGCAGGTTATTATCACAAATTTGTATAGGATTTCTCTCACATTTCTCATCCCATCACCTCCTTACAATGTAAGGGGAAGAAATTTATTTGGTCAGAGAAGTGTGAGTAGGATTTCTAGACACTAAAGGAATGTCTCACCACTGCTCCCATTCTTGTAGTGCCAGATCCACTTGGAGAGTTTGTAGTTTGCATAGATGCTTCATTAACGAGGCTTGTGTGGTATATTGATGCGGGAGGGCCAAGTTATTGCTTACGAGTCACGAAAGATCAAGGACTACGAGATTAATTATCCTACACATGACTTAGATTTAGTAGCGTAGTTCATGTCTTGGTTGAATGAAGACACTTCCTTTTAGGACAAAGGTTCACATTGAGAACATATCATTTGAGTTTGCGACATTTCTTCACACATCCTAATCGAACACTTATCAATGACGTTGGATGAATATTTTATGTGAGTATGATATGGAGATAGAGCATGTCAAAGGGAAGGAGAATTTGGTTGCACACACCTTGAGACACACTGCTTTATTATGAATACAACCTTGAACATTTATTTGTACAACTGCATCTAAGAGCACCTACCTCGAGATATTTTCTACCTGTTATCCAAATAACTCTCCTAGTTATTTTGGATAACTTGTATCTTCATTCTGACTCTGATGCTTTACATTTTAGGTTGTGCGCATGTAAGCTTGCTCATTTGGCACTTTGCATAGGTTGTAGTCCTTCCGCATGCTCCCCATGCCTTGCAATTCTTTCGTGCCCCCTCTATAGACACCTTCCAAATCGGTTAAGTTATGGGTCTTCTGTCACGTGCCCTCTTTTCTTTCTCGCCACCGTGTGCCCTTCCTTAGTTGGATATTCACACCTTGCTTCCATACTTATCTTTCACAAGTATGCATTCTTTTTGTGGTGCGTGAACCTACGCGCGTGCATTCTCTTTGCTTTCCTCTCGCGTACTTGCATCTTGCCGTGTGCCTTGTCTCCTTATTGCAATCCGTCCGCGCGCCTTCTTGCTTCTTTCTTCACATTCTGTTCCCCTTCCATTTCTCCGTTTCACACCTTCCTCCTACGTGATCACTTTCTTCCCTTCTTCCTACGTGCACATGCCTTCTTTTCTATCCCCTTGTGCCCTTCTGTAGATGCCTTAAAATTAGTCTTCCTTGCTCTTCCTCTTGCACGCCCGTGTACAACCTATTGTGCCACGCGCCCTCCTTCAGATTGAATGCCCGCACACCCCATTTATGTGCCTTCTATAGGTATACCTTACTCATGTGCGTGCACCTAAGTGCACGCCTTCCCTCTGTTTCCCTTCCATGCCTCGCGCCCGACTCCCGAACTTCAAAAGGCCATAACTTTCGATCCAGAGCTCCGATTTTCACAAAATTGGACTTTTGAACAGGGCAAATTGTCCTCTATGCCACAAAACTAGATTTCTTAATTTTGATGAGGGTAGATATATGAAAATTAAAGAAACATATCTAGCTCTAGTCAATTAAATACCCAGTCCCATCAAATGACAAAATTCTTGGCAAACCCAAAACAACTGCCTCCACTTAGAATGCCATATCTTTTGCATTTCTCAACGAAATCGCACAAAATTAATACCGTTGGAATCGTGGCTCCAAGACTAATGCACAAAAATCAAGAAATTTAGGATTTTACAAGGAATTGATGGTGATTTTGTAGAAAATGCACCCAATTCAAAATAATGTTTTATTTGGTAGTTGGGGTGCATTAAATGAAGCATGGGCTGACATTTCTCACTACTGCAAGTCATGGGACAACATGGTGAGCCTTTTGCAAGCAACAAAACATCATTTCACTTCATTTACTACCTCTTGCAAGTGGTGAGAAGATAGATTTCAGGATTTTCATTTTTTCCTCTCTCTCTCCTCTCAGAATTCTATAAATTGGAGTGTTGGGATCATTGTAGGGAGGGAGTTTTAAGTAGAAAAGATCTATCAAAATTTCTTTATGAAGCCAATGTGTTGCAGGCCCTTATAGTGGACTCCTTGCATGGTGATCCAGGCCCTTATCTTGTAATAGATTGAACTGTGCATACTTATGAAGCAATAGATGCAAGTTTGTGGATGTATCTTCCCATGTTGTGTTTGTTTGCATTCCTCTTGCCCTTTCAATCTCATTGCATATATATTGTGTCTATCTTATGTTGTTGCAGGGATTCATTATCATTGTGTGTGCATGAAATATTGTTGTGAATGCAGTTGTTAGATTGTGGAGAACTGTTATCACCCCTTCTAGTTTGCATTTTGCTTCTACTTTTCACACATTGGGAGACTACTCTCACACTCTCCTTTTCTGGTGTATCACCACTTTAGTGTAGGATTTGTTTTCATGCAATCTCTCTCCTTGGTCCCTTGGAAAGTTAGATTAGGATTAGATAGTTTTCTGCATTAGAGTAGATTGTGGCAGGTAGTTTAGGAGCAGGAACCAACCTTCTTTGGAGGATCATCTCAAGCCCACAAGTCCCACAACTTGAGATATGATTCCATGTTATCCAATCACACTGTGAGCTCAAGCACACACACTTGTGTAAACCATAGGGTGCTGTTTGGTGATAACACTACCTTGAAGTCAAGAGGAGATTGAGGCATAAAGGCCCATTAAGGGGAAATTTATCGAGTATGAACTGGAGGAATATGGTCTTCTAATACATAGAGGTCACATTTATGTACTGAGAGAGGGTGAATTTCACCTTGTAGTTCTTTTTAAGGCCCATTGTGTACCCTATTCAACCCATCATGGGGTAAAGAAGATGTATGCTACCCTATTCAACATCCATCAACCTTTCTCTATCCACATGCCATTCTCGAGTGGAAGTGGGATACCATCTCTATGGATTTCATTGTGGGGTTGCCTATATCAGCGTATTTTCATGATGCTATTATGGTCACATTGGACAAGTTGACAAAGGTACCTCATTTTTCACCGATTAAGACTACCTACAATGCCGATAATTCACCCATGTATATTTAGACGATATTGTGAGACTCCATATGATTCTCGAGAAGATTATTTATGACCGCAATCCACTTTACACATCCCACTTTTTGACTACCTTACAGGAGGCACCGGGCACTCAGCTCAATTTTAGCACCATTTTGATAAGAACTACAATATAATATAAAAACACCGAATAATAAAATATGGAAATTAAATTCATTTGGGATATCAATTACAATGATAGAGGTTACATTTTATAATGTTTGATCTCCTACAAAGGTGGAGTCAAACTTCATCTTCAATCCCTCATATCACTCTCCATGAATCTCTCAAACTTATCCCTAGGATATCTCTCACATCCCTTTATTATCTCACACACCAAAATAGCTACGTGAGTTGTTTATTCAACAACTTCACTCACACACAACTATTAACTATATTATTAATATGAGTTGTATTAACTCATTATTAATAATATTACAATTTATTAATAATGTCACAATATATTTGTAACATTCACTCCCCTATTGTTAACATTATTAATTCCCAATATACACTCCCCTAATGTTGACAAGGTAGAAAAAATAATCACACTTCCTTCTGCAGCTTGTTGCCCATGCGTGCTCATGATCTGGATGGTTTTGTAGGACAACCAACAACCTCAACAAGGATGGTTTTATAGGACAACCAACAACCTGAAAAAATGATGGTTTTACAGGACAACCAACAACCTAAAACAAAGGATGGTTTTATAGGACAACCAACAACCCAAATATCACGATGTTGTTTTTCCTTTGTGCTTTCGTTTGTCCACTATGTCTTTCCTTCAGGGAATCATGTAGGAACCACTGCTTACTGAATACAAAATGAATAGAGGGAAAATTGAACATTGATACCATGTTTCGTTCCCCCTCAATGTGAACATTTCACTTATTCAAATAGGAACTTTGAAATCATACTACAAATCTGAAATAAAAGAAAACACACACACACACACTACCACCACAGCTTCATGTGGCCCTGTCATTGGTGACTAACGAGAGGTCACTGATTGACCTCCAGCCTCTGTTGCTGCGTCCTCCATGTAAATGCACTCTTTACTTAATACAAGAAGTCTTCATCATTTTTCTGAGCATTTGTTTCCTCATTATCATAGTGGGGATACTTCATATCCCAATCACTTTCTTTGTCTCTATTTTCATAAATGAAGGCTTTATCCTTCAATTTACCATCATGTAAATCTCGTGCTCTTTTCTTACAATACATAATAATACCATGTCCAGGAACATTACAATAGTGAAAAATAATTTCTTTTGGACATTTGGAGGTTGATTTGTGTTTAAAAGAAGGTTTGAATATTTCTTTAGCATGTGATTTGTTTCTAACATACATTGCAGTTTCTTCTAGATCAATCTTCTTGGTTCTATTTTATTCTTCTATCAGAGAAGAAATTAAATCCTCTAGACTCATATTTATTTTGCTCAAAGTGAATACCATATTAGAATAGCTAGGAGGCATGTTATTAAGTAATACTACTTTTGCATCATCATCAAGCACATCAAATTTGATTCCAACTAATTGATTTGAAATAGAACGAAACTTCTTGACCGATATGTTCATGATAACAATGGTATAGCTCTGATACCAAATGATAGAATATAATTAGATTACAATGACCAAAGAGGGACGGAAGCCTCACAAATATTATTGATCATGAAATCAGATTACATAACAATGCAAGAGCTGTAATATTTATAGATATTAGACAACCTCATATAGATAGACATGACACCCTATCAGGCACCAACTACGAGATGATAAGACCCATCTCACATGCACATGTAATTACTACTAATACCAATATTGAATGTTATCCAACATAACAATATTGAATGCAAGTCACTAGACTAGAGTGCACATGTTACACATTATTAAATAAAAGACAATGCAATAAAATGCAATAAATATGCCTATGCTAAATTATGCTAACATTTCCTCCTTAATTTTTCATAGTTTCCAATGAAGTGGAGCGGAACTCTTTGAACAGTTTGAATTTGTCACGTGTAAGTGAATTAGTGAAAACATATGCCTTCTGTTCAGCTGTAGGACAGAACTGGAGATGTATGTTCTGCTTCAAGACATGCTCGCGTATGAAATGAACCTGTACTTCAATATACTTGGTTCTCTCATGAAATAATGGATTGTGAACAAGCTTCAGAACTCCTTCATTATCAACATATACTAGAGTAGATTTCTATTGTGGTAGACCAATTCCTTCCAAAATTTGGCGTAGCCATATTGCTTCATAAATAGCTTCACCTGTAGCTCGATACTCTGCTTCTGTAGAAGAGCGAGAAACAAAGTTTTGTTTCTTGCTTCCCCATGATATCGGTTCAGATCCCATAAAGAATATGAAGCCTAATTTTGAATTCCTATCATCCATGTTTCCTGCATGATCTAAATCTGAATATCCTGTTAAGAAGAAGTTATCGTTCTTTGTTGTACTCTGACCAAGGTCAATCAGACCCTTTAGATATCTCAAGTATTCTCTTTGCTGATTTCCAATGACATATTTTTGGTTCTTATATGAAGCGTGATAAATAGATGACTGCAAAGTTGATATCTGGTCTAGTATATGTTAGGTAAATGAGACTCCTGATCAACTGCCAATAGAGAGTTGCATTCACCGGTGATGATGTATAGAATGAGATAATCAAGTCTTGCTTCCATAGGTGTAGCAATAGGAGTGCAGTCCATCATCCTGAATTTCTTGAGCATTTTCTTGGTGTATTTCAACTGTGAC
This sequence comes from Taxus wallichiana var. yunnanensis, assembly GCA_018340775.1. Lineage (NCBI taxonomy): Eukaryota > Viridiplantae > Streptophyta > Pinopsida > Cupressales > Taxaceae > Taxus > Taxus wallichiana. The sequence goes on along the minus strand of CM031235.1, from coordinate 336,464,311 downwards.
ACAAAGATATGATTCTCTTTTTGCTATACTTCCAACTCAAGACAATAGTGTATGAGCCTGAGATCTGTCATGTCAAACGATCAATTAAAATCTTTCTTTGTTGCATCGATTATCTTCACAGAACTACCTGTAATGACTAGATCATCGACATAAACAACCACAATGACAATCTCCCCCCCTTGCTTTTTGAGGTAGAGATTGGGGTCATAAGGATTCCTTTCAAATCCATGACTTATGAGATGCTCATCAATTTTGATGTACCATGCCCGAGGTGCCTGTTTTAGGCCATATAGAGATTTTATGAGTCTGCATACCATCATCTCTTTTCCTGGTATTACATAACCCTCTAGCTGAGTCATATAGACTTCTTCTTGCAAATCTCCATTAAGAAAGGCACTTTTCACATCCATTTGGTGGAATTTCTAGCCAAATTGTGCAACTAGAGAAAAGATCATCCTGATTGTCTTGATCTTGGCTGTGGGAGCAAATGTCTCCTCATAATCAATGCCTTCTTGTTGTGCATACCCCTTTGCTACAAGCCTTGCTTTATACTTGTCAATAGTCCCATCTGATTTGTACTTAGTCTTGAATATCCATCTGCATCCAATGGGTTTCTTCCCTGTGGAAGGTCGATGTTGCCATGTGTTGTTCTTCATCACTGACTGATACTCTGAATCCATGGCATCTTTCCAAGCTTTTGATTGTAGGGCTTCCTGAACTGTAGATGGCTCAACTATTTCAACAACTCTGCTCATTAGGGCATAATTGACCTCTTCACGAGCTTGACTGCGAGTTCTAGGTCCAGGATTGGATGATGTGCTAGGTGCTTCATCCAAATTTGCATCTCTTATTAATTGAGTATACCATTTAGGTAACTTCTTAGCTATTCCATTGGCTTGTGGTGGATTTAAGTTTTCACCATCATCTAATTCATCACTTTCATCTTCAGTGGGAACATCAAATTTTGTCTTCACAAGAGGTGTATTATGCATGTTTTTGAGTCGTTGAGTGGAGCATTTGCTTGTTTCTTCTCAAAGAACTCAACATCCCTACTTGTGTATACTTTATTTTCTTTTAGATCCCATAATCAGTACATAAGTACTTCTTCACTGTATCCAATGAATATCAGTTTCTTAGCTTTCATATCCAACTTGTTCCTGTTCTTCTTGGGTATGTGCATGCTAGCTTTACACCCAAATACTCTTAGGTGTGCAATTGATGGTTTCCAATTTGACCATGCTTCTTGAGGTGTCACTCCTTCAAGAGCTACTGTGGGCACTCTGTTCAATAAATAGACTGCAGTTCTTGCAGCTTCTGCCCAAAATGTCTTTGTTAAACCTGAGTCGTCAATCATACATCACACCATTTCCATGATAGTATGATTCCTTCTCTCAACTATACCATTCTGCTGTGGTGTGTGAGTAGGAGGCATTTGTTGACGAATCCCATGAGCTTCCAGGTAAGTCTTGAACTCATTGCTTGTGAATTCCCCCCCTCGATCTGAGTGGAGAGTTTTGATCTTGCGACCAACTTCATTCTCAACAAGTGATTTGAACTTCAAAATGTCTCAAAGGCTTGACTCTTGTTTCTTAGACAATATATCCACATCTTTCTTGAGTAGTCATCAACACAAAGCATGAAGTATTGACATCCGTAATGACTTGGTTGCATGGGCCCACAAAGATCGGTGTGCACACCAAATCAAGCTTTCCTTAGCTCTATATGTGTTCTTCTCGGAAGGGTACTCATGTTGCTTTCCAACTAGGCAATTGTGACACTTGTCGGTGTTGTGCTTGAGTGTAGGTAGGCAATCCTTTCCCCATGTTTCCCTTTTGAAGTGTTTGGAGATAGCCAAAACTGATGTGACCATATCTGTGATGCCATAGTTTTGTAGATTGTGTGTCTTTGGCCACTAGAGCTTGATCATCCTTGTGGACAAAATCAAGTTGGAACATGCGTCCCACATTGGAGGCTCTTGCTACAATCTTGGAACCTCTTGACTTATCTCTTATCAAACACACTTTTTCTCCATTATTACTGTCAAAATCCAACTTCAAGTTGTGATCAAGGAGTTGACTAACTGATAGCAAATTCTTGGTCAACCCAGGTACATACAATACATCTGTGATTTTGTAGTTATGCTTTCCAAGAGGTAGTGAAATGTTTCCAATCCCCTTGACATTGTATGATGAGTCATCACCTAATGACACATGGTTCTTGTTAGGTGAGTCACGTAGTGTGTAGAACCAATCCTTGCATCCAGTCATGTGTCAAGTTGCACCCGAGTCAACATACCAAATATCTTGTGTGGACTTGGTTTCTTCATCAAATTGAGTAGAATACATGTGGTGTCCTTCATCTGAATCATCCTCATGTTCGAAATGTACCCTTGTTGTTTGGGTTTTCTTTGCCAATTACCATTTTTCTGCTCTTGATTTTTGTTGTTGTTAGACTTCCTTGATTTGAATTGTTGTTACCCCGTTGGTTATTGGGTTTGAATTGCTTGATGAACCCTTTTTCTAGGAATTGTACTAACAATCTTTGATGTCATGTCCCCTCTATCGTAAATGGGACACTTATTGGTGTTGTCTCTTCGACTTTGTTTGACTTTTGATTTTGTTGGGACTTCTTGTGATTGGACTGAAATTTTCCCTTTCTTTATGATTGGAACATAGTGCTTGTTCATCTTCATGATCTTTGTTGTTCATTGCCTCTTCTTGTTAGAGTAGATTGACCAACTTCTCAAAGGTGACTGTGTGTTCACTCATATTGATAGTTGTCACAAATATTCTCAGGGAAGGAGGAAGTGTTCGCAACACAGAATTAGTACGAGGTCTTCATCACTTATCTCTTTTCCCAATGCCAATAGAGATGCCCTCAAAGTAATAACTCGTCTCAAAAAAACTTCAACCTTCTCATTGTGCTTGAACTTGAGAGTATGCAAGTGTGATAGTAGATTGAGGATGACATTCTTATTCTTTTCCTCATAGACTAACTTATCCCATGCATCCTTAGCCGATGTGGCATCTCTAATGTGGGGTTGCACATCATCCATTATGCCAAACAAGATGATCAACTTGGCCTTTTGATTGGCCCCACAAATTGAACTTGTTATCTTCCATCATTAAGTGATTTTGTTGTTGTTCCATCTACAACTATCCATAGTCTTCAAAATCAAGTAACATCTTGATCTTTGGTTTCCATGCAGCATAGTTGTCTCCTCTAAGCAGTTGTGAATCTGGCAAGAAGAACTTTGGTGCTTGTGCACCCATTTCTGTAATCTAAATTTTTGAAACTCTGAATTTCTGACAAAGGGTAAGGATCTTATCACTCCAGGTTTATGGTCTCCCTATCAATATACCGTCAGGCCGATATACCAAACCTTTCTATATACGCTCCCTTCTGATATACCTATCGGTACGTGGAAGAAGATCACCCTTTCAATATACCCATTAGTACGGAAAGAGGTGTTAACGCACATGAAAGAATTTAGTACGTGGTACGTAGATAGTACGGAGAGGGGTTTGTGTAAGCACAAATGGATGAGAGGGCTCAAATGTGTGTGTATTGTGTCCTTATTACTCCCCGTCGATTTTATAGGGTCGATGCCCAAACGAAGTTTAGGTAGCTGTGTTAGGCGTTAAGTGCAGAAGTAGTCGCGATGGCATCACCCGTAAGCACTTCCCGGAGGCACCGTATATATCTTTGAATCGCTGCATGAGATCAAAGATCTTGTGTGATATAACCAAACATAAAATAAAAAAATTGCACTTCCTTTTTTTTTGCACTTTATGCACCAATATTAGTACAAAATGCTCCAAAAGTACATCAAAATTAAGTTTTTGTGTCCCCCCTCTTTAGAAAAAAGGGTCTAGAATCACAAAATACATAATTTAGGCCAAAAATATTTTTTACCCCCAATAGGTGTTTTTCCGCTAAATTTAGCGGTGGCTCTAAATGTGTTTGGTGAGCTTCTAAATTTGGAAATCTCCCAAAATTTAGTAAATTATCCAAATTTTCTAAAAAAATAATTTAATAAAAAATATGGAGAGAGTGAGAATTGAACCGATGACCTGTTTGTTCCCAAGATCCAAACAAACAATCTGAATATTGTTTTCACCTTTTCTCACAAACCGTGATCTGGGTTTTTCTAAAATTTTGACAATAGTATCATACAATATTTTTCTTGAAACCCACAAAATTTCAGAAGAATTGAAATCTTATTTTTTGATATCTTACCAATTTACCAGTTAGATCTGATTTTTTTCAGAAAAAATGATCCAACTTGTACAGACTTTTTGTCATGTGTAGAGGCCAAATCTGAAGATGATATAAACTGCAAAGTTGTGCGTCCTTCTTATCTTTCCAAAAAAATAACACATCAATCTGACATTTTATAAAAAAGTTACATCCTTTTTTCTAAGAGTTATCTCGTTGGAATTTTGTTGACGAGACTGCTTCAACCTTTGCTCTCGAATTCTTCACACCTCCACTTTCGGATCTTTTTTTTTTTTTTAGATCTGATCTTTTTTTTTCACTCTTTTTTTAGATTTGTAATTTTTTTGAAGATCGTTCTCCTTTTTTTTAAAGATCTTTTTTTTTTACAAATTTTTTTAAAGATCTCCAAATCTGAAATATTCCGCCAATATGTTGGATCAATTGGTTATGTCAATGACTAATAAAAAAAAATTACCTTCCAAATAAGTGGATAGGTCAAATTTTAGTTTAGGGATGCTTGGAAGGAATGGAGGCTACGTGATGCTTCAATGGCTCTCCTTTGATGCAGATCTTCTTCTCCAATGGATCCTCTCCAATAGTGCTCCTCTTCAACCTTGCTTGGATAGAACCTTGCTCTGATACCAAATGATAACAATGGTATAGATCTGATATCAAATGATAGAATATAATTATATTGCAATGACCAAAGAGGGATGGAAGCCTCACAAATATTATTGATCATGAAATCAGATTACATAACAATGCAAGAGCTATAATATTTATAGATATTAGACAACCTCATATGGATAGACATGACACCCTATTAGGCACCAACTACGAGATGATAAGACCCATCTCACATGCACATGTAATTACTACTAATACCAATATTGAATGTTATCCAACATAACAATATTGAATGCAAGTCACTAGACTAGAGTGCACATGTTACACATTATTAAATAAAAGACAATGCAATAAATATGCCTATGCTAAATTATGCTAACAGATTCCACCATACTTTCTCCTTCCTTCATTTTGAGTGCAAACAAATTTTGCTTGAGTACCACTTTAGTTGCACTCTTTGATTATGGCCAAGATAGTTTACTCAATGCGATCCGGATCAAATGCGATGTCTTTGTTAGATCTATGTGATGCAAGTAGGCATCAGATAAACCTAGGCCAATAATCGTCGTTGCTTTTCGATCCTTGCTTTCCCATTTTTTGCTTCATCTACGTCATGTGGTTTATTGATTTTTCCTTCCACAATCTCCCATAGATATTTGTTAATCAACAATAATTGATTTCTAACCTGCCATGTATCAAAATATTTGCCTTCAAAGTTTTCAATTCGATTTAACTTGTCCATGTCGATTTAAAAAATTGGACATCGGATTCCACTAAAAATGCATCCGTAAAGCAATTTTTATTTTTGTTTACAATTTTTGATATGATCAATGTAAAGAGCTAAAAACACACATTTAAAAAAAAAACATAATCTCAATCTGAGTTACCAGCTAAAAGTTATGGAAACTAAAAATTTAAATCCAACATCTTTCCGGACCCCTTTCCAAAAATGGATTTTTTTTCCTTGCTTATGTTTTGTTACTAAATACAAAAATGGAAAAAAAGAAAAAGAAGATTTGTAACTCACAATTTCACGATTGTGATAACCTGTCATTTTGACTAGTTTGGCGAAGAAGATCAATCATGGATCTTGGACAAAAAAAAAACATAGATCCATATGTACATGGACTTCGAGTTGGAGGCGGTGATTTTGGTTGGAACATGATGCATTGAATGACTCAACGATCTACGGCCACATTATAGAACTCTTCCTCAAAATATCTAATCGAACCTCCTTGTACAAAAACAAACCGCACAATAGAAAATACAATGAATGGGGTAAAATGACATAATCAAATGCATAGTAGTGTAGATGCATAGATAAATGGCTGCAAAACAAACTCCGAAGATGTAGGTTAAACAAAAATCAAACCGCATGCAAAACGAGTTCCTTTTGGCACATATCAGAAGGAGATTTTAATGGAGATACATCATAAGTCTGCTAAAAAAATTGAATGGATATTCTCCACGCATGATGTAGACAACGATATTATTTCCACCTGATTGTGTTTTCTTTCGAGGATGTTGAACATGCTATTACGAGGCCCAAATCTATGATAAGTGGATTCCAAAAACATGCTCTGATACCATTGATAAGAACTGTAATATAATATAAAAACACCGAATAATAAAATATGGAAATTAAATTCATTCGGGATATCAATTACAATGATAGAGGTTACATTTTATAATGTTTGATCTCCTACAAAGGTGGATTCAAACTTCATCTTCAATCCCTCATATCACTCTCCATGAATCTCTCAAACTTATCCCTAGGATATCTCTCACATCCCTTTATTATCTCACACACCAAAATAGCTACGTGAGTTGTTTATTCAACAACTTCACTCACACACAACTATTAACTATATTATTAATATGAGTTGTATTAACTCATTATTAATAATATTACAATTTATTAATAATTTCACAATATATTTGTAACATTCACTCCCCTATTGTTAACATTATTAATTCCCAATATACACTCCCCTAATGTTGACAAGGTAGAAAAAATAATCACACTTCCTTCTTCATCTTGTCACCCATACGTGCTCATGATCATTGAGCTAACGAAAAGGTTTCAAACGAAGCTCCATGATTTGTCGTGCCTTTTGATATTTTAGAGAGAGTTGGACCTATTTCTTACCACCTTGCTTTACCACCTAGTTTAACTCACATCAATGTTGTCTTCCACATTTCAGTTCTTTGGAGATATGTATAGGATGCATCTCATGTACTATATTGGGCTACCTTGTAGGTGTATGAGGGAGGACACTTGATGGTGGAGCCCATGCGCATTCTAGAGTGTAGGACCTTGGTCCTTCAGGGGAACAAGATTGATCAGGTATAAGTACAATCGGATAGATATGACGAGCTCTCGGCTACTTGGGAGGATGTCTCTACACGTCGGATCTAGTACCCTCACATATTCCTGTGACTTCCAGGAGGAAGTTGTGTTTAAGTAGAGGGGAGATAGTGCTCACTTCCCTTATACATTATTTATTGTTATTATTTTCATTCTTCATATGTGTTTCATTGTGATATGTTGATCATTACTATATTGTACTCAATATTTTGATTTGATACATTTTAGTTTGACTATGCGATTTGGGGAATAGGATGCCTGAGGCAATTCTATGACATTTTTACTTTCGTTGATTAATACTAACCTTGTAGGGATAAAATATTTATATTATCATGTTTCCCTTGATCATGTTACAATAACCTTGTAGGCATTTGATGGAATAGTATGTTTCTAATGTATCACTATGAATGTGTCACATGTTATAGTCATGAAATATTTTGATGTGATGATTATTATTAAGAATGTGGATTTTAATTTCATGATTCGTAAAGTATAAATAAGAATTGAAATTTTTATGATATAGTATGTATGTGGTATATGGAATGAGTATGAAATGTCATTAAATTAATCATTTAAATTATGGATGGATTTGATTGTTGGTGTATATGACTTGTTTCGTCGTCATTCGACGAATTATCCACCATAGATGGTTATTCATCTCACTTAGTGAGAATAGGTCATAGTTGAATAGGTCAATAGGGTTATGTACACGTGTCATGCACAAGAGTTACATAACACTTCTATATGTACCTCTTATTTATGATCTATGAGCATGTTAGATACACCGTTGTCTTTTTGTACTTGATTTTCCTTGTGATTTGTTCTCTTGCTAATTACATGAAGCGTTCTCATCTCTATTGGAAGTACAACCCTCTTTGATGTGCATGGGGTTCCAACATTGAACCTCACAGAATAATCCGATATGGTATCCGAGCGGATGTTTGGTAAACATGCACTCACTTGAATGGCATTTATTGATTACTTTTTTTGGTTTTATCGCTTCTCGTGCAAGTTTTTTTACCATTAATTTTTGAAATCTTGTTAAAAAATATAACATTATTTTTTCTTATATTTTGTGTTGGTTTTTGGTTTTGCATGTGCAGGTTATAGGGGTTTTCTAGCCAGATCTAGCTAGCTGTGCCAAATTTGGCGGAACCGCTAAATCTAGAGGTAAGTTCCATTTTTGTACTTCTTGTTTTTTAATTAGTACCTTTTTAAATGCAAGTGATTTATTTTTTAAATATTAATTTATGGCCTATCTTTCTCTTTGACCCTCTTGTTTACATTTTTTTCCTCTATCTTGGTCTTGGGTGGCTTTGCATGTTGGGTTTAGGTTTGCATTGTTTGGGTGAGTTACCTTTGTGTGGGCCAAGTTCCCTTTACCCCTTGCCAAGTTCATTTGTCTACAGGGCCAAGTTGTATTTGCTCATGGGCGAGTTTCTTTTTTATTTCCTTCCGCTCGGGCTCTTAGCCGTTTTTTTTTCCTTATTGGCCATCCTTTGTTACCTTTCTCTCTCTTTGTCAAACGAACTATTGTTGGTTTTGTTGGTTTTGTTTTGCATACATTTTTCCATAATCAGGTTTTTACATATTTGCTTGAGTGTTGAGTTTCCTTTGCCAACATGCGAGTTTCCTTTATCTCTGGATGAGTTCCCTTTTCTACAAGGTCGAGTGTTTTTTCCAAGGGCCATGTCGTTGTTTTTTTTGTGTTGTTTTGGGCCTCACCCTTCCCATTATGGCTCTATTCGGCATTCCTGTAAGCTCTTCATTTTCTTACCAATGCTCTGCCCGTACCTTTATTCCTTTGGTTGATGTTTTCTTCTCCCGAATATTTTTCCTAACCTTGCTCACCCAAAAAAATTTCTAGCCTCGACTCGGCGCACTCATGGTTGGATTGACCATTGAGCCTTTTTGCACCTACAACCCGTGTGTTGCTTCCCTACCCATCCTCCTTTCTTATTTATTATTTATTATTTCTAAAGACAAATTTTAAAAAAATTATTATTTTTTTAATTTAGGCATCTAAATTAATTAAAAATTTAGCCTTTTTCGATTAGTTGAATAAAATAGTCACTCATTTATTTAGCGTTGTTGTCAACCTTTTTCGTCCCTTTTTTTCTCTAAAATTAGCTGAATAGGACGTTGTAAAAGGGTGATTTTCAAGCGTTATTGGTTTTTTTCTCTAATCCTTTGTTGAAGTGTGTAGCACCCTTCTAGTGTTTTTTTCCTTCTAGTAGATTTTTTTGGCATCCTGGAGGTCCCTGGGACTCGTCTTGAGCCCATTTTCTTCATTGTAATAGCCCTTATTATTGATTGTAGACTACCGAGGGTGTACGTCATAGTCTTGCGAAAAGGGGTTTCTATTGTGACATGAGACACTTTTTCTCACAACAAGACTTGATTTCTCCTTCTCTTATTTTTAGCCCATTGTGCTTGTTTATGGTGTCGATTTATTGTGATTAATGAAAATTGATTGTGGTCTCCTCTCTTGCATGCTATTATGCTAATTGTAAGGTGAGTGACCAAATGTTTCACAACACACACTCACACCTAATTATATCCAACACACTAAACTATAAAGTGTCGAAATCAAGGGGTTATAATATTGTCCTGGTGGTTGTGTTGTTTATTTTTATGCATTACTTCTTTCTCTCTCTTCATTATGGATGCAATTTCAATTCCTTTTCTTACGCCATTAAAATTATTTGAATGGAGATCAAAAATGTTAATGAAACGAAGGGGTAAAGGGTTATTTTGCATTACCATGGGAGCTTAGAGATGAACCTAACAATGAGTATGAAAATTCTAAGTCATTGAACCGAAGTGATGAAGCCTTGGTCTACTTTGTATGTATGTTTCTCCTGAATTTTTCTACATTGAGTCATCCGAAACACCCAATTTTTTATGGAAAATGTTAAATACAATGTTTGGACAACAATATGACATGAGAGCACATGAGTTGGAAAATGAACTACTAGGATTAAATCCTAGTGACTTTAAAAACCTACATGAATTCTTCTCAAAGTTCATCCACACTAGATTGTTGTTAAAGGAATGTAAAGTGGAGAAGAAATATTCCTAGTTGATCTTGTCGATTCTCTCTAAGTTAGGTCCTGAATACTTTGTCTTCGTGTCAACTTTTCATGTTATAAAAGTTGCTCTAGAAGTGCTTGGAATATGCCCTCATTCGATAGTTTTTCGTCCCAACTCATTCGAGATTAGCAAAAATCACAAAAAGGGTCTCTTAAGTCCAACTCACATGCGCTTATAGCAAGTACTAGTAAGGGAAAGAAGAATAAAAAGAAGAAAGAGAAAAAGGACCAACCTAAGAAGGAAACCAAGACCAACCAAGCCAAAACCAAACCTAACATGAACGCTTTGACTTCTGAGCCTAAAGTGAAGAAAGAAAAGTGTAAGTGTTCCTATCGCAAGAAGAATGGTCATGAAGAGAATTAATGTATGAGAAAACAAATTGATCACCTTACTCATTTACTTGAGAAAATCATATAGGTGTTCACGAGTCTATCAAACAAAATGCTCCAAAAGTTGAGTCTTCCACTGCAAGAGAGTCTAAATCGATAAGAAAGGAAAGGCCCTTGTAGCTCAATTTTATCCTTCATTGACGTGGATTATAGATGTCGAAGGAATGATGAAGATTTGGAGGGAATCCGTGAGCATCAAAAAATTGCACTCAACCGCAAACGATGTAGCTTCAAGATCGAAGCAAGAAATCACCCATGAGAGCAATGTGCATGCATTAAGGGAAAAATGGCTCAAATCCCATACTCTATTCCATTCCATTTCTCAAGATGAAAGGTGTACATATAGTAGTGGGGTGTGTAACTCCCCACAAATGTAGCCATCAAGAGGTGGGAGTTACATTCCTAGAATAATCGGTCAAATGTAACTCCTATGACGCTCTATGACACGTGTAAGGCCATAATGACACCCTAGGACACCTAAGCATGGTGAATCACCTATGTGGAGGAATCCCATGTAATTAAAATATGTGCATGGTAAATATCCTACACCAACACCCCCCTGAAGCATAGCTTAGGTGGACACAAATGAAGACAAGGAGAAGTGGGTCCCAACAACAAGCTCCGATGAGGTACCCACGTCAAGAAACTCTCAAAAAGTGGAGTAAAAGGAGAAATCACATTGGGAAAAATCCCCCAAAAGAGAGACAAGTCCACTCTTTAATCTAAGAAAGATTCCAAGGATAGGTCCCCGCCATAGATCGATCCCGTAAAGATACCCATGTACAAAGAGGAAATCTCTCGAAAAGAAGAAGAAGAGAGAAGAAGAGGGAGACGAGAGGAATGCAAAAGATGCCATGGACGGATCTGAAATCTGCAGCTCTAGGAGGTCTCCCAAAATAATTTTGATGACAAGATCCTTTGCCTCTGGACTGAAGAAGAGCCATCCACACCGAATTATGTGCCTATCGTTAGGAAGGACAGAAATGACGTGCTGGAAGTTTGCCTAATACACAAAGGAAACCAAGGCAACAACACAAATAACTTTGATTCTAGTCCACAAAAGTGTGACATAGGTCTAACAAGTGAGTGCTTTGAGGAACCAAAGGTAATGTCACAAGTGTAGAACTATCGAGTAGTATGAAGGGTGAATACTGCGAGAAGGATGTTCAACTAATGTGAAGGAAACAAAACATCCCCACACAGAAAAAATGGATCCACAAGTAAGGGTGGATCAACGAAGGTCTCCGAGAAAAGTGGAAGTGGTAAGAGTCCCGAAGGGGCACTCCCAACAAAGGAGATGATGAAATCCTCTGAAATAGCTGTAGATGGATGAGGAACCTGGAGTACATCACAAGTGTACTCTGTAAAAAGATGACTAAGGTTAGGCAGATACTCATCCCAATGAGGGGGCTCAACAAACAGAAGAACGATGTCGATATAGGTATGAGTCATCCAATGAAGTTAGAGGAGTGAAAGGGGCCTCACACACTGAAGTTGAAAAAGAGGTGGTGATGACTGTATGAGACTGTATAGGAGATTGCTTAATATCTGATGAGATATGGGATGTGTCAACAATCTCTAGAATAGTGAGAGAAGGAGGGAAAAGTCCTTTATAGTACTCTCAACATCAGAACTGGGTGCACAATCCTCGTCATTAGAAGTAGAACCAAGCGAGTCTATATCAGTGGAATTGTCATCACATGAAGAAATAGAGGAGACAACTGAATCAACAACAACAATGATGACAATATGTGAAGGGTATCCATAGAGGGACTGAAGAATGCTCCAGACACGGTGGGGTGGATCTGAGTCTGCCACGTGAAACCAGTGAGATGGAGAGACATGCATCATCATGGTACCAAAAACATGGTCACAAGTGTTGAGAAAATCATTAAGATGATGATGATCAGTGGGTGCAGGAACTGGCCCAAGCAAGAAGTGTGAAAGACCCTCGTAGGTGAAGTAACGTTCCATAGAAGCACGCCAAACTGAATAGTTCTCTCTCCCAGTAAGAAGTGGCGGAGGCTGTAAAGTGATCCTACAACACTCAAGTCTAGAAAGAGCACCCTCCATGATGTGGAATCAAAAGTGCAAGGTGCACAAATGTAAGATGTCAGACTCGGCTGATAATGCGTCTGCGTGTGAAAACCCAAGAGTACTAGTGAACCCCCAGAATGCGGCACTTTATAAAGTAGTTTGTTTACAAAATGACAATTTCATCATATAATGATAAAAAAATCATGCAAATTTGACTAAAGAAGCACTCAAAACCAAGCAGCGAGTCAAAAGTTATAGCAAGAAAACGATTCCCACAACTGATGGAAAATGCCAATAAGCTTTGCAAACTGATTAAAAAAGTTCCCGAAATGGGTGCAAAGGGTGTTGTGTGGGTACTTGTTGGAAATGGCATCAAATTTTAGGTAGGGTTTTTTTACTTGTAAGGGGATTAGCCTCCTTCCAACCCCTGGACCTCGCCCCCGTCTTCGACACACGAATGAAGGACATTAAAACAAGCAAAATATATCCCAAATAATATTACAATGCCAAGATAAGAATGTTTTGCCTTAAAATAAAAACAGATTGTTTTAACCTTCAAACACGTCTAAAAGGGATGGGCCCAACTAAGGTGTTAAACCATGAAGATGCAAGGAGATGTTGCGTATGATAACGGCCAAGTTACAACAGATTCAACACCGAACAGGTTGCCACGTGAAACAGAGGTGGGATGCACCAAGTATCCTAGAGACTACAGCGTGGAGTCCAAGTTTGGAGGATAGTGTAATCATTGTAACATAGGTTGGAGTGAGGTCAATGACGTGAAGAGCGTCGAGTTGTGCCATTGAGCGGGGTAACACCGAGTAGGTCAGAAATAGCGCATCAACTGTCAGGCTCCGAGTAGTGCAGGCAACTGGCTAGAGTTGGAAGTGGAAAATGCCAACGTTGAGGCCGAACCAGGAGGTAAACACAATATTCGAGCAATGAGAGGGTGAGCATGGATAGGAGGTCATGGTAGGAACTCAAACAGGAGGAGAAAACCAGGGAAGCCGACTGGAAGCACAACAAGACTCGACCACGTGATGCAAGGGCCGAGCACGGAATAAAGGATGAGCTCAACGGTCACACAGGGCCAAGATCCCACTTCCAATGCGAGCATAGGTTCAATGCACAATAAATTTCATGGAAAAGGAAGCCTTAGCAGATGAACATGACCCAAAATGCACAACCGAAGCCTGAGCAGTGAGCCTACCAAGAAAAACATCCACAAGGGAGAACTTAAGCCAAAGTACCCACATTTAGACAAAGCAAATAGTGGTGAGTTAACATAGAGGCACGAGAAAACTACAGGTCGGGTGAGCACGTAACCACAAAAGCCAGTGGTGAATCCAAGCACACGGGAGCACGTAGCGAGCTGAGCCCATAGACATGTGAAACCAACGCATCGAGAGTGCTAAAAAAATCCCAGAGATCCGAGGTGAGAGGTATCAATACCTAATGCATGTAAAAGTAATGCATAAGCAAACCAAAAATGAGCCTCTAAATCCAAAAACGTGCCCGAGTAGTGAGTTCACCAATGCAAATGAGTCAATCAGTAGAAAAACTCCAAGCACAAGAAACCTCGAGCCAACAAACCAAGCATAAGACCCTTGAACAATGCAAGTAGAGCACATGCAAAGGAGAGCTTACATAAGAAACTACAAGATGAAGAGTAGTAAGAAACTATTGTGAGAAACACAATTCCAATCCCCAAGCTCTGATACCATGTCGGAGGAATGAAAAAGATCTGGAGGGAATCATGAGCATCAAAATGTTGCACTCAACCGCAAAATGATGTAGCTTCAAGATCGAAGCAAGAAATCACCCATGAGAGAAATGTGCATGCATTAAGGGAAAAATGGATCAAATCCCATACTCTATTCCATTCCATTGCTCAAGATGAAAGGTGTACATATAGTAGTGGGGTGTGTAACTCCCCCACAAATGTAGCCATCAAGAGGTGGGAGTTACATTCCTAGAATAATCGGTCAAATGTAACTCCTATGATGCTCTATGACACGTGTAAGGCCATAATGACACCCTAAGACACCTAAGCATGGTGAATCACCTATGTGGAGGAATCCCATGTACTTAAAATATGTGCATGGTAAATATCCTACACCAACAATAGATTTCGGTGCCTCACACCACATGGCTTCTTTGCATGTTGAGTTATCCAACATCGAACCATGTGGTATGTCCCAAATAACATTGGGTAATGACATGACAATGTCGGTTTCTGGTAGTGGATCAATAGAGATGGATGGGGATCATTTAACCAAATGGTGATTATTCGTGAGCTTCACAATGACACTATAGTGGTTGAGGGAAATGTGGATCACCATTCATGGTTGTATACCTTTTCCCACTTTACTTCTTATTTGATGCCCACTCCTTTTCTCATTCACACAAATGAGGTTAGAAAGTTATGGCATGCGCATTTTGGGCATCTAAATTTTTGTTAGCTTGAATAATCGAGCCAAAATGAAATGGTCAATGGGTTACCCCGCATCATATTTTTTGAGGGTTGTGCCCTCGGGAAGCACCCTAAAAATATTTTTGACAAAGGAAAATCCTGGAGAGCTACTCATCCTTTGGATCCTTTTCATAGTGACATTTCTATACCTTTTTCGTCCTTCATTTACTAGAGCTCTTTATGTACTTACCTTCATTGATGACTTTTCACGTTATACTTGGGTGTATTTTCTTAAGCTTAAGAATGAAGTCTTTAAACATTTTTAGGACTTTAAGGCTCTTGCTTTGAAAAACAAGTGGAATGATCTATTAAATTTCTTTGAACCGACAATGGAGGTGAGTATGTGAGAAATAGGTTCAAGGATTTATGTACTTCTGAAGGGATTTATTTGCAGTATATAGTTTCTTACAACCCTTCGCAAAATGGAGTTGTAAAAAGAAAGAACCGAATGCTTAAGGAGATGGCAACTTGTATGGTTCACTCAAAGTCCCTTCCTCTGTAGTATTGGGTCAAGGCTGAAAGCGGTGAATTTTTTTCGTTACATTTAGAATCATGTTCCACACAAGGTAGCAAGAGGGATGACACCCTTTGAATCTTGGTTTGTATGCAAGCCTAATGTTGAGCACTTTTGATCTTCAAATCCAAGGCTATGTCCCGGATTCCCAAGAATTAATGCAAGGCTTTGGGACCACAATCCAAACCTTATATCTTTATAGGGTATCTTGATGGTGTGAAGGGATATAAATTTTTGAATCCTACTACTCATGAGCTTTATATTGAGATAAGTGTGAAATTTGATGAGTATTCTTCGACTTCTACTTTTCTACCTTCTAAGGTTCTTATACTTTCGATTCTAAATCTGAATTTTGGATGATGATGTTGTTTAGCTTGCTCCTCCTCCTTTTGATCCTCCTACGCCTCCTGACCTTTATGCCTCGAGTCTTTGATTCTTGATTCTGAAGGTAGTGTTGAGTGGAACCTTGTTCCTTCTCACTCGAGTGAAGAATCTTCCGACTCTGAGCCTGATCCTCCTGGTCCTCATTGGGCTAGGAAAACTTTGTAGAGTGCTAGAGAGTGGATGGGAGATCCTTTAGACAAGAGGTGGACTTGCTTATATTTTGTTAGACCTCACTCATTCACCTCCACTTCTGACCCTTAGTATTTCTAAGAGGCTTCTGGTATTCCTAAGTGGGATTCTACCATGGATGAGGAGTATTCCTCACTCATGAAGAACGATACTTGGGATCTCACCCCTCTTCCGAAAGGAAGAAAAATAGTTTAGTGTAAGTGGGTGTTCCAAATAAAGTATGGTGTATATGGAGACTTCAATAATTTTAAAGTGTGACTTGTAGCTAAGGGTTTCTCCCATGTAGCTAGGGTTGATTACTCGAAACCTTTGCTCAAGTTACGAAGATGACTTTTATTTTTGATCGACCTTGCCATTGTTATGGTGAATAGATGGGAAGTCTATCAGATGGAAGTTAAGAGTTCCTTCCTTCATGGGGACCTAGAGGAAGATATCTACATGGAACAACCTTTGGTTATGTCCATGATCCCTCCCTCATTTGTAAGTTAAAGAAGTCTCTCTATGGTCTTAAATAAGCCCCTCGGGCTTGGTATGCCAAGATGGACTCCTTTCTACTTACATTAGGGTTCACTCGGTGTCACTCTGACCCAAATGTTTACATTCTATGGCAAGATGAATCCATACTCATCCTTGTTTTGTATGTTGATGACTTGTTGATCACGGGCAATTCTTCCTCTATCATCGATTATGTGAAGATTGCCTTATCCAACAAGTTTTCTATGTCTGACTTAGGATTGCTTCATTACTTTCTTGGGATTCATATTTCACAATCGACTCAAGAATTATAATTTCATAGCCTAAGTAATCCCTTGATTTTCTTTCTCAGTTTCATATGTTTGATTGTAAGCCTTCTCCTACTCCTTTTGCTTCTAGGTTAACTTGGTTTCTGATTTCTCTACTCCCTTGGTTGATGGTACCCTCTATCGACATTTGGTGGGGAGCTTGATTTACCTTACTCACATGCTTCTAGATATATTGTATGTCATTGGGATCATGTCTATATTCATGCAAGATCCACATGATTTGCATTGGAAAGTAATCACTACATTTGTGGCACTTACATAGATGGAATCCACTATCTAGGAGGAGTAGATATAGACTTAATTGTATATACTGACTCTGATTGGGATGGTGATATTGATAATTAGAAATGTACCTCAGGCTATATTTTTTCTCTTGGTTTGGGTCCTATTAGTTTGTTTAGCAAGAAGTAGAACATAATTGCGATATCTTCTACAAAGGCATAATATAGAGGAGAAGTTAACGTTTCCACAAAATTTGTTTGGTTATAGGGTATCTTGAAAAAGTTTGGTATTCACTATCGGCGGCCTACTATCATCTATTATGACAACATGAGAACCATCTCAATTTGTCAAAATCTAGTTCAACATCAATAGACGAAGCACATCGAGATACATATGCATTTCATTTAGGAGTTTATCCATGATGACATCATCAATTTATAGTACTTGTTAGACATCTAATATGGTTGCAGAAATTTTTACCAAGCCCTTCATTGAGGCGAAGTATCTTCACTTGCGGTCTCTTCTTGGGGTGAGGTTTTCTATAGCAACCCATCTTCTTTGGGATTTCTAGTTCTCTTCTCTTCTTCTAGAAAGATTGCAGTTTGTACATGAGTACCTTATTAGGCCTTTAGTTGTCAAGACTCATTTGACACATCTTTCTTAGGTTGTTTAGGGATTCTTTTATCTCTTGTAAGTGGATGTTTTCCCTTAGGGGTTTTTCCTCCATTACTTGATATCCTTATTATACATGGGTACCTCATCGGACTAATTATTGGGATCCATTATTCTCTTCTTATTTTCCATGAAGATTATTTTTGTACATCGCTACCTTGTCGGGGTTAGTATTCGTGTTTCATTGACACATATTTCTTATTTGTCTAGGGGATTTCTCTTTAATATATGACTTTCCATGACCTCTACCTCATCTTTAATGAAGGGGGTGTTAGTGTATATGACTTGTTTCATCTTCATTAAATGACTTATCCATCATAGATGGTTAGTCATCTCACTTAGTGAGAATAAGTCATAGTTTAATAGGTCAATAGGGTTGTGTACATGTGTCATGCACAAGAGTTACACAATAATTCTATATGTACCTCTTATTTTTGATCTATGAGCATGCCAGACACACCGTTGTATTTTTGTACTTGAATTTCCTTGTGATTCAAGTTCTTGATAATTACGTGAAGCATTCTCATCTCCATTGGAAGTTCAAACCTCTTTGATGTCTACAAGGTTCCATCATTAATCCTTGCAAAATAATCGATAGTGATGAGATGCGTAAGATACTAGGTTGCGAATGAAATTATATTATGCATTGTTATTTATAGTTATATGTTTCTTCATGCGGGTATGATGCTTATGTGGAGTGTGTAGGTGACATACATGTCTACTCGCAAACACTATAAAAAATACCAAATTGAGGTGGGGGAGACCAACAATCCAAGAATAACATGTGTTAACCATGGTCACCCTTTGAGCATGTGTGTGTGTGTGTTGTTAATGTATAAGTGACCCTTTTTGTTGTTTGATAATGTTTTATTTATTTTAACCCTCATGTGGTGTGTTTTTCCCATTTTGATTTTAACCTTTGCTTTTAAATTTATTAATGATTTATTTCCTTTTTGTTTCTTTAAGTATGTGATTATGTGGAGACTTTTTCCTTGAGCATGAGCATTTAAGTTGATTTTTATCTTGAAATCTCGCATTTGGACTTTGGAAAAATTTTGGGAAGTGTGTGCAAGATGGTTATCTTGTCTCACACTCCCAAAATTTCCCCCAAGCCCATACCCATTGGGTAGGTAGGTTTTTGAAAGACTAATTTTTTCCTTTTACTTGTTTTTGGAGAGATTTTGTCCTCCTTTTCACTCCATGTTTTTATTATGAGTGATTTATTTTTGACTTTGGGGAGAGGAGTCTTTTTGGGATGATGGAATTTGAGTTTACCAATAAACCTCCTTACATGTGAAATGATTTTTAAAAGAAATAGATTTTACTCCTCTTACACATTCTTAATGGGGCTTGGCTTGTGTGCACCTACCCTTTTGGAGAGCACATGGGTTTTCCTTGTTGAAAATCCTATGTGGACTCCACCTCACCTTGCCTCTCAAAATTCTATAAATAAGAGAGTTTGGAGGAGGAAAAGGGTTCCATACTTTTTGTTTTGGTGTTTTTTTGGTTGTTTTTGGATTTGGGAGATCTTGGAAGGAGAACTTGAATATTTTTTCTTGGTTTGGGAAGTTGTTTTCAAGAGGAAAAGATTCCCCCAAGGTAGGCTCTTAATATTCCTTGTATTTTCTTGTTTCTTGTGTAAATTATGTTGTTGTGTTGAATTCTTGTGGGCTTATGGGTAGAGAATTGGCCATTAGGAAATGGTGTGGGGAGGTGGATAGTCTATGCTTATTGTTGGAGGCAAAAGGATTAGGAAGATAATAGGTTTTATGTGTGGTTTTTTGGAGCTAAAAGGGTTTGAAATAGTCATAGTGACTAATTGTGGAGGGAGTGTGGGATGGGCCATAAGAATCTTATTGGAGGGAAAAGGGAAAGCCATTTATGGCTTGGGAGTTATAAGGAATGTGTTGTGTGATTGAAAATTGAGGTTGATCTTATGACTAGTTATTTTCAACAAAAACAATAATATTTTACATTAGAAAATAATATATATTTATGTACACACACATATGTACATATATATACACCTTAACATGGTTATCCTTTTAAACCAAATCTGTGTGTGTGTGTGTGTGTGTGTGTGTGTGTGTGTGTGTGTGTGTGTGTGTGTGTGTGTGTGTGTGTGAAAACCATCCTTAAGCTCCATTCTTTACATCTATGTGAGATTTCTCCTTCATCATGCAACATAGAGACAAAACAACCAAGAAAATGGGAAACCAAATGAAATAATAAGTGATCAAATAAATAAAAGATTTTAGGTTTATGAATTTCCTTACTATTTTTAGGGCTTTTTCCATCCTACGGTGGAGATCATTTTAGATCAAGGGATCTCTTTTAATTTAAATTTGACTTAAGTTTTATAAGGTTGCACTTAAATTTTGGGAATATTAATTAATTAAACTCTTTTTAGTCTTGTGTTTAAACCTTTAAAGGCATGGACCCATTTAATAGGATCCATGACCATATTAGCCAACTAATGGGTTTCCATAAATATTTTATCATTTTTGAAATGATTATAATTGGTCGTGTTTAAATAAACTTTTATAATCCCTTCGACACATTAATTGTAATCAAAATTTAATAATACGCTTAGATTAAACTGTCGTGATTAAATTATCGTTGACATTTAATAATCACATTATTATTCTAAATCGTGGAAGTGGCGTTACGCAAACTCTACGCCTTATACTTGCCAAAAATGCGACACGCTTGTAATGACATAAATGTTAGTAATATATCACCTTGCTCTTTCGTGAAAGTGGTTTGGAGTTACTTCATCATGTTGTCACTTAGTTGCTTTATCATCGTAATGTGTTAATCTTGAATTTCTCTTGCATTATATACTTTTAAACAAAAAATTCCCTAAATTTTCCTATGGCTAGCTAGGTTTAGATTGGTTAATTCTTGGGGCCTGACATTGGATATGAGATATGACCAATTCATTTAATTTGTAGTGTAAACACTTGTAAAATACATTTATTGTAAAATCACAACGTAAACTATATTTTACGACATATTTATATTCCTCTCTAAAAATACACGCTTTCAAAAAATGACATCCGATTTCAAGTTCGTATGCAAAATTTATGGTGTCTAGAAGATTGAGGACATTTTCGTGACTAAACCACCCCTAAAGATAAAGTGGTGGTTGCATAACCATCAATGTCGATTATGCAAAAATTATTGATGGTTGCACAATTGTCGGTGGTGGTTGCATAACCATTAGTGGTAGTTTTAAAACCACCATAGTAGTATCATAACTACCATGATGATTACACAACCATTGGTCTATGGAAGGCATTGGTTTTGTTATTCAATAGATTAAAACACCTAAAATGTAATGAATGAAAATAATTTGACTTCCAAAATGGTTTCCTGGAAATTTCTCATGGTAGGGGCATCTTTGTAAGGCTTCTAGGTTTCAATTATCATGAAATAATGTAAGAGGAGTGTTGGAATTGGATTCCCATTGCTAGTGATAAGCAAGTTGGAATCTTGGTCCAAAGTTAGCTAGTGATTTCCCTACAGTTATAGGTTGTTTCTTGATGGTTTTGTTGTTAGAGGAGTGTTGTAATGTGTTAATCATATTTTGTGCAATATTTGGAGATGTAGAATGAAAATTCATCTCCGTGAAGGCCATTAATGGCATCAACTTGTAAATTTTGTGAATTAGATAGTTAATGGGGAGTGCAATTACCTCACCCACTAGATTTTTTTACCTTTTTTAGGTTTCTCTAGGATAAAATATAGTCTTCACTTTTGATTTTCCTTCCTTCTCATTGTGTATGTTTTAAATTCACTACATGTTTTCAGCACTTAATAACAATTCTTTGCATGTAAAAGAGTTATTTTAATAGCTCTTTGTAAGCTAGGAATCATTGGGTCCATGTCGGTGAATCCTAGTCTGGAATATCCACATATATTATAAATCATATTGGTATCATAGTAGTTTATTATTTTTTATGTAAAGGGTTTTTCTAATACTTTTCGGTATTCATGTTAGATTTTGTTCTTGTGGTGTTTGTTTTGCGTGGGTGAATTTTTTTCAAATTGACGCCTTGATACTAAAATAACAGATGTTAGAGTTTGTATTGATTCCTTGGTAGTAAGGTGGGGTAAAAGGTACCATTTTTATACCTATGAAGAAAAGGATGTTACAAGGCATTTTATGGGCACAATATTTTGATGACCATGACCAAAAAAATATTTTATGGACAAGAAAACCACACTAGGAGCATGTAAATGTGGACATCAATCCATGAAACTAAGAATTCAGATTGGTTGATGTACCTCCATGTAAGATGGGTTAAAGGAGTCTCTAAAAAAGGGGAGTGAGAAATTCCAACATAGTTTTGAGAATAGTTTCCTTATTAAGGAAAAGGTATGGCTGTACTTGAGAAAAGGAAAATTCAAAGGTAAAACTAAGATATTTATCCTCCTAGGGTATTCTATTAAATTAGATATGGACCCTCTTTATAGATTAACATTCTATTTTTGAATATTACAAGTTTAAGATTCTTGTAAATCCTTCCATGCTCAACATTGAAGTAAAATATTTTTCTCCTAATGGCCAAAATGAGTTGGATAAAGATGTTGTGTTGCAATTGAAGGAATTGGTGTTAAGAAGATGAGATAAAGTGGATGGGAGTTAGAAAAATTAAAACTCCCAAGAATGTCCAAATGGGAATTTCATTATATATGGTGTTTTAGAGTAGCTCTAATGGAAGACTACACAACTAGATAGTTGAGTTCAATATACCTTCTTCTTGAAAAGGTGAATGTTGGAGTTCACACGCTACACCTCTAAGAGAGGGTGATGGTGTGGGGATGGGTTTTCCTCACTTAATTAGTTCCTAAGCTTTTAGGGACTTAAAAGCCTTAGATTGGGGAGGTGTGATCCATAATTGGATCTAAGGTATGCCTAATTCATGTAATTTGTAGTGTAAACATTTGTAAAAAAATTTCTTGTAAAATAACAATAGAAACTATATATTTTGATGACATTCCTATATGAAAATATACACTTTAAAAAAATAAGGCACTTGATTTTGAGTTTGTATGCAAAATTTATGGCCTCTAAAAGATTGAGGACTTTTTGGTGGAAAATTTGCCCCTAAAGACAAAGTGGAACAATCATCGGTGGTAGTTGTGCAACCATAAGTAGAGGTTACAAAACCACCATGGTGGTTTAAAAAATAATGTAGTGGTTACACAATCGCCTATCTATGAAGGCAACAATTCTATCATTTGATAAATTAAAATGACTAAAACATAACTATGAGAATCATTTGACTTCCAAAATTATTTCTTGGAAATTTATCATGGAAGGGGAATCTTTGCAGGACTATTAGGTGTCAGTTATCATAAAATAATGTAAGAAGAATTATGGAATTGGATTCCCAATACTATACATAAGCAAGTTGGAGTCTTGTTCTAGAATTAGCCAGTGATTTCTCAATGGTGAGAGGTTGTTTCTTGAGGGTTATTTTGTTAGAAGAGTGTTGGAAGGTTTTAAGAATGTCTTGTGCAATATTTGGAGAGAGATAATGAAAATTTATCTCCATGAAGGCCATTAATGGTGGTAACTTGTATTTTTTTGTGAATTACATATTTATTAGGGAGTGTTATTGCCTCACTCACTATCTATTTTCCCTTATTAGATTTATTCATTATAAAATATGGTGTTCACTTGTTCTTTTCCTTTCTTATATCTCATTGTGTACGTTTTAAATGCACTATACATTCATTTCCATAACTTTGTTTTGCAAGGAAATGAGTTATTTAACACTCTCTTTGTAAGCTAGGAATCACTAGTGTTTGTGTTGGTGAATCCTAATGTAGAATATCCACCTAGACTAAATATCATCCATAAGGGGAATATCATCTTAAAAACACATTTAAAAGAGGATATACCATATTAGAATCATATATGAGTGATTTTAGAGAACCATTTAATATGAAAATGTAAGAAAAAAATACTTGAAGACTGTATCATGTACCTTTACAAATTTCTCAACCATTCTCCTTAAAACTAAGACTAATGAAAATTTATCTGAATTATCTTTCTAATGGTACTAATTTCTTGTCATTTGGAGCTCTTAGTATAAAGATATCAATGAAATACTAGAGCTATGTATGTCACCTCTATCTTAGATGATGTTCTTGTGCTCTATTTTTCGTTATTTAAAATTGTCAAATTTAACATGGTGAATAGACATTGTATCATATTTTAGACCTCACCAATTGCCACCATGTGTAAAACCTACCACTTTTCGGTCATCTATGTATCAACATTAAATGGAGAGGGAATGGATTCTAAATATTTGAGATGATGTAGATCACTTATCTATGCCACTTGTCCACAATACCACTTATTAACCATATAAATTTTGTAGATTTTGGAAGTGAGATACCAAGGCTTGAGATAGTTAAAAAGACCAATTACTTCCACGCATATTTCATGCCACTTGTCACTCATCAACACTCTGTAAGTTTTGGAGACTTAAACTTCGGCTTCAAATAGTACAAGGCACCGACTACCACTTGTCACTCAACCATAAAAGGTACTTTTGCAGTCTCCAAAACACTTAAAGTGTTGATGAGTGACACTTCTTTAAAATCATTGTTCTACAGAGAAGAAAGGTAAAAATTTAAGTTCCTATATATATACAAAATGTTGACGCTCACCACTTGTCAACCATATATCAAGGCCACGATAATAATTAAAAGTGACTAAGTTATAAAAGATTTTTGAAGTAAGAAAACCGACAATTTCCATGTGACAAAAATCAAACAAAGGCACTTAAAACAATGTAATCAACTAATTTCAAAGGCTTTGCAATAAAATTGAGTAGTACATGGCACTATTTTGCTAGATTAAGATAGATGGGTTTGTATCAATATAAAAATAAGGATTTGAATATCATTTGAATGTTTTTATGGAAATTTCAATTGAAAAGAGTAGGAATCCTTGAATTTCCTTTTGATTTTGCACTTAAGTGTCGTAAAATGGGGGATAGTTAATAACACGATTTATATATCCACCAAAAATAAGCAACCAAGGATTATAGTTTATGATTAAACAACAAGTTATGAAATATTACATTATAGAATGAATTAGATGTTAGATTTCGTATGTGAACATGAAAGTAAATGAACACAAGACACACTATTTAAGTGGGAAACCTTTCGATAAGAAAAACCACCGAAGAATCACTTATCTTTTATTTAGAATAAACATTTCACCCAAAACTCCCATTATTTCCTCAAATCCACAGATGTTACATCTTCATGGAGGAATTATAAACAATCTAATATATTCGCTCATGGGTTTGCATAACTCTCTTCACCATTCGCATCATGTATCTTCTTTCACGCATTTTTGTTTGCATAAAAATTGTTACTTTCTCGCTTGTTGTTTTTTCTTGTACTCACATTATCATCGAGCTCTAATGAGATCACCATGTTTTATACATGGTGGGTGACCTTATGGGTCACTATTACATTTTAATTTCAAATACATTCCAACCCCGTGAGATTCCACCATGCTTTATATTTTAAATATAAACTATAAGCCGAAAATTTTTAGACTTCAAAGTGGGTTTTATTAAACATGTTTCCTTCTTAATATTACAAAATCGACATTAAGGATATTTTTACAATTAGAAAATTCAAAGGAGTTTAATTTTTCAACACAAGGTATATTTCAATTCTATCTATAGTTTTTCTCAACACTTTTTAGACTAAAAGACACAAGGAAACATAGGGATTAACTTAAATTTCCATACACTAAGACAACTACATGAATTTTACTCCTAATTATGTGGGGATCTAGTACAACACTTAGATGTATTTGAAAGGGGTTGACCTCCTTGGTCATTCCAACTCCACCCACATATGGATGTATGTTTTTGTTATCTAATTACGTTCATTAAGTGATAGTTCAAGTATTCTAGGTTTCATCCATTGCGAGGTCATTAAAATAAGGTATTGCAAAATTATAATCCCTAATGACATACATAAAAGCATATGTACAAAAAGCACTAGAAGTTATAAAACCATAATGTATGTTAGTTGAAGACAACACATCTTAGGATTGAACTATACTAAGTAGAATCTGTAGGTTCAATATATGATCAATTTACAATATCAAGTCCAAATATGAAGCATTTCTAGATTCTCATCAGCTTGTATATCCATTTTGCGCATCAAGATCACTAATGTACCTCTCATTTCAGATAAGTACCCATCCCTCCTTATGGTTTGACCAATCTTTCTATTGCTTTATCATCATATAATATATTAATAGTTATATTCTAAGTTGTTTGGTTATTCATATAAATATATTAATTCAAATAAATTATACATGTAACATTCTTACACCTACTAATAGATAAGGAATGAATCCATATCAAACCATTATTTATAATGGTTTACGGTGTAAGAATTTGGTGAACTGGGCCTTGATCAAATTTCATGCCTTACTCCAAACCCTATATTCTCTAGGGTTTATTTTTCAGTTTTGCATATGTTTTCCTTTTATGTGCTTTACACAATAATTGATTTAATAATTAGCCTATCAAGCATACCAAGATTTTTCCTCCTACTCACAAGTTTTGAGTCCCTACGGATTATTCCTCACTTCATGTGTAGGGAATTACTTCTATATATGATCATGATGACTATCATGTGCCTTTGAACAACTTGTAGACACATAGTAAACAACAAACTAATTTTCTTGATGATGAAGATAATGACGCGTACCCTAATAATTTTGATATTTTGTCCAATTTTTTCTCACAAATTCATGATCTCAACATATTATTCATATTATCATAATCCTCCTCACCACTAATATTTCTCATGATCAACCATCTAATGAGAGGTATATTTTTGGGATGTGCCCTTACATATTCTATTACAAATACATCTATTATTATTACTTCCGCAATGCCTATAAACTTAGGGGAAACTAATTCCCATGGACTACTATTTACACCCATGTAGGTTCTTATTCTTATTTTTCTAATACAAAAACTATTGAAACCATTATTTTTAGTTTTCAAGATCAAATCTAAAAATTACAAAAAAGTGTGTATACCCCTTCTAGTGTCATGGATTCTACTTAATTACTTCACAACCCAAATACACTTGAAGTGGCTTCATATAATTTGCATGTTGATTTTGTATCTCCTAAGATTCCTATGTATGATGGAAAAGTAGTTCCTAAAGAGAAACATTGTGATTTTTATGCTTCCTACTCGGATTATTATTATGATGATATATTACTCACTAAGACATTTCCTAGAAGCGTGAAGGATTTTTTTATACAATGGTTTTAAGATCTTCCCATTCAATTAGATAATTCCTTTTCCCCTTTGTATAATCAATTTCTTACACAATTCTCCATTAATATTTGGGACAAGGTTTCTTATGTTTAAATTTCCAAAATGCAACAAGGCTCCAACGATACCATCCATAACTATTTTCTATGCTATAAGACTATGCTTACTAAGTTGGCCAATATCCTAGTTGAAAATAACCTAAAATATTTATTCACTCAAAGTTTTCTCACCCTTATAATAATTGGTTATATTTGACATGTTTTGTTCATTTGATCACTTATGTCACACATTGAAAGAGTACGAGGATAATATTCTTACAATGAACAAAGCTCAAATATGTTGCTAATGCACACAACACTTATAAGCTTAAGTTCCAAATAAAATATAATTTAAAAGGAAAATCCAATGACAAAAATATAATCTTAAATATAAAATTAACATTGTATCTCATCCCAAAAATTACAAGCTCCTTTGTGAAATATCACATGATCACCTAACTCTTCATAATTCCCTCTAGCTCTCAAGGTTGATACAAGAAAGCCTCATGGTAAACATTTTTATGTTAATGCCTATTGCAATTATCATATATGTGTTGGCCATTCTACTAATTGATGTGTCAATCCTTACAATGTTATTAAATATCTTGTTGATGCAAATTATATTGAGTGGGACTCACCCCTTGAGTAATCTAAGAATACTAATGATAATTCCAAGCCTAATATTTTCATTGATATGCTTCATGATCAAAATAATTCCAAATCCAATTCAGAAGTGTACCACACTTATTAATTTCATCCTCCTCATTCCTATGACCATACATTGGAATCTTTGATTTAAATTATTACTACTAGGATGCCTCTTAGACCATTATTACACTTGATGATACTGCTA
Source organism: Taxus wallichiana var. yunnanensis (assembly GCA_018340775.1). Taxonomy (NCBI): domain Eukaryota; kingdom Viridiplantae; phylum Streptophyta; class Pinopsida; order Cupressales; family Taxaceae; genus Taxus; species Taxus wallichiana. The sequence goes on along the minus strand of CM031235.1, from coordinate 336,436,087 downwards.
TGACTCATGAATTTTCTTCAGATATGTTATATTCATGATTTTTATTTTCAAAACCCTATCCATAGTGTTTTGATTGACAATATTGATATACATAATATGTACACATTCAAGCTTCTTCATTCTCTTAGACATACTAAGAAACATGTGACATTTGATACTAAGACCTCTCTTGGGCATATTGTTATATCTCTTATAATTGGTTATGTTATTATGGATCTTTGTGTTTTGGTTATTTTTTCCCTTACCTCATTTCATATACATCTAGGTTACCCTTGGACACTTTCTCTTAAGGATATACCATCTATCTTGCACTAGTGCATCAATTTTATCCATTATCAAAAATATTTATGGTCAATTGTATCCCATATGAGGCCTCAATACCTAATATAATTAGTTAAAACATCATAATTATTACATCTAATCCTATTACACATCTTACACATGCTAAATCTTGTGGGCCTATCCCTCCCAGAGTTCCCCCTAGGTCTCGTATTGTACATTATAACTCTAGTGGGTCTATCCCTTCAAAGATTCTACCTAGGTCTCATATTGCACCATGTTTTTCACCATGCATAAACCGTTATAAAAACATGACCCTAAAGGTGGCCACCTAAGATAACCTTCTACGTGATCTGACACAGACAGTTACACTTATCTAATGGGTACATATCATTTCTTTTGAGTCATGTTCTCTATTGACACATCTCATGCACTTTAAAAGAGGGAGAATCCAATTGGGTATGTTATAAAAATATTTATAACACAAACATATTGCGAGAGTTGGGTATGGAGTTATACATGGAAAATATCCTTAGAAACATATTCAGATACCAAAAAAAATACATATCCGGCATACTACATAACTATCCAATAGCTACAAAACTATGGTACACTATGGTTTAGGATGGGAATTTCCATCTTAGGGGAATATTTGTAGGAATTTTTATAATTTTGGTATTTCTCATAGATAAATACATGTTTATGGAATAGATGTAGCTGAAAATGACACAATTGAGTAGGTTTTACTATATTAAAATACATAATATAGGAGTGCGAGTAACTCATTCCTTCTTCACTATGTGATTTAAATGCATGGTATTGAGGCATGGTCCTTCTCATTTTTCATTATTTAGTATTTTCATACATTAGATATAGTACTTAGAACAAACATTGGGGGCATGAGATGCACATCATTATCTTTCTACTTTTTTATTTATACTCGGTCCTAGATCCATTTATAGTAGTGTGGTTTGTGGGTTTGGAATATATCGAAGTGGGTACATACTCTTTAGGTTGTTCTTCCTTCCTCTCATTTTTTAAGAATGTTTTAGTGTGGATGGATACTTTATAGATTTTTATTCCTACTTTTTGGGGTTATTTTAGACAAAATTTCTATGATATCTCTCTCCTTGGTGTTTGGTCAAGTGCACTTAAATCCTTTCCTACTTTGGGTGATTATTTTGGTAAAATTGGGGACTGATCACCCCTAATCCTTTGAAATCTCAACATAAATAAGAATATTCACATACAAAGAATATGAGATATCCTCCTTGTAAAATAAATTAGGTGTATTCCTTCAATGGTTATGTCTCTTTACTTTACTATTCAAAATTCATTTTTCAAAGTTAAAATACATTACTCACATTTGAGTTACAATTCAATTTTATGGACATTGATAACACTCTTTGCTCTAGGTTTCATCATGGAGCATGCCAAAACCCATATAAGATAAAAATATTCTAGAAAATACAAAGTGTGTATGCACACACATGAATGTTTATCATTTATGTATGTAATATTAAATTTCGCACTTAAAGGGGGACAAATGTAGACACATAAATTTGAAAACTTATCCTTTAGCATGAAAAAATATATATATTCTTATATTATAACTTATGCTCACATTGTAATCTTAATTGATATATCGTTATCTCTCTCACATGACTTGTTATATTGTTCTCTCCCACACATGACTTACTTAACTTACACATTTCTCTATTACTTACTCAATTACTTACATTTATCCAAAGTAATATATCACTCACGAGAACCATGCTTGAAATCTTATCTAAACATCATTTATTTTCTGTCCAAAACTTTACAAAATGGAACCTACATAATGAACTCCGCAATACCTCCGAAATGAACCATTATCGATAAGAATGAAAATAAATTTAATGCAAAGGATGAGGTAAAAAATATTGAAATTGATGGTTAATGTAGTTTCTTCATACTTATCGGTGCGGAAAGTAGGTAGGTTGCGATGGAAGATAAATTAAAAATGGTGCATGTAAAATTTGAGGTGCTTAAATGTTTTAAATACATTCCTTTTTATTTGCAATATTTTTACAAAATGTAGTTATCCTTGGTGTAAATTATTGATCCGAGTGGAAATAATTATTAGTAGGTTGTAATGGCAACAACATTAAACTTGGCATATGTAATAATTAATGTGCTTTATGTTTTGAATGCATTACATTTTATTTTTTTAGGTGCTAAATGCTTTTTTATTTCTAATAGTTTTGCAACATTTAGTTATCAAGGTAGTGTAAATTATTATTCGAGTGGAAAAATTGGGAAATGAAGAGATTATATTAAAATTCAATTTAAAGTGAGACATGTAATTTTAAAAGTCACAAAACAACCTCTATAGAATGAAAAATCGTAAAACTATCATTTTTGATGAAAAACACATTTTGAGTGGTGCTACATGACCCTATAGTTAGGGGTCTCAACTAATAATCCCATTCCCTAACACATTATAAGAATTTTTTTATAAGGATATGATAATATGAATGAATCAAATATTTTAATAACTTTTATGAGATGAGGCATTTTATGTGACTAAAAGTTATAACAAGGGACATTGTGCAAGAAAAAATGTTTCAAAACAAGGGTTGTACCATTAAATTTATAACATCCAATTTTTTGATGTGGAATTTTCTATTATAAATTATTATAATTGAATTTAGTATTTTTTCTAGTTTATCCTCTTTAAAAAAGGTTGTCATATTGTCCACTTTCAGGTTATCTATGTGTTTTATTTGAATGTTATTGGACACTCTATAATGTAGTTCCATTCTATCTCCACCACTTACAAAGAAAAAAAAAGAATATTATATTTCCCCACTCTTCTTTATGCATTTCCCATCTTTCGGTTTCAAATCTAAGATGAGTAAGCTTCTCTCTCACCGATCTATCATTAATTTTTCCTTCCACTAGATTTTTCCCCTATACAATTTCTCTAATCATGATCACATGTGGAATTGAATTCTTTGATTTAGTTTTCTTTCATCCACCCAAGTTTATTTTCCCACATGATTACTCTAAAATTTTCACATTAGGATTATTGTTGAGGTCTTTGCGACTAATACAGAGCATCCTTGAGGAATCATTTTTTTATGTTTTCTAAGTGTGAGTAGGTGTAGGAGAGTGTGTGGTAGTTGGTATAAGGAGTGTGTAGTCATAGAATTCAAATTTAGGCTTGTAATGGTGTGTTTTCAGTTTTCCCTCCAAAACTATAAATTTGAAAATTTGAATTTGTAAAGGCAATTTGAGGGATTTTGTCAAGTTGTGGTCCAATGTAAAGATGTAGGAGATAATTTAGAAATCTTAGGAATTTGGTGCATGTATCTATAAGGACTCTCAATTCCTCATTTTTCATGTATTGAGACATTTTTTCAAATGTGTAGACACAAAATCACACACTTGGGTACATTTCTAGGTCTTAAACACATACTAGAATTCATATGTTTCCTAAGCAAAAACAATTGACGATTGTATTTGGCATCTTTTATATATTTTTGGTTTTCTATTTGGTCTTACACACCATACAACCCACCATCAATATTTTATGGCTTCAGCACTGAACACCCAACCAGTAACACCTAGGAACTCCCGTCCCCTCTGCGCCCGGCCCTTTTCTATCTTACTCACTTCTTTTGGGTATCTTTTATCTTTTGAGAATATTTTATAATTATGGGTTGTCCTTCTAGTTTTCAGTTACAAAATTCAAATAAGGGAATCATATAAATACATAGCTATGTGTTCAAAATAAAGGACCAAGTACTAAAGCATTGCTACCATCACCTAAGATTGCATCCAAAGGCACCTAAAGCACTCTAAAACATCCATCTAACATCCATTCAAGGGACAAGGGATGCAATAACTCTACATACACAACATAGGAAGGGGAAGTTCATTATTCTATCCACACATTCTACTACATTTCTATATTTAGCTACAACCTACTATCAAGGGTAACTTGCACAAGGACATCCTAGGGCATAATTTTTTATACACACTCGCAAGAACCGCATGGATCCTAAGATGTAGTGCGGTGCTTGGTCATAATTTCACTCTCGGGTAACTTTCGGGGTCAATCGGACTCCCATATTTCATATTTCTTTTTAGGTTTGATGCGGTTTGTGGGTTTTGTAGGTGAACTTATATTTTGCATGTTACAGGTACCTTTGGTATTCAAAGAGCGACACATAGAAAATGAACATGGAATTTTTGTGACACTTCTGTGACATAGTAAAGATCAGGTTTTGACCATTTTCATAGTCACAAGTGCCCGGAAGAGGTGTCCAGGTGTCCAGTGCCCCTGTCAGCACCACCAGTTCCCGTGTTTGACCTTATTCTTGCAAAGTACAAAATTTACATACAACATTGTGTGACTCTCTCGCCTAGTCTATTCATCACTCTTCCCTGCTCAGATCATTTCTAGATTGTGAGTAAATTAGATAAGTCCTCTATCCTTCTTCTATGCTTAGGGTTTAAAATATTACATGTTTTATTTCTTGGGTCATTTCTATATTTTACTGTTTATTTCAATAAGTGACTATGTAATATTAGAGTTAATTAATCCAAATTAAATTAAATCATTTGGTGAGCCCATTTCATGATCATACACTTGAATCCTCATTTTTCTTATTCTACCCAATCTTTGTTGAGCCCGGAAAAAGTGACTAAGTCCCAGAAAGAGAATCAACGTGCGTAAGGCAAGTAAGGGAAAAGGTACTCAAGTAATGGTGAATGGGAAAATAGGAGTGTGTGCGGGCAGTTCAAGGAGTTGCAACTAAATGGCAGAGTAAACATGGAGTGCACAAAGGTTGGCACACAAAAGCGGGATAGGGTTTGAAGACTTAGCTGCATCATTGGAAATGGTACTACATGGAAAACTTGTGAAGAGATGAGTAGGCATGATGAGTGGATAAGGTTACAACTTGGAGTCTTGGAGCTCAAGGAAATAATATTCCATGAAAATAATATTCCAGAGGGGAATCATTACGATTATTGGAGGTGAATCAGGGTTTTTGCGAGCTGGCATAGGCACTCGATCATGGAGGAGCATGATTCCACCTAGCATATGACCCGCTCATAAGGGAAGGCCGAGGCGGTGAAGGAGAGATCCTAATTATTTTGGATCTAAAAAGGTGTGTGTGCATGCAAATAGAGAGATGTGTGTGGAGAGATGCATGTAGAATGAGAAAGATACGAGAGAGAGAAGAGATGGTGCGAGAGACATGTCAATAAATAGTTAGGTGCATGGAAGGATATAGTTAGCTATTTCTACGCAGAGTCACTTTGTAGGGTTAGAGTGTCATTCCTTGATGTACTCAGTCTGATTTGACCCTCTTTGATGTAATATGGCTACTATAAATAGTTATAAATCAATATATGATGCTTTTTTCTAAACATCTATGCTCATGGGTATAAACCCCTTGTGTTATTTATATTGCTCATGGCATAAATCTGATTCTTTTATATTGTTATAATGTATACATCCTAGTTATGATTCATATATGCTTAGATTCGGTGTTTTTACTTCTTGGCTAAAATGAATATGTGTATTTTCTATTTCGTAACCATTCCTTCATTAATGGCTAACATTCTTACAAATATCACATAAAGGAGGGGTTCGGTGCCTATGCATGCCTCGGTGAGCGTCCAAATAATGTTGGGTGATTGAACGGTGCACTTGGGGTTTAAAGGGAGTAGGTAAAAGGTGGCTACATTTTTGTTCCATTGTTAGGACCTCTTTTGAAGTTGTTGTGAGAATCATCACTCTAAGTATGGAGGCATTTCCTATGGCCACCGACTTCCCATTAGGCGTAGGGTACGGAAGTTGGTGTGGTAAGAAATGGTAGACCTTACGGTGGAAATGGAGAGAGAGGAGAAGTGGATAAAGTATAATGGAGTGTGAGAAAGGGAGTTAGTGATACAATGTGAAGTTTCAAGAGTGATGGAATTATGGAGGCAGACATTGTGGGAAGGATTTAAGGTTCACGTGGAGAACGTGGAACCTAAGAAGTCTATGCTACCCCATCTTGGAAAGTACGGGAGAGAAACCCCTTGGATTCTAGTGAGAGCTTGTCATATGGAGAAAGGAGGATATTCGTAGGTGCACATCTTAGCCCACCTAGTGACCAAACCCTGGCACTTAGTTTTCTAATTCTTGAGATAAGTGTTGTTAACTCGGTTGGTGTTGGTATTGGTATTCAAGCAACACCTGGTAGATATAATTTTTCATTTAGTTCATCTATGGAAGCACATACATTTCCTATGTTTGGAGGCATCCTATCTGGCACATCATTTGGGCAAAGTGTGGGTACACAGAGTTTGGGTATCATGTCTAGAAGTGGTTCAACATCACAATCGTCGATGCACAGCTTTAGCATGATGGAAGGTACATAGATCAAAAATGTGTCATGCCCCTTACTTGCGATATGAGGAGGATCTGGTGGATCTAGAGGAATATGAGCTAGTGGATCTAGTGGTGGAGGTAACATAGAAGGGAACCAAGGTCCTAGATCTGATGGGCAAGGACCACAACACCATCAACAAGTGTTTTATGAGATGTATCTTCACTTGCCTAATTAAAAGGGTGTTGAGGATACTTTGCAGAGCATGCACACAAATGTGAATTACAATGGCGTGCTAAGGGAACCACTACCTCGAGTGGAAGGCAAGTTAGTTTGCAACTACATTACAAGGGCATGCACATAGATGGTACCAAAATTATGACCCACATCAAACAACAACAGATTATACTACGCTGCATGATGCCTTTTTGGCAGAATTTCATATTCTTGAGTTTGAGCAAAAGAGCATCAACGAACTCAAGGAAATTCAATAAGGTAAGGCAGAAAGTGTGTGGGAGTATGATGCATGCTTTAAGAATATTTTTTCAAAGTTTTCGTATGATATCCATCCCTCACAAAGTATCCTCAATGGTTCATTAGAGGATTTATAATGCCTTTCAAATGAGCACTTTACCACAAGACTTTCAAGGACCTACATGAGGCCTTGGAGGTTGCTTTGTGGGCTAAAGCCGTCGAAGCATTGAAACTAGAGTAAGCCCATTTTTAGAAGCACAAATTACTGTCATGGTAAAACAACTTGAAAAATTATCTCGCAAACTTGTCTCATGAGATTCACAAAGTGGAATTTGGTGTATGAATTGTGAGATAAAAGGACACACCAAGGATAGTTGCCCTTGAAAGGAGATATGCTCTATGTCAATAGATTATGAAAATTGTCAAGGAGATCATGATCCAAGTAGATGCTCATTATTTCAATGCATGATCTGCAAGAATGTGACCTTTTATTGTAAAATTTGTACGTCCACCACTCACGACATGAAGGATTACCGATTGACAAAAAAATTCATGATGTTATTGATATTGGGGTGTGCTTCAGACTAGAATTGGGAACATTTCTAAGAATGAAGGTCGTCAATATAAAGGGCGTGCAGATGGAGGAGGTCAAGGAAGAGGCTTTCATGGAGGATTCAAAGGCCATAGCAATCGCATAGGGAGAGGAAGAAGTGAATTTCCCCATGGAACTTGTTACAATTGTGGATCTATTGAACACTACAAGTGCGAGTGTCTAGATTTGCTACGGTGCTCTTGGTGCGGGAAGACTCATAAGTATGAAGAGTGCCCTGAGTTATATGAACACATGATCTAGAACCAAAAGAAGGAAAGGGGTATGAGAATTGTTAGTGTGAAGTGATTTGATCCACTATGGATGCCTAAGGTGGTGCATAGCCCTGAGTTGGAACCTATCTTAGTAATTACATGGGCGGAAGCAACGCACACTAGGGAAGAACCAAAGTAAAGACCCCTCATTACACGAGAGGAAGTATTACTTGGAAATTATCCTGATCCAAACCATCATAATGAATTTTTCCAAGAGACCATGGAGGTGATTAGAAGCTTGCAAGAGGATATTCAATGTCTAAAGGAGCAATCATAGAAGTTGGAGCAAAAGAAAAGCACTGAGGTCCCCCCAGAAGGACATGAATGAGGTTAGGGAATTATGTCAAATGCTGCACTAGGAGAACATTATTCCTCTATTATGAGAATGGCTAAGAGATAAAGTACCATGGGCTGGAGGTGAGCGCAAGAGACAAGTCTTACATGATAATTCACCTCCTCATAGTATTGATTATGACAAGGAAATCACACTAAACACGATGGTTGATGGATGGATTTTAAGAAACATACTAATTGACATGGGTGTAGAGGTTAATTTCCTTACCCTAGATGCATGGAATCAAATGGGGAGGCTTCCATTGCAGCCATCTTCAAAGGTGTTGTATATAGAGAATAGGAAAAAGGCTATGCCTATCGGGGTTTTGAAGGATGCATCCATAAATATTCAAGGGGAAAAGTTCACTTTGGGGATCTTGAGCTTCTAGAACTTGCTTGAGGTAGATAATTTCCCAATATTACTTAGGTGCCCTTGGTGTTACATTAATAACGTTGATTTGTGCTTCAATAAGGGGTACATTGGCTTTGAGAACAAAAAGGAGCACATCATTATTCCACTAATAGATGGGAGGTATGCACCTTATGTGGAACCCTTAAGAGAAGATGATCTAGATAGAATATATGTGTGCACCATTAAGGACCCCAAAGTTATTCATCCATTAAGAGAAGGAGTCATTTAGTGGGAATATGCTCAGTCCATGAGAAATATGAATAGCATTGCATGTGACAATTGGACACATGGTAATTATGATCTGGTTGGAAGACAAGTGAAGGATATTGAGACTAGAGTTGTTAGAGCCCGCTCGCTTAAGCACACAGGAGGAAGGTAATTACCAAGTTATAATGGGGAAGGAAACCCCGATGTTTTTAAAGAATGATCAAGTAGAAAGGAGGAATATGCTTACTTATACCTTGCGGGATAACAATGCATTGGTGGGTGACCCATCGGGACAACCTTCTAGAGTGGCGCGAAGTGAGAATTGTGTTCTCTATTAGGTTTCTCTATATAAATGCATGATCTAAAATATGTGAATATCATGGGAAGGAGCCTACCTCATTCCATGTTCAAAAGTGTGAGAGAAGATGAATGGTAGGCACGAAAGCCTTGCCTCCTTCATTATGGGAGCATAAGTTATATTCCACCTTGCAGGGTTATGCATGTGCATGGTATATCCATACGGAGCTACGTCATCGATGATGAGAAATTGGAAAGAGTAGACGACATATATTATTAAAATTTTTGAGTATATGAGTTTTAAGCCATCAGTGAATGAGGAACTATAGGTAGTCAAGTGCCTTACCTTGTAGTCAAGTGTTGAGGACCAAATCCAGGATTTGTTAGGGGAACCTGAGTTGGGGGTGCGCTTCATGGAAGAAGAGGTAAAAGAAGTAAAACTTGAGTGTGCCTTCTTGGAAAAAGAAAAGGGTAAGTTGGTATACCTAATAGATGATGAGGAGGTCAAAAATTTGGATGTTTCTCATACAGAAGGTATGCACAAAGTATTGGAAAAATTAGATGAGAAAGTGCGTGCCTACCATGAGCCCTTGAAAACAAATAAAGTTAACATTGGTATAGAAGAAGAGCCGAAAGAAGCTATCATTGGAGATTACTAGATAGACCAGGAGGTTTCAAAAATAGTTGAGTTGTTGTGTAACTTCTAAGGCTTGTTCTTATGTGGGTACCATGAATTGAAGGGATTTCATCACTCATTAGGGGAAATGTGGATTAAGTTAAAAGAAGGTGTGTGCCCCATCAGGAAGAGGCCATACAAGATGAACCTAAATTTGTGTGTAAAGGTTAAGGAGGAAATTGATAGGATGATAAAATCTTGAATCATTGAGGAAATTAAGGAATTTGAATGGGTGAGCCCAATGGTGATTAGTATCAAGAATGATGGGAGGATAATGATATGTGTAGAATATAGATACTTGAATGTTGAATGTGTCATAGATCCTTTCCCAACCCCATTTACTAAAGAGATCTTGGAAGGTGTAGTAGGGTGGGAAATCTATTCTTTTACAGATGGATTCTTAGGTTACCACCAGGTAAGGATTGTGAAAGAAGACTGGAAAAACTACGTTCACTAGTGAATGGGGAATTTTTTATTATACGGTTATGCCCTTTGGGCTTAAGAACACACATCTTTGTATTTTTTTCATCCATATAATTTTTGCAAGTTTACCTGGATGATTGGACAATATATGGTTTAGTAAAGGATCATTGTGACAATTTGAGATTGATGTTTAAGAGGTGCAAGAAATTAAGTATCTCTCTAAACATTAAGAAATGTGTCTTTGCTAATCCTTTTGGCACATTACTAGGTCAAATTAATCTTGCCAAAGTTGTTATTTTAGGTCCGAGGAGCCTACTACCAAAGTGCGGTGCACATATTTTTAGGGCATACGGGTTATTACAGAAAGTTCATCAAGGGATATGTCAAGATTTCTACGTCATTGGAAGAGTTACTAAAACATAAAAGTAAGCTTCATTAGGGAGAGGCGCAACAAGTGGATTTTAACACATTGAAGGAGAAACTTACTACTGCGCCCATTTTGCACTTTCCCTCTTGGTGGATGCGTCGGGTATGTATGACAATAGAAGTGTTGGCACAACTTTGAAGAGGGTATTGTTGATCACCCTCTGTGTTTTGCAAGTAGAAAATTAACTCCGAGTTGAACATAATTACACCATGATGGAGCACAAAGTGTTATCTATGATTTATACACTTTGCACAAGTTTAGTCAATACTTGTTTTCTACTCTTTATATTTTACATAGATCATATGGCACTCAAGTACTTGGTGAATAAGCCTATCTTGAAAGGGTGCATATGCCAATAGATGTTGTTGTTTCAAGAGTTCAACTTTTCAGTTGTTGTAAAACCAAGAAAGAGAAACTTGGGACCTGACCATCTATCACGGATTAACTCGGAAAGGACAAGAAAAGCATTTATGACACAATTCCATAAGCACGATTGTTCGGTTGTAGCGTACACCCTTTGATTTGGAGGATTTTTTTGAATGAGACAGTTAAAATCTTGTTAACGAGTTTATGGTGGTGTATAAAAAAACTACACCCAATCATCCTCAAAGCTAATGGAATCATTGAGGCCTTTAACAATATTTAAAGCCACACATTGACTAAGATTTGTGATGCCGAAGAAGGGATTGGGATGATAAAGTCTCTGCAATACTATGGGAATATCACACAACTTATAAAAAATTGATCAAATCCACCCCTTTTCAATTGGTATTTAGCACGAGAGGTGGTTCTACATGTGGAATTCATGTTATCATCCCCGTGTATTATGTGCACAGGGAGGATTGGGTGATGAGAAAGCATTAGAGGAGAAAATTGATAAACTTATGGAGTTGGATGCGAGGCGAGCCATTTCCAAATGGAGTAAGAAGATGAAGAAAGCACAACAAAAGGCATTGCATGATCAACACATTTAAAAAAGAAGGTTTAGGTTGGGCGGATGGTTCTTTTATATGATTCAAGATTTATGCATCATCTTGGAAAACGTAAAGTACATTGGTTGGGACCATATGTTATATCCCATATACTTGATTCATACGCTTACAAGTTATAAGCATTAGATGGACCAATGTTTCCTAGTTATTTCAATGGGAGTAGGTTGAAGACCTACGATAAAGAAGTCTTCAGTATGTTTGTAAATAAGGTAGTATTACCATTTAGTTTACGATTTCTCTTATATGTATTTCCTTTCATAGTTGCTTTATGCTTTTTCTTTTAGTTTCATTTGTTATGGGCACACTTGTACACTAGTAGCCAATTAGTATGTAAAGGAGTTTTATGTACAAAGGACCATGCATCTATTTAGTGTGGGGTAGAGAGTGCAAAAGAGTTTTAGTGAATAGTGCGGTAAGAAGCAAGTCTTTGGGAGTGATGTTGATTGGTAGCTGGATGAGGAAATAAAACACGCTTGGATTTTGAGGAGTGTGCGTAGCAAAAGTGATTATGGGTGGAGATTGGTGTCAAAAGCTTTATAAAAACCACATACAATGATAAAAGCGCAAAGCAACATGAGGTAGGCGGTGACAAGAAATAGGATTAAGATGCAGAGGAAGATTGACTTTGGCACTATGATTGCACATAAGGTTCTATAGTCAATGTTGTTTTTCACCCCGTATAAAGGTTATGGTATTTTCACATGAGTTTGTGCATGAAGGAAAAGAGCTAGAAAAAACACGTGAGAGGATAGCATTGGAAAAATATAACTTTAATGCGATTGTATGGTGGTAGGTGGCATGGGAGTTAATGTGGAAAAAGAAAAAATATATAAATAGAAGGCCAAGGTAAGTTATTTTTTTACCTTGTGTTTGTTTGTTTGTTGAAGATCTCTTGTGAACTAGGGCATCCTTGCGAGAGAATTTGCGAAGAGTTGTGTGCAAAGTAGATAATTTGACATATTTTTGAACCAGAGTGGAATGGAGTACATGAGTGTGCGTAGAGGATATTTTTGTGGATTCCTATGAGTATTTACGTTGTCTTGTGAAAAGAGAGTTTTCAAGGTTAGGGTTTACAGATCTAGGGCATGTGTTTTGAAGAAATTTCGAAGGAGTGGAGCCAAAATAATACACAAGGAATAATTTACAAGGGATTGACGAGAAAAATTATGCCAAGGAAAGGATCGAACACTTAACCAAAGAGGAAGGACAAGGGCAAGGGATAACCAACCATATCAACCAATGTTAACTAGGAGTCATACGCGGAGATGCAATACTTAGATGGCATTCTATTGGGGATGGATTGGGTGTCTCACGTATGAAAGATGGCTATAAGTGATTATAACCATAGGATGAGCACCACTGAGAAAGAGATGGCATTAGAGCTAGTTCTCCCTACATGAGAAAGGACATAGGATGACAAACTTGTGTATGATGAATCTGTGAAGACCACATTGGAGAAGGTTGGAACTTTTGCAACTCTATGAGTTGTCATATTTCAGAAATCCAGAAAGGTTATACCAGTGTCTGATGTCGCGTGTGCATGAAGATTATTTTTATTTCGCAGGGAGAAGAATGCTCTTAACTACTTAGTTGATGTCCGAATACATTGGACTTATCTCGCAGAGAATTGATGGATGATGACTTGGGCGACAAGGATGTTGTTAAGGAAATAGCCACGACATATGAATATAAGAAGGGATCATGCTATTTTGATATCACCAAGATCACAAACCCAACCATGAAGATGGCCACGCACCTGCTCACCAAGTTGAATGGACAAGAGTGATGGACGTAAGTGAACAAGAGATGGTTGAACATTTGCTAGAAGATTTTAGAGAGAACAATATACAACCTCTTGGCATTCATTATGAAGGATATCACAGATGTCGCGCATGACGAGGATAAAATCATGTATGGTAACATCCTTCTTACTATTTTATTTTTAGATATTGGAGTGCCCGATGGGTCGAATAGCTACATCTGGGAGTACCCTAATGAGGACCCTTCCCCTATTTAAGAGGCTCAAGCATACGGTTGTGATAAAATGAATTTTACATATAAAGTGTGCTTGGAGAAGTGGTACAAGTGAATGTGCGATGCATTTGGGGTAGAGTGGAGAATCCTGAAAAATTTCTAGCCTTGGTGAAGGATGAGGCTGAATTTGTAGTGTACCAGTAGTTCTGCATTGGTAGATTCACATTGAGAAATTACATTGAGAGCCCATGGTGTAAACTACCCTTTGCATTCATAGCGTAGTATTTTTGAGCGTAGTTAACAGATTCAAGGAGGCCAAGAAACTTAGCTTTGATCTAAGTGAGGTAGATCAGGAGAACCACACATTGTACATGACATTGGTGTATCCTAAGAAGTGGGCATATGTGGAGAAGTATGTCTCTCATGATATACATATGCTAAGGCCCGTAACATTACCACTTGCGGGAAAAAAGGTGACAAGGGTTTACATACACCTAAGACCCAAGTTTGAAAAGGGTGCATACATTGAGGATGATGTCTCCATCCCTGAGGACCCTTCTGGAAGGAAGAAAGGGGCAAAGAGAGAGAGGGAGGAAACTATAATAAGCGGTGCACGAGCACACATACGATTCGGATTGCATGGGTGCATGAATCATGTGTGGGCCCAAGTACTTACACTCAAAGGAAGAAATCCCCGTGAAGGAGAAGTCACCCAAGAAGGAAAGGTCCCCTATGATAGAGGAGTCGTCAGTAAATAAGAAGCAAACGATGGTGTAGAGTTCAAAATCTGAGGAGACAGAGAGCATGAAGGGTGAAAAGTCCAAGGAGGAGAATGACGAGGGCGAGGAAGGTTAGAATCCCCCTGTGTGCGATGTACATGAATCTAATGAGGAGCATAATGAATATGAGGAGGGCGCTTAGGATATTGGAGAAAGTGAAGAGGTGGATATGAATGTATAGAAGACCCTACACCTGGTCGGAGGGTAGTTGAATGAGACTATGGAAAAGGAGGTGGAAGATATCAAATAGAACTTGGTAGAGCACGAGGTGGAGCAAATTGCTAAAGAAATATTAAAAGAGATGGAAGAGAGAATAGAAAATGAGAAAAGTCTAGTGATCACTTCTTGAAGGAAACGTGCACCGTGGCAAGGGTGCGAAAGTGGAGTAAGGACCCATAATGACTTATGTCAGTGATCTAAATAAAGTCCTAAGCGCGTATTTCCGAGCACGATGCCCACATACCGACTCTCTTTTTGGTCGTCATTTGATAGAGATAGTGAAGATGCATTGATAGAGACATAAAACCCCAATGAGGTAAATCCTATTGTGGATGCCCAAAAGATAACCGATGAGCAGTGTGTAAGGCACTTAACAAGGTATTGGTGGAAGTAGAGGCAAGGTTATTTGGGAGGAATAATAGAATCAGAGCCTTGGAGGAAGAATTGGAGGAAAATAATAAGGAGATAATTGAGAGAGACAAGGAGATCAAGCAGAAAGAGTTGATCATTTCACAATTAAATCTTGAGTTGAGGGAAGAGAAGGTGAGAGTGCGTGAAGCCTACAAGAAGGCAAAGACTATCTTAGACTCCATTATCTTAAAGCACCCAAATTTGGTCCCTCCTGAGTAGAAGTATGAGTCATATTTCTCTCCTAGAGGACTTGACATGCATAATCATGATGGAGAGGCAACCACTTGCACTGGAGTCAGCGAGGAAGTTTTTGCATGAAAAAGAGAATAGGAGAAGTTGAAAATTGGGGAGACCATAACTGGTACTCTGAGCTCCTTTCCTTTATTGAAACCGCAACGCAACGCACATGGCCAAAGTTATCTATGAAAAATGTGGAGACAAGGACAGGGTGGCAAGTGTATTAGTTACTACCCATGAGGAAGATCTAAAGGAGTTCCAAGAAAATAAAAAGGGTAATAGGGCAGAATGAGAAAATATCATAGAAAAAGTCAAGAAGAAGTGAGGCAATCAAAGGCTTAAGGGTATCGATTAAAAATAAAGCAAAGGAATTATATCCACAAAGTTACACGAAGGATGGAATAGGAATTATTAGAGTCTCAAAGATATATTTATGATTTTTATGGACTAGGAGGTCAAAGAAGCAATAGAGTAGATAGTAAAGCGAGTAAGAAGTAGGCCTAACAAGAAAGAAGAAAGAAATACTGTTTGTAAGTAGTTTCATGAAGAAAATTAAATAAAAAATATCTATTCAATATTTTTTTACATGTTAAGGCATTGAATGTGAATTTTTAATGTTTTATTACATGAATAAATTTTTCTAAATTAATTCTTTTGCTAACTAGTTATGATAAACATTGTTTTAGAGCATCTACATGCATACAAAACTAATAAAATTGGAATAAATTATTCTAGGAGTTGAGTTAAGGTATGAAATTGATAGGGGATATTTAGAAAGTTGTCACAGTCATATTAAATCTAGTAGCAAGATTTTAAACCCTATACAATTCAAAATATGTATTTTTAGTGGTCTCGGCATGGTAAAAACCCCACCTAGGGTTTCACGAGAAAAATTACATATTTCGGAAAATGAACAAGTCAAAATTCATGAAATTTAGTAGGAAGGTGTATTTTGATGTTGTATAACTGATTTTTATAATTATTATGTGTATTTGGCACGTGTGGGTTGCTAAAAATCCAAAACATAGTCTATAGGCTCGTAAGTAAGAATTTTTGAAGGGTTTAAGAAGACTAAAAAGTGCATAGATTTGAAATGAATGACTCAAATGAGATTAATTTTTTTACATATGCTTAATATGATATTTATGGTTTGTAAAAATTGATTTCAAGGTTTAGAAGCATTTGAAAAGATATTTATGACCAAGACTCGTTCAAGTTATCTTGTTTTGATCTCCTTGTGGGTGTCATGAATAATTTGAGTTAGGAGCCATGTTTAATGGTTATATTGGTTGGAAAATGATATGAAGTATCTATATATGATTACTTTAAATTTTGGTTTAGATAAATCTTGGGAAAGACCTTCAACCGTATAATCAAAGCTAGGTGAAATTCTAAGTCGAAACCTCTTTGTTTAGAATCGGGTATTAGACAGAGTGTCATAAACCTAGCCCTATAGAATGACTTTTAGAGGATCATATTTAGTTGTAAGGGGTATAAAAATACCCTATATCATTACTTGAGAAGAGTTGACTTCAAAATTTAGCAGAAGACTACTTATTTCTGTCAAGAAAGATTGTTAAGGAATCATATAAAATTAGCCTTCCATTGTGAGATAGAAACAGCTTATCATCAAATTTTTGGTATCATAATGTACCCCTAAGTAGCATTTTTATCACCAAATCAATCATATGGATATTTATTCCATATAATGTGTTATTGATTCTTATGCATGTAGATAAGGTTTGTTTTGTAGGTACACGTGCGAAAGAAGAAACCTATAATGAAGTGGATGCGATAGAGAGAGAGGTGAAGGTGATATCATTAAAATGAAAGAATCGGGTATGTACCTCTTAACGTAACATTAGCACCCAGTTCATACACTAGTGCCCCAGGTGATAGTAACTATATCCAGGTGATTCTATCTAGCATAAGATTCTGAGATACTATTTTCCAGACAAAGCACATACAATCCAGATTGATCATGTTCCACCACCATTCCAACCTAGATCCAACCCATATAATCATATATCATCTAAGTCACGTTTATTCTCTAATTGGTTGCACTTGATTATCATTGAATGTTAGTATATTACATGTTTCTAATATTTTTGATTTAGTTTGTTCCTCTTATTAAGATTTAAAATTTAATTAAATCGTGAATAAATTATAGGTCTCTTATCCTTTTCAAATGCTAAAAATGGAAAAAAATAGATTTGATGAAGCTCATGGCATTATATGTCTATCGGTGTCGCTTAAACTCAATTTTCACTTTCGGGATGACATGTATCCCTATATAGTTTAGAATAAATTAGAAAACATATTTGATAAAATAACCATATGTATGCATTCTAATTGGAAACCCATTTTTGTGCTCTTGTCTCTGATAAATTTCCTTGGATTGAGGATTTCATCAATGAGATTAAATGCTTGAGATTTATCCTTTTTGAATCTAGGGAAATAAACAATGTTGACAATATCAATATGAAAATTCTTTCTAAAGTGAGATGTCCATACTTAGTTTTTGTCTCGACTACCTACTACACATAATATGATTCTTTGGGCCAACATATGTGGCACCAAATTTTGTTAATTTTTGTGAGAATAGAAAAAACTAATTGTTATTGGTAGTATCTCAATCATAGGTACTAATAGGTGGGAATTGGTAGTTAATGAATCTAATGCGATTCCAAAAGCTAACACTAGAAAATGAAAACACAAAAGTAAAAAGGTAGAGCACAACCTAATCTTAAGGGAAATCAATCAACAAAGAAAAACTTCTCCAAATTCAATAAAAATACAAAAGAAAATAGAAAAATAAATCCAAAGTTGAATAACAATTTTAGCAACTATTTTGGAAAACCAGGCCATGTTAAACATTAGTGTTTCAATAAAATTTCATTCTTGGAAGCAAAGATTAACAGATACAAATTACTTCCTCCAAGATAAATGTTTTAATTTCTACAACTAGTGTATCAAAAGTAAATGAATAGATTTTTTTCTTATGGGCCTCAAACCACATAGAAAAACAAGTTTATTTATTTCAAATCCTTAAGGACAATAGTGAAATGATTTATTTTATGAAAAACAAAACTCCTCATAACATGGAAGGTGAAGGGTCCATTGAGATGGCGATTGATGTATTATATAAAGTTATCCACTTTCCATATTTTTATGAACTTATTATTATATCAACCATTCGGTGAAGGAAAATTGTTGGAATCACCTCCAACATTGTCGGTATTAGATAAAATAAAGACTAGTATGCTATTATATCCTATAGAAAGGTTGATCATCAATCCTAATTATATAATATTGACTACTTTTAGATAAAATAAAGACTAGTATGCTATTATATCCTATAGAAAGGTTGATCATCAATCCTAATTATATAATATTGACTACTTTTTATTTAATTAACCATCACAAGTCATGATTTCCCAATTAAATGACTTAAGTAAACTTTAGCGAGAGAATTTTGGTCATCTTAGATATTTCTCATTACAAAATCTAAACAAATACAATATGGCTCTTGGTTTATTGAAGGTGTACTTCATAAATGGTTTTTTTAGGATGTGCACTTGGGAAATAACATAGGGATCCATTTACAAAAATTAAATATTGGATATACAAGGAAAAACTATATATTTTTTCCCAACGAACTCATGTTTTTAAAGCATAAATATGTTCTTACATTTGTTGATCATTTATCTCATGGATATTGGTTCTAATTTCTAGAAAAATTTTAAGCACTTAAAAATCTTTAAGGCATTTTTGGGAACCTATATGAGTAGAAAATAAAACTTATTAGAAACGATAATGGAGGAGAGTTTGTTAATTACCATATGATTACCTTTTGTGAGTAAGTGGACATTCACCTTCAACACACTATGCCATACACCCCCAATAGAATGGTGTAGATGAGCGTAAAAATCACACACTTAAGGAAATAGATAATTGTATGCTACATTCCACATACCTACCTCCCTAGTTTTAAGAACAAGCTATTATGTGTTTAAAATAAATTCAAAATCACACTCCCAACTCAATAGTGTTTGATATGTCACCAAAAGAAAAATGGTCTAGTTTCAAGGCAGATATAGTTTTAGATATAATGTGTGGGAAAATATCCCGATGATCATAAAATTAATGGAGAGGAAGGGCAACCCTTACATATTTTTTAGTCATTATGAATATGTGAAATAATATCTTCTTCAAGTTCTAAGGACAAATAATATTCTTTTATAGTGGGATGTAGTGTTTATATAATAATTACAAGCTTATGACCCATCACCTATACCCCATTCCTTGTCTTATGTTGATCTAGTAAACACGTCTTAACCCTCTTATTATGAACATGACAATTTTCAAGACTCCCTTTCGTGAGTTCCTATAGTTTAGATGAAAGTTCATAAGGGGATATCTAGATCCTCCTCCACTAGTTCCAAAAGAAATTTTGAATGTAACCACTCAACCCACATAGCCTCAACCAAAATGGGTCTCCAAAATATGCATTAAGTTTGATTCCTTGTCATTATATCCTATAGATCCAAGTAGGATGGGATCCTAACATTGGTATGGTCTTGAAAATTTATCAAAGTTGGTAGTAAAAAGATCCCGAGACTTTCCATTAAGCTTATAAGAAACCTAAATACTTGGAAACTATGACATAATAACTTAGTTATTTGGAAAATAACAACACTTGGGATTTGGTTCCACTTCTAAAAGGAATAAAAATATTTAAAGCAAGTTGGTGTAATGAAAAGATACGTATAGGGTCTATAGGTAGGTATAAAACTTGACTTGTAGTAAAATAAACTCATGGGTTGAAAGTGTTTATTACCATGAAACATTTTCTCCATTCACAAAAAAAAATTATGTTCATATAGTACTCTCCTTGGTTGTGACATGGGGATGGTAAGTCTACCAAAGAAACTTCAAATTTACCTTCTTGTATGGTGATTTATAGGATTAAAAGTACATGTCCCAACTTCTAGGGTCCACTAATAGTGAGAAATCCATATACGTGTGTAGATTGAAAAGCCTTTGTATAGCTTGAAATAACCTCCTCAAGTTTGGTATGAAAATATTGACACATTTCTTATCAATTCTAGTTTTACATGGTGTTTATCTGACCCTACAATATACACGAGATAAATAAAATGGAAAGCTAGAGATTAAATGGAAAGATCATAATTTCGGTCATCTATATAAAAAAATTAATCATCATAAGATATTACACAAAAAAGATTCATGATTTTAAAGTACCTTTGAAGAAGTATTTTGAGATGATTGATTTGGGTTTTCAACATTTCTCCTAGGTCTTCAAATTTCATTGTTTGACAAAAGTATTTTCATCTATCAGTCCAAATATGCTCAAGACATTATTCCCAGCTTAAAAATGGAAAAATAAAAGTCTACATTGACAACTTTTCACTTTGAGGGGTTGATATTTCCACCAAAATTTCCACTCCTTTAGTTAATGGGATACTTTATAGGTAGTTGGTTGAATCCTACTCTACTTGACTCATACATTCCTAAAATTTATTTTACTATGAATCTTTAATCATGCTATTGTTAAGACCTCGTGAAATCCATTGGAAATTTGCAAAACATATTATTAAATATATTCATAGTACTATTGATCATGAAACCGAGTACAAATTAGGTGGCACTACTTTAATTTCTAGTTACACTTAGGGGGAATGTAGTACTTGAATCATGTTCTTTCTAAAAAAATAGTTGTAGGCTATTTATATAGTGATTCAATAGGAAATCCAAATGATTAAAATAAACTACATGGTAAATATAATCTTAGGATAGGTCGAATTGGACTTGTAAAGATTCGACCACCATTTATTTTTAGTTTGTCTATTATGGATATGGAGTATAATGGAGCTATTGCTATAAGATGTGAGTAAATAAAGATACAAAACACACTTTTAGATCATGGGTTTCTATAGACCTAACCCACAACACTTTAGTGTGATAATCAAAGGACACCCACATCTCTCAAAACCTAATGGAGAAGAAACACACAACACATCAAGATATATTTGCATTGTATTTGGTAGCTAATATAGGACAAGGTTGTTGATTTTAAGTTTTAGATCAAAAATCATGTTATAGACATCTTTAGAAATCCCTTTCTTAAATCTCAATCCGTTCAACTCAATAAATTTTCAAGAGTAGAGGAAGGTGTCATCAACTCGGTAGTTTATTGATTCCTATTTCCTTCCCTTCATCAAAATACATCTTAAGGGGTGTTAGTGTTTTTAATTTCCATACACCATTTTATGATTTTAAGATGAATTTATAATAGTATTTGTAATTTAATATGTGGATAATTTACCCATTACTATACACTTATCCACATTTATTAATAGACAAGATTATTAACAAATGTATTTTCTTGATTGACTTTTACTATTAATAGTCTTTTCCAAGACTTTATTTACAAGAAACTACTCTCAAAACCCTAACCTTGGCCTCTTATCTTTTTTTATAAGAGAATAGAGATAAATTGTATTGTAATGATTGTGGAAGATAGTTGTTCATATCATGATGAATTAAATATATAGATTCTTAATGAAAAATTGTGGTCATGCTACCATCGATAAATGTATGTTATGTATTTTCTTTAATAGATCTTCAAGATTTTGCACAACTAGGGTTTCAATATACAAACCATAGCTCATTGTTTGGATTATTATCCCAATAGATATCTCACTTTCATAGATCCATGACTATGTGATAACCTGAATAGAGGAGGTCACAACCAATTATAATTACTTATTTATAAGAAATAAGAGGATATTGAACAAAAAAATGTGATAAAATCTCATTCTTTTATGATAATCAATGAACCCAGACTCAATTTTATAACGTGATCCAGATTGATCAAGAGAAGAACTATTTTGGTACCTAAAATTCCTTTAGAGAATATCATTTGTTTGAGAATATCACCATCTTGATTGTAACAAAAAAATTTTATGTGAAACAATTATGAGGAATGAGCATTTAGAAACTCAACAGACTTTGTCACATGAGAACACATAGTACAATCGTAGAATGTAGATTGTTGTCAAAAATACATTCTCATATCATATGATCACCATGTGGAAAGAATACCTCAAATAAATCACGATCATTACCTTCATCTATTTATATGCATATTTTCAAGAAGAAACTTTAAATTTCAACCTAAGTTTCAATATGCTTAACAAGAACTATGAAGATCACTTTGGAGACCATGAACTTCAAGCACCAAGTATCATCATCAAAACCTATTGGGAGTTCCATTAAATCATCCTTGACTTGTGGGATTAAATGATGATCATATTCTATCTTAGTATTGGGTTTATACACACCCAAGATCATTGTACCTTTCATAACACCATGACTGAGTTGGACTTGCAAAAACTGAGTTGGAATAATAAAACCATGCTTGAGTGGAACTTATGGATTCATTCAGACCCAGAGAGTACATATTTAAAGCTTGGTCAATTTAAACAACTTATCTAATTGATTTAGTGAAAACCAAACTCTTTCCATGCCCATCGATTCAAGAAGGTGATTAGGAGAGAGAAAAATAGGGTCAGAAAAATGAAGAGAAATTTATTGTTCTTCCACCTTTGGTCCCCAAAATTTTTGAAATATTTCATGTTTGGAGTTATCTTCAAACATTCCTTCTATGATTTATCTGAAGGAGGATTTATAATCTTTTTGGAAGCTAAGAAGACAGGGTGTTCAGATTGCATTCCTCAAGAAATTAGTTTTAGTAAAACTTGAATAACTTCACAATTCCAATTTAAAACTTGATGAAATTTAACACAGAGCACCAAAAAATATTTATAAATTCTCCATAGCTTGGTTCTTGATAAATTTTCCTATACTATTCATACCAATCTCATTTTCCCATGACTTCACTACTAGTTCTCAAAGGCAATTTTAGTGAACATTTGAATTTTTCCTCCAAGAGCTAAAATAAGCACCGTAATTCTCATATATTCCCTAGAGAGTATACCTAGGATTATACCATGCTTACGTATGGTTTTCATGGCTTGCATTGAGCTATTGCACCTCATTAGGCATCTAGAACTAGGCCTAAATGAGTGGTTTCAACTGTGAATCCCAATACTTGACCTAATTCTCACTTTGAGGGCTCTTGCATATGTTAAAGCAACATCATTTATGAAACTTTAGGAAATATGAGACAAATATACATACCATCTCAATGCATCTAGTGGGGCCTAACCTCACTAACCAAGTTTGTGGCACCTAGAAACCATACTAGAATTAACTTGAATCCTCTCTATGTGAGCTCCAACCACCATTGATAAGGCACTACCAATCAACCTTCATGCCTATGACTGACCCTCACTTCACCACTCACAACTTTTCCATAAATTCCACTTGACATCAACGAAAACACCAATGACCAGAGGTTCAACATCTTTCTCTTCTTAGAGTCTGCAACCATCAACTTGGAGCTATCTTGGTGTTCTCCCATGCAATCCTTATAGGTTTGAAGTCTTTTTCTTGCTTGGAGCCCCACCATTGTTTCATAACTCTTTCCATCGAGTCTTACAGGTATGAATGTCACTTGGGGATTTTAGATTCATTATCCTTCATTGATCTTCTTCACATCTCTTTTCGATCCATTTAGTTCATCAAACCCTAAATCTTGCCCATGTCACCATTGACCTAGTGCAGATCAATGTTGACCCAATATTTATTCACCATGTTTTTTATCTTCATCATCATTTTTCATTGTTCTATATCTTCCTCATTATTCAAAGTACTTTATTCTTGTCATACATTTTCCTAACATCCCATATCTTGGTTTTTAGCCCAAGTTGTCGTCATTTGTCTCATATCCGACCTAGTCACCATCTACCCAATCCAAATTTAGAATTTTCTTATAAGATCCATATATCTTCTTACATCCTTTCTTTTTTTGTTTCAGATCAATACATCTCTAGCCTCTCGGTTTCTATTTCAGATATGTCTTGTGTATATCTCTTGATCTACACTGTTATAATCACCATCGACTTTACTTGTTAGTCTAAGGTTATCATCAATCTAACTAGGATTAATTTTTTTGTATTATCATTTACATTATCATATCTCATTTTTACTTTGTTATTTGTATCCTATTTATCCATTATCATTTATTGATATTTTTATCAAAGTGGGTTGAGATTCATCCGTAGGAATTTATCACTTCTTTGGACTGACCTAGTTAGGTAACCCACCATCTTATCTACTAATCATTTTTGTGTTTAGCTTCTCTTTATTGTGAAGGTTAATGATCTCGTTGTGGAGAGGATATTTTCACTTGTACCTTCATCTTCATCTTCATCATCATCACATATCAAGAGGTAACCTTAAACCCTCTCATAATTTGGAGTTTCCTATTTTCTTGCCACCATTCCATTAACTTGAAATAGGAGCGGAAAATCTAGTAAATAGATGGAGGATGAAATTTGGCATGAAGCAAGAGTGAAATAATGGTTATCTTAAAAGATAACTACTTTTTCATGAGTGCTTGTATATTTTTCTAGAGACATAGGTTTGTATTCTTGAAGGGCTAGTAGAAAGGCCTAATTGAAAATGATAGAGAGGGAATAAAATTGAATGGGATTAGAATTGGGTATCAAAACTATGACATAAGCTTAATCGACATAAAGGGTATCCAAATATCTTGATTGTGAGAGATAATTCTTCGTGATTTGTTCATTTAATCAAGATTTGTCACTTTGAAGGGATACTAGTTGTTTTGGAGGCCTAAATAAAAATTATGATAAATGATATTTTGTAACTTCTTTGGGAGTTTGATCATGTTTGTTAGGTGTATTGGAGTAGGTGAAAATCATTCTTATCCCTTGGTTTAGTCTCAAAGGATATTGGTTTTGGTAAGAAAAATTGGGCTTCTTGAGATTGGTATATTTGGTGCGAGTTTGGTTGATTTGTTCTTACAACTAGCACTAGTGTTGTGGTTTTATTTGTTCCATCAATCCTCCTCTACATTAGTGACTTCAATATGTGACTTTATCCTAGATAAAATAAGGGAGGTCTATTGATTATACTAATAGTATGGAATATCTTGTTGGGATCTTAGGTTAATTTATGCATCATATTATGTTAAAATATTTAATTATTTAATAAGGTAATTAGTTGATATATTGTTATATAGTTTATAGTAATATTTTTCATATTATTGCATAGGTTATATTGTTACGTATTTTGTAACAATTATTATTTGTTTTTATTTAATTATTTTTACTTCTGGATGTATTTTGGAAGCTATTGTGATTTTGGTTGTTCTGTGCAACCCATTTATTTATCTAACACATTGCTATTCAATTCCTATAAGAATTTCAACACTCCATTGTAATTCAAGTTGATTGAGATTAATATAATTTACAGGCTTCCGTCCCTGTTCTACATTTGGTACCAGAGTGAATTGAAGCTCTTGGAAAGGTTGGAGAAAGGTTGTAAAGAAAGAACTATCATGGAGAAGAAATCATGATCATGAGATCCAGTTACCTCCAAAGCAGACTTCCCGACTCTCTCTCAAGTCTCATAACCTCTCTCATGTGTCATCTCCGTGTAAATGGAAAGCACATTTTTTTGCCTTGGTGCCCTTTGCACCAAGAAAATTTGCTTCTGTGTATTTTCTGGTTTATACAAATCAGATTAAAAATAAAAAAATTGTATTTTTCCCCATTAGGGGTTTTGTCACTAAATTTTGGTGACAGTGTTAGTTATAACTAACACCAGTGGTCCTGCCAAGTCTAGAGGACTCTCTGCTAAAATTAGCCTAGCTCTGCATTTGGAGGAAAATTTGTAGTTGTATTGATCAGGCTACGACCTCCACCTGAACCGAGCTATTTCATTGAGTTTTGTAGAGGTGAGCTGAGGTGTAAAACCGAGCCTTTCTTTGTTTGGAGACCAAGCCTCTCCCCTTCCAAATTAAACAGAGCTACGAGAAACTATGTGTGACCACCCCCAAGTCCAAGCAACGACCTACAAAACAAAGAAAGCAACGGACAATAAACATACTCCATGCATACTTCCACTGCCACTCACAAAAAAAAAAAAGAAACCTGCAAACACAACAAAGTAGAGGAAAGATCAATCAAAATGGCGGCCAAAGGAAAAAAATGAACAAAGAAATAAGAATAAGGAGCAAATAAAAATCTGCGGCAACATACAAAAGGAGATACAAAGTCTCAAATCCATTTTTAGCATATCAAAACCCTAATCACCCTCCAACATGCAGGCCACATGGAACCTCTCCCACGTCATTTTCTTATAAAGGTAAGTCATTTTTCATCTCCTTCAAATATAATATGCTTCATTTTCTAGCATAAGCACTCATAGAGCCTAGTTGGATAGAGGAAAGACTTGGGTGGATGAGGTTTGGGGTTCAAACCCCACCCCCAACACAAAATTTTGAATTTTGGCAGAAAATTTGGAGAAACCACTGCCAATTATGGAGGTGAATTTGGTGGAAAAACCACCTCTAAACAACTAGTTATAACTAAACAACCTACTAAAAATTAGCGAGAAAAACCCTAATATAGGGCAAAAAAATCTCCTAATAGGCCTTTTTTCATTCTAAGAAACATTTGCAAAAGGGGGTACACCAAAAAATTGCATCTTCAGCTATTTTTTGCAATTTTTTTTTTGCATAAAAGTTTGTTTTGGGCTTTGGAGACCACTAGGGCCCACAAAACAAAAAAAATTTACCTGTCATTCAATTTTTCCAAATTTTTGAATGTAATTACATGCTTCAGTATATTATACTAATTTGTAGGTTTCATAGTCAACCGCAAACTTTGTAACTGCTTAGAAATTGGTAGAGAATTGTAATAAAAATAGTAAAAATTAGTTCTAAAACACTCACAAGATCCTAGATCTCATTTGCAAAATTTGATATATACGGTGCCTTTTGGAAGCACTTACGGGTAAATTCGTCATGAATACTACTTGCTTTAATTCCTAATATAAGCTATGCAACAACGTCATTTGGGCATCTAACCTTTAAATCGATGGGAAGTAATAAGGACACAATACACACACTATGAGCCATCCCATCCATCTGTGAATGATTACACGACATAAATACGGACTAAGAAATTATCCAAGTATATAGCAAAGTTATGCGCGCGTATGAGGATATTTCTTTGAGCGATGTCATTAATCACATACCCCTTTTTAAATATTGTCTTGGTACCATGGATTGATTCTTTCACGTATGTTAATGCCTCTTTCACGTACCACCGGGTATATAGAAAGGGCAAGCTTCTTCCATGTACCATCGGGTATATCAAAAGGGCGTGTATATAGAAAGGTTCGGTATATCAGACTGATGGTATATAGATTGGGAGACCTTATACCTGGAGTGATAAGAGCCAAACCTTGTCAGTGATTTTTATAAAATGGGCACCAATGCCCCCAATTTTTTTTCCAAATTCACAACTACTCAGAGGAAACAACTATGTTGCATGGAAGACTAAAATCAAGACACAACTTGAGTTTGAAGAGATCTGATTGTTGTGAATGGTACTCTGACCAGATCAACTACTGATACAACACAACAATGGCAGTTGATAAAGCAGATCAAAAGGCCAAACTCATCATCTTGTTTAGAGTGTTTGATGATGTGCAACCCCACATTTGAGATGCCAAAATAACCAAAGAAGCATGGGATAAATTTACACACAGTATATGAGGCCAAAAATAAGAATGTCATACTAAATTTGTAGAGTCAGTTACACACATTGAAGTTCAAGCAAAATGAGAAAATTGAAGCTTTCTTAAGAAGAGTTACAGAGTTGAGGGCTTCACTTCTAGCCCTGGGAGAAGTGTCACACATAGATGATGCTCTCATTCCCATTGTTCTTATCACACATTTTTTCACAACACTAAACATGTCAGATATGATAGTTAGTTTTGACAAGCTGGTAAACCTACTACAACAAGAGGAAGCCATGCATAATAAGGATGATGAAGAGGAGAAGGAAATTTCTTCACATCAAAAATGGAAAGGAAAAGGTAAAGGAAAACATAATTCCTATCAAAAGTCCCAACATCATAATCAATATCAACATCAAGGGGACAAACAACAAAAGAAGCAATGTCCAATTTGTAAAAGAGGACATGACTTAAAATATTGTTGGTATAATACTTACAAGAAAGGTTCATCAAGCAACTTTGGACCTCCACAACAACAATCTCACAAGGGACATTCAAACTACAATCAAGGGCAGAAAAAGGGGAACTGGAAAAGAAGACCCTATTAGTAAGGAAATATTGTTGAGCAAGAAGAACATTCAGATAATGAAGACTTCTTGTACACTACTCGATCAAGTGAACCTCCACGTCATCTAGTGATGTCTAGTATGTTGATTCAGGAGCCACTCAACACATGACCAGGCCACAGAGACTAGTTTACTTCAATGAGGGACATGCCTTAAAAAACCATGTTTTGTTGGGAGATGATTCTTCATATAATGTTAAGGGGATTGGGAACATTTCTCTACCCTTGGTTCACACACTATAGACTATCAGATGTCTTATATGTCCCTAGATTGAAAAGAATCTACTTTTAGTCAGTCAACTCCTAGATCACAACCTAAAAATTGACTTTGATACTCATTTTGGAAAGAAAACATGTTTGATTCGAGATAAATCATGAGGCTCAAAAATAGTTACAAAAGCCTCCAATGTGGGATGCATGTTCCAACTTGATTTTTTCCATAGAGATGATCAGAACTTGTGGCTAAGAACTCTACCTCAACACAGTTGTGGCATTAGAGACTTGGTCATGTTAGTTTTAAGTATCTCGAGACACTTCATGTTGGTGTAATATGGTACATGGGCTACCATCTCTTCAAAAGGATACAAAAAAGTGTCCTCACTACCTAGCAGAGAAAAAACACAGAGCTTCATTCCAGAAGAGTACATATCGAGCTCATGGTAAGCTTGATCTGGTTCATACCAATCTTTGTGGTCCGATGTAACCAATTCATTCTAGATTTTAGTACTTCATGCTATGTGTTGACAACTATTCAAGAAAAATGTGGATTTTTTGTCTTCGTAAGAAAAGTGAAGCTTTTGAAACCTTCAAGAAGTTCAAAGTAGCTATTGAGAATGAAACTGGTCATCACATCAGAACTCTCCACTCAGATCGGGGGAATTCACCAGTAATGAGTTCAAAGACTACCTACAAACTCATGGGATTCATCAAGAAAATGCCTCCTCCACACACATCGTAGCATAAATGGTGTTGTTGAGAGAAGAAATCATACTATCATGGAAATGGTGCGATGCATGATCGATGACTCTGGACTTGCAAAGACATTCTGGGAAGAAGCAACAAAAAAATAGTGTATTTTTTGAACAAAGTGCCCATAGTTGCTCTTGAAGGAGTAACACCACAAGAATCATGGTCAAAGTGGAAACCATCTATTGCACACCTTAGAGTATTTGGGTGCAAAGAAAGTATGCACATACCCAAGAAGAACAAAAATAAATTGGACATGAAGTCATAGAAACTCATCTTCATTAGGTACAGTGAAGAGACTCTTGGGTACAAATTGATGGATCCAAAGACTAGAAAATTCTACACCAGTAGAGATGTTGAGTTTTTGAGAAGAAGGAAGCAAGAGTCTCCTCCTCTAGACTCACCTAATGTAGATTCTTCACCAGTTGTAAAAATTAAGTTGATGTTCCCACAGATGATGAAAGTGATGATGGGGATGATGGTGTTGATATGATAGAACCATGACCCACGAGAATAGTTCAACATATGCCCAAGTGGTGTACTAGCACATTACGAGATGTAAGAATGGATGCTCCATCTGAGATACATCCACCCCTGGACCACGAGACTCACAGTAAAGAAAGAGAAGAAGTTAAATTTTCTTTGATGAGTAGATTTATCAAGTCTAATGAGCCTCTATAGTCTAGGAATCCCTACAGTCAAAATCTTGGAAAGATGCCATGGACTTTGAATATCAATTAGTAATGAAAAATAACACTTGGCAACTTGTCGATCTTCCACCAGGGAAGAAACCCATTAGATGTAGATGGATATTCAAAATGAAGTACAAAGCAAATGGGACAATGGACAAGTATAAAGCAAGACTTGTAGCAAAGGGGTATGCATAAAAAGAAGGCATTGACTATGAGGAGACATTTTCTCCCACTAAGATCAAAATGATCAGGATGATCTTTTCTCTAGCTACACAGTTTGGTTGGAAAGTCCATCAGATGGATGTAAAAAGTGCCTTCCTGAATGGAGATTTACAAGAAGAAGTCTACATGACTCAACCTAAGGGATATTTACAGTCAAGAAGCAAAGGTATGCAGACTTAGGAAATCTCTCTATATGGCCTCAAACAGGCACCACCTGGGCATGGTACATCAAAATTGATGAGCATCTCATACAACATGGATTTGTTATAAATCCATACGATCCCAATCTTTACCTCAAAAAGCAAGGGGGGGAGATTGTGATTGTCATTGTCTATGTCGATGATCTATTCATCACTAGCAGTTTAGTGAGGATGATCGATGCAACGAAGAAATATCTTAATCGATCGTTCAACATGACAGATCTTGGGCTAATGCACTATTGTCTTGGATTGGAAGTATGGCAAAAAGAGAATCACATCTTTGTTTCTTAGATGAAATATACCAAGACAACACTCAAGAAATTCAGGATGATGGATTGCACACCAATTTCTACACCTATGGAGAAAAATTGTAGTTATCTCATTCAGATCCATCTCCTGAGGTAAATGCCACTCTCTATCGGCAGTTGATTGGGAGTCTCATTTACCTAACCTACACTAGACCAGATATCAACTTTGTAGTAAGCTATCTATCCAGGTTCATGTAGGAACCCAAAGTGTGTCATTGGAAAGTAAAGAAGGTGCATCTTGAGATATCTCAAAGGATCAGTGGATCTTGGTCTAGAATACAAGAATAACGACAACTTCTTCTTGTCTGGATATTCGATTCAAATCATGTAGGAAATATTGATGACAAAAAATCCACTTCAAGATTTGTATTCTTTATGGGATCTAGACCAATATCATGGGGAAGACAAGAAACAACACTTTGTTTCTTATTCTTCCACAAAATTTGAGTATCATTCTATAGGAGAAGTTGTTTGTGAAGTGATTTGGCTATGTCACATACTCGAAGGACTTGGAATACCATAGGAAAAACCGACCACCATGTATGTTGTTGAATGAAGGTGTTCTCAAACTTGTTTGAAATCCAATGTTTCATGAAAGAAAAAACATATTGAAAGTATAGGTTCATTTCATACGCAAACATGTGTTGAAACACAATATACAACTTCATTTTTCTCAACAATACTAAACAAAAAAGTAGATATTTTCACGAAGTCACTTGCATGTGACAAGTTCGAGTTGTTCAGAGAGTTCCTCTCCTCATCCCTTGAGGTAATGCAAAATTAAGGGGGGGAATGTTAGGTTAATTTATGCATCATATTACCTTAAAATATTTAATTATTTAATAAGGTAATTAGTTAATATATTGTTATATAGTTTATAACAATATTTTCATATTATTACATAGGTTATATTGTTACATAGTTGTAAAAATGAGTATTTGTTTGTATTTAATTATTGTTGCTTCCCGGATGTATTTTGGAAGTTGTTGTGATTTTGGTTGTACCTCTGCAACCCATTTATTTTTCTGCACATGCCTGTTCAATTCCTATAAGAATTGCAGCACTCCATTGTAATTCAAAGTTGATTGAGATTAATATAATTTACTGAGACTTTCGTCCCTATTCTACAAATATCATTTGATTCAAATTAGATATATTCTTAGTCAATTATGAATGGATCAATAATCAAAAGTGTCCAAATCCCTTCCAAAAATCTAATCCAATCATAATCCCTTAGTTATTCCAATAAGAGAGGATAAAGTACGGGGTTTTAATCCTTTTAGATTAGAAATAATGTGGTTCCATCATCTAGACATGAGTGAGAAATTAAGGAACGGTGGAGAAAAGAGTTATATGGATCCAAAATGTTTATAATTGTTTGTAAATTGGATAATGTCAAGACCCAAATTAAAAAATGGAATGAGAAAACATTTGGTAATATCTTTATGCAAAAATATAATATTGTTGAAGAATCACGAATGATTGGGGATACTTCCCAAACATTGGGAATGGATCAGATTCTCTAAAATAGGGAAAAGAGCTCATCTTTAAGTTCCACAATTTGTAATACAAGAAGGAAAACTTCGGAGGTAGAAATATAGAATTTATTGGTTCAAGGAAGGGGGAAAAATACAAAAAAATCAACTTACAATGATTATGCAAAGGAACAATAACAAGATTAAGGACCTAGTGAAAAGGGAAGACACTTAAACCTTAGATGAATCATAAATTCAAATATCTTCTCTTGGATGTTCCCCAAATATATAAGGTCAAAGAAGAGGGGGTGTTGAATATTTTCTTATGGTAATTACTTAGAAGGAGAACGATAATTTTTTTATCCTCCTTCATATATAGGAATTTAAATATGTGATTTTTTCTATGGATGTGGATAAATCTCGAGGACCATATGGTTTTCCACCCTTTTGTATTTCCACATTTCTCGGAGATAATCAGGGAAAAAATTGTGGATGTGGTGAATGAATTTTTCAAATGTGGTAAAAGTATCAATGATATCAATAATACCATTATTTCTATTATTCCCAAAAATATGGGAGCTAAGGATCTAAAGGTTTTCAGGCCCATCAATTTTTTTAATACCATCTATAAGATTGTGTCTAAAATTCTAACTATAACACTCCAGGGTATTCTACCAAAATTCATTTAAGAACACCAAGGTGTGTTCATGGAAGTAGAAAAATCCTTGACAATATCATAACTATTCATGATTCCATTCACTTTATAGGTAAATTTAGAAGGGAGGGCATGTTTCTTAAAATAGACACGAGTAAAGCTTGTGACATAATTTTATGGAGATTTCTAGGAAATTTTTTGTAATGATTGGGATTTTGTGGTAAGTACATAGATATGGTTACATCGTGTATTTACTCCCTATGTTTTTAATCCTTATCAATGGGTTCCCAACTTGTTTCTTTACAATGAAGAGGGGTCTAAGATAGGGATCCCCTCTCTTCATGTTTTTTTAAATTTTGTGGCTAAGTCCCTAGGTAGAATGCATCGTTATGTTAGAATAAGTGGGAATTTTTTTTTTTTTGTCATATCTACTAATATTAGAACCATATCCCATTAATAATTCATTGATGATAAAATTTTTATGGAGATGCATCAATGTTGAGGCTATACAAATTAAAAACACCTTGCAATATTATAGGGATGTTTTTCATTCAATACATTAACTTCTTAAAAGATATTTCTTCTTTACTAATGTTACAAAGAAAAGATAACAATGCATTTCTACTATATTAAAGTGTTATATCCAATAGTTTCTTACTAAATACCTTGGGATGCCTCTTTGTATAGGAAATCTAGAACATATATCTTGGAATTACCTTATTGATCTTGTAGACACCCCAAAATCACATTATTGTTCCCAGTGTATTATCCTAGTTCACATCATGTTATTCATCACGTATGATTGATTAATTAAATTAATTAATTCATGCACTTACACCTTTTGGGATTAATTAAAATTAGTTCCCAACACACTTTGTCTAATTTAATTATCATTAATTAATTATCGTGGCACTTTATAGCTAATTAAATTAGTTACTTAATTGGAAAATACACCTATTTTCCTATTCAATAAACCACTTAGACTCCATTGGATTCCACTTTCATATTCTAGTCAACTCCACTTGGACTACACTTCTAGAATCCAAGACAAGTGGGGATAATTAAGTTGCACATATAACCACCTTTCCTTCAATAAAGTCCAAATGTTCATTTATGATTCAAATGTGTAATTGCATAGACCAAGTCTACTTTCTATTATAGGAAATTACAATTATTAACCCGGAGATCACTCAAAATTTGATCCACTTTTCATGGCCTTGCCCTCAACTATAAACTACTCACCATTCCTTTGTAAATCCACTCTTGGAAGCTTATGCAAATAATAGCCAACTTCTACAAATTCGACATCCACATCTTTGTGTATCAAAGCTCGTACCATTTTCATTCATTCTTTGTAGAATAATCAAGAGCATCCACATTTCAAACATTTTCAAGATCATACAATTCTAAGAGCTTCACGATCTTGTTTGAGGTTTATAAAGAGATTTAATTGAGAGGTATATTGTTGTGTTTTTCATTTATCTTTCATTTTATGGTATTTTTTTATTACTTACATATCATTTCTAATAAAAATGGTTATTTGGAAGGGGCCCCTTCTAACCCAAGAGGAAAGGTTCAACTCTTAAAAATCTCAATTCAAATTTTTTCGATCTACCTCATGTCCCCTTTCAAAATTCCAAGAAAAGTTAGAAATTGTATTAAATAGATTCATAAACATTTCATGTGGTTGGGTATAGAAACCATTAACAAAATTCATTTGATTTCTTGGGAGAGAGTGAATTTACCCAAATCCTGGGGGTGGACATTCAAAACCTCAAAATTATGAACAAAGACATCATAGAAAAGGTATCTTGGAGTTTTTTGAAGGAAGATAGCCTATGGACTAGAACAAATAGATAAAAATGCATAGATGAATCAAAGGAGAAATAATATCTTCTTAAAGATAAATATTTCCTTGAATGATATGTTATTTGGAAGGGCAATATAAAAAGTAGAGACATCCTTATGAAAGGTTGCAAGTGGAATATAGGGGAAGGAAAGACGGTTCATTTTTAAGGATGCATAACTCAATTCCCATTTGGATACCTCAAAACCTTAAAACATTATCGGTGGCCATTTTAAGGAGATGTGTGGGAGCAGCGGTGAGGAAATCTTGGATAAAAATTGAGTATGAATGGAGATGGATAATATTGTAGTGGAGATCCCAATATCGGATTTTTTGGTGGAAATAAACAACGTGAATTGTAACTTACTAAACAACCACATTTTTTCTATTCATAAAGATGGTGAAAATAATTACACATGTTATGATAATGGGAATTATAGTGTTAGGATTGGTAATATGATGGATTTGAATCCCAACAAGGAGATAATTCCATGGAGTGAAATTTAGAAAAAATATATGATTCCTAAAGTCAATATTTTGTATTGGCTTGTTATCCAAAATAAAGTTCTCACAATGGAAAATATTATTAAGATAGGTTCCGTCCTCTCTAAAAGGTGTGTCTTGCATGCAAATGATAGTGAAACTACCATA
This sequence comes from Taxus wallichiana var. yunnanensis, assembly GCA_018340775.1. Taxonomy (NCBI): domain Eukaryota; kingdom Viridiplantae; phylum Streptophyta; class Pinopsida; order Cupressales; family Taxaceae; genus Taxus; species Taxus wallichiana. The sequence continues at coordinate 336,400,373 of CM031235.1, read as the reverse complement.
AAATTATTCATGGAATTCCCTTTTACTCATATTATGACTAATATATTGAACCTATTTTAACTTAGTTGGGTATCCCCAGGGAACTTTATCTAACCTCTTCATTCATGGAAGTGTCCTTTGTCACTTCACCCCTTAAAAAGTGTGGGATTATTCCTTACCCCATATTTTCTGGGGTTTGTAAGGAGAGAAATAACAATATTTTTAGAGGTATAAATATTTATGTGAATAAGGTGAGTAAATTTATTGTTTTTTTCATTGTGGAGAATTTATCTAGCTCCAATTCAAATGACAACATTTTTTTCTAGTATAAATCCCCCAAGTAAAAATTAGAAAATTGGCATCCCCAAGTTAGAACAAAAAGAGGAACACTAATAGTATAATGAAGATGGTAAAATGAAAAATAAACCGCCCTTACATGGGTTGAGTTGAATTTTATGGTTCTTTGAAATGCAAATTAGCGAAGGTGGGAGGTAACAGACTAATTAAAGACAACATTGGTGGCTTGGTGGTTTCTTATGTTGTACCTATGAGAGCTCAAACTAACAAATTTTTGAAATCCTTTGGTGCCTTATGGGGCATGCAAGTGGCTAAAATCACTAAGGTTATTAAATTTATCATTGAAGGAGACAATTTAAATATTATAAAATGTATCACAACTCACTTTATCATTCACAATTTGAATGAAAAGTTTAAGGAAACTATTAATGAATTTAAGGAGTTTAAGGTTGATCACATATACCATGAAGTAAATGGTTGTGTTGAAATTCTTGCTAAAAATTTATTGTAAAGGGACATGTTATCCAATTGGATTTCCCTTACGCACCTCCCATATAGACGTGACCATTAAAATTAATGAATATATTACAAATGATTAAGGTTTATGCCAAAGCTAATGTAAATAATTTGAAGTATAGTTATCCAATTGGGAGCTTATAAATTCATCATAATAAGCCAATGAAAGTTATTTTTCACAATACATATACTTGTGTGATCTTTCATTGGAAGGGATTGATTGATATAAAAATACGGTCTTAATATATGTAAGACTAAGTCAATTTTAGTGCTCAACATTTTTTTAGAGATAGGGAAGGGGAAGGGACAAGACTATATTATGTTCTATCTCTAAGATCAAAATATATGAGAGGTGATAGACTCTATTTTTATCCCTCTTCATGCCATGATTTAATTATAAATGATACGGTGTGGAAAATTCTTAAAAGAGGAGGTCTTACTAATTTTATTAAGAGGGATAAGGGAAATAATCCTATTTTATCTCCAGATTTTGCTAACAAGTGGAAGAGATGTCCTATTACCATAATAGGAATTACTATAAAGGTCTCTGAAGAAGCCATTGGGAAGGTTATTGGTATATCTATTGAAGGTTTGAATCTTTTCAAAGACAAAAGGATAAAGCGGAGATTGAAACCTTTTTTATAATATTTGAGAGAATTCACAAGATGGAGGATGGGGTGTTACATAATTTCCTACCTATGTTGTGGGAATATTTTTACCTCCATATCATGAAGTATGTCACAATTAAAGGTAAAGTTGAAAAAATCCAAACCCATCACTTTTTCCTATTTAACCATTTTCACATTTTAGAATCATGAACATTCCTTTCTATCTCTTCATGTCCCTTGAGGATACTTTTAGGGGCTACCAACTAGATAAAATTTATACCTCCATCCATAAATCCCTTATCTTTCTTATTTTTAAGGAGGGTAAACCCACGATGTTAAAGAATGTGTCTAGTCATTAGAGGAAAATATAGTTTTCGAGGGATTATGATTATCTAACTCAATCAAGTAAAGAGATGATGGTTATTTCTAATGAGGAGATTAAAATGAATGCGAAAAATTATACAAGTAATGGGAGTACCTAGAATAAGAAAGATAATAATGATGAATGGAAGAACATGAGTGATGAGGCTGCTGAAATCCTTGGGAAATTATTAATCGAAGGAGTATCCATGAGGAACAAGGATAAGGAAAATATAGGTATATTTCAAGGTTCTTTGATGTGGAAGGAGATCTTAAAAGGAGGATTTTTGTGATGGAAAAGTTGGGTGATGTCTAGCTAACCATTAGTAAAGGTTTATTGGTTGATTTTAGGAAATATAATGAGGAAATTCATCTCATTAAAATTGGAGAATATAAAAATTAAGGTAGCCAATATAATATTAAAACAAAGACTAGATATTATGGAGAATGAATCGAGATAAGAAGCGGGTTCCTACCACCTCCCTAAGGTTTTAAATATTAATAGCTTTGAGGAAGATGGGTGAAGTTCTAATAATATATTGAACAAAAATCTCCACCCAAAATAATCCTAAAGGACCCAACTATAAGATGCATGGAATCCGGAGGAGGGAGGTGAAGTAGGGGTTTGATACTAATTTGTGAAGAGTATTGAATAGGTCTACTCTACTTTTTCCTAGTTATTTTTGTGAATGGTGTTGTGACCTTTTTACTGATTTTTTCTAACTTCTAATTTTTGTACAAAAATACTTACCTTTTTGGCTAGCAGATCAATCTTGTTTAATCTTGTTCTCTATTTTCGGTATGTGGTTTTTATTATCTTATCTCTTATTGGTTTTTACAAGGGTTTAGGGTTCCTTTCAAAACATCCTTTTTATTTTAAAAAAATTCTTGAATAATTTAATTTCTAAATCTTGAGCATAATTTCCTTCCTTTAGTTTACCCTTCCAATTTCTTGGCCACCTTCATTTTCCAATCATACTTATTCATAATCGAGTATTCTATTCAAGAACGTCTTATAATTTCTATACATCAATTCTCCAATTATCAATCATGCGTTTACTCCCCATGGATAGTGCTAGTAACCTTATAAAGTGTTGGTTTCTCAAACTATCCCACTTTGATGACAATGCGAAAAATCCATTGAATATTTTTAAACCGGTAAATATACATTAGGTTATCTTAGACATGTTTAATAGGTCAATTATAGTAGGAAAATACTGAAGAGTCACTTATATATAAAAATGATCCCTAAGGTAATATCTCACCTTGGACATCTCTTTGTCACTACTCACATTATTTTCCAACACCCACACATAAATTAGATATCATTACAAAAAGGATTGTAAATCTAAAATATTCAAAATCAAAGTCCATTAGGTAAAATACAAATACAAAGTTCTTATAAGTTTAGAAATATAAAAGAATGGATCGCATCTAGATTATTTTTATTCTTCATTCACAAACACACATAGGTGAGATAGATGTGTGTGACTTGATCCTTCTTTGACATAGTGGTGTGCATGAAAATATCAACCATTATGGAGGTGTGGTAATGTCAAGCGTGGGATTTGTATTTGTGTAATCCTTGCTCTCATTAGTGTATGTGCGGGCCAAAAGTTCTATTATTTTACTCCTAGTTTGGTTTTATGTGGGAAGTTTTTTGTTTGGTATGGTTTTTAAAGGTGTTGTATAATTCTTACATCATGGGTGGTAACAAAGTGAAGGTGGATCCTTCGTCTTGTTTAGCTATGGAAATGGATACAACTATCTGGGATATTTTTAAAAATGGGGGAGTTACTCATTTCTTTTAGAAGCTTCGGGTTATGATGAGAATATTTCAAGGAGTTTGCGTAGGTTTGGGATAAAGGGGTTGTGACTATGCATGGTGTGAGCTTGTTGGTTTTAGAGGAGTTGATTGGTAAGGTTATTGATATGGATTGTAATGGATATAAGGTTTTAAGGTCGAACGCAGCTTGGGGAGGAAGTTTTCAATTTCCTTGATATTGATGAGAAGATTGTTCATATTGAGGATGGTATAACCTGAAACTTTCTTTCATGGAATTGGCCTGAGGTTTTTTTATTATTATGAAGTATGTCACTCTTGATGGGAAGTTTAGGAAGCTTCATACCCAAAATTTCATGTTTTTAAATCACTTTCGTAGAAATAGGAAGGTTAGCATTCCTTTTATCTCGTTTAATTCCCTATAAGCTTCGGTGAAATATTTCAAATGAAGACTTTGGATGTTCCATTACACCAAGGGTTAATTCTACTACTACTCAAAGTTGGTACCCCAATTCTTGCCAAAAGTGTTGGAATTAGGTATGGTGAAGATTGGGAAGAACATTTGACTCTGGTTGATAGATGCAGGATCAATGTTTTGAAAGAGAAGGCTAAGAAGGAGTTGGATGTGGCGTATGCTATTCAATTTCTTGCAGGGAAGAATCTAGATGAGATTACTTCGGAGGGTTGGAGTGAGGAAATGTTTTCATAAATTTCCTTGCCAGTAAAATTGAAATCCTTGAAGATATGGTTACTCTCTGTAAAGTTGAGAAAAGAGTTTAATCGAGGAGCTCAATGTTATGGCAGAGAGATTTAGATGCTTAGCAATAGGGTGGATATCATTCAGGAGATGTTAACGGCTAAGAAGGGGAAGAAAATTATGTGGGAGGTTAGCAGCTCTGAGGATGATGATGATTCTTCTAGCAAGGGTGGGGATGCAAGACTGAGTTTGAGGACTCGGGCCAAAAGTACCTGAGGGGTCGTTTATGGCCTTTTTGCTGACCTTTGTTATGGGTCTTTTTGTTTTTTGGGTCTGTTGTTGGGTTGGGTAGTCTTGGTTTCTTGGTTGTGTTGCTCGTGTAGAGTCAAATCCTTCTTGAATCGAGTAGGGTTTCTTTTTTGGATAGTTTATTTTTATTTTTTATGGATATGATCTCACATTGTAATATCTTTATGTATATGGCCCTTGGAGCCTTTCCAAACTTTATCTATAAAAAAATGTCAATCAAACTAAAAATGTTAATTGATTTTATGGTATCTTATGATCAATCATATAGAATTAACATTTGACCAAAGGAAAGACACATTATGCATCATCACACATGATTTAAGATCTCACACACATATGCAATTATATATGAAACAAAAGATAAGGGCTTATAGAAATTCATGCCCTAAATCCCTTTGGGACACTACTGAAAAACCCAATTAGTAGAGTAACCCGTAGGATTTTGACTTTCTTGGTAGCATCCTAACAATTTGTATTCCTCTTTTAGTACCCAAATTTTTATCCTAAGGTACTTAGAAAGAATCATTTTATATTAATCTAATTGTCATCCCATTTGAACATTTATCAATAAACCTAAATCCATCCTAAAAATCCCTTCACTCTAAGTCCAATAGGTCTTGACTTGTTCTTTAGCTTAACACCTTTGTAATTAATACACCTCATAAATAACACATCTTGAGAATCTCGACAATTTTAATCATTTATTTGATCAAGTTACATCCTAATCTTTGATGGGCTCACCATTTAGGGGCATATTTGGCTTATGAATATATTCATTTTACTTGTAACTATCACATTTTGAAATGCATAAGTTACCTTAGTAGGCTTAAGGTTAGTTGAGTGGTAAATCCTTCCCGTAAATCACATATATAGACTAATAGAACCTAATCTATCAAGATCATCTATGGGACCCTATATTCAAGTACACTCTAATATGGACTTTGAGAAATCATTAAAGCCTATTTCCCTTGGAGCTCGTTCAAAAAGCTAAATATATGAATACATTATGATTTTCTTCCCATGAACATTTATGATGCACCAATACTAAATTCAAGTGTCATTTCCAATTTTGAAGGCCTAATTAGGGATATATCATATATCAGTTGCACATGATCCCAAATTCTTATCAAGAGGGATAAATACATGGCTATGATGCATATTCGAGTAGTAATATGTAGGTAGCACTCAACATCACGATGTGTTGAGGAAACACAACCCAATTATGGCCTAAACCATTTTTAAGTGATAATATAAGAGATATGATTTCAACACAAGAATAATATATTTGTAGGTACACAAGTGGGATGGTGCAAATATAGACATAGAATCTAGATCTAAATACATAATCACACCAAGTGCCAAAGTTTAGCTACATGTCACATTATTAGCAGAGGAAATAATTGACAAACCTTGGATGATTTTACTAACATAACCCATCCAAGGTTGACCATTACTCAATTCCGGACTCTTATAACTTACATGAATTCTAATGACACTTTCAACAACATCATTTCCTAGGTTTAGATCATTATCACACATCATATCTTTTTTGGATGAATATGCTCTAAAACACTGAACTTAATTACTTGTATATAATTTCATAAGTTTTTAGCCTAAAAATCCTTTCATAATTCAAGATTGATTGTACATTATGCATTGTTCCAAATTATATTTTACATTTATTGTAATAATTTAATTATATTAACCCTAGTTTTGATATTATATTTTGGTTTTTATACTTTATCTATCAATTAATCCAAGCCATGGATTCATTCCTCAACCCAAGGGTTTCATATTACTAAATCATATTCTTAGTGCCATAGAAGTTTTTAGGATTTTTCACAAAACCAACATCTACTTGTGCATATTTAACATCATTCTAATGGTTGATATTAACATGTAATCTTCCATAGACATTTCTATTCATACATATAATGTATTTGAATAAATTATAAGGGAATAAAAACAATGCATAATGTACAATCCTTTTCGATGCCTAAATTATTGTATACTACTAAAACATAAAAGTCACTCCTTGATAAGGAAAAGATAGGTGAACCGAGAGATCAACACTCAAGTGATTAAAAACTAACTTACAAATGATATCCTCCCAATTTAGGGATAATTCCCATGCATTTATCTAAGATTTAATTAGATTAGTGTTCCACCTATGGGGGCATCACACATTGTCCCCTTAACTACTATGCATATTCTTACACATTATGTGACTTCCGAGTTGTATCTAACACTACACATATGATCCAAAATCCTATTCCTAATTCATATCTATAACATATAGCAACAAATATCAAGTATAATGTAAGGTAGATAAAAATTAACTATAAGTTTAATATGGTTAATTAATAATCCATTAGCCCCTATGGTCCTTATTTGTCCATTATCACTTGGGTTTTATCTCCAAAGTTATCATTTTATGATGGCAAGGATGATTCACATAAACACCTTATTTCCTTTGTATCTTTTTCTATTAAGTAGAAGTACATATGTTATATTATCCACCACTCGGGTTTTAAGCACTCAAACTAGATTCAAGGGTCTATATTACTCCATTACCAATCCTATGAAGTCCCTAAATCCAAATCATAGCAAGAGCAAGTCACATGAAGCATTTCCAATATCATTAAGGGATAAAGGAAATCAATTTATCATATTAAGAACATTACACTATATCATTACCACATACGGTACATCTCTATTCAATATATAATTACACCTACTACTCTTTGTGTTAGGATAAACAATGGCAATATAGGGGGTTCACTTAGATTTGTATACACTATTACACTTACACTAGGATAACTGCATGGATTTTCCTCTTGTTTTCAAGGGGACATAGTACATCACCTAGATTATTTTAGTAGGGTTAACCACAAAGATCAATCCATCTCCATGCCCATGCCAATTTTATTATTTTGTTAAACCGAACTGTACATCCTAGTACTAAACCATACTATGCCTCATCAAAAATTGTGTGGTTCTTTATAGGATCTGTTTCTAGGAATAGTTCCAAATATGAAGCATTTCTATATCTTTTCCAATATGTACATAAAAATCACCTTTATACCTCTTTGTTCAGTTAATTACTTTTATTTTCTTGTGTTTTAAGTTATATTTCATTGTTTTATCATCATATAATGCATTAATAGGCATATTATGATTTGTATGATTATTTTTATTAATTACTTATAATATTCCTCCTATAAAAACTTACACCTTTTAATAGATAAGGAGACAAATTCTATAAAGTATCAAGTGCGTGTTTTCAAGTGTGTGGGCCATATTAAGAGCTTCATCTTTTATTGTTTTATTCTACATCATGATTCTCATTATAGGGCTAAGATATCTATGTGTGGAGTGTTACCTAATTAGATTCCAATGGTATCCCAAAATATAAAACCACCTCATAACATCCAAGAATAAATTTTTCACCCTGTGGATAAATTTGGCAATAAACTTGTCCTCCCTCCGAAAAATATCATGTGCACATTTCTTGGTCCCCATATTTTAGAGACAACTTGATGATTCCTTATTGTTTCAATTTTGATGCAAGTTTTTACACATGACATAATATATTAATCTCACTCATTTTATAACCCCTGTTGGAAATATGATTCAAGGTATGGAATATTATGGATGTACATCTCAATATATAAACAATGAGGTCTTTTTGACCCACATAAGAACTAGTGAACTTTGAAAAGTTCATTGAGTTTATCTCAAAATATGGATATTCACAATGATTCTATCATAATTATGTGATTTTTGGATTTCATAAAAATTCAAAAGGAGAGAAGGGTAAGGCATAAAATAAACCGAGAATTTCTCTTGATCATCAAACAAATTGAACACATTGATTTCAAATGAACCACATATAAAGCAAATAATACAAGAAAAATTTTAATTCAATTTTGTATAAACCCCATGCAATCATTCAAAGGAAATTAAACACCAAGAATCACAATTTTATATAATGTAATAAAATAATTACGTTCATTTATCGAGCCTTTAACATAGGTAAGTTAACATAATGGATTGTTCATGATAGCTAGATAACCAAGAAAATAGAGTAGTTATCTATATACTAATATCTATAAACCACCTATTCTCTAATATTGAAATAACATATAAAGATATAACTATAAGGAACAATGGAATCAATTATGCTCAATCTCTTACCTTGCAAATTCAACTAAAATTAGAAGTGTAAATTCAACTTAACAATTAAGAGAGATTTTTGTGTAGGCATCAATACATGAATCAATAACTGAAAACAACCAAGAAACTCACAACACACATGTGAAGCTTCAACATTCCTTATTTGTATTGAATTCACTTTGTCAAGATGATTTTATAATAAACTTTGAATGTATATGGAGAGAGAAGATATGAACCCACATATTCTCCATGTCTTGAAGCTTCCACTAAAATATGACAAAAGTAAAACTGAAATTAAAATTTTAAAAATATATAAAAGGTATTATGGGAAAATTCTCCCATAATTACATTATTTTCCTAAAAATATACCCCTTTTATTTTCATAGTTTAATTAACAACATTTTGATTGATTGCGTCGGTCGTATTCACATTGCATGAACAAAAGTTACCAAACTCGCATGACAAATAGTCACTTCATTACGCATGATCAATTGAAACTCATGGAACTACCTATTTTCCTCACAAATTTGATAATTTTAATCTAAAAAGGTGGTTTTTATGATTATTTTGTATATATTCTCACTTCTTTTTATAGCACCTGTAAAAGTCTAGAAAAATTCCTCCTAAAAATGGATTGATATTTCGGGCCTTCTCAAGCTTCAATGAAGTATTGAGGATGAATTCATGCATTTATGTTTTTTTACTTCCTTATATTTTTAATTATTTATCAAATTAATCCAAGAACTAAAGTAAGAACACATCAAATTGCTCCATTGAATGCACATGTTCCAATGAATCAATAAGTTGAGTTAACCTACCTTCTATGAGCAAAGTAATGATATTGTGGTGAAACAAGTCTAGGTATTTGACTATGATTTCAAGGGAATAAAAATCTTATGAATGCTGAATTTTAGCATTAGCTAGATTATTCTCAATAGTTAGCACATCATCAATGTTCATGAGAGGAGAATTGGGAAGTAAATTTTCTTGATAATTTCATAAATCAAATGTATATTTACTGCGTATATCCTAAACATCATGTTTTATCACATCTAAATTCCTAACAAATTTTTTTCTTGATCCTTAACAGATGACATATCCCAAAAATTAGAAAGTAAATCTTTTAGGGCTTGGTGTAGCTCTTAGTGAAGAATAAGGGGTGTAGAAATCTAGGCTCATGTTGTACTAGTGTCTTTCCTAGTTCTTGCATAGCTTCTTTGGCCATTTTGAGATAGGCCTCCATGATATCAAATGGGTTAATTTCATACTCACCTCATATTTCTTGACAGGCCCATAATGTGCTCATCTCTTGATTATAATTTGCCTACCCTCTTTATTCACTTTGTTAGTAGTTATCTTGATAACTTTTTATCTTCTCATTGTAATGTATAAAAGGAACGATAACTAGACCATACCAAGCCAAGAAATTAGATGTTAATCAAACACCATGATCAATAAGATGAAATAAATTCACTAAAATAACTTTACACAAAACATTTGCAAACAAATGAGCAGAATATCATATATTACTATGGAACTCAATGAAATAAAATGAGAATGGGCCTTGCTTATATAGGTAAGGAATAACAATCTAAGAACCATTCAAGGCCATAGATCAAGCCATAAACCAAGGAAATAACTAGTCATCAAAGAACTAGTCAAGACAATAGATTTAGGAGAGAACTAGACATCAATGATCTATTCAATACCATAGATCAAGGAAAGAACTATACCTAACAACTAGATAATATCCCCCTAATATCTAAATGAATAAAAAGAAATATCCACACACATAAGTGGGTGAGGATAAATATAATAAAGGTAAATAAAGTAGCTAGGTGAACATGAGCTAAGGTAAATACCTACTCTAATATCCCCCCTCAAGTGAAGTTAGGGGCCAAAATAGAAGTGGCATGTCCACAGTATGAGTCCTGACAACTAGGTCGATGAGGTAATCATGTACAATATATCCATGAAGAAATATCAAACCAAAAGAAGCAAAGATAAAGAAGAAGAAGAATAAGAAGAAAGATGTTCTCACGAACACCCCCAAGTACAAATTCTGAAAACCCCAAACATGCCATGCAACTCAAGGTAGCGAGGTGATGCAAAAGGCTTCATGAATATGTTTGCAACCTCTTGATGAGTCGGAATGTACTCTAAGAAAATAACTCCATCCTAAATGTTCTAACAAATTAAGTGGATGTGTATCTCAATATGCTTGGTCCGTTGGTGCTCAATTGGGTTGCGAGAAATGTGAATTGCACTTTGGTTCCCACACAAAAGTACAATCGGTGAATCCTGTGGGAATCCAAACTTTGTTAATAAATGTCAAAGCCAAAGAATTTGATGACTCACTGTATGCTTGTTGCCCTGTACTCTTCCTCTGAAGATGAAAGAGCAATAGCATGTTTCTTTTTGTATGCCCAAGCAACTAGAGAAGAACCAAGAGAAAAAAGATAGCCAGAAGTAGAACACATGTCATCAATAAAACCTACCTAATCTGAATTTGTATATCCAATCAAATAAGTAGAACCCCTAGTGTAGTGTAGGCCAAAGTGGGAAGTGTCATGTAAATAGAAAAATTTCCTTTTAGCATCCTACCAAAGTGACTACTATGAGGAGAATGTGCAAACGGAGATATAATCCCTATTGCAAATGAAATATTAGGGCAAGTATGGGTCAAGTCCATGAGACTTCTAACCAACTTGCCTTTACAAAGTAGGATCACAAGTGGAGTGGTACATGTGGAAGTAAGAGTAGCCCCAGTTGAAAAGGAGATGGGCTTGACTTGTAATCAACCATATCAAAGCACTTTGAAAAATATGATGGGTGTACTTTTGCTGACTCAAACGAATCCTTGAATCTATCTCAGAAATTTGTAAACCAAGGAAATAATGCAATAACCCAAGATCTATCATGTCAAACTGTGTAGAAAGAGACCTCTAAATAGTCTGAATGTGGGAAGAAGAGCTGTTAGTAAGTAACATATCATCAAAATACAAGATAAGTATCACAATATCCTCACCAACATGTTGGAGATACATTGTATGATCGGAGTGGAAATGAACAAAACTAGTAGATAGAAGAAAAGAATCCATCTTCTCATACCAAGCCCGAGGGGAATGTTTAAGACCGTAGAGAGACCTTTAGAGCCTACAAACAAGAGAATAATCCTAAACATATCCAAAGTGAGTTGCTCCATGTATATTTCATCTTATAAATATCTATGTAAGAAGGCACTCTTCATGTCCATTTGGTATATGGGCCACCCTGTGAACAAAAAAAAAAAGTACAAGGCATACAAAATCTATCTTGGCAACATGTGAAAAAGTCTCGAGTAATCAATACCTTCAACTTGTGAAAAACCATTTACAACAAGACAAGCCTTATACTTTTCAATGGACCCATCGGATGTGTATTTGGTTTAGTATACCCACTTACACCTAACCATATTTCTTCCTTTAGGAAGAGATACCAAATCCCAAGTATGATTCTTTATAAAAGAAGAATACTCAACTAACTCACATCATCCCAATCTTGTATCCCATGATCCTTTGAAAAATATTGTAGATCCTCATAAACTACACGACAAAAATTCCAGAACACATGTAGAATGTACATGATGATTCCTAGTGAGTGGAAGATACTTTATGAAATGTGTTGCCTCAGAAAATATAGTATGAGCCCAGTTAGGCATAGTGACAACATCAGTGGGAATAGGATCCTCAATGATATCTATAACCTCCTCAAAGAAAGGATCCTCAAGATGAGATGAAGAAGGAGGCATGGAATAAGATGAAGAAACATGAGGAGTGAAGTGCTCATCAAACTGAACATGTGTTTGAAAAATAATGTAATGTCATGAATATCAAGCTCTCATGTCCTCACAATACCCTACAAATGTCAAGGATTTTCTCTTATTATCCAAAGCTTTCCTTTTCTTCTTTAGCATAAAGGCCCAAGCATGGCTCCAAAATACTAAAAAAATGAGACATCTAGCTTAGTGTTAGACCAAGCTTCCTTTGAAGTCCAATTCTCAAGTGCAATGTGTGGTGTGTGATTCTAAATGTAGTTAGCACAATTAACTCGCTTCTTCCCAAAGATAGATAGGAGGTAAATCTCTAGACTACATCATAAAGTTATCCATTTCCTTCAAAGTTCTATTCTTCTCGTTCTATTAAGCCATTATGTTTTGGAGTATGAGGAACGAAATGCTAGTGAATAATGCCTTGAGTTGCCAAAAAATCAAAAAAATTATTACCGAAGTACTCCCCATTATCATTGCGAAGGTTCTTTATGCAACTAGAATATTGTTTCTCGACCAAAGCCTTGAAGACTTTAAAGTGTGAAAAAACATCACTTTTGTACTTGATAAAATAAACCCAAGTACGCCTCGAGAAATTATCAATAAAGGTAAGTGCATACTTAGCTCTATTGAAAGAGGGGGTAGGAAAAACCATCAAGTCACTATGCACAAGCTCAAGTGGTGAAGAAAATCTCTTGGAAAAATTCTTAGGAAATGGATCTTGGTGTTGTTTCCCTAATGCATAGCTAGAGAAAACTCCCTCAAGACAAGAAACTCTAGGAAGACCATCTACCATACCATGAGTGCTCAACTCCTTCAAATATATGTAATTGAGATGTCTAAATCTTTCATGCCAAAGCTTACTCTTTGAATCTGCATGAGAAACCAATCCTGTCCCTATAGAGGAAGTGTCATCAAAACCCTCAAAGTGATATAGTCTATAACTATGATCAAAAATACCTTGAGAAACAAGTGAATGAGGCTCCAAAAAAGTTTGTACTTCTTCCCCATGTGGTGTAAAATTCATTATTTTCCTTGACTAGAATGACAAATTTGATATATAGAAAGCAAATTTATGGTAATGTTAGGAACATACAATGCATCTTGGATACTTCCACCATTAAGGTGTATATCACATTTTCCCTCAACAGAAAGAAAGGAAGAATCTCCAACCTCAATTTTGGAAGTAGAACTCAAACCTAGAGAAACAAAAGACTCCTTGGAAGAATTCATGTGATGAGAAGCACTAGAATCTATAACCCAACTATCTGCAAGTGGTGACTGAGATATCCCAACAACATTAAGTGCTCTTCCCTGCTGATTAGAATGAGGTGGAGTGGAGATATAAATTTTTGTTACTTGACTACATCCTCTATGGATTGCATTCACTTATAACACCTATGTTCTTCATGACCATTGCTCCCACAAAAAGAGCATGAAAGGCTAGACTTATTCTTGGGTTTAGAAGACTCCTTAGGTTTAGAGTTGTTTTATTTGGGTTTAGGAGCACTTTGAGATGGAGAAGGGGTGGATTTGATTTTACTTTTTTTTTCCTTACCCTTAGGATTAGATGCAACTAATGCCTTTTGAGAGGTGGATGACTCAAGGTGAGACAATTTGGATTCTTCCCTAGTAATTCTTTCACAAAATGTTTCTAAGTAATGCATTTTGAATGTGTCACCTATGACATCCATGCTAGAGGAAAAGGTAGAAGAAAATATTTGAAATGGTTCTCTCAACTTGGATAGAATCAATTAAACACACTCTTCATCTTTCTTATCTCTTCCACTCCCCTTCAACTATGTCAACAAATGCTTGAACTTGGTAAAATATTCTATAATTGTTGGAAAATCTTCAGGATTAAGAGAGGTGATCTCAATTTCAAGTTGCATGGCTCTCATATGATCCACCTTACCAATTAAATCCTCCAATTTCTCCCATATTTTGAAAGGAGAGTCAAATTTTCCAAATTAAACAAAATACTATCACTTACATAAGTTCCTATCAAACCCATACACTCATCAAATTTGCATTGGTACTGAAATTTCTCATATACTCTAGTGAACATTGGTTATTCTGAAGAAGTTAAATCCCATAATCCTTTCCGCTTAGTTATTGTTTCCATTCTTGGTTTCCATGTGAGGTAATTATGTGTTGTTAATGGTTCAACATGATCTAATGTAGAAGTATATAAAGATGCCATCCTCAAAAATCACCAAAATAAATGCAAGAACCAAGCAATGCATAAGGACCCCAAAGCAATGCAACAAGAGCCCTCCCCCGCCCCCCAAAATTTTGGCACTTTATAATTATAGTTCAATTCTCAAAATAAATATTTCCAATGGAAAGAGCACAAAAATACAAGCGCTTTTGCAAAAATGACACTTAAAACTGAGTTACCGATCAAAAGATACAAACTTTTCAATATTATGCTCTACTATTTATTTTAGTTACCAATAAAACAAAATAAAATTATTTTTCGATCACTACACAAATACAATGAAAAGGGGCTGGAGTTAAGCACCTAATACTAGGAATCAAAGCTTTAAGCCCTCATATGACCATACCATATGACTAGGGGCTAAGGATTTCAATTTTTGTTTTCACTATTTTTTGGGTTGCTCCACTTGTTCTTTAGGATATTTTAAGGCCTATTCGGTGGAAAATGAGATCATGGTGGAAGCGGTGGTGGAAGAGACCATGGGAATGTGAACAGGGATGGAAGGAGTATCTTGAATAGTACTATCAATGGGATGACTATACACATGACACATGTTTTCCTATGCACTTGACTTTCCAGGATAGGCGAGAAAACCAAATTGTGGAAGATTTTATGTATGTGAATAGGTATGAGATGGTAAATATGGGATATGTGAGGATGGGTAATGATTGAGATTAAAAGGTTGAGTAACTCGTAATGGATCAACTTGAAAGTATGGAAATTTCTCGTTAAGGATAATAAAAAAAACTCGTCTTATCTTCGTGTGTGGAATAGCATGATCAAGGATAATAGTTGCGCACAATTCCTTATCTATGTCGAGTTAGATCAAAGATACTTCATCTGGCTGATGGACTCTTTGAAAGTGTCCATCATCTCTAAATATTCTTCTCTAGAGAGGGTACTACAAGAATGAAGATGATGCATAAAGTAAAGAAAACTATGGATTTGGGTTTCTAAATAATTTTTCTTGATCGCCCAAAACTTCTCAACTATGGATAATTTCTCATTTAGAGCATCAAGTTGGTTGTTGATTTGTGGGGCAAGGTATTAGTAATTTGATAAACCAAAGGGATTAATTCATCTATATTTCTATTTAATTAAATTTCCTTCTGTCATTTATTCATCGTTAGGATTTAATGTAATCTAGGAATTCAAATAAAAATAACAAGCCTAGTTATTATGAGTTCACCCTACTAGTTCATAGTATTTGATTATCGTTTAACTATTCCTTCAATTTCTTTTGTTCTCACTCACAAGTTGATGACCATACATGACTATTTCTGGTATGGCTCAACATCATAGGAAGATCTTTGAACTAATTGTGAACCCATCGATTTCAACCAATACTAGAGAGACATATACTTAGGATTAAGTTTGTAGTTGTTTTTCTTTCCAACTAATTAAATAAAATGAATAAGACTACTTTAATCTATTTGTTTTACATATTTTGATAAGATTTTTTGAAAGAAATGAATTAAAACTAATAAATTATCTAATGTTTTTTTATCTTATCCAAAAAAATTAAAAGAAATAAGATATACAATCTAAAAAAATTACAAATAATTAAAACCAAGTTAATTACATCTTATAATCCAAATAAACTAAACAATGAATAATTGGATGTAGCTATTCCTCTTATTGTAGTGGGTTTAAATACTAATTAAAATGAGGAAGCACTAATGATATTATTTATTTCACAAAATTAAAGCTTCCTATTATAAAAATTCTACCTCAAATTTGTTAAGAAGGGAAGCTTATTAGAATATATTTCCTTTCTTCTCGACAAATCCCGTGGTAGAACTAATTTTAATCTAATTAAATGAAATTATAAATAACCAAAGATATGGAGATTTCTTCACTTATTCCTCAAATCACTTTCCCAAGCACATCCATAGGGATAAACTGGAAGATATCCAGGTATAATATTTTTGAAGGAAATATTCTAAAATGAATACATGTATAACATATGCACACAAGAAGTGATGAGATCTTCCATTTCAAATAACATTATAACTAGCTTTATTGATTTTAAAAGACAATGCTTATATTATAACTTTAAAATAAATGAAGCGCATCACCAACATATAGTCACTATAGTGTTACGGTAGCTTGTCCCAATATTGTTGGTGATGTATTCGAAGTGACTCCTCAATTTCAAACTCCTTCCAATATGCGAGTTCCAAGTGATTTGGGTGACAAAAGCAATGAATGACAACAAGAAATCAAGAAAATAGGATGGTTAGTCCTGTACAAAAGAATTATGGCTAGAATGTGAGTAACAAGAAAAAAATATAGATAATTGGATATTTGTGCAAGAACCTCTACAAAATTTAGCAACATAACACTTCTCAAAACTTAAAATTCCCACCCTTGATATAAATGAATACGGGATATCTATAAATAGTTGGAGAAGAAGAAGTCAAAAAAACACATGTCGAAAAATTAAATGAGCTATTTTTAACAAGAAGGGAGGAGAAAGAAAATACCATTCCAATGAGCCTATTTTTAGAATATTTGACCAAGTAAACTAAGAGAAAATTAAATCACAATCAAAACACACATTTAAAAACTCGTGTTTTAATTTTGATTTCTGAAGTGATAAAAGAACCCCTATTGCTAGAGGGTTGGTTACACAACCACTACTAAATAGAAGGGTAAAATACCAGGTGAAATAGCATCATAAGAAAACTATAAGCCTAGGAGTGTGATGAAGAGACTTGGCTAAGTCAAAATAGGAATGTGAAAGGGAGAGGAAGGGATCTGGATCTCGTTCTTGCATTTTGGAAGCAACTTTCAAGTCTTCAAAGACATATTACATTCTATTTTTGTACCATGTAATTTTTGGGTGTGTACATATAGCCCCACATAGTAGAATTTTAGACATAAATGGGTGAAAATGTGATTTTTGAGAATGGCTTTTCCTAAATGGGAGGGTTAAAAATTTACAAGATCCACCTTTGTACGAAGGTGGAACTAATTGGGACCTCTTAACACATGGAAAAGAAAGATACGAATCAAATGCATAATAAAAATAGATTAGAAAAATAATTTGAAATGAAAATATAAAATTATGTACCATTTACACGAGGTTGAGAAAATACCTACTCCACAATCGTCATTATTACGAACCTTGCCAAAATGGCATTGGAAAACCAAAACACTATATATATCACATTATTACTATATTTAGAAATCTTTTGTTTTCTAATATTTTTTTATTTTAGGGCTCTCAATTTTTGATGACCATTTCACGCACGAGTATAGTTAAATTGATTTAGTGTTCGATCTGAATGGAAGTTAATCTAGCCGTAGTAACTTCAGAGCTTAGGAACATGTTATTTATGAGTGATTTTTGCTTTTTGGCCTAGTTTTATATTTTCATTATAAATAATCTCTAGGGAGGGATTTTTAGAAAATCTATTGTGTAAACGATCATTAGCAAGGTGGATTTAAATGTTATATTTTTATTTATTTTAGGCTTTTTGTGGTGTTTTTGAAATGTTTAGGATGTTGTAGGTGTTATGGTGGTTGCTGGTGACATGACTACCTTGGTGGTTTTGTAACTACTACAGTCTGAGGATCTCGAAGGGACATATAAGTGGACCGCCTTTATTGCTTAGTCACATTTTTGTGTATATACTTTTTTTTGGATTTTTAGCTCATGGTTGATCATTTTGACCACACTTGTCCTTTGGTGTGATGGCATTGTACTAGAAATTTGACAAATACATACATACATACATACATACATACATACATACATACATACATATACATATACATATACATACATACATACATACATATATATATATATATATATATATATATATATATATATATATATATATATATATATATATATATTCTCAACATTCCCTTGTTTATTTATTTCTACATGCTCTACTTCATTTGTGCACTTTGAAAAGTAGGAATGTTTGATGTTTTATGGTTTTTATGGTTTTTAGGTAGATGTTATGGATTCTAATGCAATGTGATAAACAGAATGAGATAGGAAAATACACATGTTTTTATTGTACTTAGGAAACTAAATTTTCAAATAATGCAAAAACTTCCATCCTATTGGCATAAAATGTTATAGATGGTGTAGTGGTGAGATATCTTACTCTGTTTCTTGACCCCACACAACTAACTAGTAAGTTGTGATGGATTAACACCGAGAGTAAAAAATGAAATGAGGTATGTGAGTGAGTGATACACAGATAAGAAATGATAAATAGAACATACATGACTTGATAATGACTCATTCGGGAAGTTGTGACTCATATTTCATTGAAGTTATGTGACCAAATCCAAATAAATTTACACTTTATAAGTATTGTCTAGACTTAGACCCATAGGTGGCTCGTTGATTGACAAGACATGGTTTTAAGGAATAATTCTCTCTCCTAACATGGTCTTATCAATTATCTTCTTGGAATTATATATATTTAAGCACCTTGTTCCATATTATCTTAAGAATATTTTTTTTAGATGACCCCCTACATCTTGCCCCATGATATCGGTAAGAAGTAAGAATTCATCACCAAAGTAAAAAAGTATGTGAGTAAGGGCACCTTTCCCATTTCTCAACCTCACACTAATAGTAATAAATTTGGGCTCATCACCAAAGAAAGGGGAAACAAGAAGTGTATTTATTTTTAATATGTATATTTTATTTTATTTCATCTTGCTCTTGCATATTGCTTGTTGGGAAATAAATTTTTTCCCCAAAATCATCCCCACGTGACTAGTAATATGTGAGGTATCATCACCTAAGACTAAGATGCATGAACATAAGGTCTAGGTGAAGATTTTATAGCTTTACATCGTCAAGGAGATAACTTTACGGAGGCGGATTTTCCATCAAGAACATTCTAGATAAGACTATAGTTGAAAACATCTGAAGTGGGAGAAACCACAAAGGAATGAGGTATACAAGATTTGATAGAATTAATATTAACATCCGTTTTAGAATTGAAACCTTTGAGGTGGATTATATAGATGAAGAGTATGATGAAGTTGTGAGGATATTAAGATTAAGAAATCTACCAATGTATGAAGAGTATAAGATTATTATCAAATGAGTAAACTTGTAGTATAATTTAAATAGTGTGATAATGTGAATGACACGAAGTGTGATAATGTGAAGTGTGAAAATGTAACAAGGATAATGTGGAGATACTATATTTCTAGATATCATTTTTTTAGTTAAGTGAGTTGACATATTCGACAAACTCTTCACCTCTAGAGTGCCTGAAGCGGTAGACGTCATTGTTAAAATCTTCAATTATTTGATAAGGGAAAATCCGTTTAGGTATAAATTTATGACCTTCACCAATTTTATTAATCCTTAGCACGGGGTCACCCACATAGGTTTTGACAATTTTATTGATGAGGTCATGAAATGTGTAAGTCATTTCCTTTTGATATGTGCACTAACATGTTTCAAGTCGAAGGACATGACTTATATGTGAAAGGTTCCCAATAGGTGGAGAATGTTGTTTTGGTCTAATATTATTTAAAGATCCTTATTTGTTTGTAACCCAATAACTCATCCATAAGATACAAGAACTCATATCTAGCGATTACGTCAATAATGATATCTATAGATTGTAATGGGAAATCATATTTCCATAAAAATTGTTAATATCCTTAACATAAATACAAATTATGATCTTGTCATATTTATTGAGGATGGGGAAAATATTGGATATTCGCATGGAATAGTCCACTTTGGATTTATAAACGGTCCTATTTGTAGGAGTTTCATTACTTCCTCTTTTAATATTAAAGTGACTTTCGGTTCCATGGGTCTTAAATTTTTCTTGATGGGTTTGGCATCATGTTTGGTTACCTAGTTATGAAAAACTACACTAGGTTTAACCCATGACATGTCCTTATAAGTAACTACAAAGGCCCGAGATTGATCCCTAAGAATATTATTGTGCTCCTCCACTTCCTCTACGAGATAGTGAAGAATTGAGCTTGAAAATATTAGGGTTTGTTGAGGTTCTAATGTTGATATTGTTTGTGTCCTCTATTATAGAAGTGTTTCCCTCTTCAAATTTTGGGAGAGTGGAGGGAATTTTAAGGGGTTTCTATATATATTCATAAATTTTGAAATATTTTGAGGAGGAAATAAGATCTAGAATTTGGATTCAAAGTGAGATCGGGAATGGTGGATGAGAGAAAAACCCTCTTATGGTGAATCGGGAGAAAATCATTGTAGGCATGCAAGAAACACAAAACCACCTCATCATTTTTAGCATAATCCATGGTGACAAGCTCATTATTATTTTCTACATGAGGGATTATCATTTCACTCAACATTTTTTACACTAAGGGTTCATTTCATGGATACGACGAATTCAATTTCCATTAAACTTGCAAATGGGAAAATAAAGAAGAAAAACAAGCCATTGAGTTAGTCACCGATTTATTTCCCTAGGGATAGATTCGATGGAGATAAATTCAAAGTATTTTCTTATCTAACACGTCCTAGCCTTGTAAAATTGGAGGTGTTCTATTGTGGTCTTATAAACTTTAAATACTTGACTAGATACTAGTTGCAAATCTTCTAAGACCCTAATATTCTTAACTTCCATCCTTTTGGAAAAAATGATGTCGAGAAGTAAATCTTCATATTCTGCCCCATTATTGATGCACTCAAATTCCAACTTAAAACCAAAGGGCATGATATTACCTTTTGGAGAGGTTAAGATCACCCATGCACCCATGTTGTATTGGTACTTGGCTCCATCATAGTAGAAAGTCCAACAGTCAGCGGGGAAGATAAAACTCACTGCTTCCTTAGAGGATTCCTCTCATATTTATGGCGCTTATACCATACATATATCTACGAGATAATAATTGGGGAGAGAGGATAGGAAAATAAGACTACCAATCCCATGAGGATCAAAAGGAAGGGTGATTGGTGAATAATTATATAAGAGTTCAAAATCCTATTTATAGTTTTTGTGGATAGGCTTCTAAAACATCAACCTTATTCTCACTTTTTCTATGGCTTTGATTATTTTTGGTTTATCAATGTTAGCCTTTGGAACCCATATTATAGTCATAATTAAATCCTTGAAGGGGGTGGTTTATTTTTCTAGTTTTCAAGAAGTTAAAATTTATCTTGAACCACGGTTTCCTCTTAATATTTGCTACGTATATATTGAAAGGTCTAGGATCTCCTTGAGTAATGAAGATCTTCCCTAAATGAAGAAACCTAACATCTTAGAAGAAAGTGGAATGAATATCCTTAATAATTTAGATCTATAGCCTTCCAAGAGCATGTAATAGTTTTCTCCCTCTATATAACGTAAAACTATGTTAAACTAGTTTTATGTCCAAGGAAAAATGGAGGATTATAGTTCCATTGAAGTGGATTTGAGGTTGTTATAACCTAGAAATGTGTTTCTAGTAGAGGATAATTTGGTCTCTCCATATCCTAACTTTTACAAGAAGGAGAAGGGGACTATATTCACAAAATCCCAATCATCAAGCATGGCTCTCTAAACATAATTTTTATAGACTCACACTTGTATTTATAATGTCGGATCTCCTCTTGAGATATTTAGAGGTTAGAAGGCATCTTATTTATGTCGAACACATACCAAATGTACCTATCATTTTTTCTGGATGATTCATGTCTAGTCAATATAATTAATTTGGGCCTCGGTGGAGGCGTGACATGGAACAGATGGCCAAGACCCAACGTGTCCAGGTGAGTGAAATAATGAGCTGGAAAATTATTTAACAAGTTTCAAATGAAATGTGGTAGAAGGTATTGGTTAATTCATTAATTAATTCGTATGCTCCTACTTGCTCGGGGACTATATGAGTATCATCCTATGGAAGAGAGTAATTGTGGAGAGGCTATGAAGTATACTCTCTTCTTTGAGTCGGTGCATTAATTTACGGTTCAATTTCTAACTCAACCATTCCTATAATATTTGTCTTGATGTTTTATTTATATTGGGGAAACACCGAGATTCCCAAAGATATATGACTCATTGTCATGGGTTCCAATAAGAATTCCTTTGTTTTCATTTTTGGGATTTATTTTCTCATCTTCATGTCGTTTAGGGAATGGATCCCTATAAATTCCCAAATTTACATTTTGAGGTGCACGGTACTGTATAGATGGATTATAGGTATCCCTCGAAGTTCCCCGGGAACATGTCGAGTGAAAAGTTGTCATCGATCCTTAAGAGGTATGTAAATAACATTTTTGCATTCTAGTTAAGTACAAGCATCGTGACCAATAACACGATGAAAAACAAAATACAAGTTGGGATTCGAATCCCTTAGCCTTTGGTTTTAGTTTTTTTAATTTTCAAACCCTTGATTACTATTTTAGGTTTGGTTGTTATATGTGTATTTTTGTGCCCCCGGACTAAGGTTCTAGTATTGGTTATGGCCTTAGTATTCATTTTTACGAGGTCAAGGGTAGTTTAAATCAACAACATTAAGAGGGGACAAGGTTGGGATTCCTTTGATTCCCCATGTTGGTGTTGTTTTTTATGTTACCAATTTTGGTGACTTTGGGATTAGTATCTTTATCGGTAACAATACCATATGTGGTGGTGCCACAATTTTAGTTCAATACTTTAGGCCCGTTCTTTGTTATTTCCATTATTTTGATAACTTTTGATTAGCTAATTATGGACTAAGTATAATATAGATAGTTAACCTAAGCTATGAAAAGTTGTAATAAAATAGATAAATGCAATATAGAAGTATGCAAGTGGGCCAAACAACTATGCAAAAGGTTTTGGGGTTAATCAAATCTAGTTGTACGAGACACATATTCAGATCTAAGTATATAACCAATAAATATGAAAATAAACCAGAAGAAATAATACACAAGATATAGTGTGGGTCACCTAGTGTGGGCTATGTCCACCAAGAAACAACCAATATATTATTCAAAGCTTTAACAGAGGATATAAAATGAAGGTCTGCAATCTTCCACACCTCTCCCAAATGTATAGTACTTTCTCCCTCACAAGCTTCTCTTTTCTCTCTCCAAGAATTATCTCTTACAATTCTACCAATTATTAATGAGTTCCCACTCACTAACCCTAGATTTCTAGCTTATATATGCATATACAAACTTAGGGAACTTTAGCTATGTAATTCAAATCATTATATCAACTTTATATCAAAGGTTAGATCTAATTCTCGTGAGTTAAATAAAACAATCACGCCCTACTTTCCTTGATCGATGTCGGTCCCTACTTTCCTTGATCGATGTCGGTCCTAGGTGACCGCAACGTTATCAACCGACACTAGTTACTGTGTATTCTAGCAAGTTAATAAAGCATGTTATTTGTGAAGAAATTAAGCTCCATAACTCAACAATCTCTCACTTGGAGATAAATTGATGCACTGTACCATACAACTCCATTCTTAAATCCTTTCGTTGGCATGTTTCTCCCTCTTCAAGTCTCAAACTCGAAGAACAACATAATTGGAGTGTAGCTCCAACTTCTCCTTTTTCAATAACTTCGTTAGCATATCCACAGGGTTCTTATTTGTATGAATTTTCTCTAGTTTCAGCTACCACATACTCTAATACATATCGTATGAAGTGATATCTCAATTGAATATATTTCATTATTGAATGAAATGTTGAGTTCTTTGCTAGATGAATCACACTTTGACTATCACTGCATAATCTACAATCCTCTTTCTCCTTTCCCAAATCTTCCATGAAATTTCTCATCCATATCATCTCTTTGTTATCCTTTGTAGAGCTAACATATACTCGGCCTTCTCATAGTAGACAAGGCCACAACCTTATGTAATCTAGAAATCCAACTAACTACCATTTGACCTACTATGAATACATATCCATTGGTGTTTCTCCTACCATCCAAATCTCCAGCAATATTTGAATCAATATAGCTACATAAAGAAGTATCGACCCTCTATAACATAATGCATATTGATGTCCTTGTCAAATACTTGAGAATCCATTGGACTACTTTCCAATGCTCTTTACCTAGATTGGCCATAAATGTTCTCACAACTCCCAATGTCTTTGTAATGTCTGGTCTAGTGCAAACCATAGCATACATAAGACTTCCAACTACTAAATTAGATGGAACTCATGTCATGTACTCAAGCTCATCATGTGATTTAGGACACTGATCTTTGCTCAATTTAAAGTGTCCAACCATATTTGTACTTACAGGTTTTGAATTTTTCATATTAAACCTTTCCAACACCTTATTGATATAATGTTCATGATACAAATACAATTTCTGCTCTTCCTGTCTCTAATAATTTGCATGCCAAGGATTTTTTTTGCATCTCTCAAATCCTTCATTACAAATGTATGAGCTAACTTTTCTTTAAGCTCACTAATGCCCTGCATACTAGATCCTACAATAAGCATATCATCCACATACAGTAAAAAAATAATATATCTTTTATTTTCAAGCTTCTTGAAATAAACACAATGGTCATATTCACATCTCATATAACCATGCTCATGCATGAAACTATTAAACCTCATATATCATTTCCTTGGGGCTTGCTTGAGCCCATACAAAAAAATTTCAATCTGCACATAAGTTTCTCCTTACCCTTGACTTCATAACCAAACAATCTTGCTACATTAAATCTCTTCCTCCAAATCAATTTGAAGGAAAGCCATCTTGACATCAAGTTTTTCTAAATGCAAATATTCTACTACAACTAAACTCAATACAAGTGCATTATGGAAGTCATTTTACTACAGAGCAAATATCTCACCAAAATCAATACATGATTTTTGTGAAAATCCTTTACCACAAGCCTTGCCTTATATCGTTTTTGTCTACCCTCTTCTTCCTTGATCCTATAAACCCATTTGTTCTCGCAATGTGCTTTTACCTACTAGAAAATTCACCAAATATCATGTCTAGTTCTATTCCAAGGAGTCCATCTCCACATCATGGCATGCTCCCACCGCTTGTGGGTTTCATCCTACATTGCTTCTTCAAAACTCTCTGGTTCACCACTATCAATCAATAATAAATAAGACAAGATCACATAAGTCATCGACTCACATAGACACAAGAAAACAACATAGGCATGTCGATGCCACACTTTTCCCAATGAATGGTTACTAGTAATGACCCAACCACAAGAAAAATGACTTCAGGAATGGCAAACCCACAACACATCATTTCTTTAATTGTATTTTAGTTACGATTAACATTCCAAGAACATTATTGTGCAAGGATAAATTTCATTTGTCCACCTACATATTCTTAAGTTCATTCCATGGTTAAATTACCGTTCACCCTTTTAAGTTGGCTTCTTATTCTTTACAAAATTTTCCATAACTTGCATACTTATTTGGCATAATTCAAATGCATATAAAATACTTAATTATCTTGTTCTTATGTTAAGAATATTCTTCTCGAACATATATTCAATGTCTACCTTTTACTCTTACAACTCAAGTGAATGTGACTTGGTGTCCATATAGCGATATTAGGATTTAACGGAGATTTAGATACAAGATAGCTTTTTACCAAAAAACATTCCTCGATCACGGTATAGTTATTTCCCTACCATAGTTATTCTAATTCAATGACTTGTGGAATTCCATTTTGATTTATATATATTTTTGTTTTCTCGAAGGTTGATCACACCAAGGCAATTCATATTCTTTGAAACAAAAGAATATATTTAATTGAGTTATAAGGTCTTCAAGAGTGGCATTATTCCAAACCTCAAATCTCATTTTTACTCTTATATGCTTTATTTTCTACGTCACATTATGGTCTTATTATTAGCATTGTCTTGTAAAAGGAGTTACGAAATGTTTGTCTAACCTCTTGAAGACATATATGATTAGAAGACTTGAAGCTACACACGAACCCTAAGTTAACATCCAAATCAACTGAGGTTTAGATTAATTCCAACTTCACCTAAGGGTCTACCCCTCAACTATATATGAGTTTTAAGCGAGAGGACAAATTTATGCTAAACCACCTTCAAAAGGGACCAAGGTGTTATGTTGAGAGAAACCAAGGTAACACATTTAGCTGAGTGCGAGCTAAGGAGTTCATTAACAAGAGTTTAAGACCTAGAACAACTAAGTCACAACCTCCATCTATGTCATCTGGATCCAACAGGGATTTCATTCGATGAAGAAATTTAATTTTAAATCTATCTTCGGATGAAAAAGGTAGTCCACTAGGCTACGAAGGAGGAGTTAGCTCTACATACTCCAAAAAAGTTTTGACTGTGTCACTCCTTCTACTAGGTTTATGACAATGTCACTAAACATACTGACTAAGATGATAAACCCATTCTTGGGCTCTTGTTTACTCAAACTAGGAGGTTCCATCGAGTGCAGTTTAAGTTCATTCTACGGTTTTCAATGTCTTCTACGGTAAGGAGTATCACACATGAAAACAAGTTATGTGCTCCGATATTGAACAAGGGTAGAGTGTTTCGATTAAATCTCTTTATTACATTTACAAAGTATGAATGCACAAGATGACTCATTAATCATTTATTGAACACTAAATATGCACTACAAGATATTACTTCAAATTCATTTACCTTATATAAATATCAAACCTTTTTACCATGTGTACTATGAATCAAATTGAACCTATGATTAAATGCACATTTCCTAGATGTCCTTAAACTAACATCTCATACATATCAACAAATTATCAAATATAACCTTCTGTAACATGAGACTACATTATACATTTATTCATTTAACAATGAACTATATAAATTACAATGATAATTAATGAATTACACATCACCTTTTCGTCATCATTCTTTCATCCTGCAAAACCACGTGAGCATGATATCAACGATAATTCGCTGGCATGGCATCCACCCTAATCTAACATAATTATCATTTTTCAGTTTCCCATTTACATATGATAATAATTACAATTTGCAATCAAAATAAAAGGTTTAGAGACATGTATTCATTACATTTCATTTCACTTCATTTTGTAACCCAGAGAGAGAGAAAGAAGGGGGAAGAGAGAGAAAACACCATTTTGTCAAAAGTTCTATTTCACACAACAAGTTACACTATAGAGTTTTAAATAGTTATTTACATGTGTCAAAAGTTTCTACATGGTGGTTTGGCAACCCGACGAGGGTCCCACAACTTTCTATTTTTACATTTTCTTACTAGCTACAAAAACATTCAAAATGGGCTCGAGGCTAAGAAACCACTTCCAAAAGTTGTCTTCCGATGAGAACACACACCACGATTAAATTTATACGTGTCCACCTATATACCAAGAGTTCATAGAAACTGATGGAATTTGGAAATAGTGAACGGTTTACGTTTGGCGGCTAGTTTTCCGGGGCCACTAGTCATAGTTGACCCAGTTGCAAATGAACAAAAGTTAGCTCGAGGGCTCAGAAAACCACGTCCAAAATTGATGTTTGATGGATGAACGCACAACGAGAAACTTCCTACAAATTTCCCTATATAAGGAGAATTCAACAGAGTCGACAAAACTTCAAAACTAGAAAACAGTCTTCAAACGGCGACAAGTTTTCTGAAGCCACCGGTCCTAATTGGTCCAGTTTGACCTTGTCAAACTGTGACCAGAGGCCTACAAAATGTCATTGTCAAAATATCCAGAAAAGTGTTTTTCCCTAAACTGAAAGTTCCATGCAATTTTCTAGTAAAACACTAGAGGTTTGCGAAGACGGGAAATAATTTCTCTATCCAGGTTTCAAATGGCGGTTCAAAACGAAAGCCAACTTTCTAGATTTAACAACTTTCTACTACTACAAAACAATGTAACAGGGCTCCTATAAGAGCCAAAAAGATCACATATGTTCATTTTCGGGGTCAATCCAAAGGTCAAGGTGACTCCTCACATAACAAGGTACACGAATGAAGCTTAACATCTCATTTTCAGAGTTACGAAGGGTACTTAATGAGTCTCCAAAAATGCAAAAATTAACTATTTAAACAGGAGATGATCAACATTATTATTGGGAAGTCAATTTCATCTTGTCGATAAAACAATATTGTAGCGATCTAGTTGGGTAGGAAGTTTTCTAAATCACCTCAGAATGAGGGTGGAAGTTCATGTTTTAATGCAAACGAGTTATTTTGACTTCGTGAGTTACGACACGACATTTCATTGTTTTGCAACGAGTTGAAATAAACAATTAACTATATTATAATCCTAATATTTTAAAATTATATTAAGTTGCAAATGAAAAAATAAAATACGAGAGTTATGAAAGATGAGGGGAGGTGAACCATGCCTGGGAGGAATGGAGTCGAGTCAAACCCGCAAGATTTCGGTTCAGCATCTCGCTTGGGCACTTTTCATCAACTAGTTCACGAGCATCCACAACTCCACCATTTTGCATACACGTCTATCATAAAATTTGTAACTACAGATTTGAAACCATTCCTCTACTCTTTATACTTTGAAGGATGTCCATAATGTGTTCCACAACTCACATCTGGCACAGACAGGGAGATGCTAGCAAAGGTTATGGAAACTAGCTTTAGATCTACCAGTTACGGTTTCTCAGAAGAATCTAAAGCCTTTTCAACAAACCCATTTGTAATAACCTATTCAATTATGTGACCACATTTTTCAAAGACCCACATTTCTTCATTTAAACATTTATTTTTTTTTTTTTTAAAATTTACATTTGCATTTCCTTTTTCCTTCTTCAAGTTGCCACATTGATTCATTCATTGGTCCAAAACAAAAACATTTTTAAAAAAATCTCAATGGTAAAAATCCATGTTTTTTGCGTACAAATTTTTGGGGAGCTAACTAAAATGAAAAAAAAATTTCCAATATATTTCCAATATGCTTTGATGGATGTCCATACCTTATTCTACAAATTTTCAGCTTTTCATTTTTGGCAATCAGGAATGAGAGTGCACTGGAAAATGTAAATTCAATTTGGAGACATCATCCTTTGTTGATGGATGAAACAAGTGTGACTGCCTCTGGAAACCCCATGCCTTCATGTACACATTGCCATATCATTCCATGAGAAAATTGTCTCATTCTTTCATTTGGTCAAACATTTAAAAAATTGCCATTATTCATAGCTTTGATTGCATGCACATATAAACACAATTTTCCCCATTTTAAATGCATATTTTGTCAAGGATAAAGTTGCATAAAGTCATGCATGGCATCGGCAACATGACACTCCATGACTCCATGAGATGACATCTTGGGAGGCAATTTCTTTGAAAAAAAAAAAACAAAAATGCACCCTTAAGCAAATTTTTGTGTAAAGGTTCATGACAAAACATTATGAAACCACGTTTCCTTTGTTGTTTTTCCCAACCCTTGCATTTCCAACTACCAACAACAAAAAAAAACCTCCTCTTCACACCTTCTTCAACATGTGTGGGTGTGCAAAAATAGTTCAAACAAGCTTCCTTCCTCATGGCATGGTGGCATGATTCTCTCTCTCATCAAAATCAAAAAGGAAAAAAAAAAATCCCATAAGGAGCCCTAAAAATTTTGCCCTAAACCGCCCCAAAATTTCACTGGCTTTTTAAAACATTTTAATTCATTTATTTTTATTTTTTTTTATTTTTAATTTTAAATTTAAAAAAAAAAAATAATTTTTCCTGATTATGCAAAACTCCCAACATTTTTATTTGTTTTCTTTACTAAATCCTAATGTAAATTAATCTCTCCTCTATATGTGTCTTTATCTTCTAAACACAAATCAATTTCTTCAAATTCTTCAATGGCCTTTTTCTTTTTTCCTCTCAAAAAATTGTCTAAAAATAAAAATCTTTTCAAAATTTTTTATATTTTACATTTAGGACTAATTCTTATTTTCTCCCTCAAAAAATCCTTTTCAAACTACCTCCAATACGAGGCATCTCAAAAGTTGATTGTTGGCCAAAGTCCTCATACACATCCTTGGCATTCACGATTCATGCTTTATTTGTTGTAAATCATCATCAATCTCCACAATCCACATTCTTGTAACTCCTTCATAATCATCACTTTTTTTTTTCAAAGTTTTATATTCATGCAATTTATTATTAATCACATTTGGGTCACATCACAATCACATCACATATAATCATTTCCAATCTTAGAGTTCATTTGATCCAATTCACAAAATTTGACATACACAAGAGGTCCCTATAAGGCT
Source organism: Taxus wallichiana var. yunnanensis (assembly GCA_018340775.1). Classification (NCBI taxonomy): domain Eukaryota; kingdom Viridiplantae; phylum Streptophyta; class Pinopsida; order Cupressales; family Taxaceae; genus Taxus; species Taxus wallichiana. Next base: position 336,369,461 of record CM031235.1, on the reverse strand, counting down.
CCCTAGTCTAAGGTTGGATGTTGAAAAGATCTCAATCAACAATACACTCGAATGCAATTTTTAATGATCAAGCAAAATGTTACGTAAGGAGTTATAACCCATCTTGAGGGCAAGCTCAAAGTGCATTTAAAATTTTCAAAAGAATGATGAGAAGTGACACATTACATTCTCCTCCCCTATAAGAGCATCGTCCTCGATGTGACACAACACCAAGGGTAGAAAAATGGTAAGATAAGCAATGAAGGAAGCTAATGATGATGACAAGTCATCTAAAGAAAATTCTATTTTAAAAATCATGGTGACCAAAGGAAGGTCAAGAAATTTTAACAATTTCTTAAACTCTTAATGTTCTGTGAAGATTGGTAGTTCCATTTTACCTTATTACTTAGTTAGCATTTTCTTTTACAATATTTCTTATCTCAAGATTATAATATTCATTGTTTAGAATTTTTTTTCAATTGTCTTATGTTTCATGGGTGCCCAACAATAACTAACATCAAGATGTCACACAAAACTTAACACAACACAAACAACCCACGAGACATCTTGCTACCTACTTTCATGATTATATCATATCACAAGGTCTTTTAATTCCTCCATGGAATGACAACAAGTAGTCCACATAGCAAATAATTTCCAACAATTATGTCACAGACATAGATCTAGTACACACATATGACTGACAAACATAATCATCACACTGATACATATACAAAGTATCACATGACCCAAAAATCCATGACTGTACCAACATAGTTCCAAGACAATATCCAATAGTCCATACCAACCAAGGGAAGAGTCAAGCCTCAAACATAACAATGTCTAACAAGACTCACAAGAGTACACATAACTCATTATACCAACTCCACACATCACAAAAAATATCAAGAAATAACTCCATATATCTCCCAAAGCATCATAAAACAATCTCATATACCTCCCAAACCATCACCAAATAACTCCATATACCTCCCAAGGAGAAATAATCATAGTGCCAAAACCAAGTCGGGTCACTCAACCATAGAGCCCCATCAAGAATATCAGGTCACTCCACCATAGAGTGCCATAAAGAATAACATAGAGGTCACTCAACCATATAGAGGCCCATCTCCTTTCTCCTTTTAATGAGGTCGGGTCACCCTATGGCCCCGGGCACATAGAGCCCCCCACCCCCAACCCAAGTGACATAATAACTCATGGTTCAACAACCCGCTAGTTATCTAAACTCTTAGGGGCGTACCCCCATACAATGAAAAGTGGGCCCATAGGTTCAACCACTCCATGGTTAATCCCATGACCCTATTCCAACACATTACGACATTAGAACCAACATAACAATCCATTCAAATGCCAAGTGGCAAAAATTAAAAGCCTTGGGCTAGGCTACAAAACTTTTAAATATGAAAAGAAAGTTTTAAAACTAAGAAAAACAAATGGCTAATTAGCCATGGTTAGTGCAAAATCCAAATGTTAATGCAACAATCAAATAAATGCCCAAAATATAAGAACATGTCAATCAAGAAAATGGCTGGTTCTAGCTAAAAGAGATAATGATCAATTTACGAATAAAATACGTATTGAGAAAATAACACATTACAATCACTATGTGGCCTCATACCACCACCAAAGGGGTACTCATCGAGTTGTTGCACTTAGACATCGAGCCTCAGCTCATAAAAAATATACATGTAACCAAAATGAGTATATCAAATAATGTAACTGTCATCATCTCTACCTGAATCATTCCTCCATACTCCCACAAGGATCAACATAGTCAAAATCACATAGGATTATTCAATGAACAATCCAATAAGAAAGAGAAGGGAACTCTAGTTGCATAAGTTGAGCCTAAGGTGGTGCACACCCACAATATACTGAGAAAGCTCAAAGTATACTAAACAGATAGAAGTGGGTTTTCAGTCTATATAAGACTCCACTTCCTCACTCGTACTCGCTCAAGATTATGAAAACCTGGTCCACGCCTCCTCTCTCCACACATACACTCTTGACAGTTTATCCCCTTAGGGTCATCTAGTGTAAGGTTCACAACATACACATAACTACATCACTAACACAATGGTGATTCACACACATTAACCATAACGTCTTACGCATGGTATTTATATACAGGTATAACACAATCATTACTTTCACGGGTTACGATACATCACATTACCACATCCTACACCCAAAGTGCAATCACTATACACTAGGGATCATACTCACCATATGCCCCTAAATCACGACATGAACCATCACATATTACATGAATTATATGTATGAGGAACACAATGTCTAACCTTACAACATATAGTCAATTGCAAAACAACACGATGATGCACACAACTAATCACAATACGGTGATGACATCACGATAAAATGTGATTCACTTTACATCAATTTTGTCATGCAATACATCAATACACCTTCATATCACATAAAGCCAAAATGTTCTAACCCTCAGCAATCCACAATAACATTCCATTCACAAACAACAAGGCAGTACATTACACACGATTCCTCATTGAATCCACAAAAGAGAGTCAATACTCTCATCACAAGCACATCAATATGATAACAAATACACACTAAGTGACATGCACAACATGTGCGTTCATAATTTCACAATTACAACATAGTTCACATCACAACATATATCACATTACTCTTCCAATATCCACCACCATCATGCAAATCATCATCACACTCCAATCCATCCCGAGGTTCGAGAGCATGAACCTCCTCTGATACCATATGTAGTGCCCACATTTTACACACACAATTACAACAATAAAATACCAAGATATATTTTTTTTTTGACTTACATTGCTCACTACACACAACACAACAAGGGCTCCAAGTACAAAAACTCGACTCGCATACGACAATTACATAAGTCATCGACTCACATAGACACATGAAAACAACATAGGCATGTCGATGCCACACTTTTCCCAATGAATGGTTACTAGTAATGACCCAACCACAAGAAAAATGACTTCAGGATGGCGAACCCACAACACATCATTTCTTTAATTGTATTTTAGTTACGATTAACATTCCAAGAACATTATTGTGCAAGGATAAATTTCCTCATTTGTCCACCTACATATTCTTAAGTTCATTCCACGGTTAAATTACCATTCACCCTTTTAAGTTGGCTTCTTATTCTTTACAAAATTTTCCATAACTTGCATACTTATTTGGCATAATTCAAATGCATATAAAATACTTAATTATCTTGTTCTTATGTTAAGAATATTCTTCTCGAACATATATTCAATGTCTACCTTTTTTTTACTCTTACAACTCAAGTGAATGTGACTTGGTGTCCATATAGCGATATTAGGATTTAACGGAGATTTAGATACAAGATAGCTTTTTACCAAAAACATTCCTCGATCACGGTATAGTTATTTCCCTACCATAGTTATTCTAATTCAATGACTTGTGAAATTCCATTTTGATTTATATATGTATTTTGTTTTCTCAAGGTTGATCACACCAAGGCAATTCATATTCTTTGAAACAAAAGAATATATTTAATTGAGTTATAAGGTCTCCAAGAGTGGCATTATTCTAAACCTCAAATCTCATTTTTACTCTTATATGCTTTATTTTCTACGTCACATTATGGTCTTATTATTAGCATTGTCTTGTAAAAGGAGTTACGAAATGTTTGTCTAACCTCTTGAAGACATATATGATTAGAAGACTTGAAGCTACACACGAACCCTAAGTTAACATCCAAATCAACTGAGGTTTAGATTAATTCCAACTTCACCTAAGGGTCTACCCCTCAACTATATATGAGTTTTAAGCGAGAGGACAAATTTATGCTAAACCACCTTCAAGAAAGGACCAAGGTGTTATGTTGAGAGAAACCAAGGTAACACATTTAGCTGAGCGGAGCTAAGGAGTTCATTAACAAGAGTTTAAGACCTAGAACAACTAAGTCACAACCTCCATCTATGTCATCTGATCCAACAGGATTTCATTCGATGAAGAAATTTAATTTTAAATCTATCTTCGGAAGACAAGGTAGTCCACTAGGCTACGAAGGAGGAGTTAGCTCTACATACTCCAAAAAAGTTTGACTGTGTCACTCCTATCTACCAGGTTTATGACAATGTCACTAAACATACTTGACTAAGATGATAAACCCATTCTTGGGCTCTTGTTTACTCAAACTAGGAGGTTCCATCGAGTGCAGAGTTTAATTTCATTCTACGGTTTTCAATGTCTTCTACGGTAAGGAGTATCACACATGAAAACAAGTTATGCTCCGATATTGAACAAGGGTAGAGTGTTTCGATTAAATCTCTTTATTACATTTACAAAGTATGAATGCACAAGATGACTCATTAATCATTTATTGAACACTAAATATGCACTACAAGATATTACTTCAAATTCATTTACCTTATATAAATATCAAACCTTTTTACCATGTGTACTATGAATCAAAATTGAACCTATGATTAAATGCACATTTCCTAGATGTCCTTGAAACTAACATCTCATACATATCAACAAATTATCAAATATAACCTTCTGTAACATGAGACTACATTATACATTTATTCATTTAACAATGAACTATATAAATTACAATGATAATTAATGAATTACACATCACCTTTTCGTCATCATTCTTTCATCCTGCAAAACCACGTGAGCATGATATCAACGATAAATCACTGGCATGGCATCCACCCTAATCTAACATAATTATCATTTTTCAGTTTCCCATTTACATATGATAATAATTACAATTTGCAAATCGAAATTAAAAGGTTTAGAGACATGTATTCATTACATTTCATTTCACTTCATTTTGTAACCCAGAGAGAAAAGAGAAGGGAAGAGAGAGAAAACACCATTTTGTCAAAAGTTCTATTTCACACAAGTTACACTATAGAGTTTTAAATAGTTATTTACATGTGTCAAAAGTTTCTACGGTGGTTTGGCAACCCGACGAGGGTCCCACAACTTTCTATTTTTACATTTTCTTACTAGCTACAAAAACGTTCAAAATGGGCTCGGAGGCTAAGAAACCACTTCCAAAAGTTGTCTTCCGATGAGAACACACACCACGATTAAATTTATACGTGTCCACCTATATACAAGAGTTCATAGCAACTGACGGAATTTGGAAAAAGTGAATGGTTTACGTTTGGCGGCTAGTTTTTTCCAGGCCACTGGTCATAGTTGACCCAATTGCAAAATGAACAAAAGTTAGCTCGAGGGCTCGAAACCACGTCCAAAATTGACGTTTGATGGATGAATGCGCAACGAGAAACTTCCTACAAATTTCCCTATATATAGAGAATTCAATAGAGTCGATGGAATTCAGAACTAGAAAATAGTCTTCAAACGCGACAAGTTTTCTGAAGCCACCGGTCCTAATTGGTCCAGTTTGACCTTGTCAAACTATGACTAGAGGCCTACAAAATGTCATCATCAAAATATCCAGAAAAGTGTTTTTCCCTAAACTAAAGGTTCCATGCAATTTTCTAGTAAAACACTAGAGGTTTGCGAAGACGGAAATAATTTCTCTATCCAGGTTTCAAATGGTGGTTCAAAACGAAAGCCAACTTTCTAGATTTAACAACTTTCTACTACTATAAAATAGTGTAACATGGCTCCTATAAGAGCGTCAAAAAGATCACATATGTTCATTCGGGGTCAATCCAAAGGTCAAGGTGACTCCTCACATAACAAGGTACACGAATGAAGCTTAACATCTCATTTTCAGAGTTACGAAGGGTACTTAATGAGTCTCCAAAAAATGCAAAAATTAACTATTTAAACAGGGAGATGATCAACATTATTATTGGGAAGTCAATTTCATCTTGTCGATAAAAAAATATTGTAGTGATCTAGTTGGGTAGGAAGTTTTCTAAATCACCTCAGAATGAGGGTGGAAGTTCATGTTTTAATGCAAACGAGTTATTTTGACTTCGTGAGTTACGACACGACATTTCATTGTTTTGCAACGAGTTGAAATAAACAATTAACTATATTATAATCCTAATATTTTAAAATTATATTAAGTTGCAAACTGAAAAAAATAAAATACGAGAGTTATGAAAGATGAGGGGAGGTGAACCATGCCTGGGAGGAATGGAGTCGGTCAAACCCATGCAAGATTCGGTTCAACATCTCGCTTGGCACTTCATCAACCAGTTCACGAGCATCCACAACTCCACCATTTTGCATACACGTCTATCATAAAATTTGTAACTACATATTTGAAACCATTCCTCTACTCTTTATACTTTGAAGGATGTCCATAATGTGTTCCACAACTCGCATCTGGCACAGGATGGAGATGCTAGCAAAGGTTATGGAATAGCTTTAGATCTCGCTTAGTTATAACTCAAAAGAATTTCTAAAGCCTTTTCAACAAACCCATTTTGTTGATAACCTACAATTGTTGCAGATCATGAACCCACATTTCTCTTAAGATTTGTTTTTGTTTAAAATTTTACATGCCCTTCTTATGCTTCCACAAGTTGCAGGTCGATCTGTTAGGGCACTCACAACTACAAAAACTAGTAAAAATCCCCATTTTGGCACAGATTGGGAGGAGCTAGCAAAGTGAAAAAAATATATTTCCAATATGCTTTGATGGATGTCCATACCCTATCCCAGAGCTCATATTTTGGCACAGGCTAGGAGTGCACTGGAAAATGTAAACTCATCAGGTTGGAGACCTATTTGTTGCATGGATGAAATAACATGTGTGATATGAGGTGATATCTCCCGAGGAAACCCCATGTCTTCTTAAACCGTATCCTATAAAATCTTCCATGAGAAGTTGTCTCTCATTCTTTCATTTGGTCAAACACTATAACAATGCCACATGTTACATGTGATGAGATGCCACGTAGGTTCCATATGTTTCCCCATTTTAATTAGGGCTAGGTTTTTTTTGAGGGAGGATCTTTGCAGCACAGTCGTCACAACCATGGCACTCCATGAGATGACATCTGAGCGAGGCATTTCTTTGAAAAAAAAAAAAAGGTTCCCTTGAGCAAATGGATCTATGTTAAGGCTTCACCAAGCATTGCATGAAACCACGTTTCCTTCAGGGTTTTTCCCAACCTTGCGCATTTCCAACTACCACAACAGACAAACCCTCCTCCTTCATGCCTTCTTCAACCACTGGTGGGTGTGTAGATTGGGTTCAAAGCTCCCTTCCTCATGGCGGGGATGCTTTCTCTCTCAACAAAACTAAAAGGAAGGAAAAATCCCATAAGGAGCCCTAGCCCTTTTCCCTACCCAAAATTTCACAGGATTTTTTAATTTTAATTCTTTTATTTTATTTTAAATTAAAAACATTTTGTCCTTATCGACACTACTCCCAACATTTTTATTTGTTTTCTTGCACTAGTCCTAACGTAATTAATCTCTCCTCTATGTTGTCTTTATCTTCTAAACACAGCCAAATGTTCTTCAAATTCCTCAATGGCCTTGTTCTTTTGCCTCTCAACTCTTTGTCTAGCTTGCAAACTCTTTCCAAAATCTTTTATATATTGGGGTACTTCGAATCTTATTTTCTCCTCAAAACCTTGTTCACCACTACCTCCAATACGAGGCATCTACAAAGTTGATTGTTTGGCCAAAGTCCTCATACACTTCCTTGGCATTCATGACTGCTTTCTTTGTTGTAGCCTCATCAATCTCCACAACCGGCACCCGTTCTTGTAACTCCTTCATAAACTTCACTTTTTTGTGTTTGGATATATGCACAATTTATCCAATGGTGTCACATCCGTCACATATACTTCATTTCCAATCTTAGGTTCATTGATTTGGAGGACATTTGACATACAAAGTTCCCTATTTCTCCCTAGATCCGGTATCCTGCATGTGGAAGATCTTGTCACAGAGTTTCCCGACACCTTTTGAATGAAACACCCTGAAACAAACTTTTTACGTAGGAGATACCATCCGTGCAAGCTCAGGTGCAAGAGGTCAAAATAGAAGATTCAATGTCACGACTCCCAACAATCTTAGAATCTTCTAAATTCCAAAAACATAATCCAAAATCACTAGAGCCATAACCAATAAAAGTACATTTCTTTTATTTAGCATCTAACTTCTTTCTATTTTCTTTATCAACATGCACAAAAGCTTTTGAACCAAATACTCTAAGAAAAGAAATATCTACCTCTTTTCCAGATTCCAAGCTTCTTCTGGTATTTTACCATCCAGTGCACTTGAAGGCCCTAATTAAATAAACCACCGTGTCTACCTTCAATCCTAAAACTGCAAGGTAATCTAGCATGTATCCTCATGTTTCTTGCATGTTTCCATGATTTTCCTATTTATTTTTTACTGCAATACCATTCTCCCGTGGTGTTCTAGGAACCATTCTTTCTCTTTGTATTCCATTTATTAAACAATAATCATTTAAAGCCTTGTTATAGTACTCACCACCATTGTCAGATCTAATGCATTTTAACTTTGAATTTGATTCATTTTCCACAAGAGCTTTCCATCTTTTTAAAAGTCTCAAAAACATCATATTTACGCTTTAATACAAGAAACCCATACCTTTCTTGTGGCATCATCAATGAAATGTCACATAATATTGGGATCCTCCATGAGAAGCTACCTAGGCTGGTCCCCACACATTTGAGTGCACAAGCTCCAATTTTTTCTCCTTCTTTATTACCTCAAGTTTTAGAAATCTCACTCTCCTTTGATTTCCAAATATAAAATGCTCACAAAAATCAAGATCTACATCTTTCAAATCTCATAACTTACCCTTAGCCTTAAAGATAGGCATTCCTTTTTTACTCATATGGCCTAGCCGATTATGCCACATGATTGCATATGAAATATCATGTAGATAGAATAGAAAAGGAATCAATAATACAGGTAGACAAATATAATGTTCCTACCTTATTTCCTCTTGCTACAACAAGAGATCCCTTGGTAACTTTCCAAGAGTTGACTGTGAATGTAACCATGTAACCAAATTCACCTAGTTGTCCTACAAAAATTAGATTTCTCCTGAGGCTTGGCACATGCCTCACATCTTTCAATATCCATGTATTTCCATTCTACAATTTTAGATGAACTTCTCCTTTACCAATAATATTGCATGGTTCATCATCTCCTAAATAAACATGCCCAAAATTACCCTGGACATAATTTTTGAAACAACCCTTATTAGGAGTAGCATGGAAAGAATTTCCTGAATCTAAAACCCATGATTCAATTTTATTATGCAATGAGAGAATAAGGGAATCTTGGATTACCTTAGAATATGCAACATTTTCCTCTTTACCTTTTTCTGGTACATTCTCTTTGTTTTCCTTGAACCAACAATCCTTCTTTACATGTCCTTTCTTTCCATGATTCCAAAGGTTATTCCTTTACCTCACGGATTTAGATTAGTCATTCTTAGATTTGATTTCCATTATTCTTTCTTTTAGATCTCTCTTTTGCCTTCCCTCTTTCTACTTTCAAAGCATTACCAAATGATAATTATTTTGTACTTTTCCTACGTATTTATTCATTCAGGATTATACTAACCACATCATCAAACTTTAAAATATTAGTAGCAAACATTGTATTACTAATAGACATTACCAATTTATCCCAACTATTTAGCAAAAAGCATAGAAATAAAAGTGCTTTCACTTCATCATCAAATGGAATATTCACTTATTTTAATTGATTTATAATAGACCGAAATCAATTCAAATGAATTGATATAGATTCCACCTTCTTGCATTTAGAATTAAATAATTTCTTCATCAAATAAACTTTATTTTAAGCACTAGGTTTTTCATATAAATTAGCTAAAGATTTCATCAACTCTACCTTGGTTGTTGCTTCGGTAATATTTGAAGCCACAGAGATGTCTTTGTCAGGCTCAATCTTATAGATCCTAGATCCTTTCTCATCAAGAATTTTCATTCTTCATCAATCATCTTTGTAGGTCTTTCCTTTTCATCCAACGGTAAGTAAATATCCTTTTGATATACAATAATCTTCCACTTGCATCCTCCATAACTGAAAATTACGGCCATCAAAATTTTCCAACTCTCTATTTACCATCTTCTTTCATTGTTGTAGCTCCCACTCAATCAAAAATCCCTTTGTGAGTAAATCTGTCAACACACAAAACCCTCAAACAAAAAATCTCTGATACCAGTTGTTGGGGTTAATCACACTAGTTGTACAGACACATATTTAGATCTAAGCATACAAGCAATAAATATGAAATAAACCAGAAGAAATAATACACAAGATATAACGTGGTTCACCCAGTGTGGGCTACGTCCACTAAGAAACAACCAATATATTATTCAAATATTTAACAGAGGATATACAATGAAGATCTGCAATCTTCCACACCTCTCTTGGATGTACAATACTTTCTTCCTCACAAGCTTCTCTTTTCTCTCTCTCTAAGAATTCTCTTTTACAATTCTCCCAATTATTAATGAGTTACCACTCACTAACTCTATCTTTCTAGCTTATATATATGTATATACAAAATGAGGGAGCTTTAGCTATGCACTTACAATAATTAGATCAAATTTATATCAAAGGTTAGATCTAATTCATGTGAGTTAAATAAAACAATCACGCACAGGAAACCAATGTTAGTTACCCTAACCGATACCGGTTCCTACTTTCCTTGATGATTTTGATCCCTAGGTGACCAACGGCGGTTACCCAATGACACCGATTCATTGTGTCTTCCAATAAGTTAATAAAGCATGATATTTGTGAAGCAATTAAGCTCCACAACTCAACAAAAGGAAATGTTAACCCTAATATGCAAGATAGAGTGATGAAAGAACTCAACTAATAGCAGATGCCTATCGGAGAGTGTCACGAGAGGTAACTAGAAAATCGGAAGTAGGAACTACTATACGAAGTTCCGAAAAGGATGGATCTAGAGGATCTAGCTAGGTACCGGGGTGCCTGGAGGAGGACTGGGGCACCTATGGGTGCTCTAGTCTACAATCTGGGCACCCTAGTCTGAAAGCTCTTAAAATGATTTTTACAAGTTCAAAAGGTGGTCTGAAACCCTCGTTGTGTGTCGCATCAACTTCGTTGTCCTGCGTCGAATGTCACCAATACTCCAAGATTAATTAAATACCTACAAGACCCCAAAACAAACATCAAACCCTAAAAAATAATAATGCATATGAAGGGGTCGACTATCCTTAGTGGCCACAATAGTGGACTTACTGACTAAGTGTTGCACTACATCTCAGACTGATGTAGTTATATGTGCAAGTGTGTGTGAACATGCCCTAGGTTTATCTTGTGTCAGTTGCACTTTGTGAAGTAACGAGAAATAACTATGTGTATAAAATGTAATAAATATGTTCATGGAATAGACTAGAATCCATCCCCCTATGAAGTGTGATGTATATTTCCTAGCCTTGATGATGGAGCTATATGGATGCAAGTGTTCTCCAATGCATAGATGGATGCAACTCTAGATGGAGTGATGGTAGTAAGTGATGTTAGGTCCTCATTATGGTCTCATAATTTTATATTTATAGGGTTCTCTTGATCTAATTTCGTAATTAACCATGAAAAGTCCAACCAAAAGACAAATAAAGATTCCAAATGGAAAGAAAGATCCCAAAAAGTGGCGAGAAAGTGTGAAAAGACCACGGCGCCCTAGTGGAACGAGGGCACCGACGGGTGTCCTAAAGACGCCCAGGCACCCCATCAAGGCTAAAATGATGAGAAATGGTCGGAGCAGACTGGGCATGTGGATGAAAATAGGTGGTAATGAAAAAATAAAATAAAACAAGATGGCCAAAAGACGGGGGTTAATTAGTACTTTCTTCACTCAAGATCCTTCTAAATAGTAGTATGAAATTGGGATACGTAAAAATCTAAAGTGCATGATTTTGTGACAACAACTTGTGTTTTTTTGGTTGGGAGTTACCAACTTCCCATTAGGACCATAAGTCTTACATCTGTTGTTAATAGTCACTTGATCAATATGAAGATAAACTTTTATTACTTCCTCGTAAGAATGAAAGGGGAAATTTTTTACTTCCTCCTTGGTTTCTCAATTAAGTGAGTGAAGGAAGATATCATAAAGCTCCATTTGGTCCATGTTAGGTGTGCTTGTAGAATAATAAAGAACCTGTCACCATCTCGGTGTGAAATAAGAGGTAGATTTGTTTTATTCCCGACTAATGTGTAGGAATTATCTTATTCTCGTATATAGAAATTTATTCATGTCGAAGGCTTTGAAAAATTTAGATACGATTTGTTTGAAATAATGTATGGATGTCTTAGGGATTCAATAATACCAATCTAAAGTGATCCCTTTCGAGGGTTTCTAGAAATATTTTAGTAGCTACCATGTCACATGGGAAAAAATCTCTAATCACAATATTATAGGCCTTGATGTGTGCATTGGGGTCTCCCCTCCCTTTAAAATTTGGGAGATTTGGAAATGGGAAAGGAAATATGACACCCCATATTGTGAAATTGAGGGGTTCTTTCAAGTACTAGGCATAGGTTCTAATTGCATAGGATTCTACCATGGAGGTTTTTGATGTAAAGGTGAAGGAGGATATATTTGGTAATTTGTAGCATATGTGTTAGCTAGATTGCATAGGGTTCCGTGGAACTATGAGAATCGACCAAGGAACACATAGATGTATGGTTACATAGACTTTGAATACATATGCATGTAGGGAGGAAAATCATCAGAGAATGCATTCATGGGTGTTTGGTTATTAAAAATATTATTGTAGGGGAAAGTATGAGGAAATCCATCACCAAGTGCATGTGAGTAGGTTATACGTAAAATGTTTGAGAACCCATTCCCAGTGTGTCAACCCCTCGTGAAAAGGTCACATGGGTTTGATTTAACAGGATAACCTTATTGCACATGTTGTTGTGTTTGTTACATATTGGTGAAAGGGATGTGACTTTGATTATCTATAGGGTAACCCATATTCTTTTCCATTACATGGGTCAATGTGAGCTTTGAGAATCTTCTAGTTCTCAAATCCTTTCCACTAATGTGGAAACAACAACATTTGGTAAGGGTTTGACCCTCTATTTGAAGTTGTAATCTATATGGTTCTCCGTAGAGGAATGGATGATATCCCTTAATGAATTTTTAGTATTTGTATTCATACTTTCCTATAAAGGGAGTTACATGATGCATAGTTACAACATTTCCATTTAACATTTCAGAAGCATGGGTCTACATTCTATTCAAAGACTTGTCTATTATACGTAATGGATTAGTGATCCAGTGAAAACATATTATCCTCCGACATATGCAAGCTAATGTGAGGTCCTTACAAGACCCTGGTGTCGGAACCTGTTTCACCCCAGTAAAGTTCGTATTGTTTGAATTAGATTAAAGATCTTGAATGTTTTTGGGTTGATCGACATCCTATATCCTCACATGATTAGTAGGTTTTAAGACGTAGTTAGGGAGGTATGCATGTTTTTGGTGTAGTTTTTAGACCAACCTAACACAGAACAAGATTGTTGAGGCTGGACATAGGAAAAATATCCATCAAGTCCAAAAGGCCCATAAAAATCTCTACCAAACATATTCAAGGGGTATAAAATACCCCAAGAATAATGGAAGAGGGGAGAGGTGGAAAGAAAGAAAATAAAAATGAGAAAGATAAAGTCGTTCACGTTGGGATCACCAGATTTGTACACATGAGAAGTGACACGGGTGTTCTATGCACTTGAATTCTCGAGGTCAAGCTGATAAATTTCAAGTGTGGAAGATGTGATTGGCATGAATAATTATGAAATGGTAAATACAATATAGGTGGGGATGACTAAGGATATAGATTCAAAGGCCAAGCAACTCATAATCGATTAACTTACAAGTATGAAACTTAATCGTCAAGGATAGAGAAAACTCGTCTTATCTTTGTGTGTGGAATACTATGATCAAGGATAATAACTTTGTGTGATTACCAATCTATGTCAGTTAGACCGAAGATACTTCTACCTAGATGACATATTCTTGTAGAGTGTCCATTCATCTCTAAATATTCCTCTCCATAGAGGGTCATACAAGAATGCAGATGATGTACAAAGTAAAGAAAACTAAGGATTTTGGTTTCTAACTCGCTTTCTTGATTTTCCTAGAACTACTCGATTATGGATGATTTCTCATTTAGAGCATCAATTTGGTTAATTATTTGTGGGGGCAAGGGAGTAGAGTAGGAAAATAGTACACGTGATCCTAAGTCTATGTCTCCCTAGTATTGGTCGATACCTATTAGGTTAGTGATTGGCTCAAAGATCATCTAATAAGGTTAAGATAGAAAATAAATGGTCATGTATGGTTATCAACTCATGATTAAGAACAAAAAAATTGAAAGAATAGTCAAATGATAATCAGAGGCTATGAACTGGTAGTGTGAACTCCTAATAACTAGGTTTGATGTTTGATTTGAATTCCTAGATTACATTAAATCCTAATAATGAATAAATAACATAAGGAAATTTAATTAAACAAAAGATAGATGAATTAATCCATTTGTTTTATCAAATTCCTTTCTAATTAATTAAATAAAACAAATAAAACTACTTTAATCTATCTTTTTGTATTTGAGAAGCTTTATGAAAGAAATGAATTAAAACAAATTAATTAATATTTTTTTATCTTTCTCGGATTATTTAAATAAAATAAGATATGCATTCTACGAAAAACAAAAAGATCATTGAAACCAAATTAATTACTTCTTTTAATCAAAACAAAATAAATAGTGAATAACTGGATGTGGTTATTCCTCTATTGTAGGGGGTTTAAATACTAGTTCTCATGAGGAAGCACTAAGGATATTATTGATTTCACAAAAGTAAAGATATTTATCGCATCGCTTCTTCCTTGGATTTTTTGGGAAGGAAAGCTTCTTAGAAGCTATTTACTTTCTTTTAGAAAAACTTTCCTGACAAAACTGATTTTAATATAATTAAAAGAAATGATAAATAGTCGAAGATATGGATATTTCTTCACTTCTTCCTCCAATCTCTTTCTTGAGAAAATGCATAGGGATAATCTGGGAAGATATTATCCAGATATAATATTTTTTAGAATAAATATTATAAAATGAAAACATGTATAACAGATGCACACATGAAGTGATGATATCTTCTATTTCAAATAACAATACAACTAGCTTTCGTGATTTCAAAAGACAATGATTATATTAATACTTTGATAGGAATGAATTTTATACCCAACCTCATCACTCGGTTTTATGGTAGCTTTTCCCAATGTTTTTGGTGATGTGTTCAAGATCTCCCCAACTTCATAATCCCTCCAATATGTGATTTCTAAGTGATCCAAGTGAGAAAAGTAATGACTAACAACAAGAATTCAAGAAAGTAAGACGTTTGGTCCTGCAGTACAAAGAATGATGGTTGGAATGTGAGAAACACGAAAGTAAGATAGAGAAGTTGATATCTATGTAATAACCTCTCCAAAATTCAACAGTATAACACTTCTCAAAATTAAAAATTGTCAATTCGTGACACAAAAAAATATGGGATATTTATAAACTATTGGAGAAGAAGTTATAAAACACATAGCGAACAAGAATGAGTGAATCAACTAATAGGGAATGATTTGATGACTCTTATTTCAAAAGAAGGGAGGAGAAAGATAAAACCTTTCTAATGAGCCTATTTTTAGTGGATTTGACTAAGTAGACTCATAGAAAAGAAAATCACAATCAAAACATGTGTTTAAAAACTCATGTTTTAATTTTGCTTTCCACAAGGATAGAATTGCCCATATTTTTAGAGGCGGCATTGTGTAACCACCAATCTAGCAATAAAGGGCATTGCAGTAGCCACCACTAAAGAGCGAGGTAAAATGCTTGCAAAAAAACCTCTTAAGCAAATTGAAATCTTAGGAGCGGGAAAATAGGTTTGGATAAGTTCATATATAGATGTAAGTGGAAGAGGAAGGGATCTAGATATTGTTGGTATCTTAGAAGTAGGTTTGTCATCATCGGAGACATATTACAATCAAGTGTTGTGTCACGTAATTTTTAGTTGTGTATAATGATCCAACCGAATCTGTAATGCCACATGTGAAGGGGGAACCTAAGAATGAAAGGAATATAAGGCCTTATATGGTGATTCAAGAGTGAAATAAGGGTCATGAAGATTCATAATATCCATGAAAAATATGGGATAGTTAGACAAGGGCCTAGTGATGGTTGAGGAAATCACACCGGATGAGGGTGAATGTGGCAAGGTGATAGGAGTGAAAGTAGGTGAAGTGAAAATACTTGATAGTATGAAAGTAGGAGATGAAGGAGGGGGCATGAGAATAATGGGATGTATGGTATAATTTAGAAGAGGATGAGCAACATCCACATTTGACACAACTTCACTAAAAATTAGGTGGGCATAGTAATGCTTACCACACCATTTATAGAGGTAATCAAACATGACCTTCTATAATTCTAGGAGGGAGCAAAACATGCTTTAAATGATTGAACTAATATCAACCTCGACACTATTTATAGTTCACTTTTTCATCACTAAATATGTAGGATATACACTCATTTATCCAATTATAGGCCTCTTTATTGAAGAATTGAAATTGAAGGCATTGAGGCCATTGGATATACCCGACACATAGGTCTTCTTTGAGTAGAGGAAAAATCCTCTCCTATTTTTATTGATGTTTTTTTCGTTGGAGAATGCGGTGGAAGAAATTTCCTCAAAACACTTCTCTACAGATTATCCCCTATATTATTAGGAGAACCAAGAAGTGATGATTATTGAACTTTGTAATCTTGTGGATCCTTAAGCAATCCCGCAACTCGATCATTTCTTATACTTCATCCACACTTTTTGGATTCATGTGAAAATGGTCATCTGTTTAAGGTGAATGTACATAATGGTTTTGGTATTTATAGCTCAGTGTTTGCAAATGTCTAACCACTCTACCGTAAGGATCCAATCTCTTGAAAAAGAATCACATCAAGGCCCTCATATTGCCTATGTTGCATTATAAAATTTTATAGAGAAGGGTATGTTGTAAATTTAAATGTTCCCATAGAAAAGGGGAGATAAGGATAAGGCCTATGAAATACCTTCTTACACAAACCCTAAATACCACTTTCAAATTGGCAAGCTATTTCTATGACAACAAGTCTCTCGGGAACACTTCTTGACTTTTTAATGGAGGTGTTAAGATTCCCTCAATTATGAAAATGGTGCAATCTCTATAGTAGTGATATGTTCCAATGAGTTTGATTGATTCCTAAATATCTAAGAGAATTCTTTGCCTTAAGATGCCATGAATGGAAAAACATACCATGGGGTATAATTCTTCACATATCTCCTTGATTGTATGACCATGATTATGATTGTACAACCTATAGAAAATAGCATGCACTAGGGAAGTAGAGGTGGGTAACTAGTTAGAGAATGGAGCGTTGACGGTGAGAGAAGCCCAAAATAGGTCCCCCAGTAAGAAAGTGTATTAAAACTTCCTCTTTGCATTGCACCATCCCAACATACCTTAAAATTGAATTCTAATAGTTTTCCAAAATTAGGATTCTTATCTTTGAAGACCATCCTTAACAAAGGAACCCATGCTTGATTGGCATGGTCACCCTTATCTACCCTATATAACATATTTAACAATACATGGCCACTCTGACCCCTATTCTAAACAATGTAATAGGTAACAACAAACTATGTCTATGTTTGACTCTAGTGGGATCTATTACCCAATCCTTTAAATCTTCAAGCATATTCCTCTCACTCATATGTTCTTTAACAATATTATAATTATAAGAAATATTAGGAGGGTCCATTTTATACCTATACTATTGAACATTTCACCAATTTCGATGGAAATGACTGGACTTGAGTAGCCTTAGAGACGATTGTCCCATCCTAAAGAGTGCATGCAAAGAAAACATCCCCAAACAAGTCTCCACATGGGAAAACCCCTAACTTAGATGTAATTTTATGAATCATAGTCTATGATTGATTAGATGTATTCATAGTAGATTTGATTTAATTTAATGACTGGATCACAATCATTAATCTCCCAAAACAAGTCATTATAGTTTTTAATTTGAGCTGGTAAACCCTTAGTGAACTAAGTGTCTCAAAACCAAGTTGGAAGAAAATAGTGGTATTTGAATTTGGCGACTCGGATCTGTATTTGCAATGGATGCCTCACATGTAGTCTTAATCACTGCTTAAAAAATTTAGAGGATTGTGAATACTTTATCAATGTTCTCCATATCTGAAATATTTTAAACATATGACTTTGTTTATTATGGATTCCCTTTGTTTATTATGGAGTTAATCAGTGCTTTGGGTTCTCTCAAAATTGAAAGAGTAGCAATTTTCCTTTGTTCTTTTCTGAAAATACCTTCGAACATAATCAACACCACACAATCTCGTGAAAGCTTCTTTAATTGATAAAAACATTGAATAATTTGAAAGCATTTAAATCTCAAGCAAAAATAATTTTAATTTTATCTCGTGATTTGTTCTGAACGGAAGACCAAGGAATTTCATATTTTAGTTGGAAGTTTAGACTCAATCTTACAACCTATAAGAAATGGGGCGCTCTTCCAACAATTAAAATTATTTAGACTAATAATTCTGGTTACACTATGTGTGCAATATACATATATATGTCTATAAAATATACATATATATATGTATACACACGCATATATATATATATGTGTGTGTGTGTGTGTGTGTGTGTGTGTGTGTGTGTGTGTATACACATATATATGTATATTGGCACACATAGTGTAACCAGAATATATATATATATATCTTAATTTTATATTAGAACTATTTAAATTGATATATAAGGAAAAAAATTCATGATGTATAAAAAAATATATGTGGATGTATTTATGAAAATCCCACATTTTCTCTATTTTTTAATCATGAATTTATAATTGATAAATGTGGTCTTTACCCCCGCCACCCACCTTGCCTCTACCTCTAAACTTGAGTCACTAGGGCTTCTAGGAGACTCAACCTTGAGAAGGTGGGGATGAACCTCTTGAGCTTGATATTGCTTGTGATCTCATGATGTAGGCACGGATGGATAAAAAAATAGGCCTTAAACGTTAAATTGGATGTCAAAACCTCTTGGAGGGGGAGGGAGCACCGACAATATGAAAATATACAAAAAGCCACTTTTAAGACTCATGAAAATTTTGATCGAGGAGTTTATCGTAATGTTTCAAATTTATTCTTAATTGATATTGTTTTGATAAGATGGATGCAACCGCGTAGGCATGTTTCAACTTGGAAAAAGTCAAGATCTATTGATCAAGCGCCAAGAAGTAGTCCCGGATACTTCTAACGCTTTTTTTTTAATATTACATCTTAAGTCTTGTCTGTGTATAACAAGTCGCTCTCTCTTATTTCGGCTTATAGGCCTTATTTTGTATTCAGGGTATAGCCCTTTCGTTAAAAAAACAACTGTTAACTATTAACTATTTATAATGATATACATCTTAGTCATAACAAGGATGGCCTCGTTAGTTAGGAATATCAGGTGGCTACATTGAGAAAGAAGTCCATCCTATTATGGAAATATGCTATTAGAATTCTTTTAATAAAACTCATAAGAACAACATTTTAATTTTTTTTTGTTCCCTTCACCAAAAAAAAAGATGAACTTGAATTTGTACAATAATTATTCAAATAAATCGGTAGATAATATATGCATTTTTAAAGCTATATATATATATATATATATATATATATATATAATATATATATATAATATATATAACAAGGATGATTGAAATTTTTTTAAAAAATCAGCAATAATAATAATCATTTGATATACAAAAATAGATACATAATATTTATATATTCTTTTTTTTATAGAAAATATTTCACCGCATGGAATATTTTCATACTATAATTATTGAGATGAATATTTACAAGTATAAGATTTATGTTACCCCGAGATGACATAAAAACAAAAAAACTTATATAATGAGGTAATCATTATTTTATGCAAGTAAATGTGTAGAAATTCTTACATGTTTACGTAATAAACATGTATTATATTCAATAAATTTGTAGTGTATTGCTAAGATTTATCCAATCTATTTTAACATATTGTCTATAAAATGGTTCAAATGTAGATAAAGGAATTTTTAACCGGTGTATCATTGTGTAAAATATAGATTTTCATAGCTCGATTATTAAAAAGGCTTAAGTCTTAAAAATTAATTATTTGGAGTGTCTTCTTGATCTCTAATATATCTTACACTTGAGATCAAATTCAGTATTGGTTAGAAGGGTTAATTATTTATGGGAGAATATTCTAATATTAGAATGTAATCATTCACGAATTTAACTTTTAGAATTGCACAAGCCTAATGGAGTTTCACTAAATTATATAAGTTTTGTAATTGTATACATCTTCATAGGTTTATGAGAGATTTGTGAGATAATACATACACTTGCCATATCTAGAAATTTATGTAGGCTCGAGAAATATTTCTTATCCCAAAGAGATGTGCAAGCTTGAAACGACTTCACTGTACTAGGAGAGCTTCACAAACTCATATTAACTTAACAAAACCAACACTTGTTTCATATTACTAAGAATACTCAAAGCCTATTTTTCCTTCTTGAAATTCAAATCCGTTCACAACGTTATGAGTCCTAACACAAACAATGTTCTAGAATTTTCTCCACTATATAAATTGGATCTAACAAAATGTGTGACACAAATTTTCAAGTTACGTCATTGTCATGTATTAAGATTGAATCAATATAAAGAATTTGTCAATGATTAAAGTAAAACAACCCATAAATTCCTAGAGGCATTTAGATTCACATGAATATTCTAGTTTTGGCTCGTCAAATAGTGGTTGGTTCGTTACCACAAAGGGTTGTTCCTACAAGAGAAAAACATGCCAATAATATTGCAAATATGGAAAGAATCAAATCCAATACTTATGAAACTTTTTGTGTGCTAATATGATGTGATTACTTTTTTCTTAATCGCGAGTTATTACTCCATTCGAACCATAAACCAGTTTACTATCATATGGAATCAAATAAGGTTTGATTTTAGTAGGTTGTGTCAAAAACATGTTTAAAAGAGTATTATATTAATGAGTTCAATGTGAAAAAGGCTTAGTTGAGTCTAAAGTAGGTTTTATTATTGTATTAATATTTGGAAAGAGTATAAAATGGTACAAAGAAGAGCACCTCTTTGAAAACAACAATGAGAACAAAGTCATAGATTTGGTATATGTTATGAGAGAAGTGAGAGCTAGATTAGATGTGATGGAGAATGCATAATGAAGAGGGTTTTTTTGTAGACATACTTGAGATGATGATGATGATGAATAAATTCAATAATAATATCTTTAGGATATTAGTTTCTTTAATTAACCATGCACTCTTGTATGTCATTAAGATGCACTTGTAATTTATAATTAATGCTCAATCTATTTATACATAAGAGTATTAATCAAGTTATTAAACTTATTGACTTCTAGTATTAAAAATTAAAGAAAACTTACTTTACAAGATAACTAATCACCAAATCCTAATGATTTCCTTTACTTGTTTTTATAAAGGTGTAGAGAGCTAGTGTTTGAGGTATTCATTGTGGAAGAGAGTTATGGGTATACTGGAAAATTCAAGCTTTATCTTAAATTACTAAGAAACAAAGGTAATAATGCTACCCATATTATTATTTTTTATTTATATTATATGCATTTATGTGGGAGAATGTATTTTTTTAAGATTAAACACTTTTGATCGGAGCTATGAATCAAGGGTAAAGGGTCCTAACCCTACAAAGAAGAAAGAACAATGAAGAAAGAAAAGAGAAGAAGAGAAGAGAAGAACCACTCGGAGGAATAAAAGAAAAGAAAGAGAAGGAGAAGAGTAGGACATAGACCAAAAATCCCGATATCGAGAAGAGCGAAGAAGGGCGACGAATGCACCAAAGCACCCAAACCAAACCATCGCAAACTAGAAAATCAACCAAATCGAGTACCCGCACGGAATTAGCTTCCCGAGAAGAAGTCCAAAGCCTCGTTGGCGTGGTATCTAAGTTCGTGCAGGTTGTCAACAACATAATGAACTAGAAAAGAGCATCGTCAATGTCGAATGGGGAAAAGTCTCGTGATCCAACCAACCATAGACAAACAGAGAATTCATGTTTTGTGCATAATGCAACAAATCACGATATTGACCATAGAGCCATTGAATACCCCAACCCAAACCCAAAGCGAGCTCATCTACTTCTTCCACCCACAACAATGGATCGGGAAGAGAGAAATCCAATAGTTCTTCATGCAATCCCACACGATGGACTGGATAAATCTCATCAACTGCCACGAACTCCATGACCGATGGATCTGGATGTAGCGAAGCGCAAAGAAACAAAGGCTACAACAATATCCGAGTCGGATCTAGTGCGACTCAAGTGGAACCAATATGAGTCACCAAGGATGGTTTCAATGGCCACCGCTTCATTATGAGACAAATCAAAAATTTCGCATAACCGATTACGGTCAATTTACTTAGTACTAGCCAATTCTCGATGCTCACTTGAGAAGATAAACAAAGGGAAAACCCATGAAGGCCATTGGAAAAGAAACCGAAGCCACTGAGCAAGCCAAAGCCGAACCAAGCGTCTTAAAACCAAAGAAACAAAGTGTGTGGAGACATCATGGCACTTGTGATTAAATGTCCTTCCTTTTTATTGAAATGATAAACAAGAGCCCATCCTAGACCTTTGCATCACTTGAAATTTTGATGGTAAAAGGAAAATCAATCGCATAATTGGCAAGGAGACCCGCTGCAGAGTTGGATTCTCAAAAATTATGACGGATGCTCCTTTTTTTAGTTTTCCAAGCCAAAAAGTATGTTGTGAATGAAAGGATTGAGTTTCCAAGAAAGGGCTAACCCTTTTGAAATAACATGTGTAATGATTTGAGAGTCCCCTTATATGAATAGAGATTCACAACCATAATGTACTGCTAGTTTAACACCTTCCAAAAGGGCTTAGACTTCGGCCAAATTGCACAAACAATCACGAAGCAAGAAAGAACCACCAGTGATAAGAAGACCGTTGTCATTTCGAGAATACACTTGGTGCCCGAATTCCTAGGATTGCCTCTAGAAGCACCATCAAGTTCAATTTCTAGGAGCCTTGAGGGGAGGCCACCATCTAACTACTTCCTTTGCACAAAATAAATTCACTTGGGATAAACCACGCCCGACAATGGATCCGGGTTAGGAATTTTAATGAGAGGCCAAGATTTTCTTATGATAGCATCACTCGTGGAGAACATAGGGTTATTACAACTATTTTTACTAACTTTTTTAGAAATGGCCACTTCTAGTTTGTTCAGAAAAGTGGGTAAGTTAGAGGCCTGTTCTCTAAAGAGACACAAATTGCGCTCCCACCAAATATGCCAAATAAGAAAAAAAGGAGCCACAGGCCAAATAGAGCTCAGGGAGCTTTAGAATCCATTTTGGGCCAAGAAATAAGAGTATTTTTATGTTACGACAAGGCACCCAGCAAGATTGAGTCTGCCAAGAAGTCCATTGCCCAACACTTAGAGGAAAAGGAACAAAAAGAAAGAGATGGTCAATATCTTCTTCAGCAGCACCAAAGGATACATTTAGAGGGCCCAACATAACCCCAAGATCTTATACACAATTGAGTAAGAATTTTTTTGTTAAGAACTAGCCAACCGAACATCGCCACTTTGGGGAGGATAGAATAATTCCAACAACCAAACTTGTTGGGAACCCCTTGACCTGACATAGAAAGGAGCTTGGAATATCCTTCTTTGACAATGTAATCCCCGAAGATGATCCTAGCCAAATCAAATGATCATCACAGTTCTTTGTAGGCTGCACTTCTAGAAGAAAGAGCCTCCTTATAAGAGGAAACTTCCAAGGAGGAAGCACCGAGAGAGGAGATATCCCTCCACATCCAAGTGGGAGAGCCGTTAGGATGACGGTGACCATAGTTAGCAATATTACCACCCCATATGACCTTGGTGATGTTCATTACTCGATTGAGAGAGGGATCAAGATTGAGTGGCGAGTGCCCATTCCAACTATCCTCCCAGAAATTAATCAAACAACCATTATTAACGTGCCACAAACTGAGTCCGCAATCAAAAATATGCATTTGCAGATGAAGTTCCAAATGTGAGAGCCTTTAGGAAGTTCTTCGCTAGAAAGAATGAACTCGGGTCGGCCTACCTCCAAATATTTATGGGATAGAACCTAGTAGACCAACCTCTTAGCATCAGAGATAAAGTTCCAAACTAATTTCTCTCCAAGGGAATATTCTGTTGCACTAAATCCACAATCCCTAGACCACCTAAAGATTTGGGAAGTTTGACAACATCCCATTTAACCAAATGAATTTTCTTTCCTCACTGTTCCCCTGCCAAAGAAAGGATCTAACAACCTTCTCAAAATTAAGCAAGACCATTTTGGGATCGCCAGACCGAAACATCATATAGATCGAGAGGGCGCAGAGGACCGATTTAATCGAAGAGATCTTCCCACCAAATAGAGCCATTTATGAGATTTCATCCTCGATGAGAGAGATTGGAGAAGATCATTCCATAAACTAGCTTTTCCTTTGCCAAAAATAGAGGAATTCCCATATATTTATGAGGGAGGGAACCCACAGTGAAGCCCAAGACCTCCTTGATCCTATGCTGCATACGAGGAGAAACATTAAAGAAGAAGATAACATATTTATGAAAATTGATTACCTAGCCAACAACAATAGAATAGGAATTTAGTATATTAGACAAAGTGTGAGCTTCATCGGAATGTTACAGAGGTAAATGAAGAGGAAAGTATCATCTGCAAACTGTTGATGAGAAAGAGGAGGCGGGCTAGCAATGAGGAGATGCCCGAAAGGGAACCATTATTGAACCATCACCGATTTGATACTACTACCTAGGTACATTATTGAGCTTCTACAACAAGAATAAAGAGAAAAGAAGAAAGAGGATCCCCTTGCTGAGACCCTTCCTTAATCTATCTTGAAAAAATCCTCTACCTAACATTAACCAAGATAGAAAAGCAAGGGGAAGAAATAAACTATCTTATTCCGCTCTTTAAGGGCCTTCTTTTATTCTCATTATAGTCCAAGATATTTGAAAATAGTAAAAAAAGATAGAAAAGCAAGAAATGCAGTTAAACACCCAATCACATAAGTGTTTGTAGAAGCCCAAATCCTGAAGGGATTTGAGAAGGAACCTCTAATTAATACAATCATAGGCTTTGCTAAAATCCAGTTTAATCATCATACTAGGATGAGAGGAAAGGTGTAGGGTGTGGATTAACTCATGAGAAATGATGATACCGTCAGTGATGGATCTTCCGGAATAAAGCTACTTTGTTCTTGCACCACAATCTTATGAAGAAGGGGACTAATTCTGGAGGTGATGGCCTTGGAAATGATTTTATAGAAGTATTACAAAGGGAGATGGGGTGGAAGTCGTCAAGCTTATCAGCAAGGAATTTTTTGGGGAACATACAAATAAAAGTGTGATTCAAAACACCTAAAATTTTACCAGTGCTTCTCGATTCTTCCACAGATGCCAAACATTATCCCCAATGACGTCCCAAAAGTCTTGGAAAAAGGTGGCCGGAAAGCCATCTGGACTGGGAGCTTTGTCCCTTTCCATAGAAAAACAATTTTGTGAACTTCCTCTTTGGAAAAGGGGAGATGAGCCCATTATTATCAACATCATTAATCAAATTTTGAGAGTGTGCTAAAAGAGGAAGTTAAGAAACCAAGGAAGAGTGCGATTCATCATTCAGAAGCTTTTGAAAAAAAGGACACTGCCTCAGCTTTTATCTGGGGTTGGGTGGAAATCTGCGTGTCATCATCCAACTTCAGGGAGGATATATAGTTAGTGATTCTTCTGGCTTTAACCAAAGCATGAAAGAATTTTGTATTTTTATCCCCATCGTTCAACCAGACCTCCCTTGATTTTTTTCCTCCAATAAGTTTCTTCTTTCAAAAGGAGATCACCAAGCTCACTAAGAAGGGATTTTTCTTTGAGATGATCCTCTTGATGCATACCATTTCTGAAGACTAAATCATTGAGAGAGTGAAGCTCATTCTCCACCCTCAACTTTTCCTGAAAGATATTTTTAAAAGAGGAAGCATTCTAGAAATCAATTGATCTTTGAGAAAAGAAAGTTTTTTGGAAAGGATGAACATCCTGGTACCTGCCACTACAAAGGAATTCCACCAAGATTTGACTTGGGTCTTGAAAGAGGGATCCTGCATCCACATGGATTCAAACTTAAAAGGGGAGCGACGAGGAGGGAAATTGAAGTTGATGTTGAGGGATATTGGGAAATGATCATAGCAGACACAGGGTATTGACAGAGCATTTAAGAAGAAAATTATGTTGAAGCCAAGCTTCGAAATCAAGAATCTATGTCAAGCCTAACAACCATATAGCCGAACCCAGGATGCCGATTGTTCCAAGTGAACCAACCTATGTGAGGTTCAACATCTAATAAATTGGAATTGTCAACAAAGGAAATAAAATCAGCTTGAGATCGCGCCTGCCAACGAATACCACCCCACTTATCATTATCCGAGAGGGTAGCATTGAAGTCCCTGGAATAATAGATTTGGAGTCCTTGAAGGAGCCAAGGACATCCTAGACTTTGGTCCAAGTTTCTTGTTTTTGATAGGATTATTTGGACCATATACATTGCAAAGAAAGAAGAACTCATCTGAATGTTTCAAACTAACCTTGCACCATTGGTAATTAGGATTATCCAAAATTTGTTCAATACTACAGGAATTGGTTTTCCAAAGAATGCCCAACCCACTTGAGGCTCTGTCCAAGTTGAAAAAATACCCTCCCAACCTTTCCAACTACGAAACCAACCAATAAGACAATCCACACTAGACATTTTCGATTCTTGAATTAAAAAAATTGAAACATCCAACTCTATAACATATAGATCTCGAGTAGACGTTGTTTGTTAGGGGCATTAAGGCCCCTACATTCTAGAAAGAAGGTTCATCTCTTATTTAGAGAGGACTCACCTCTCCTACTTAAAGATGGGAAGAAAGGATGGAGTTGCAATTGTTTACCAATAGCAACCTTCTTTAAAGAAAGACTATCTTTGGAAGGGCGATCGGGTGGAGCTTTTGGACCTAGGTCCGTGTTAAGGATTGCAGGAGTTGGAAGGATAAAATTCTGCACACCGGTATCTTTGCAATGAAGCTCGATTTCAGCCTCCGAGTCATTATGCTCCTCCTCAGGACCCGCATCTTTAGATCTAATCAGATCTTCTTTATTACTAACCCATTTTTCTAAGGAGGCTACATCGGCACCCAGTCCCAAAGCAATACCCTCTTGAAATAATGAAAGGATGTGAGTGGAATCATGAACCATCGATGTTGTCTCTTTGACTATAATATGAGAGATATGGTACTTGGAGTAAGAGCTAATAGGGTTCCTAGGATAAAACCTTATTTGTAATATCCATATATTTGTAAGAGTTCTCGTAAGAATGATAGGAAACCTTATCTAAGAAGAAGAAGAAACAAGAAGAAACAATAGCTTTAAGAACCCGAGAGTTTGAGAGATCTTCTTTTTTCCATACAAGTGGATCTCGAGGAGGGAGGGTTTTTACAAGCATTTTGAAAATGACTAGGCTTGCTTGCAGCGAAAGCAAACAATTAGAAACCACCTCATAATCGACCTTTTGAACCCATTTACCATTGGAGGAAAAGATCACTATGAAATCTTGTAGTTTTTTGGAAGGATCTAGAGACACGATCTAGTGAGTGAAAGAAGAAAGAGAGCCTTCGAGGGTCACCGGATCAATATGGATAACACGTCCCAGGCTAGAGAAAATTTTCTTAAGAATATTAGGGGACCAAAACTTGCTAGGAAGAGAATAAAGTTGGATCCAAACTTGAAATCCATCCATTTCAGCTTGATCCGGTCAAAATGAGCGATCCACCCATGAATATGAATCCCAAAGTCCAATAGCAAAAAATCTTTCCTCGCTAAAGAATCATCCCGTTGAGCTTCACTGCGAAAGATCACCAAGAAAAACCTTTATCCAAGAAGTGTATGCGAAGGCGCTCCCCCATTGGGTGTCGCACCAACAACGGATCCCTTCAACCGATAGGCAACGACCCACAAATTTGGCTATTATTGCTCTCTTTCCTAGGAGATTAAGCTTCGAGGTTTGAGATCATTTAAATCCTCTAAGAGACAGACACAAACTCTGTTTAGGTAAAGAATCTTCTTGACAAGCGCTCCTAACAATCATCTAAAAAAATTCGAAACAACCACTCTAGGTCCTAATCAATTAAGGAGAGTAGGTGACAGTGCCGGGGCCCACTAAACAATCATTCACCCCTTCCAAGTCGTGGGACGGGTTTGGTTTGGATCCATTGTGACGTTTGAATTTTGAAAAAAATGACCATTCTGAAACAATCTCCAATGTTTTTCCGAGCATCTTCTTCCTCGTTCCTTCTCAAGAATGTAATATTATTGTTAATAATTATTCTAGAGAATATTTAAAAATCTAATATGGTATCAAAGCAATATAATCTTTTCCTCTTTATACATGTATGTTTAAATATCATATCTATAGTTTTTCAATTTTTCTATAGGTCTTCAAATTAAATATGTAGTTTTTAGCTTTTTCCTATAGGTATTTATATTAGTTGAAAATTTTCAAAAACAAGTGATATCTATCCATATCTAGTGGCCTATTACGATTAACCAATCTTATGCTCTCACCTCACCCTTCGTTGGTATCTTGGTTGATCACAAATTGTTGAAAGTGATGGGGTAATGAGGGTTTATATTTGGTTGTTTTTAGATCTCTAATAGGTTATATTTTTATTCTCGATTATTGTACAACTATCAAAAGTTGTCATTCTAGGAAAAGTGGTAATAATTTTTAATTTATATATGGTGTGACGGCTATTTCCCAATACTCAACCCATTAGAAAACCTTGTGTAGATATTTAGCTTTCACCAAGCCTCATCGTAAATAGGAAGCAGGTCTAGAATTTTTATTTTTCTAATAGGAATCCCTCCATTAGTTTGTTTTTTTAGTACACCGATAAGAGGTTATCCCAAATAAGTTACTCTCAACGTACCTCCTATTTTATCTATTTCATTATTTATTTTATTCAATGTTTTCTTTATGCCTTATTTTCTTTATGCATTGATTTATCTATGATCTATTCCATTATTTTCTCTATTCCATCATTTTATCTATGCATTGGTTTCTCTATACTTGTTTGCTCTATGTTTTTGGTTACACGTGGATTCTACCACACATATTGCTTCCTTGAGTCCTTGATTGCTATATCTATTGATTGGAACATATTGTTTATGAAATATTTCTTGAGACACGTATTTATTTAACCAAACTACTTATGACACATTATTTGATACAACTATTATTTAGACATATCTATTACCAAAATTTATAAGATACATACTCTTTTATATATGTTATAAACACATACTAATCTTATGCACATATTTTTGGAACATATTAATGGTCTATGTACACTTCCTTTGCATACACAACTAATTACTACTAACACAACCGAGTTGTCGGGCCTTTTCAATTATATTTTATTCATGGCATACATGTTATGTTATTTCATGTCACAAGCACCCATGGATCCATTTGGTATCGATTCATATGTCTACTAACATATTATAACTACTTAAATCTATACCTATGTCATTTAGAAATTAATCATTTCCATTTTTCTCAACCCATAAATCAAGTATCCACTTAAATGATTAATTCATATGCACACCTTTCTCAATTAACACTAGTGGCCATTAGGTTACACTTGTTATCTATCATTGACTCCTCAAAATATTATTTTTTTAATATTAAACGCATCTTCTAACACATTTCCACCATATCCAACTAACATATTATTTTGTTCACTTCACTAGGATTCTAATTCATTCATAAAATACAATGTCACTCAAGAAAATTTGTCATGAGATGATGAATTCATCATCCAAAACTATAATGGTCTCATTTTCAATTTCACAAGTTACCTCATTCGATTAGTATTATTTGAGCGGAAATCTTGTTGTAATAAGAACTTATAAAACCACATTCACACAACCCATTTAAAGGTATTATCTTTCACATCTTTGGGTAAGAGATCAAAATGATGCACCCAGCTTACTAAACCAATCTTTCAAAATATTACATAATTCTTTACACACATATCACACAACTTACCTATGATGTTTTATGAAGATGCATCACACCAAAGATCGTTTCCAATTATTAGAGGTCATATTATATACATCTTGCATACATATATTGGTTTGGTCACCACTATATTTTGATGCCTCTTATGAATATTTCTATATAGGTGTTTTAATGGAAACTAAACGGGTTCTTGTACTAACCCTCTTTAGGTCCCCAAGTAAAGAAGAAGAAAAAGTCTAATTTTTTGCTAACTTTGATCACATAGTTTCAATCATAGAAATAAAATCTATGTACATAGAAGAACAAAATGATATAGTTCGATACTTTCACATCTTTTCAATCATATTTCTTTATGATGGTCTTGTCATGTAATGTATTAGGTCATTATGGATCCATTAGGCATTCATTCATGTCTTTTTATCATGATACTCATCTTATTTATTCCATGCTATCTTTCTAAGTATTGCTAGAAAAATTTCATGAAATGTTTCACTGTTGTGATGATACATACACATTACTTCTCACTTACGATGTTGTTTGATTATAAAATTTACATGTGGTTTATGCTTAAATGTTGAATCTTTCACAAATATTATCATGGCATGTTTACTCATATGATCATTCACATTCTTGAGCTTATATTACTTTATCTTACAAATGATACAAACATATTTGTACTAACAACTACATCTATGTCATGACTTATATATATTGTACCATGTTAGTTGATACGTAGTTTTTGTTTATATTATTGATCATGCTTCTTCTCCAGCTTTACATGATTAACACTTTCTCTTTTGAGATAAGATTTCATTTTTACAATTCATTATCTCAAAATGGATTCATATTGTGGTGTTTTTCTAACACCTTCATGCATATTTCAGATACGAGTGCCTCATATGACACTATATGATGATATGCACACATTTATTATATCATAGTATTTACATTGTTTTTACATCATGACATTTACATGACTATTAAATCACAATATTTGCATGGATTCACTTAGTAGACTCAATTTCTATTGATATGTTTCACATACAATGAATAATTGCTAGAAAGCTCCACTTAGTAGGATCAATTACCACATAGTGGATTTACATATATTTCCCAATTTCTATTGTTCTATTTATGTTTGAATTGATTTTCCCTCACATATAACAATGTAGGAAAAAAGTGTACACAATTCAAGTTTTTACACTTTAGTTTATTTATTCACTCATTATAGCCATTGCTTACATTTTTATCTCTCACTTGGATTTAATCAACTTCAATTTCATAATTTCACCTCTCTTTGAAAAGGAAATTTTGCATTCATTTTACATGTATGTAAAATTTGGAGTATAGATAATTCATTACATATATCATATTTGAGAGATTGCTTCCATTCCAAGCCATTTCTAGAATTGTTTTCTTGTTACCATCACCCATAGTATTTTTTGTTGCTAAGGATTAGTGGAACACCATCCTATTTGGTGTTAATTACCATACAAATATTTTTCAAAATTTGCCTTCTGTTTGTTATAAGAGGATAATACAAAGGATATAAAACCAGTTCTCTTGGTCACTTTAAGCCACCCACTACAAGACTCATATTATTCTTCCATGCCCACTCAATTAATTTCTTCTACCTTCACTACTACAACCTTGAGAAATTGTGGGAAAATAGAGAGGTGGTAAACTAAGGGTGAATCAAAAAACCACTTCCATCCATTCCTACTTGGTGGAAAGAGGTTGGAATTTATTTGTTTTGCCTTCTTGTATTTGGTATTTTTATTTTTGATTTAGTTGTTTGAAATATTCTATAAGTATCAAAATAATGTAGAAGTATATAGATTTAGGCTCTTCAATTTTAGTTTATTTTTATTTAGTTCATCCTCTAATTCTGATCTAATATCATATTTTAGGTTATACTTCATATTTTTGTTTGTTAGTTGTTTCCATATAGATTAGTTTAGTAATATTTTCATCTCATAAGATTCAACGAGAAAATAAATACAAAAAGAGAAGCTCACTTTCATTTTAATTTAAGTAGAACAAAGGAAATTGGTTTTCTTGGATCTTCATAAAAATAAAGAGAGTATGTTTTCTTTCATTTGCATCTAGGAAAATACGGATATGCATACATAACTTGCATACATATAATTAATTTTTTATGTTAATTAAATATGAAAATTGCCATTTATTTTCAACAAGTTAGGAGTATTTATTTATCCCTTACATGCATTGTTGAAATATTTTGAAAATACAAAAATAAATATTCATTCATATTTAGAGTTACTTGTTTTTGGTTTTCCATTACATGCACATAAATATCCAAAATTTTTGGTTAAAATAAGTAATTTCAAGAGCTTATAACTTTGATTTTTGTTTTTATAAACCTCAAAAAGTAAAACAATTTTTTCCCATCTTTACATTTAGCCCAAAATCCAACACATAAACCAAATCTTCCATATGTGCATACAAAACCCTCCTTTCACACAAAAAAATAATCTTAATGCTACTATAATTTCCACTCTTATATGACAACAAAAATAGCATGCACTTTCCAAATCATTTTCAAAACAACATCCAAACATATATTTTTCAATCTCAAACACTCACACAAGCTAAATTTATACTCCTAGCTCCTAATATCGGCTATCATAGTCATAGGAAAGTCTCCTTCATACCCTTATATGAAACTTGATAGCAATGTAGATCCAGATGGGGTAGGGTAATTTCCTCAAGTTCCCAATCCAATTGAGTGGGATAATATAGATGAAGACATCATTTTTGAGCTAATACATGAGGTATTTTGATCCACCACTATACCACACCTTAGAATCTATAAATTCCATATATTATATGCACAATCCTTTCTAAAATGTGAGAAAACTCACAAGAAAATCTACCACTTAGATAGTTATAGTAAAAACCTTAGGATTTGAAATATTGTATCATCCTTAGTTCTAGCCTCGTCCTCTTTTCTCTTGATTCTTCTATATGTATGAACATTCCTAGAAAAGATAAACTTGTTGGAAACAAACAAACTATATGTGTATCCCAACCTAATTTCCCTATATTTATAAATATGAACATTCATCAAGAACTATGGTATTTGGTGCTCACTGAGACAAATTATTTTAGATCTTGTATGTGTACCCATTTTTTCCTTGGATGCAAAATTTAGGGTAGTAGAGCACATTTATTTTAGGATAGAGCATCCATATTCATAACATTATCTATCCAATCTACATCCTAGGTGTAGGAGATCTAGTACACCTAGGAAAATCGATGTGTGCACCTAGAAAGCTCAAAACTTTTATAGTGTGTAAAAATCTAGTGAAATTGATGTGAAACAATATTTATTTATCATTTTCCATTATATTCCATCTTCTTCCTCTCCAATATTTTTGGGAGGTCATAAAACTCCTAAATTTTTCAAGAAGGAATTTTAATACATCTCGAGACTTTGACACCTCAATTACCTACGCTCAATCCCAGAAAATCCCTCACTTTATATCTCAATAGATCATTATTATGAAAATAATGAATCTTGTAGCTTATCCACATATATTCCTTAGATCACATATCACATTGTGTTATAAGAGCTACAAGAGTCTAGTCAAAATTCGACAACTATCTTGATCCAAATTATGTAACTTTATTTAACGGAATCAAATTTGTTCAAAGTAAATAACATGGCCACATATCATCCTCAAATGATTTATGATGAATTTATCACATGATTTGATCAAAGTAATGATTTTATTCACATTATTGAAGATGTGTTACATGGAATACAATCACATGATTCCACCTTCACATCCAACCAAACTACGTCGGTGGAAAACAAACAAGTCTATATAAATATAAAACAAGAGTATGTGTACAAACCAATTCATAATGGGATATAATTCCTCTCTTATGGATCCTCTCACTAACCAAGCTCATAGGCAAAGAACACAAGCCATGAAAATTTCCTCATCTCCATCATGGTGGGGCATATTCCATAACTAGAGGGTGTTCAACCCTCTCACATTGTTAACCAGGATGGTCACAATATGGCCCCTTTTTCTTATAACCAAAGTCACATTATTGTCACTTTTCACCAACAAACACAATAATACCAACATATTGTCTTCTCAACACATCCAAACTATGGATACCTCTTAATCATATCTAAAACTTTAGGCCTAGATGTCACTTCATCCCATGTTTATTTTTCTCGAGACCCTCGACAACACTATTCCTTAGAATATTCCTAACAACATGGCTACCACCATATATCCTTATTTTACTCATCTATAGTTTTCCATATAAATTTATTCCCATCCTATGTTCATATTACACAAAAATTTCAAGTTCCTCTTCTTCCGATACCCTACCACCATACTACCACACCTTCTCAACATGGAACAACCCGATGGCTATCTCCATGCCTACCACATGCCTCCTATTTAGAGTGCAACATTTTCTCCTAATTAATTTTCACCCACCACATATACAGATCCTCCCCCTCCCACCAATATTATTATATCATATTTGTATTTTAGTGTAATGGGGACATACACCAAATACCTTAAGGAACCTCTTAATCATAGTATTCACATATTTTCCTACCTTACCCCTTTCTTGAACTACCCAAATATAAGGGAGAGGGTGGCCTAATGCCCACATAAAGGACTACACAACTATGATTAAAAAATTCCTCCCTTGGGATGGATTTTTTTTTTAAAATAAATCCCAAAACCTTAAAAGGAATCATGCTTGATTGGTATTACCACCTTCCTAAAACCTCCATACATTCCTTTCATAACTCATAGTAAAATTTAACAAATAATTTGAAATGAACAAGCTCCTCAAGATTAGTATTAAAAACTTCTTTTATATCAAACAAGAACTAAATGATTCCACTACCTACTTTATTTTCAAGTCGAGATGTATAATTTACTCTTATGTTATTGCTCCTCACATGGACTAATGAGAAGTGTGTTACCTCTTCCTCCACACCCTAAAGAGTAAACTAGAGAAGAGGTATATGAATTCCATTAAAAATATTACATGGAGAATTCGGAGTGTGTGTTAAGTATTTATCAAGTTTCTATTGATAGCATCCATAGGACTTATGGTACCAATTTGAATCTTGTATACTCTAACCAAAATATGAGAGGATATTAAAAATAATGCACATGCTAACCAAGTAAATCAAGGTCATAGGGTCATTAGCCATAATTGAAATACCACAACATATGGTATCATAGACCAACCTAACGAAATCAACTCACCTAATATTTTGATCTATATTAATCTACAAAAAAACAATCATAATGTGAAGAATGTTAAGAATCTCAATGTTATACTTATTTCCAACTCAAAGGATTTAAATTTCCCCAACATTATGAAAATTAGAATCATAACCAAAACATATATCATAAACACAATCAAAATGGCCCATATCAAAATTTGACTATGGGTCTATTTGTAAATTCCGAATAACTACAAATAGGATGATGAAATAAAAACCATGATTGTAGGTTGTAGGAATAAGAACCCAACCTTTATTTCCTCTTTTAAAGGGTTATTGGTCATAATACTAGATTTTATATGGAGTACCAAAATTTCATATTGTGACTCCCAAAATCAATGTCAAATATTCATCGAAATATAAACATAAATGTTTGTGCTACTAATTATAATCAGCCGATTTAAACTAATCATATCGCACCATAAAATGTTATTCTCCATGTTTACCCAAATCCATTCTCTAACCATCAAAAATTCCACTCAAAATGTGTAATTATTCATCTCAACTAGTTAATTAATCCCAACCGAGACTCATGATGTTGAGGTTTCCACTTCCAATACCGAGAACCTTAATATATCCCCTTAACACAAGTACCAACTCACATGATTAGCATAACGAAATTAATAAGAAATTAATGAAGAAGATAACATCATCACCCAAAATAAGAATATCAATCATCCCCTTCTCCCCTGAAAAAAATATTATAAAAATAAACCCTTGGTATTCCTACGCCTATGGGAAAGTATAAATAAAAAATCTTAACAAGTTATTTTCTCTCATCTCATTCATGATATTCTCAAAACATCTCATTCCCATTTTCTTCCATTACTTGGAGTGTTAGGACCTAAAATTTATACCATGTTACCCCCCACCTCTAGAGGCCTATATAAACCATATTGATCTAGATATATTTCCTTCGAGAATGAATTTTATAGATGCCAATTACTTTGTTTATTTAAAACAATTACCCGGCTAACACAAAGTTGGAAAGGAGAGGTGATTATGTTCTTTACCTTCAAGTGTGGATATACAACATTTTTTTAAAGAGATAAATAATCAATCTGTGGAGAAATGTAAACATTATTCCCTTCTCCTTCCTTCAAAGTCTTGGGTATGGTGAGTTAAATTAACCTAGAACATAGTGAAAAGTTATAAAACCTTAAATCTACATCTATTGGAACCAAGTTCTTGCAGGTGACCTTGGGCCCTAAAATTGTCCTTACAAATTTCTATGTTATTAATAAAGAAATAAACTATAATATTTTCCTTAGTATACCTGGGTATATTATATGAAGATAATCCATTCTACCTTATTCCAAGAAATAGGTTTTCTCTAATTTAGGAGAGTCTTTATCACATAGGAGAATTGATACCATTCAATGTCCTCCATTGAGGGTCCATACACATCAAGAACTTCCCACCAATTAAGTGGAAAAACCTACTTCCCCTAAAATGGGAAAAAAATATCAAAAAAATTGAACACATTTCCAATTATACTCCATCGTCCCTTGAAAGCATACCACAAGAAAAACTATCCATAAAGGAGGTGGAGGCCAAAAATAAATCAATTCCTATAATTGAAACACCAAATTGTTTGTTATGGTTGTATTCATGAAATAAAATTCATAAATCAAAGAAATCCTCAAGAAGGATAATCCCACTTTCCTCACCTTTCATCTAAACAGACTAACTACATACCAATTTCATCAATGTAAGAACAAATTTCAAGTGGATCACTAGTACCACAATGCATTGTGTTTCCATGGTAGAGATCTCTAATCATAGTGATCTAGGGTCACTAAGAAATAGGTATGACCCCACTTTTGATGATGAATAGTGGAAATTATACTTTAATAGAGCTAAAATGTGGTTTTTTGTGGGGTAGTGTAACCTTAATATCCCCAAGTGAAAAGATCATGCCTTTTGGTTTCGATATTAAATCGAGAATATACCAATCATGGAGATAAATACAAATATTTATTAGGCTATTTTTATCCTTCCATCTAGGTGATTTAAAAATGGGATCAAACAAACTAACTTAGTTTCTCCATTTCTAAATACTTATATAATTTCTCGATTTTTCTTGTAATTGTTAAAAAAATTATTATTCTCAATTTTATGTAATTTACATTAAAAATTAGCACGATAATTAAAATTAACAAAAGAATTATGTAACAATGAGAAATAGATAAGAATATATTAACAATTTAAACTATATTGATAATAGAGTCATCCATGTTGGACTATGTCTCTGGGTGAGAAAATACTTAAACCACTCTATTACTAACTTAAATATGTTTTCCATACAAATCTTACATCAATAATGCAATTTTTAGTCTGCAACAAACTATCTCTGCTTTGACCTCTAGGAAAGTTTTGATTCCATCTCCAATGGCCTTCCCACAATAAACACTCTTCTCTCTAAAAGAGGTTATCTCTTTATTACAAATGGGATATCAAACTCTCTATAATAATGAGCTACAATATAATATATCTTCTTTATAGAGGTAATACAATCATCTCTTCACATGGGCAAGGGCGAAGAAATTTCTTTCTATAAAAACTCTTTCTTGAAAAGGGCTATCAAATTCTCCTTACATGGGAAAGAAAATAACTCTCCAAATGAGGCTCCATTCTCCCATTACGAGGCTTCACTTAACCAAAATATTTACTCTCCTCGTCCAGGGCTTGAACTTGCCCAAATTGTTCTATCCATGAGATTAATAATATTTACCAAATATATGTGATCTTTTATATTGAAGTAGGGCCCAAATTTAAAGGATATCCACCATATCATTTGGCTATTTTAGGCATAGCCATGCATGACATGGTGGTTAAGGGCCAAAATAATATGCGTGCGGTGAGGGTTCAAATCCCCACCCACACATCTTAATTTTAGATGGGCTCCACAAATGTTTTTGTGGGGTATATCCCATATTGACCTATACTAAATTTCTTTAAAAGGATATCCCTTGAATTTGCTTAGGTTTTTGCACTTACGTTATTTTATATCCCTCATGTGTGGGCATGGGGATAATGCATCGGTTTTAAAATAATCCCTCCACCATATGAACCATTCATGTAGACCAACCTCATGTGCTTTGAATTTGATGAGTTGTGGATTTTTTCTTATCGGTTGATGTGGCATTGTTGGTCGACATTGAGTTGAGTTGGACTCATTGTTAAACTCGTCAATTATGCATTAAAATCACCTTGAATGTTGATCTTGAACCATACTTAACTTGGTCACGATCTATCCGAGTTGGCAAGGTTGGAATTGGTTCGTGCGATGTTTTTCCATGTGGTAATGTTGATAAAGTGGCTAGGTCCCCTTGATAAAAAGTGGAATCCAGCGTTTGATGAGCTCCTAATCAACAAATAGCATGGGGCCCATATTTGACCATCGAAGAACGAAGGTGACAATGAAAACCAAATTTTTTGTTGAAATGATATTTTCCATGTGTCCATATGCCAATTGTCCACATGTAAATCCCAATCATTATTGTGTACCCTAATCCATTTTTTCCTTGTAGACGCAAAACTTTTGCAAGTCATGAATTCTACATATGAAGTCCATTTAACTTCGTTCAAACTATATTGGAAATATCTCGAGGAGATCTTCCATATGTGGGTAGTTTATGATAGTGTGCAGACTATCGACCTATGGGTATCCTCTCTCTCACTAGGTGTTCACAACCTTCACTTCCTAGGTTATTCAAATTTAGTTACAAACCAAGTGTCCAGAGTCTATCGGACTAAATCCAAACATATATGACTTTATAGGGAAGTCATGAAAAATTAGCTAAAGACTGTAATTTTATCTATATAGAGGTTGTCCCTAGGAAGAATAACCATCTCACTAACTCCATATTTTCCTCTACATTTCACTTTTTTCCTTATAATGACTTACAAAAACTTACTTTGTAGTATCCATGAGATCATTCCTCTCATTCAAAAGGGGTAGGAAATTATATAGAACTTCTTACATGGATGAAGAAGACAACCTTACCCTAAACCTTATTGAAAATAATGAAGCTATCCTAAAATTCATCTAGCTTTATGAGTATCTCCTCATGTACCACCATAAGAGGGGGTTCGTGACATTTCACCCTTCT
This sequence comes from Taxus wallichiana var. yunnanensis, assembly GCA_018340775.1. Lineage (NCBI taxonomy): Eukaryota > Viridiplantae > Streptophyta > Pinopsida > Cupressales > Taxaceae > Taxus > Taxus wallichiana. The sequence goes on along the minus strand of CM031235.1, from coordinate 336,329,777 downwards.
TATTGTCTTGAGGAATATTTCTATGATTCTTACTATAAAATCAAAGATTATAACTCTAACCCAAAGGAGTATGAGGTTTGTAAAGTTGAAGATGATGCATTGTATCTCTCTCCTACACCTCAAGAATTTGAAGATAGGAATTTTCCTCATCAAATACACCATAAATATTAACAACATGATGAAGGAACAACCAATAATATTTAAACTATGGTCTTCCCTATCCCCAAAAAAATATGGAAGATCATAAGAAATTACTCTCTAAGCTATCTAAATCCTTCACATTCTCATATGCACATGATCATAATTCAAACCAACATGATGATCCATAACCTAGTGAAAAAACTAAATGCCAAGCCATTAAAACAAAATTTTAGGCCTATGAATCTAAAAACATTCTTTATTGTTAGAGAATATTTCATTAAACTCCTGAAGGCCAAATTCATTAATCTTGTTGATTACACTACCTAGTTTTCAATCATCGGCCCCATTTGAAAAAGGAATGGTAAAATTAGTATTTGAATATATTTTTGAGATATAAATAAAGCCACATCTACCTTCCTTTGTGTCATAGTGGATGAAACTTTAGTGTATAAAGTCATCCTTCTCGTGGATGGTTTCCTCAAGTATAATCAAATCTAGTTTCCTCAAGTATAATCAAATCTAGATTTCTAAACTTGATTAATCTAATACCTTGTTTACCACCCTATGGGAACCTTCTCTAAGAGGTCATGCCTTTTGGTTTGAGAAATGATAGAGAAACCTATCAAAGAGCCACGACACACATATTTCATGATCTAATACACAAGATTGTTGAAAATTACATTGATGACTTACTTGTAAGATATAAGAAGAGATAATATCAAATTACGCATCTTGTGCACCCTTCTCACATGCATTATTGAATTCAATGTTATGCTAAATTATGAGAAGTGTATAGTGATCATCACATGTGCAAAAACACTCTGTTAAATTATCTCCCAATGAGGTATATATGTTGACCTTGCAAAGATTTGTGTCATCCTGAGATTCCTCCTCTAACCAAAAATACAAAATTAGGTCCTTTTTAGGAACTTTGGGATCCATATGGAGGTTTATTCCAATATTAACATATTCCATTCACCCTATCAATTATTTTCTTTGTAGCCACAAAATCATGCATTTTACAATTATTTATTTCGGTCTCATACTATTATTTAGAAGGTTCTTGAGCAAAGAAATTACTAATTAACCCTCATCCCTTTGGCCATCTTGTTTATTTTATTTCATAATTTACAACCTATTGCACCTACACACCCACCATTTTTGAACATCCCTAGGAATTTTAGCGAATCGGGCACCCAGATTTAGTACTAGTGCACCACAGGGCGCCTGCCCTCTAACACTTTCCTGCCACTTTTTGGGCCAATTCTATCCATTTTTCATCCTTATCTTTCTAGTAGTCAGCCTTTTCGGGCTTAATTATGAAATTAGAGAAAGAGAACTCTATAAATATAAAGTTATGATACCATAATGAGGGTCCTAGCATCACTTACTACTATCACTCCATCTAGAGTTACATCCATTGCATCACTTGCATCCACATAGTTCCATGAATCAAGGCTAGGAGATATGCATCAACTCACACCTCAAATGGGAGGGTTCTATTCTATTCCATGCACACATGCTATTACATTTTCTACATTTAGTTATTGCTCGCTACTTCACATAGTGTGACTGACACAAGAGCACTTAGAGCACGACATGCACACACACCATAACTACATTTGGGCTCGAAATCTAGTGCAACGCTCATTTTAGTAAGCCCATTGTTGTGGCAGCTAAGGTAATTCGACCCATTCATTTTCATATTTTATTTTTAAGGATTTGATACTTCTTTCTCTTTTGCAAGCCTTCAAACATCATCTTGCTTCATTTGGCACATTCAAATGAGATTCGTAAAATCTAGTGCAATAAAAGCGAAGGTTCTGAGACTATCTTTCGGCCTTAAAATACCAAATGTGGAGCTTTTACAGAGACCATGGCACCTATTTCAGTAGACCATAGCACCCCGAGGCACTCCACTACTTTCCCGGGTGCTTTGCAGCTATTCAAATCCTCTAGATCCACCCTTTTTGAGACCTCTAAGCAATCATTCCCTTTTGGAATTTCCTATCACACCTGTGACACTCTGCGATAGCCACCTACAATCAACTGAGTTATTTCCTCACTTTACTCTTGCACATTAGGGTTTTATTTCTATTAGTTCAATTATTTAGCTAATTTGCATTACTTTAGAGTATTTATTTATAGTGTTTATTGTCCTCCTAGATTAGATTAACTATAATTATACTTTCCCCTAGTTAGTTAATTTTAGTTAATCATTTTGGTGAACCGAATCGACCTACATACTCCTAGGATCCCCATTTTCCTTAGCATTTCTTTATCATGACTATCTCTATTCATGATTTTCTCGCTTCTTCGTCCTTAATTGCGAGTTAAATCATTAATATTTTACTTACTACTCCAATTCCTGACAATACCCATCCTGATATAGTCTATAATACCTTTGTGGATGCCTTCTCTCAGCACATTGCTTTCCCATCTATTCCTCTGGCTGATCTTTCCACTTTTGACAATGATCCACCATTGCATATCATTTTGCGTATTCGGAATGTTGGTGTAAAGAGTACCTTAATTGATAATAGCTCAACTCCATTTGTGTCCCATATCATTCCTTCAGAACCTTAGCCTCTCTTCTCATGATGTTATCCCATCTAGTATTTCATTGTGTGCTTATGATGGTTTTGTTCGTCCATGTCTAGGTCACATTACATTGCCTATTACAGTTGGCCCCAAAACTATACACATTATCTTCTTTGTTATTGACTTCCTGATCTCTTACAATTGTCTGCAATCGACGGGTGATGGCTTCACGCCATGTAGGTCATTGCCTCTATTGTACATCATTGTGTTAAATTCCTTCATGATGGCATTGAACATACTATCCCCCATGACCGTGATCCATTCTAATACTATGATTACAGCTTCTAACACTAGCCTCCCCATTTCACGTACTAATACTGCCAATGATCCCCAACCTATAGACAAATTCCCTCACTTCACGGTACCATTTGTGTGATAGACGTTGTTTCTCCTATGTCACCTACTGCTACTACTAATATGATTCCTTATCAGGGACATATCCACTCTATGGATGTCGCTCTATCACATTCACCTTCACTTACATCACACATCTTAGCACACCTACCATTCACTTGCACTCTTTTCATGAATAATTCATATTGGGAACACATTCCATTTGATCCTACATGCAATGACACTATATGTACACATGAGGGTTTGAATCGCTTAGGGATTACCTTCGACGATCTCCATCCTACGCCATATGCTTCTCATCTTTATTATGGGTATATCATCATCCCTGCCACTTATAGTCTTCGTATATTTTATCTCATGATTTTTCTTTCCCACACCTCGATCTTCACCACTCACATTAGGTCAATCATGGCTTGATTATATTGGAGGTACTCTAGACCCTGACCATAAAATATATCTTTCCCTATGCCTTTTAGACACATTTTCATCTGCAATAGTTCTTTCCTAGGCTATACACAAAACCTTACTCATTGGTATGCCCATGGTTTCCCACTTCCTCCCTTCACTGATGAGGAATATGTTATGGGTATGTATCACTTACACCTCAATGGCTCCTTACGTGACCAACCAGACACCATTTCTTACCAAGTTACTAATGCTTACCCATTTGATTATGACCCGAGAATGAATGAAGACCTTCTAGATGAATTTACATGAGCTACTTACGTACACACTTGGGGGCATAAATCCTAATTCCCCCACCCCTTAGTCTCACATATCTACATAGTTATACATCCCAATCCCCGCATTCTTGTATACTTCCTCTTAGCATAATCACATTTTTCATACTATCAAATCCTAATCTTTCTCACATTTAGAATATTCATCATATACTTTAGAGTCGTCACTCGATGACACACTCTTGTGCTTTGGTTCACACTTGATTGTTGATGGATTACCATTACACTAAAATCCACATAGTGCACTATAGGCACTACACATTTAAATTCTATCACAAGCATCGCACATCATACACCGTCCATTCTACACTTACTCTACATTCTACATTATACTACATACACATATCAGTCACTCTACGTATTACATATGCCATTAGGCTATTTCACACTATGCATTTATACATCACCTATATTCTACATACTACGCTAGGTTACATTACATATGAGCCTAGCTTTACATTTCATCACTACATCTTATATTACTAGTCTATCTACACCTATTACATTACATTTTACACATTACATATCCTATCCATTTAGCATCGCATTCAACATATTGCGCATTTACATATCCTATTCATCACTTGGTCATCATCTTTGCATTGTCTATTACGTGCTACACTCACTACCCAATGATGCACTTTAGTTCATTTTATTATTACACCTATAGTATTTGCTCCTATTTTTGTCCCTCCTTCATCTATCACTACATGTGCTACTTTACCACCTACACAATCAGTTCCTCCTAATATATCTTCTTCACCAATTCGATAAACCCTACTACTCCACCTACGGTATCCCTTGGAGGGTCATCTCACATGGGTTAGGTTTAGGGTTAGGTTTAGGGTTTGTGTGTCATGCACTAGGGTTACTCAACACCCTATATGTACCCTTTCATTTCTGATTTATGAGTATGCCAAGACACTCCATTGTCTTTCCTCTATGTGCAAGCTTTATTTCTGTTGAGCAAGTTCTTCCATTGTTGATCGATCCTTGTGATTACACTTGGAGCTATCACGATTCCGTTTGAGTGTAACTACTTCATGGTGCATCGTTTCCAATTTGATTCTCATGCAAACTCTTTCATGGTATCAAAGATGAGATCGGGTAAATGTGCATTCATCATCTGAGTTGCGATTACTCTTGGTTTCATTTTTTTACTCCTCGTGCAAGTTTTTTTATCATTATATTCTAGAATTTATTTTGCTAACGTATTTAACAAGTTGTTCTTGGAAAGTTGTTTTTTTTGTGTTCTTCGTGCATGTATGGTATTCCTAGAAGTTTTCGGGGTTTTACAGCTACATTTAGCTAACTCTGCTAAATAAATTGGTAGATCGATTAAAATGGAGGTTATTTTTTTCTAGTTTTTTAATCAAATTTATTAAAATGGAAGTGAAATTTTTTTAGATCTCTATTTTTTTTTGTTTCTCTGTGTTTTTTTGCATGTCTTTTTAAAATACAGTTTTTCATTGGCTTGAGGTTCAAATTTCGGTGTTTGGTGTTTGGTTTTTGGTGCTTTCCATCACCACCGAGCTCTCTCTACACCTCCTCTCTCAAGCCTCTCACCCTCCTTTGAGCTCCTCTCATCAAAACCTTGACTGTCAGTGAGTTTTGTTCTTTGTCCACGAGATCATTTAGCCCCCTTGGCCAAGTTCCTCAGCTGTTTTCCTTGTGTTTCGTCAGTTTTTTTTGTTGTGTTTGTTGTGTGTTTTTTTTTATGCTTCTTTTTTCTCTGCAGTGAGTGTATTCTCCTCCACATAGCTTCCTTTCTCAGCTTCTCTCTTTTTACAGCCAGAGCTTGTGCTCTCTCTCTGATGCTTCTTCCCGAGTTGACTTCCCTACCATTTCCCACATTCTCCCTCTCCCTCGTGCTCCATCCTTCCTCGGCCCCTTTGCCTCTGGCTTCCCTTGCCTCCTCCCCCCCCTCTGCACCAGCCCACGCAGCTCCTCCTCCGCTGTTCATCCCCTGAGTCCCTCTCCTCCATTGTCATTTTCCCCCTGATCCCTCTGCCTTTCATCCCCTACACCTTGGCCCACTCTCCAACCTCAGTGGCCAAACTCCATCCACCTCGGGATCCTCACTTTTCCCTCAACTTTCAGAACCCAACTCGGGATCCTCCCATCTCTCCTCCCAACTCGGGTTTTCAAACAACCGTAAGTTTGTTAACATTTATTTATGGTAAGTTTTTAAATCTTTTGGTAGATTTTTTAAAGTTTTTGGCAAGTTTTTGTAATTTTTAAGGCAATTTATTTTTGGGAAGTTTTTTTTTTAAATTATTTGGATTTTTTTTAAATTTGGGGAATTTCTTTTAAAAGGAAATATATTTAAATAGTTAATTAGGATTTAATTTTAATTAGATCTTAATTAGTATTTCTTTATTAATCGTAATTAATTAGATTTAATTATATTAAATCTAGTTTTATTAATTACGAATCTAATTTATTTATCTTTTACGATTAGTAATAATTTAAATCATCTTTTAAATTAACGTTAATTATCATTTTTTTAAAAACTCCCATAGCTTTAAAATTAGCTAAATTGGACGTTTCAAAATGGTAATTTTTAGGCATTATTGTCATTTTTTTTACTAATCATGCGCTCAAGTGTGCAGTGACACTCTGAGCACCTATTTTCCTTCCGAGCACTTTTCCAATTCTGAAGATCATCGGGACTCATCTTGAGTTCATCTAAAACTTGTATTTACCCTTATTATTTTACTGCGACTAGTGAGCACATCCACCATAGTTTGCAGCAAGGGGGTATCCTTTGCGACGTGAGATGCTCTTTCTCACAACCAGGATTTGATTTCACCTCCTTCCTAGTTTTTTGCAAATTGTGCTTGTATACGGTGTCACTTTGTTGCGCTCCACAAAACACGATTGTGGTCTCCTCTCTTGCACGTTATTACGCTGATTACAAGCAAGGTGAGTTACCAACTATTTCAAGATGCATGCTCGGACCGATTGTATTCAACACACTAAACTATAAAGTGCCAAAGTAGGGGGGTTATTATATTGTCTGGGTGGTTGTGATTCTTGAGTTTCTTTTTCATTCCTTCTCTCTCTCTTCACTATGGATGCACTTTCAATTCCTTTTCTTACATTGTTCAAATTCTTTGAATGGAGATCGAAAATGATTATGAAACTAAGGGGTAAAGGGTTATTCCACATCACCATGGGAACTGAGACTAAACCAGATGATGACCTGAAAAATCTAAGTGGTTAAACCATAGTGATGAAGCTTTAGGTCTTCTTTGCATGTCTGTTTCTCTGACTTTCTCTTCCACATTGAGTCATCCAAACACCTAATTCTGCATGTGGAAAACATTAGATGGAATGTTTGGACAACAAGATGACATGAGAGCACATGAGTTGGAAAACACTACTAGGGTTAAATCCTAGTGATTTTGAAAACCTACAAGCATTCTTCTCTAAGTTTGTCCACACTAGATTGTTGTTAAAGGAATGTCAAGTAGAGAAGAAATATTCTCAACTGATCTTGTCAATTCTCTCTAAGTTAGGTCCTAATATTTTGTCTTTGTGTCAACTTTTTACGCTACAAAAGCTGCCTTGGGAAAGGATTGGAATATGCCCTCCTTTGACTATTTTTTTCATCCCAACTCATTCGAGAACAGGAAAAAACTCATTCAAATGGGGTCTCTCAAGTCCAAGTCACATGCCCTTGTAGCAAGTACTAGTAAGGAAAAGAAGACTGAAAAAGAAGAAAGAAAGAAAGGATCAACCTAAGAAGGAAACCAAGACCAAAACTAAATTTAACACAAACGCTTTGACTTCTGAGCCTAGAGCACAGAAAGACAAGTTTTTGTGTTCCTATTGCAAGAAGCCTGGTCATAAAGAGCATATGTGTATGAGAAAAAAATTGATCACCTTACTCATTTACTTGAGAAAAATCAAATAGGTGTTCCTGAGTCTATCAAACAAAATGCTCCAAAGGCCGAGTCTTCTACTACAAAAGGGTCTAAATCTGATAAGAAGAAAGGAAAGGCCCTTGTAGCCAAAGTTTCTCCTTCATCGACGTGGATTATAGATTCCGGTGCCTCACCACATGGCTTCTTTACATGTTGAGTTCTCCAACATCGAGCCTTGTGGTATGTCCCAAATCATGATGGGTAATGACACGACAGTGTCGGTTTCTAGTAGTGGATCGGTAGAGATGGATGGGGGAACATTCAACCAAGTGTTGAGTGTTCCTGATCTCTCTACCAATCTCCTATCGGTTTACCAAATTACTCACCTTGGTGAAGGAATGCGAGTGGAATTTGGTCCTAACTCGGTGATTATTCATGAGCTTAACGATGACACTACAATGGTTGAGGGAAAGGTGGATCACCATTCACGGTTGTATACCTTTTCCCACTTTACTTCTGATTCTACACCCACTTCCTTGCTCACTCATGCAAATGAGGTTAGTAAGCTATGGCATGAGCATTTTGACATCTAAATTATCGCTACCTTGAACAATTGAGCCAAAATGAAATGGTCAATGGGTTACCCCATGTCAAGTTTTCTAAGGGTCTTTGTGAGGGTTGTACCCTTGGAAAGCATCCTGAAAAATAACTTTGACAAAGGAAAATCCTGAGAGCTACTCATCCCTTGGATCTTGTTCACAATAGCGATATTTCTGGTCCATTTCCATCTCCTTCATTTACTAGAGCTCTTTATGTGCTCACCTTCATTGATGACTATTCACGATATACTTGGGTATATTTTCTTAAGCTTAAGTCTGAAGTCTTTGAACATTTTCAGACTTTAAGGCTCTTGCTTGAGAAATAGGTGGAATGGTCTATCAAGGTTCTTCAAACCGACAATGGAGGTGAATATGTAAACAATAGGTTCATGGATTTTGTACTTCTAAAGGGATCTCCTTGCAACATACAGTTGCTTATAGCCCTTCGTAGAAATGGAGTAGCAAAAAGAAAGAACCATACTCTTAAGGAGATGGCCACTTGTATGATTCACTCAAAGTCTCTTCCTCCATAGTATTGGGCTGAAGCAGTGAATTGTGCTAATTACATTCAGAACCATGTTCCACACAAGGCAGTAAGAGGGATGACACCCTTTGAAGCCTAGGTTTGGATGCAAGCCTTGATGTTGAGCACTTTTGAGTCTTCGGATCCAAGGCTATGGCTCGGATTCCCAAGAAGAAATGCAAGGCATTGGAACCACAATCCAAACCTTGTATCTTTGTAGGGTATCCTGATGGCATGAAGGGATATCGATTGTTGAATCCTACTTCTCATGAGCTTTATATTGAGAGAAGTGTTAAGTTTGATGAGTCTTCTTTGACTTCTACTTCTCTACCTATTGAGGTTCTTCAGCTTGTTGATTCAGATTCTGACTCATCAGATGATGATGTTGTTGAGCATGCTCCTCTTCCTGATCCTCCCAACCATCAAACCTTTGAGTCTTCTCGATTCTGACAGATAGTGATGATGAGGACTATGTCCCTTCTCACTCGAGTGATGAATCTTCTAACTCAGAGCTTGATCCTCCTGGTCCTCTTTGGGCTAGGAAAAATTTGCAAAGTGTTGGAGATTTAGTTGAGATACTTTGGATATGAGACGTACTCACTCATATTTCATTGGACCCCACTCTTTCTTCACCTCTTTTCTATCCACAGTCTTTTTCTGGGAGGCTTCTAGTATTCCTGAGTGGGATTCTTCCATGGATGAGGAGTATTCCTCTCTCATGAAGAATGATACTTGGGATCTCACCCCTCTTCCGAAAGGAAGAAAAATCATTCGGTGTAAGTGGGTGTTCCAACAAAGTATGGAGTAGATGGAGACGTCAAAAATTTTAAAGCATGATTAGTAGCTAAGGGTTTCTCCCAGATAGTTGGGGTTGATTATACTAAAACCTTTTCTCCGGTTGTGAAGATGACTTCTATTCGACTGACCCTTGCCATTTCCACAACAAACAGATGGAAAGTCCATCAAATGGATGTTAAGAGTGCCTTCCTTCATGGTGACCTAGAGGAAGAGATCTACATGGAACAACCTCTGGGTTATGTCCATGATCCCTCCCTCGTTTGTAAGTTAAAGAAGTCTCTTTATGGCCTTAAACAAGCCCCTCGGGCTTGGTATGCCAAGATGGACTCCTTTTTACTTACATCAGGGTTTACTAGGTGTCACTCTGATCCAAATGTTTATATTCTATGGCAAGATGACTCCATACTCATCCTTGTTCTCTATGTTGATGACTTGTTGATCACAGAGAAACTCTTCCTCTATCATTGATTCTATGAAGATCACCTTGGCCAACAAGTTTTCCATGACTGACTTAGGTCTACTTCATTACTTTCTTGGGATCCATATTTCACAATCTGACTCGGGAATTTTGATTTCACAACCTAAGTATGCTCTTGACTTGCTTGCTTGTTTTCAGATGTCTGATTGCAAGTCTTCTCCTACTCCTTTTCTTTCTGGGGTTAAGTTGGTTTCTGATTTCTCTACTCCCTTGGTTGATGGTACCCTTTATCGACAGTTGGTGGGGAGCTTGATTTACTTGACTCACACTCACCGGATTTATCTTATGTTGTTGGGATCATGTCCAGATTCATGTAGGAGCCACATGAGCTGCATTGGAAAGCAGCTAAGTGGATCCTTCATTATGTTTGTGGCACCTATACTGATGGCATTCACTATTATGGAGGGGTGGATATTGACTTGATTGGGTTCACAGATTCTGATTGGGCCGGTGACTTAGATCATCAAAATCTACCTCTGGCTATAGTTTCTCTCTTGGTTTGGGTCTTGTTAGTTGGTCTAGCAAGAAGCAAAATGTAATTGTGATATCTTCTACGAGGGCAGAATACGAGAGGAGCGTTAACACTTTGCCACATAGGTTGTTTTGGCTACAGGGTATTCTGACAGAGTTTGGCATCCACTTTCGGTGGCCTACCATTATCTATTGTGATAACACAAGCACTATCTCAATTTGTAGAAATCCAGTTCAACATCAATGAATGAAAGCACATTGAGATCCATATGCACTTCATACGAGAGCTTATTCATGATGGTATCATCGACATTTAGTACATTCAGAACAGATCATCATTGTAGATATATTCACCAAGCCCTTCACTAAAGTGAAGTTTCTTCACTTGCGGTCTCTTCTTGGGGTGAGGTCTTATGCATTACTCATCTTCTTTAGGCTATATAGTCCTTCTCTTCTTCTTCTTCTTCTTCTAGGAAGATGTTGTTTGTATATGGGCACCTTATCAGGCCTTTAGTTGTCGGGCCCCATTGACACATCTTTCTTAGTTGTTTAGGAGTGTCTTCTTGTTCTGTTTGACTCATCATAGCCACTACCCCAAGCTTTGATGAAGGGGGTGTTGGTGTGTGGGATCCTATGTGTCCTCCACTCACATATGGAGGGTCATCTCACATGGGTTAGGTTTAGGGTTTTCTTGTGTGTCATGCACTAGGGTTACTCAACACCCTATATGTACCCTTTCATTTCTGATTTATGAGTATGCCAAGACACTCCATTGTCTTTCCTCTATGTGCAAGCTTTATTTTTGTTGAGCAATTTCTTCCATTGTTGATCGATCCTTGTGATTACGCTGGAGCTATCACAATTTCGTTTGAGTGTAACTACTTCATGTGGTGCATCATTTTCTTATTTACACTAAGCATCATCACACTCAGTCTCCTTTACATTCTTTTACACTCATATTCACTATATCTCTTAGCGTCATTACCCAATGACACACTCTTGTGCTTCGGTTCACACTTGACTGTTGAGGGATTACTATTACACTAAACCCCACACACTGCACTATAGGCACTACACATTTACATTCTATCACACACATCACACATCATACACCATCCATTCTACACTTATTCTACATTCTACATTATACTATATACACATATCAGACACTCTACATATTACATACGCCATTAGGCTATTTCACACTGCGCATTTATACATCACCTATATTCTATATAATACGCTAGATTACATTACGTACGAATCTAGCTTTACACTTCATCACTGCATCTTATATTACTAGTTTATCTATACCTATTACATTGCATTTTACACATTACATATCCTATCCATTTAGCATCGCATTTAACATATCATGCATTTACATACCCTATTCATCACTTGGTCATCTATACTACATTGTCTTCTACATGAGTTGTACTCACTACCCAATGACGCACTTTAGTTCATCGGTCCATACTCAATTGTTGAGGGTTTACAAATCAAATGGACCTTACACTTATCACACATTTACTATTTAATCTTTCATCATGTGTCATTACTATCTTAGTGACATATGCTTTAGGCTAAATCATCACCTATTCTATCATCTTGTAGTGGTATACATCTTAGGTTATATCACCACTCCCCATTATTTATCGTATAGTGATATACGCTTAAGGTTAAATCATCACTCCACATTTCATATCCTAGTGTTACATGCTTAGGCTATAAGTTCCACACACATCTCTCTCACATGTCACACATCATCACCATTATGCATACACATTCATCATAACATGCTAGACATGATACACACTACTCGACCATTTCCCGATGACACACTCTCGTTTACTGTTCATTCTTGAATGTTGAGGGGGAAAAAAAATGAATCTCACTTTGCATACATTTCCATCCACTTGGGAGGACATGAGGCTCCTATCATTCCATCTTGCATTCCATTCCACCCATCCACATCATACCGCATTGTCTTGGGAGCATTTAATCATGTTGTCTCATGTTTTGCATGGTCACATTACTACACATGTTAGAATTATTTCTTCTATGTCATTATTTATATCATCCACACATGTGATTCATGCCTTCTTCTAGTTGTGATTGTAGATACATGACTCTTACATGCGACATGGATGCTCACCTTCTACCCTTCCTATACTAGTCGCTAGGGGCATATACATTCGTCTCATCCATGTGTTATTGTTTCATTTTGTACTTAGCATCCTATATTACTTGATCATACATATTTTTACATATTTTTATTACTCTAACATGCTAACCAAGGTGTTCCATGTGCATACTTGTTTTAGGATTACACATTTCCATGACTACTTGTTTTATTGTATGTACTTGTCTACTCTTGTTTGTTATTGTTTGTGGGCCTTGCCCTATGTTTGGTGTGCACACTTGTCTATTGTTTGCAGCCATGATGGCGTTACATTTATTGTGACATCGTGAGTGATGTCCCATGTTTGCATCCCACTTTGTGTGGCTTACTTGACTTCTTGCGTGTTTACATTACATTGTTTGGTAGCTTTTACATTGTTTATGTAGCTTATACACTATTTTCTACATGCATGTCTTTGGCTAGCTTTTTCTTGTTTGTGCGTGTATTGGTTTCTACCAAGAAATTTTCACTATTACAATGTACATGTGGTTGGCATTCTTTTGGGGCCACATGTATCCTATTTGAATGTCACATGTGCCCCCCCAAGAGGGGGCAACATTTGGGGTTTTCTACATACTAACACAACATATTTACACTTTGGTTCGATTCAAGTACACTTTACCCTGCTTGCAATTGTGGGTTACATACAATGAATGGGTTCAAACCATCTATGAACTCCATACATAGTGGATTTTACAGGACATGGTGTCCTTAGAATTTCGCAAAGCAATTACAAGATTGGAGGTTACAATGGGTGTGCCTCTCTACACTACTTCATCCAATGGCATCGGATCACCCAAAAAACTTGGATAATACATAGATCTCTACACATATTTCTACGGAGAGTTATAGGCTTGGAGGTTATAATGGGTGTGCCTCTCTACACTACTTCGTCCAAATGGCATCGGATCACCTAAAAACCCAAATAGCACAAAAATATCCTTCTACACTCTTTCTCGACATGGATCAGGTGCACATGTTCCATTTACATTTCCATTTACACTTATATTTACATTTTACATTTACATTAGCATATTTTATATGTATCTTTTACATAGCATTTTTACACTTACATACATACATATTTCATTACTTAAGTGTTTTCATTGCAGTCCGGTCATATGAGAAACAAGCAATAAATGGGGGCAACAACAAATGATGACAACAAAAACCTTCCGTGAAAGCACATATGATTTACTAACCATGCGGGTACACATTGGTGGACACCTACATACATGTGTTTCATCCTCGGTTCACTCTCATCACTTTTTCTTTGAACATATTTCATCTATAGTTTCCACACTCCTTAATATTTTTTATCATTCCATGCTTTTTCTAATCCTTCGACATGTTTTTACTACACTCTTCATGGACATTAGGTACGCATCTCTATCTACTTTATGCTACCAAGATTTCCACTCACCAACATAAAGTGGGGGAAAATGTACTCAAACAATCATGCATTTTAGATAATTATTTATCTTGGTCTCAATTACTATTTAGAAGGTTCTTGAGCAAAGAAAGTACTAATTAACCCTCATCCCTTTGGCCATCTTGTTTATTTTATTTCATAATTTGTGACCTATTACACCTAGACGCCTAACCATTTTTGCACATCCCCCTAAATTTTAGTCGTAACTAGGGCATCCATATTTAGTATCATGGCACCCCTTGGTGCCCTTGTCCCACCGAGTGGCACCCCGATCCTTCTAGCACTTCACCGCCACTTTTTGTGCCTCTTCTAGTTGTTTTTCATCCTTATCTTTTCATTGGTCAGCCTTTTCAAGTTTAATTACAAAATTGGAGTAAGAGAACCCTATAAATATAAAGTTATGAGACCATAATGAGGGTCCTAGCATCACTTACTACTATCACTCCATCTAGAGTTGCATCCATTACATCACTTGTATCCACATAGTTCCATGCATCAAGGCTAGGATATTTGCATCAACACACACTTCATAGGGGGGGATTATATTTTGTTCCATGTGCACATGCTATTACATTTTCTATACATTTAGTTATTTCTCTCTACTTCACATAGTGCAACTAACACAAGAGCACCTAGGGCATGACATGCACACACACACACACAAGAACTACATTTGGGTCCAAAATGTAGTGCATTGCTTAGTTTAGTAAGCCCACTATTGTGGAAGTTGAGGTCAGTCCGACCCATTCATTTGCATCTTTTATTTTTTTAGGGATTTGATACTTCTTTCTCTTTTATAGGCCTTCAAACATCATCTTGCTTCATTTGATACATTCAAAGGTGCGAGTTCAACAAATCCAAGTGTACAAGTAGTGAAAGTTACTGAGACTATCTTCCAAACCTAAAAAGACTAGTGTGGAGCTTTAACAGAGAGCCGGGTGGCACATCAGTGGCACTCCAATACCTTCCTCGGTGCTGCACTTTGTTCAAATCCTCTAGATCCACCCTTTTGGGCCCTCTGTGTAGTCATTCTTGCTTCTCTGGAATTTCATGTCACACCTATGACAAACACTGTAATTAGCCGAGTTCTTTTCTCAACTTTACTCTTTCACATTATGATTTTATTTCTATCAATTCAATTATTTAGGTAATTTTCATTTGCTTTATAGTATCTATTTACATCGTTTATTTTCCTCCTTGATTAGATTAACTATAATTATACTTTCTCCTAGTTAGTTGATTTTAGTTAATCATTCTTAATAAATCAATCAATTTGACATGGAATCAAGACTACAAAAATGCCATTGAGGTTGTTATGTACTTCCTCTTATCACTTCCCACTTTTATGATGTCATGGTCTGATAAACACAATATCTTGAACATCAAGGCTACATACATGTCTTTAGTCTATATGTTATCTCAAGAAGAAAATGAGGGAAAAGATCAACCCATGTATTTCATTAATTATTTCCTCCTTGAATATGATACATGGTATTCCTAAGTGAAAATATTCGACACCAAAATGGATGATTTTACCTTTTTATCTATACAACAATCTATGTTCCATGATTTGTAGATATCAAGCGTATAAAATCAAGTCTCCCCGCATCGTGGTATAATTTTGTGGATCTTCAAAGAAAATAAACCTAAACTCAATAAGAGGGTGAAACCTAGTGAATTCCTTAGCAATGATTATGTGAATCATGCTCCTCTAGCGAAGAGACTCGAGAAATTTAAAAAAGGTTAAAAATAAACTCAAGCTTAGGGAAATAGGGTAATATATTTGCTTAGTAGCCAAAGTGCTTTAGAACCTATCTAATTATAATGAGTGTTCAAAAGGTAAAAATATCTCGCATGAATGATGGGCATGATGGGAACAACAATAAGGCTCTAGAACATTTGAAAAATAGGGTTGATATCTTGGAGAAGGTTATTGATTCTTTGTTGGAGGTCAATAAAAACCTTGTGAAGGAGATAAGGAAGAATGAGGACAAGATATGAAATGTTTCCATTTATATCATGAAGGTTAAGTCTCGATTGTGTGGTTAGAGAACAATTTTTAACCATTGTTCAAAATAATTCAGCCGCATGGGAGTATTCGGGTAAAAGGATGAAATTGGCTATTAGTAGTTCGATGAGGAAATGGAGGTGGAGGGGAAAATATATTAGGAAGAGATGGGGAAAGATTCATCATAACTATGATGGGCCTTGTACTTACACCATGGGAAAAAATTAGAGGAAGCTCTAGTATTTTTCCCTATTGCCAACATGTTGTTCTTACTTTCTACTATTTATTTGTGATACCATCCCTAGATTTTTATGTAAAAATATGTTTTCCATGGTTGGAGTCAAGTGGTTCTAAATCCTTTTTGGATATTTTTTATGCTCTTTGAATATATTTCGGTGTTGTAAATGGCCACAGGATCCTTTTCCAAAAAAACTAATAAAAAGTTGTCTTATTACCATATTTACAATGAAATGATTAAGGCATTACTTGTTAAACTAGTCAATAAGAGTTATTGTTAAGTTCTGAGGCCTTTATACCTTCATCACTCGATTGGATCTCTCGAAGAAGTTTGGTCATCTAATCACCTTGTTAAGATAGTTTGAGTAACATATGTAAACAAAAAATCAATCAAAGGAAAAATCATATTAAATTGGCAAGTCAATTGAATCTAGAGAGCTTGTAGATATAGAATTCCCTGAAGAATGGATATGTTACATTGATAAACATGGTATCATTTCTTCTTTGTGGTACATAAATATAATCAATTACCTAGTCGAGAAAATTATGTTGAGGGTACCAAATCCCATCAAAGATGAATCCTTTGCATTCTTAAAATGAAATACATAATACTTCATAGTGTGATATAAAGGTGAGCCTTGGATAAATTACTAAATAGGTGCATTGAAAAAGAATAATATGAGTTTTTTTATTCTATTGTCATAGTGGGGTATGTGGTAGTCACTTTGATGGTCACATAAGAGTGCATAAGATACATTGGATGGGATATTTATGGCCCACTTTAGAGCATGATGACATAGAGTACATTATAAAAGTCCCAAGTGTTAAGAGTTTTCACATGTCATACACATTCTAGTGTAATTTCTATAACATGTAGTAACACCTCAACTCTTCTCTACTTGGGTCCTTGATAATTGATTTGTAAGCTATCACCGATATCCTCTAATGGACGTAACTTCATAAATACAACTATTGAATAATTTATAAAGTGTGAAGATGTCATGTGTCTCACCATTTTCACTTGTTTAGTCATTGCCAAATTAATCTTGAACTAAAAAATGTAGATTTGGGTTTTCCCAAGTCATCATCTCTAACAATGGAAACTTCTTCAAAAACCACGAGGTAAGAAATTTTGTGGTAAGTTTTCTATCTCGCACCACATAACATCCCTCTACTACTTACAAGACAACAATAAAGCCAAAGCTATATGTTAAATTTGAATATATACTTGTCAAAACTATTGAAAATAGAAAAAGGGAATGGAAATTATAGTTATATCTCACATTGTTTGCCTATATAACCAACATACATGCACCCATAGGAGCCGCCTCTTATTCCTTAGATTTCAACTCCAAATCTATTTCACTTATGGAGGTGAGGATCCTAATTTTAAGTCTATCTCTATGGCCTACTTGACCAAGAATAATTCAAGGTTACACATCTCACTCATCTAGAAATATTAGATGAGAACCAATTTAAGGCTTTTTGATATCACAAAGTTTATCTTGACTATATGGCTTGAAATACATTAATAACATTCATCAGATCCCATCTAAGTTGGAAACCTTGTCTCATTTCAAGACCACTAAATCAATAAAAGGCAAGAAAAGGTCAAAAATTTAGTCCAAATTGAATACGACCATATTTGGTCACTAAGGAATTTAACAAAGGAGATTTCCACCACTTCACTCTTGGGCGAGGAGTTAATCTTTGAACTCCATCTACCTTAAAAAATGTTATATATAGGGTGTTATTTCACATTTCCCTTTATTTCATGATTTCTTTCATTTTGTTTCACCATTTTCATTTTCTGTGTATACGTACTTAACCATTTGTGTAATAAAGATCTCATTTGTTAGTTTGCATGGCTTTACTCTTAGTCTGACTCATTCCAGTCACATATGTGCATTGTTATGAATTTCTTATCATCACCAGTGGAACTAATCCACAATGAATCTCTTGTAGTTATATGACTTAGTTATCATGATTCATGTATTCCCATACAAAACTTGGTGAAACATGATTTTTTTGGCTCATAAAGTAGTCTACAAGATTATTTGGTGGATTTATCCATTTTATTTCTCTTTGAAAGTACAAACTAGCATATCTCTCCCTAATAAGCCTCGCTCACCTTCCCCAATATTTATTGATAATCCCTCGTATAATATTAGTTGCATGGGGCCGGGTGTGATAGAAATGCATCTTATCTCAAAAAATTAAAAGGTATTATCATTCCTACCACATCAATTTCCCTTTTTGGTCTTGATCAATGACAAACCCTCGTATCCTACTTTGGTCACATGGGGCTAACATTCAAGGGTAATTCCATTACTTTCTTATATCTAGCATTTAGTTATGATCCCATGGTTATTCTTATTTTCATGAGGCTATGCATAGGGTTAATCAATAATTCAATTGAAAAACACCATAAAAAGGGGGAAGAATGATAAAAATGACATGTGAGAAAAAAATCCCAATCCTCAATTTTACCTAATTGTTCATGATTAGAGAAAAGCTTCAATCTAACCCATCTTATCATGATTCTCCATTGTGAGATCTAATTGTAGATGTATTTCATCACCAATTTCCCTTTTTTTGGACCTATGATACATCTACTTCCTAATTGTGACTTCTAGGAACTAAGCGCATATGATTTTATTCATGGAGTTGGTTCTATCACACTCCCTTATGTTTTTTGTCCTTCCTAATCCACTAATTTCAGGAATTTTTATCAATCAATGAAATTATTTCCATGCATGTGGACATAAAATGTATTCTTTCCAATAGTTTTTTTGTTAGGGAACTTTTATTCATCCATTAAATTTGCATACATTGTGTTATATAGAGTAAAATCAAAGTAGTAGTATTACACCTATAATTTTTCATCCTTAGCTTCTAAAAATTATATACATACAAAGAGTCAATAAACTTCTAATCATGTCATACTACCATCCATAAAAAAATCCACATCATATATTTATAATTTTACATTTGTACATGTCTCATCACATACACACTAAGTGGGAAAGTGTGGGCTCAAAAAAATGAAAAAAAAAAGATACAATGTAATCCTCATGTATAAAATGTCTCATAAAATAACTCTATAACTAACTAGGTTCATCATTATGAGCCACCTATAACATTTTTATTGGGGCTATTTGATCTAATTTAATACCTCAAGGTTCCTAGCATGGAATGGTGGTGAATCCTCGAAACTCGGTGCCTCGGTTAGTAAGGGCCAAACTTTGATCTGATGTGATTGGTTGTATAACTAAAACTAGATGTGTGTCTCCCAAACTGGAATTGAAAAAACATCATACAATATCCTCACCTACATTTGTATCTCAATTGATGGAGAGCATCATATACCTTCAACACTCTCAACAAGTTAGTTAATTCAAAAATCCAAATATCCACTTTATCTTGTAAGATGTTTGATTTTCACAACCCAAGACAACTCCAAAACTTGATAATTTGGCTTCAATAGATCCAACAAACTGATGATACTTCTTAACATGTCCCTGAGCCTATAATAATGTTATTACATACCACAAGTTTATTCAAATCATTCACTTTAGTTGTTTTGACCACCTCTTGTTAAAACTACCTAATTTGACTTCTTGACAACAATGTGGAAGGATAAGTATGAGTTAGGGAAAACATCAATAAAAAACAAGCCAATAGTGTTCTTGAGTACCCTTGTACATTTCTTAGGTGTGGCAAAAAGAGTTTGAATCAAATCCAAAAGCTAATGCTTCCTTCTTCACAATGTTGTCTTCTGACCTAATTCACTTTTATAACCACTGATTGAAATGAAATACAAGTCTAACTTTTGTTTCAAGGATTCCTCTACAGTATCATCACCAATTTTAATTCCCATTAGGCCAAATATTCAATGTGAAAAGTTTTAGTTCTCACTCCTTTGTATAGAAAGCTTCGAAATCACAAATTTAACTTCTACTTTGTAGGTCTCTTCACAAGTCTTTCTGAGACTTCAATCCAAACTGTCACTAGTTTCAAAAATGGAAAGCCCTTTAGGGTTCTAAACTTCAAGAATAACCTTTTTGGATTCAACATGATCACTACCAGTTTGATGGCTGAATTATCTCCGATGTACAAGTTATGCGCAAGATTTCTAAAACCCTAGCAAGGTTTACACAAGGAGCAGAGAGTACATTTTCCTTCGCCAAATTCATTAAAATCTCTTTCAAGGCCTAAAAACAATTTGAGTAGGTTAGAATAATCTTTTAGAATCATATTTTCTTACCGCAGAAAACTCTATCTAAACCTCGGAACACATTTGAGGAAAAATCCACCATTCTCTATCTTTGGAGCAAGGTACTCAGTTTATCAAAGCTTAAGTGATTCAAACCATGATTAAGCTCAACTTCCAGGACTTTATGAATATAGGGCACGTATGATTACTATTAAATTACTTTTCTCAAGGCTTTATCCACGTTGTCCTTCCAAAGCATACCCCTTCATCTAATGTCTAATTGATCTCCTTGACTAAAACTACGGTATTCACACCACTTCACAGTTACTCATGTTGTATTTTGAACAAATGCCATTGAAAATAGTACTAGATTATGCATGCAAAAGTTAACTAAAAGTTCCTTTAACTATTTAAACACATTTCAACTCAAATTCTCTGGATTAGATCATTAAAATGTATACACAGTCATGTATCTTATATTCTTTTTTACAAATAAAGTTTCCTTCAAACAACGCGCTCCTTGGAGCTCCAACATGCTTTATTAGATTGATTAATTCCTGCTATACAGTTATAAAAGTTCATCTATATCCACCCTTACTCAATTTCTTGAGTGTAACTACCTCATCATGACTCATGATGAAGTCATAGATGTAAGTTACATATAAGGAGTTATAATTCAAAGCAAGGAGTTACAAATTCTCTCCACAGACCATAATGGAGCCCTCAAAACAATAATATAGACTCTACAAACCTCTGAGAACATATTTAGACCTTTAAAGTACTTACCTTTACTAAAGAAGCCAAAAATGGCTCAAAAATTCAAATTTTCAAACTATGAAAATGGAGGGAAACCTCCTTATTTGAATTCTTGACCACTAAAGCCTAAAAGGACCACATGATGACTCTTGAGACAACCTAAGGGACCTAGAAAGCCAAAATAGAAGTAGTGATGCCCCTACATCATACTACCAAGGGGAAAAGATAAGCTTCCATGGTGTTGTGTTTTGCAGAGATGGTGTTTGGCTCTTTCTTTATTTGTTTCCAATTATGCATGATCTTGTGAGAATGTTATTGGACTTATTTTATTGCCTCAGTGTTCCTTGGAACGTATTAGGATCTTAGAAGTTGTCTCACCCATGAATGAGTTGCTATCACAAGCTCCTTAATTTCCACCTGGATTATCGTACAATGTCCTTTCCAATGCTGTTGACTGAGTTTAAGCACCTAGTTCACCTCCATTTGTGAGGTTTCTTCATGCTGTTTGACTGTGACATAAGCTTTGACTTCTCCTTTGAATATTCTTGACTCAATTCACTCTCAAGATTGATAAATTTTGGTGTTTATTTGATATATTCATCTCCATGTGACTGCTCCATCCTTACTTTCTCCTTCACACCTACACAAACAACACTAGAAGCAAGATTAATATGAAAATCCTAACCTTTTCCTTCATCCTTGACCTTCTTAACTTCAGCATTTTTAATTTTTCCTTGTTCTGCAATGCTATATGTTACCTTAGATTATTTTGATGTCCACTTCATGACTAATTGGTTCCTCTACTAGATCTGATTATTTCATGTTTATCCCAAAGTCTAAATCGTATACCTCCTTAATTATCTCTAAAAGATCTCTCTTGTCCTTTTTCTCATCATGGTATTCATATTCATCTTCATTTCCTTTCATATTCATTTGTCTTTTGCAAGTAACCTTAGTATTCTTGCTCTCCACTTAACCATTGCCACACTTTCTTGATTGTGTTAGTTCCATTCTCCATCACTTCACCTTCTTGTCTCTATTGAAATAATGTATTCAACCCCATAAACATCATGCTTGACTTCTCCTCGAGGACATCCTTGTTTGTCCCTCAATGGATTCATGTGTGTGTCTAATCCCATCCTTTACAAATGTGTATGTGTTTTCCCATCCATCATGGATGGATTTTCTATCAAATTTCCATGGTCTTCCCAATAGGTTGATGGGCATTACATCACACAAAACTTGATCATGATATCTTCCCACTTGAAAATCAACCAAAAATTTTTGATTCACTAACACCTAATGCTCTCTTTGAACCCAAAAGACACTGTATGGATTATGATGCTTTAGTGTCTTCAAATTCAGATTTTCTACCTTTTCAAATGGACAAAAATTATCAAGATTACTACCATTGTCAATAATGAGTTTGAAGCACTTACCTTTTTGCCTTGCATATTTTTCTAAACAATGTTCTTCTCTACACTGCTTTGGTTCTTCATTCTTGCTTGCATTCACTAAGGCTCTTCTCATCATCAATGCTTCTCTAGTTTCAGGTTCCTCCACTAAGGATGGTGATGTTACACTCTCCTCTTCATTTGCATGTGTTATTTGGTTTCTTGCCTCATTAACCCTTCTTCTTCTTTCTTGAGGATCCTCAATACATTCAAATGATCTATTTCCAGCAAAATTTTTGCACTTGAAGCATCTACTAATGAATTCACCTCTACCTCTTCCATATCCACCTCTACCTCTATATGAGTATCCACCTCTTGTGATACCGATTATTGGGGTTAGCACAAGGTTAGAAAGATAATATATCAAATCTAAGCATCCATGCAATAAAAATGGATATTCTACTATAATAAATATACAAAACAAGAGACATAAATCAACACCATATTTAACGTGGTTCACCCAGAGTGGGCTACATCCACCAAGAACTAAGCCAATCTATTATCCAAAGTTTTTAGAAGATATACAATTGAATATCTACAATCTTCACATGTATATTACTTTCTTTCTATCAAGTTATCCTTCCTCTTCAAGAATTCTCTTTCTCACAATTATTCTCACAATAATCATCAATTCGTGTTAATCCTCTACTTCTAAACCCTAGATTTCATGTTTATATAGTATATACAAACTTAGGGCACTTAGCCATGCAATTACAATCAATAGATCTACTTTAATACTAAATTTAGATCTAATTCCCAAGATTTAAATAAAACACTCTTAGGTAATAACGCTTTGGTTAGCAACCGATGTTGGTTCCTTATCCTAAACCAATGTCGGTTCCTCCTTACTGACCGATGTTGGTCCCTCCATAACCGATGTCGGTTATTATGTTTTCCTGCAAGTTTAATATAACATGTTAATATAAAGTAATTGAGCTCCACAACTCAACAATCTCCCACTTGGAGATAAATTACTATATTGTACTGTACAACGTCATTCTTGGATCCTTTCCTTAGCTTTGTTTCTTCCTCTTCAAGTCTCAAACTCAAAGACCAACAGAAGTGGAGTGTAGCTCCAACTTCTCTTTTGCTAATGGCTTTGTTAGCATATCCGCAGGGTTTTCACTCATATGAATCTTCTCCAGATTTGAACTTCCATCCTCCATACTACTATATGAAGTGATACCTCAACTAAATTTGTTTCGTTCTAGAATGTAATGCTGAGTTTTTTCCAAATGAATTGACACTCGACTTTCACTAAAAATTTGTAATCATCTTTCTCCTTTTCCCAACTCTTCCATGAACCTACTCATCCATATTATCTCTTTGTTAGCCTCTTGTAGCTGCAACATACTCTACCTCTATAGTAGACAAAGACACAACCTTCTACAATATCAAAATCCAGCTAACTTGCATCCCACCTACTATGAAAATATATCCAAGTAGTGCTTCCTTCTACCATCTAGATCTCCACCATATCCGAATCAACATAGCCACATAAATTAATATCCAAACCTCTATAGGATAACTGTATGCAAACCTCATAGGATAATCAAATTGTTATATTTCCCTCTCAAATACCTGAGAATCCATTGGATTGTTTTCCAATGATCTTTACCTGGATTAGCCATAAATCTACTCACAACTCCCACTACTTGTGTAATGTCTAGTTTGGTACAAACCATAGCATACATGAGATTCCAAATACTAAAGCATATGGCACTCGTGTCATATATTTGACCTCCTCATGTGATGAAGGACACTAATATTTTCTCAATCAAGTGTCCCACCATAGGTGTACTTACACATTTTGAATCTTCATGTTAAACCTTTCTAAAACCTTATTTATATAAGCCTCTTGAGATAAATACAATTTCTTGTTCTTCTTCTCTTTGCATATTTTCATGCCAAGGATTCTTTTTCAGCTCTTAAATCCTTCATAGAAAATGTGTGAGCTAGCTTTTCCTTAATCTCACCAATGTCCTAGCATACTAGATCATGCAATAAGCGTATCATCCACATACAATAAAAAAATAATATAGCTCCCATTTTTAAACTTCTTGAAATAAAAAAATGGTCGATTCACATCTCAAATAACCATGCTCATGCATGAAACTATCAAACCTCATGTATCATTGCATTGGAGCTTTTTGAGCCCATATAGACTCTTTTTTCAACCTTGCACACTAATTTCCTTACCCTTGACTTCATACCCAAGCGGTTCTTTGCATATAAATCTCTTCATCCAAATCACCATGAAGGAAAGTTGTCTTCACATCTAGTTTCTCTAAATGTAAATCATGTACTGCAACTATACTCAATACAATACATATGGAAGTCATTTTAACAACAGGAGAAAATATTTCACCAAAGTCAATACTTGTTTTCTATGCAAATCCCTTTACTACAAGCCTTGCCTTGTATCTTTTTTATCCACTCTCTTCTTCCTTGATCCTATAAACCCACTTGTTCTGCAATGTCCTCTTATCTATTGGCAACTTAACCAAATCCCAAGTCTACTTTTGTTCCAATGATTCCATCTCCTCATCCATATCATGCTCCCATTGCACGTGGTTCTTATCATGCATTGCTTCTTCAAAAATTTGGTTCACCATTATCAGTCAATAATAAATAATATAGATAAGGTGTAAATATTTTTGGAGGTTTACTTACCCTTTGTGATCTTCTCATAGAAGTTTGGGGTACTGGAGGCTCATTCTGAACCTCCTGACATTTGTTTCTAATTCCGATAGTGACCACCATTGGTCACCTATAACCGACTAAAACAGTTCTACTAACCGATGTATTTTTGGCTCTTCTGTAACCCATACTGGTTCACCTAACCGATGTTTTTAGGGTCAACCAACACCGCTTATTATGTAACCTGTCATCAGTATTATTTTAAAATCCAAGAGTTCATTTTCATTCACAAAATTTCATTTGTTTCATCCTTGGGTACCAAAATTTGATCCATGTACATTCTCTTTTCATTCCATTCAATGTCATGACTCCTAATAATTTTAGAATTCTCTAAATCCCAAAAATAAAATCCAAAATCACCAAATCCATAACCAATAAAAGTTCATCTATTGGATTTTGAATCCAACTTTTTCTTATTTTCTTATCAATATGCACAAAAAGCTTCAACCAAAAACTTTAAGAAAAGAAATATCTACCTCTTTTCCGGTCCAAGCTTCCTTTGGTATTCCTCCATCTAGTGAACTTGAAGGCCCACAATTAATCAAATAAAACACTGTATCAACTGCTTTTGCCCAAAACTGCAAGGTCAATCCAACATGTATCCTCATACTTCTAGCACATTCCATGATTATTCTGTTCATTCTTTCTAAAACATCATTCTCTTGTGGTGTTCTTGGAACTATCCTATCTCTATGTATTCCATTCACAGAACAATAATAATTTAAATCATTGCTATAGTATTCACCACATTGTCATATCTAAGACACTTTAACTTTGAATTTGATTCATTTTCAACAAGGGCTTTCCATATTTTAAAAGTCTCAAAAGCATCATATTTATGTTTAATACAATAAACTCATACCTTTCTTGTAGCATCATCAATGAAAGTAACATAATACTGGGATCCTCCATGAGAAGCTACCTAGGCTTTGGTCCCCACACATATGAGTGCACAAGTTCCAATTTCTTTCTCCTTCTTAGCTGCCCCAAATTTGAGAATCTCACTCTTTTTACTTTCCAAAGACACAATGCTCATGTAAATCAAGATCTAAATCTTTCAAATCTGATAACTTACCCTTAGCCTTTAAGATCTGCATTCCTTTTGATTCATATGGCCCAACCGATTATGCCACATGCATGCATCTCAATCAAGTGGATAACACACAAAAAGGAATCAATAAAACAAGTAGGTAAATATAATGTTCCTACCTTCTTAACTCTTGCTTCTACAAAAAATCACCCTTGGTGACTTTCCAAGAGTCTTTCCAATGTAACCATGTAGCCAACTTCACCTAGTTTCCCTACATGTAAGATTCCTCTGAGGCTTAACATTCACCTCACATTTCCAATACCCATGTATTTCAATTATGCAATTTTAGATGAACTTCCTTTACTTGAGGTTCATCATCACCCAAATAAACATGACAAATTTCCTTGGACATAATTTCTGAAATAGCCCTTATTAGGGGTTACATGGAAAGAAGTTATTGAATATAAAACCCATGTTCTATTCTATTATCCAAAGAAAGAATAATAGCATCTTGCATTACCTCGTTAATATGAACTTGTCCTTTACTCAATAACCTCTAACCAACAATCTTTCTTTGCATCCTTTCACCCAAAACTAAACCTGACCAAAATTTCGACTTTAATTTCTCATTATTCTTACTTCTTGTTGGGGTTCTAGATTTCTAAGCATACATGCAAATAAAAGTAGATATTCTACTAGAAGAAATATACAAAACAAGAGACATAAATCAACACCAGATTTAACGTGGTTCACCCAGTGTGGGCTACGTCCACCAAGAAACAAGCCAATCTATTATCCAAAGCTTTGATAAGATATACAATGAAGATTTACAATCTTCCACACCTCTCAGATGTACAATACTTTCTTTCTCTCAAGCTTTTTCTTCATCACCAAGAATTCTCTCTCTCACCAACTTTTTCAAGTTCTTTCTAATTCTTGTTAATCATCTCTTTCTTACTTCTAAACCCTAGCTTTTATGCTTATATAGTCATTTATAGACTTAGGGCACTTAGCCATGCAATTACAATCAATAGAAATACTTTAATGCTAAAAATAGATCTAATTCCCGAGAGTTAATTAAAACATCCTCACATAGTAACCGATGCGGTTAGCCCTAACCATGCTACTGCCGTTCCTTCCTTACTAACCGATGCCGTCATACATATGAGCCGGTCCTGACCGATGACCGATGCCGGTTCCCCTTACCGATGATGGTTACTGTATTTTCCAAAAAGTTTCCATTGCATGCTAAACTGAAGTAATTGAGCTCCACAACTCAACAATCTCCCACTTGGAGATTAATTACTACACCATACCTATACAACATCATTCTTGGATCCTTCCTTAGCTTTGTTTCTTCCTCTTCAAGTCTCAAACTCGAAGACCAACAGAAGTGGAGTGTAGCTCCAACTTCTCCTTTTCTAATGGCTTCATTAGCATATCCATAGGGTTCTTGCTCATATGAATCTTTTCCAGATTCAACTATCCATCCTCCAATACCTGTCATATGAAGTGATACCTCAATTGAATGTGTTTCATTCTCAAATGAAATGCTGAGTTCTTTTCCAAATGAATTACACTCGACTATCACTTGAATAATTTACAATCACTTTGCTCCTTTCCCAACTCTTCCATGAACCTACTCATCCATATCATCTCCTTACTAGCCTCTGTAGCTACAACATACTCTTCCTCTGTAGTAGACAAAGCCACAACCTTCTACAATCTTGAAATCTAGCTAACTGATCATCCCACCTACTGATGAAAATATATCCAGTAGTGCTCCTCCTACCATCCAGATCTCCAGCCATATCCGAATCAACATAGCCACATAATGAAATATCCAAACCTCCATAACATAACTACATGCTAGATGTCCCTTTCAAATACCTAGTATCCATTGACTACTTTCCAATGCTCTTTACCTAGATTAGCCATATATCTACTCACAACTCCCACTGGCTTGTAATGTCTAGTCTGGTACAAACCATAACATACATGAGACTCCCAACTATTGAAGCATATGGCACTCGTGTCATGTATTTGACCTCCTCATGTGATGAAGGACACTAATCTTTTCTCAATTTGAAGTGTCCAACCATAGGTGTACTAACAAGTTTTGCATTCTATATGTTGAACTTCTAAACACCTTGTAGATATAATCCTCCTGAGACAAATACAATTTCTTGTTTTTCCTCTCTATGTATTTTCATGCCAAGGATTCTTTTTGTAGCTCCTAAATCCTTCATAGAAAATGTGTGAGCTAGCTTTCCTTAAGCTCACCAATGTCCTGCATACTAGATCCTACAATAAGCATATCATCCACATACAATAACAAAATAATATAGCTCCCATTTTCAAGCTTCTTGAAATAAACACAATGGTCAGATTCACATCTCAAGTAACCATGCTCATGCATAAAACTATCAAACCTCATGTACCATTGCCTTGAGCTTGCTTGAGCCCATATAGGCTCTTTTTCAACCTAGCACACTAATTTCTCCTTACCCTTGACTTCATACCCAAGTGGTTGCTGCATATAAATCTCTTCATCCAAATCACCATGAAGGAAATCCATCTTCACATCTAGTTTCTCTAAATGCAAATCTTCTACTGCAACTAAACTCAATACAGTATGAATAGAAGTCATCTTAACAACAAGAGAAAATATTTCACCAAAGTCAATACCTACTTTCTATGTAAATCCCTTTACTACAAGCCTTGCCTTGTACCTTTTCTGTCCACCCTCTTCTTCCTTAATCTTGTAAACCCACTTGTTCTGCAATGTTCTCTTACCTGCACTGAAACTTAACCAAATCCCAAGTCTGGTTCTGTTCCAAGGAGTCCATCTCCTCATCCATGCCATGCTCCCACTAAACATGAGTCTTATCCTGCATTACTTCTTCAAAGCTCTCTGTTCACCATTATCAGTCAATAATAAATAAAATAGAGAAGGTGTAAATCTTTTTGGAAGTTTACTTACCCTTTGTGACCTTCTCACAGGAGTTTGGGGTACCGAGGCTCAATCTGGGCCTCCTGACATTCCTATCCAAATCTGACAGTGACCGACGCCGGTCACCTCTAACCGACATGTCGGTTTCTACTAACCGATGCCGGTTTGGATCTTCTCAGAATCATACCGGTTTGTCTCCGACCGATGTCGGTCAGGGTCAACCGACACCGGTTATTGTGTAACCCTGCTGTAATTCTTTTTAAATCCGAGAGTTCATTTTCATTCACAAACTTCTCAACCGGTTCATCCTTGGGTACCAAAATTTGATCCATGTACATTCTCTTTTCATTCCATTCAACATCACGACTCCTAATAATTTTAGAATTCTCTAAATCCCAAAAACGGAAACCAAAATCACCAGATCCATAACCAATGAAAGTGCATCTCTTGGATTTTGCATCCAACTTTTTCCTATTTTCCTTATCAACATGCACAAAAGCTTCTGAACCAAAAACTTTAAGAAAAGAAAGATCTACCTCTTTTCCGGTCCAAGCTTCCTCTGGTATTCCTCCATCTAGTGAACTTGAAGGCCCACGGTTAATCAAATAAACCACTGTATCAACTACTTCTACCCAAAACTGCAAGGGCAATCCAAAATGTATCCTCATACTTCTAACACATTCCATGATTGTCTTGTTCATTCTTTCTGCAACACCATTCTCTCTGTGGTGTTCTTGGAACCATTCTTTCTCTACGTATCCCATTCACTAAACAATAATCATTGAAAGCCTTGCTACAATATTCACCACCATTGTCAGATCTAAGGCACTTTAACTTAGAATTTGATTCATTCTCAACAAGGGCTTTCCATCTTTTAAAAGTCTCAAAAACATCATATTTACGTTTAATACAATAAACCCATACCTTTCTTGTAGCATCATCAATGAAAGTAACATAATACTGGGATCCTCCATGAGAAGCTACCTGAGCTGGTCCCCACACATCTGAGTGTACAAGCTCCAATTTTTTCTCCTTCTTAGTTGCCCCAACTTTGAGAAATCTCACTCTCTTTTTCTTTCCAAAGATACAATGCTCACAAAAATCAAGATCTAAATCTTTCAAATCTGATAACTTACCCTTAGCCTTTAAGATCTATTCCTTTTTTACTCATATGACCCAACCGATTATGCCACATGCATGCATCTAATATGAAGTAGATAATGCAAAAAGGAATCAATAATACAGTAGATAAATATAATGTTCCTACCTTCTTACCTCTTGCCACAACAAAAGCACCCTTGGTGACTTTCCAAGAGTCTCCTGTAAATGTAACCATGCAACCAGATTCACCTAGTTTCCCTGCAAAAATAAGATTCCTCCCGAGGCTTGGCACATGCCTCACATCTTTCAATACCCATGTATTTCCATTCTGTAATTTTAGATGAACTTCCCCTTTACCAATAATACTACAAGGTTCATCATCACCCAAATAAACATGCCCAAAATTTCCTGGACATAATTTCTGAAATAACCCTTATTAGGGGTTACATGGAAAGAAGCTCTTGAATCTAAAACCCATGATTCAATTCTATTATCTAAAGAAAGAATAAGAGCATCTTGCATTACCTCTGATGCAACAAGATTTGCTTCTTTACCTTTATCTGGTTGTTGGTTCTCTTTATCCTTTGACCAACAATATTTTTTTTGCATGTCCTTTCTTTCCACATTTCCAACAAGTAATTCCCTTACTTCTAGATTTAGATCTGCTATCCCTTGACTTTGATTTCCCATTACTCTTACTCTTGATCTCTCCTTCTACCTGCCCTCTTTCTACATTCAAAGCATTTCCAGATGATGATTCCTCTGTACTCTTCCTGCGAATTTCTTCATTCAAGATTATACTAACCACATCATCAAACTTCAAAATATTATTAGCAGATGTTGTATTACTAACAACCATTACCAAGTTATCCCAACTATCAGGAAAAGAACATAAGAATAAAAGTGCTTTTACTTCATCATCAAATGGTATAACAACCGATTTTAACTGATTTACAATAGATCGAAAATCATTCAAATGACTAGATGTAGATCCACCTTCATGCATCTTAGAACTAAATAGTTTCTTCATCAAATAAACTTTATTTGAAGCACTAGGTTTTTCATATAAATTAGCAAGAGATTTCATTAACTCTACCGTAGAAGCCACTTCTATAATATTGAAGCCACAGATGCTGCTCAAGCTCAATCTTATAGATCCCAAAGCCTTTCTGTCAAGAATCTTCCATTCTTCATCAGTCATCTTCATAGGTCTAGACTTCTCATCCAACGGTAAATACAAATCTCTTTGATACAGATAATCCTCAATCTGCATCTTCCATAATTGATAATTTCAGCCATCAAATTTCTCTACCTTGTATTTGTTTTCTTCTGTCATTGTTGTAGCTCCCACTCAATCAAAAACCCTCTGTGAGTAAATTTGTCAACACAAAAACCTCAAACAAAGCTCTGATACCAGTTGTTGGGGTTAGCACACCGGTTGTACAGATAATATATCATATCTAAGCATACATGCAAATAAAAGTGATATTCTACTAGAAGAAATATACAAAACAAGAGACATAAATCAACACCAGATTTAACGTGGTTCACCCAAAGGTGGGCTAGCCCACCAAGAAACAAGCCAATCTATTATCCAAAGCTTTGACAAGATATATATAAATGAAGATTTACAATCTTCCACACCTCTCGATGTACAATATTTTTTTTCTTTCAAGTTTTTTTTCTTCATCACCAAGAATTCTCTCTCACCAAATTTTTGCAAGTTCTTTCTAATTCTTGTTAATCATCTTCTTTCTTACTTCTAAACCCTAGATTTTATGCTTATATAGTTATTTATAGACTTAGGGAACTTAACCATGCAATTACAATCAATAGAAATACTTTAATACTAAAAATAGATCTAATTCCTAAGAGTTAATTAAAACATCCTCATCCTAACATGAGTAACCAATGTCGGTTAGCCCTAACTGCTAATCATTTCTTCCTTCTTTTCCTTGACCTAACCGATCCCAACAAAGACCTACCTGATGCCTTCTCCCTTGGGTAACTCATGATGGTTTTAGATTTTTAAAGAAGTTTTCCATTGCATGCTAAAATCAAGTAATTGAGCACTCTTGACTCTCCTTTCTTCTATGCTTTCTTTCAAAGCCTAAAAATTCTTCATTCAAGATTATAATAACCACATCATAAAAACTTCAAAATATTATTAGCAGATGTTGTATTAATAACAACCATTACCAAGTTATCTCAACTATCAGGAAAATAACATAAGAATAAAAGTGCTTTCACTTCATCATCAAATGGAATATCAACCAATTTTAATTAATTTACAATAGATCGAAATCATTCAAATGACTAGATGCAGATCCACCTTCATGCATCTTAGAACTAAATAGTTTCTTCATCAAATAAACTTTATTTGAAGCACTAGGTTTTTCATATAAATTAGCAAGAGATTTCATTAACTCTACCGTAGAAGTCGCTTCTGTAATATTAGAAGCCACGATGTTTCCAAGCTCAATCTTATAGATCCCAAAGCCTTTATGTCAATAATCTTCCATTCTTCATCAATCATCTTCGTAGGTCTAGATTGTCATCCAACGGTAAGTACAAATCTCTTTGATGCAGATAATCCTCAATTTACATCTTCCATGATTGATAATTTAGACCCCATACTTCTCTACCTTGTATTTGTTTTCTTCTTCCATTGTTGTAGCTCCCACTCAATCAGAAAATCATCTGTGAGTAAATCTATCAACACATAAAACCCTCAAACAAAGATCTAATACCAGTTGTTGGGGTTAGCATAAGGTTATACAAATAATATATCATATCTAAGCATACATGCAATAAAAATGGATATTCTACCAGAAGAAATATACAAAACAAGAGATATAAATCAACACTAGATTTAACATGGTTCACCTAGTGTGGGCTACATCCACCAAGAAACAAGCCAATCTATTATCCAAAGCTTTTAGAAGATATACAATTGAAGATCTACAATCTTCCACACCTCTCAGATGTATAATACTTTATTTCTCTCAAGCTTCTCCTTCCTCTTCAAGAATTCTCTTTCTCACAATAATCATCAATTCTTACAATCCTCTACTTATAAACCCTAGCTTTCATGCTTATATAGGCATATACAAACTAAGGGCACTTAGTCATGCGATTACAATCAATAGATATGTTTTAATACTAAAATTAGATCTAATTCCCAAGAGTTAAATAAAATACTTCCGTATTGTAACTAACACCGGTTAACCCTAATCGATGCGATCGGTTCCTCCTTGCTGACCGATGTCACTCATAGGTGATTGATGTTGGTCCTTCCATAACCGATGCCGGTTATTGTTCTTTCCTAAGTTTGATACATCATGCTAATTTGAATTAATTGAGCTCCATAACTCAACAATTAACCCTTCTTCTTCTTTCTTGAGGATTCTCAAGACATTCAAATGATCTATTTCCAGCAAATTTGTTACACTTGAAGCATCTTCTAGTGAATTCACCTCTACCTCTTCCATATCCACCTTTTCCTCTATATGAGTATCCACCTCTTATGTAGCCACCTCTAAATGAACTTTGTGTTTGTGAACTATTCACTTCTTCCTCATTAGTTTGTTTTTTTGTTGTCCTCTTCCTGATTTCTGACTTCTTCCTCTCATTCCTCTTCCTCTACCTCTCAAATATTGAGTTTTCTTTCTTGATAGTTTCTCCTCTGCCTTTAAGGCTTCTTGATATGCCTCTTTTTACTGATCTCAAATGAAATAAATTGATTTCATCTTGTATATTCAACCTCAAACCATTCACATACCTTGTCACTTCTTCAACATCATCTTGTATATGGCCATACCTCATAGCTAGTTTGTAGAATTCCTCAGTATAATCAGCCACACTTAGTTATCTTTGTCTCAAATTTATACTTTTTGAATAAACTAGTTTGGTAGTCTACAGGAATGAACTTACCTTTCAATATTTCCACCATCTTGTCCCACTTCTTGATATTTTCTTTTCTTCTGTTCAATCTTTCTTCTTGCACAAAGTCCCACCATATTGCAGCATGTCCTATAAGCTTTGTAACTGCAAATTTCACCTTCTTATCCTTTGTAATGTTCTCAAATTCAAATTATTTATCCATCTTTTCTATCCATTCTATTAGTTCTTTTGGATGTAAACTCCCTCCATACTTGAGTACCTTTAGCTTTTGCTTATTGCTTGCTCCCATGACTGCCTTCAATATCTTTACTTCTGGTCTTTCTTCTTCTTGTTCTCCTTCTACTGCTGCCACTTCTCTTTCTATTTCATCATCATTATCATCATCTAGTGATTTTCCTCTTCTTTGAGAGACTTCTAGTGCTCCTAACTTGTCTTGAATGTTTCTTAACACAAAAACCAACTCAACACCCCTAGGTTGCTCTCTATTTCCTCCTCTACCCACTCTTCTTGGTGGCATTTTGTCAACTCTTCACTTCTCACTGTTTCTTTCTCTTTCATCTTTATTCTCCTTATCAATTTCTTCTCGCTCGATATCGGATACCAATATGATGTAAAACACTCTCAACAAGTTATTTAATTAAAAAATTTAAATATCCACTTTATCTTGTAAGATGTTTTATTTCACAACCCAAAACAACTCCTAAAACTTGTTAATTTGGCTTCAATAGATCCAACATACCGATGATAAATTCTTAACATGTCCCCAAGTCTCTAATCATGTTATTACATACCACAAGTTGATTCAAATCATTCACTTTAGCTATTTTGACCACCTCTTGTTAAAACTACCTAATTTGGTTTCTTGACAACAATGTGGAAGGATAGGTATGAGTTATGGAAAACCATCAATCACACAAACAAAAAAAAGTATTCTTGAGTACCCTTTTACATTACTCAGTGTGGGAATTTTTTTTTGACTCAAATCCCAAAGCTAATGCTTCCTTCTTCACAACCTAGTCTTCTAGACCTAGTTCACTTTTTTAGCCCCTAGCTCAATGAAATACAAGTCTAAATTTTGTTTCAAAGCTTCCTCCTATAGTCTTAACAAAAATTTTAACACCCATTAGACCAAATATTCAATGTGTAAAGTTTAAGTTCTCATTCCTTTGTATGGAAAGCTTCAAAATCACAAATTTAACTTCTAATGTAGGTCTCTTCACAAAGCTACAAAACTTCAATCCAAATTGTCACTAGTTTCAAGAAAGGGAAAGCCCTTTAGAGTTCTAAACTTCAAGAATAACATTTGTTAAGGCTTCAACATGATCACTACTAATTTTGAGGGATGAATTGTCTCCAATGTACAAGTTATGCACAAGATTTCTAAAACCCTAGAAAGGTTTACACAGAGAGCCCGAGAGTACATTTGCCTTCACCAAATTCATTACACTCACTTTTAAGGCCTAAAACCAATTTTAAAAAGTTAGAATAATATTTTAGAATCTTATTCTCTTACCAAAAAACTCCATCTAAACCTTAGAACACATGTTTGAGGAAAAATCCATTGTTTCATGTATTTGGAGCAAAGTACTTGGGTTGTCAAAGCTTAAGTGATTTAAAACATGATTAAGCTCAACTTTTAGGACTTCATGAATATTGGGCACATATGATGAATTTTCAATTACTTTGATTGAGGTTTTATCCTTATTTTCCTTCCAACAAACCCCTTCATCCAACCTCTCGATTATCCTCCTTGATCGAAACTACGCCTTCACACCACTTTACAACTCATGGTGTATTTTGAATAAATGCCATTGAAAATGGTACTATATTGTATATGCAAAGTTTTACCAAAATTTCCTTTAAGTGTTTAAACACATTTAAACTCAAATTCTTTGGATTAGATCATTAAAATGTTATACATTATATATCTTATCTTCTTTTTGCTTACAAAACATAGTTTCCTTAGCCAACTCATTCCTTAGAGCTCCAACATGCTTTCTTAGATTGATCAATGCCTGCAATATAGTTACAAAAGTGCATATATCTACCCTTGCTCTAGTTCTTGAGTGTAACTACCCCATCAAGACTCATGATGAAGTCATAGGTGTAAGTTACATACAAGGAGTTACAATTTTTTTCCACATACCTTAATGAAGCCCTCAAAACAATAATTCAAACTCTATAAACCTTTAGATAACCTATTTAGACCTTTAAATCACCTAAATTTACTAAGGAAACCAAAAATGGCTCAACAAATTTCAAATTTTCAAACTATGCAAAATGGAGGGAAACCTCCTTATTTGAATTCTTGACCACTAAATCCTAAAACAACCACATGATGACTCTTGAGACAACCTAAGGGACCTAGAAATCCAAAATTTGATTACTACATGCCTAGATTTACCCTTGTAGTGATGCCCCTACATCATCAATAACCTTCATACTCTATTATGTTAAGCATCTATGTTACATGGTATGTTGGGACAAATATGTTACATTGTCGTCCTTATAAAGGCTAAAAATGAGGTTCTTCTAGAGAACTAGACACATGTCAACCTAAATGGGATGAAAAAGGGATCCAAAAATTTATTCGATCATGTGCCTCAACTTTGACATACTACTTGGACACACACATACACATGCATAATAGTGTTAATCCTATATTAAAAACCAAAACTAACTAATAAAGCATTCTAATGAATTTGAAACAATTAAAGTAAAAAAAATAAATACAAAACCTACCCGGGTCCCTTTCTCACTAGTCAAGGTTTAAATCCTTGTTGGAGGTCCCCAACTCCTCTTTTTATCATCATCCTACTCCCCTAGGAAGCCTTCCCTACTTGATGTCGTGATCCAACTAGAGATTGTCTTTTCATCGCTTCTACCACCAAATGTGTTTTTATTGATGTTTTTGTGGTAACAATCCTCTCCTCCCTCTCCACTCGTGATCCTAAAATCTTACCACCTATGTTGAAGTAATGGTCATGCCTAAACTAAAGGGTCTCCATACTATCCTCTATAACCAAGTGTCATGTTTCTCTCACTCATCTTTGTAAACTTACCATGCCTGCACTAAAAATGCCACTACACATGGAATCCTAAGCTATTAAGGTACTTATCTCGGATGCCTCTCCACTTGGTTGTGAAAATCCTTGACGTTACTGTAATAGATAAGGTCATCAACAAAGGACCCTCAATTTTACATGAATTTACCATACCCTAATAAGGTTATGTAAAAAAAAATCCCAAGTATAACAATCTCCACTATCTATGGCACATCTCTAAAGGGTGACATAACCCCACATTGTCCAACCCCTATATATCTTATATAACTTACACTTATTATGGTATAGGGGATAAATCGCTCACAAACCCATCTCATAACCAAGGTTTGATAGGTCATTGATTTTGTTCCTAACCTAAAATTCCTATGAAATCCCTAGTATGAGGAAGACAACATATCTTACACCTAGCTAAAGAGACACTCATAATATTCAATATCATTCACAACAAGATCCCAATAATAAATTAGCGTATATGTCCCCTTGGCCCCAAGTATATAAGATGCTAACATACCCATGATGACCTTATAGAAGTTTGGGGTAGGGTAATTCCTTAAACTCATAAACTTGACACCCTACTTGAAACCCATATTGGGCATCCGATCAGCCCTTAAATATGCATCATATCGCGACCTCTCTCTATTGATTTGATTGCCTCTCTCAAATTAATAGTATGAACTATGACAAGTGGACAAATAATCATGTAGACGTCATCTAGAGTGATGTTCTATGCCGTATCTCCAATAAAAACTATAAAATGTTTCATTTTGCATCCCTATATGTAAAAAGGTCGCATATAATCCTACTAGCAAGTGATACCAATGGTATTTGTGCAACTCTGTCATATGTTTGTCCTAACCATACACTAAATCTCATGTGGTGGAAACAAAACAATAACCCTCAACAAAAATCATATTATAAAGCATAGGTACACCTCAAATAGCCTCCTTGCACCCATAGAAACAAGTTTAGATAAGGAAACAATTTGAAACTACATTTTTGTTAAAACATATACAATGTCAGAAAGTGGTTACACAACTAGTGTGATAATTTCAGAATCGCTAGTGGAAATTTCACAACCATCAATCTTCATAAACTAACTATTGTGCATTCATCTTAACAATTTAAAAATACCACAATGGTGACGAAATTATTTGTGTGTTTGTACACATGTTAACTATGCTTTTATAATTTCTAGTCTACAAATACCGACAGCTTCTTCCGCTATACCACAATACAAAAATTACCTAAAACATTAAAAAACCACAAAATAATTATTTTTCCTAGACGTGACTAAATTTCCCACCACAATGAATATGTTGGCTAAAATTTTACACAATTTCATTTCCCCTACATCTAAATCTAGAAAATTTCACATCTCCTCCCAAAACACAAAATTGAACTATCTTGGTATGACAACTCTTTCTCTTTGTTGGTACTCTTACCATACCCTCATCAGAAACTACCTATAGATTGTCTCCATATGTAAAATAATCAAAAGCTAGCCAGAGATCTAAAATATCAACAACACAATGGTTCAAATGATTTTCAAATACAAAAATATTTCATATATATGACCATCAATGTTTTAGTATTAAACTTGAATTTTTCTTGTTATAGTATGTGGTGGCATGTATGTGATGTTTTGACTATTTTATAGTAAAAATAAAAAAATCAAGTTTACATGGCATCACACATCCTTTGACACTATATTTATTTTTCACTAACACTTTATTTTGTATATTGTGTGTTGTTTTGTGTCTTTTGTGACTTCTTATGGGCTTCAAAATGCATTTGATGGTGATACTCACTCCCTCTCATTAATATGGTTAGGTGGTATTAATCACCCCGCAAAAATGGTAATCCATCCATTTATGTTGCACTTACGTAGAATTCATCATACTTTTCATTTGCACTTAGTGTTCATTTTTCATAGTGCGGGTTGACAAACGCCTCAATCGGCCTCGCTTTCATGTCAAGGTAAGTGAGTTAAGTAGGGTCGGTATTCGTAACCCTTCCTCATTTTATTTTGTGTGCACTTCTTGGGTAACACACCCTAGTCAATTCATAACAGGTGTCTCCTTAGGAGGAAATATGTACATCCCAAATTTTAAGCAAAATGAAGTTTCAAAAATCCAATGATGATGACAGACCTCCAAAGTATTAAAAAGTGCTCAAACCATACCATGACCCTTCCAATCACCTATATTTTCCTATTATTTATTTTTTCTCGTATAATGTGCCTCGAAACCTTCCTTGAATACCATGTTTGACTTGTTTTACCCTATCATAACATTGTCTACTTTGCATACCGTGAGCCGCCATGGTGGTTTGTGAATTTATGGTGGGACCTCACAACTATCGCAATACTTACGTTAACCACGATCCGTCTTGTATCCTCACTAACAAACTCACAAGTTTTTGTAAAATTTGAGCAACGTGCCTATATATATTGGCAATTCTACCATGATGCAAGTGATTTTTTTAATTTTTGTCCCAATAATGCTTTTAGACTCATTTTGGATATTTAACTATTTTCCTTACATCTCAAGCAAACCATTTCACCTCCATCTCACTCTTAGTTAACTCCACTCCACCCCTTAGCATTCAATTACAACCACCGATCAATTTTTTTATTTCCCACTTATATTTAAACAACTTCACTTTTGTAATCTCCCATCTCTTTAAAAAGGAGATTGTGCATTTATTTTACGGGTTGAACATTTGGAGTTGGGAGAATCCATCAGTAAAGATAAAATTTAATAATTTTCCTCCATTCTAAGCCATTTCCATAATTATTTTATTATTTCCATCTCCTACAATTGTTTCTCTTGCCAAATATTATTGGGACACCATCAAATTTGGTGTTAGTTACTATACAAATCTCAATCAAGTTCAATCTTCTTCCTATTATCATAAGAGGAGAATACAAAGGATACCAAGCCCAATTCTCTCACTCACTTTGAGCATGCCACCGCACAACCACTATTCTTCTTCCACACCACCCAATTATTTTACTTTTGGCTTCATTTCTACAACCCCAAATCAATTTGAGAAAAATAGAGAGGTATTAGACTAAGGTTGAATCATAAAATCACTTTCATCCATTCCTACTTCATGGAAATATGTTGGAGTTTCTTTGTTTTGTCTTGCTTATTTTGATATTTAGATTTGTGACTCATTTATTTGAAATATTTAGAAAAATACCAAAAAGAAAGCAAAATAGGTAGATTTAAGTTCTTAAATTTCAATTTCCTTTTATTTAACTCATCCTCTAGCTTTGATATAATCTCATATCAAATATTAGACTTCATATTGTTATTTATTACTTCGCTTTTCATTATCTCTAGATTAGTTTAGAAATCATTTCATCTCAAAAAATCAAAGAGGAAAAGCCAAACAAAAAGAGATGTCTTTTTCATTTTCATTCAAGTATACCAAAGGAAAATTATTGTCTTGCATCTGCATAAGAAGAAAGAAAGTATATTTTCTTACATTTGCATCTAGGGAAAGTGTAGATCTACATACATAACTTGCATGTGTATAGTTAGATTTCTTACATTAATTAAATCTAATTACTATCATTTATTTTTTATAAATTTAGAAGTAATAATATTTTTTTGCATACATTGTTAAAAAATTATGAAAATATAAAACAAACTCCGCACTCATAGTTAAAGTTACTTGATTTGTAGTTTTCCATTGCATATTGCACATAAAGATCTAAAATTTGTGGTTCAAAGAAGTAATTTTTAGAAATCGATAACTTTAGGATTTATGTTTATAAACCTCATCAAATCAAAATAAATTGATGTCTCATCTTTACATTTTAGCCCAAAATCCAACACATAAACTAATACTTCCTTCCACACAAACAAATTCCTCCTTCCAAACAAATAAATAACCATAACGTTGCCATAATTTCCACTCTTCGATGACAAAAATAACAAGTTCCCAATTTCCAATAAATTTTCAAAACAACATCCAAATAACTCTAGTTTAAGCTCAAACATTTGTACAATTCCCATACATGCTAAACTTTTATGCCTAGCTCCCGATCTAAACTAGAACATCCATAAAGGCTATCCCCCTTCATACCCTTGGATGAAACTTGAGAACTAAGTAGTTCTAGGTAGGGTAGGGCAATTTCCATGAATTACCTTTCCTTTTGAGTGAGATAATATACAAAATGACATCAATTTTGAGTTACTACATGAGGTATTTTTCTCTCCTATTAAACCGCACCTCCTCATCAAGTAGTTTCATAGCTTAGACATATAAGCCTTGCCAACACGTGAGCAATTCCACCAACGAATCCATCATCTTAGATAGTTATAGGATAACCTTAAGATTTCAATTCTCTCTTCACCCTTAAGCCTAACCTCATCCTCTTTTCTCTCATTCTTCCACACGCGTGATTATCCTTGGACAAGATCAACATTGACAAAACAAGAGAATTCCACATCTAACCCAACCTAATTTTTTTGCATTTCTAACTACAAACATCGATGAAAATTGTGATATTTGGCACTCACTAAGACCAATTATTGTAGATCTTGCATGTATATCTAGTTGGTCACTTTGGATGAAAAATTTAGGGTGGTAGAGTGTATTTTGTTTGTGTTATATCATCCACATTCACAACATTAGCCATCTATACCATGTCATCCTCATGTTAGTTTTCTTGGCCTAAGATGGGAATTTTAGTACGCCTAGGATAACTCTCAAATTTTTTTAGTGCGCATAGTATCTCATTCATTTAATTTCCTTATCTATTATTTATTATTTTTCAATTACCTACGTATGTGTAAGAAATTTCTTTTGTATATTTTGAGACATCATTGCCCACATCGAATCCAAATCAAAAATATAATTTTTGACATCATTTTATGTTCTACTTTGAAGTGCATGCTTACACCACCTCTTGTTTGGTTGGGTACACATATGAGATTTGGAAAATGTAGTTTTCTAAAATGTAACCATTACCTTATTTATGTTTTTGTGTTATTTTTGTACATTTAATTATATATAGAAAATTTGGTCCAAATCAAGTGATATTTGTACTCTTCTTGACCTTTGAAGCATGAAAAAATCCTTTTGAGTTCCCTAGAGTAACCTCTATTTTATCTTTCATAGCCCGTGTCCCACTTTTTGACTAAACTATATGGTCTTGACAACTTGTCTTGACTATACAATATGATCTTGACAAATGCTCTTTTTTTAATTGTGCTTGGTTCCCCTTTTTACATTTCCTTTTCAAGATGTTAGAAGTCAAAACATATGCCAATATTATGAAATTTGAAATCAAATTCACCTATAAATAGATTTTTTTACTTTATTTGGATACACAAGGAATTCTCGATTATATTGCTAGCATTCCATTCAAGAGAACTTTTAGAACATTCAAAATTTTATTTCCTATGTAATGTATTATTTTTTAAAATATTTGTTCCCACTCTAGTTACATGATAAATTAGTGGGATTGAGCATTGAACACACTCCTTAGAAATTTTTTGTTTTTCTTAACACTAATGGGCAAAAAAGTTATATGTTGCACTTACACAAGTTTCATGGTATGAGATATGATCGCAAGAAAGCAAAGAATGAAACTAGTCTTACAAAACCTAGAAGATTTCAACTAATGATATTTTACATTTATTGTAAATTTTAGTGCAATAATTGTTAAAATAGAGTTTACATACCTAGTAGTTGTCTCCAACTCGTATCTAAATTAATAGGTTGTGCTCATGTTAGCACTAATTATGTATTTCCAAGTTCAAATTTCTCCAACATGTCTTTTCTAACATTGATACCCAATTATGAACTTTCTACTATTTTATAGTTATTGTTTTCATGTTATATTTATCAATAAAGTATTATTATTGTGTTTAGTTAAATCACATTTCATTGATGTGAATATATGATGCAAGATCCTGATTGTTAAAATAATGACAAAAAGTTTGAAGAGAATATTTGATTGTGGATACTAAGGGTGATTATATTGTAACCATAAAGTTTTATTTTGATATTAAAATAATTAATTATAATTTATATATTTATTTAACATGATGCCTATGACAATTGAACTTGAGTGGTATTAGAGACAACTCATTTATTTAATCAATCGACCTATATTTTGTTAGCCTCATTTAAGATTATTTATATTGACATTTATTTCC
This sequence comes from Taxus wallichiana var. yunnanensis, assembly GCA_018340775.1. Taxonomy (NCBI): domain Eukaryota; kingdom Viridiplantae; phylum Streptophyta; class Pinopsida; order Cupressales; family Taxaceae; genus Taxus; species Taxus wallichiana. The sequence continues at coordinate 336,285,987 of CM031235.1, read as the reverse complement.
TTGTTTGGGTTGATGATCCACCCAAATTAATTCTATTGATTATAAAATTCAAAAATAAGGGAATATTTAAGGTTGATGTCAACAATCACAACTTGTGACACCAAGTTTTGATATAGGACTAGTTAAATTCTAGTATATTAATGTATTTATTGATTATTGGTTCAAGTTAAGTTCTTATTGACACATTTTTCTTGTGTTAGGTTTTATATTGCCTTCCCTTGACTTATGTTTGAACATGAAAACTTTACTTTTTGTTCACTTTAGATTATGATAATACCACCATTCAATTTGAAACAATTGAAAACTTACAAAATGACTATTTATTTTCTCTTATGACAATTGGTTCTCTCGGAATGCAAAAACATTATTTTGCACCTTTCTAATATTTCCATTGGGAAGCGAGCATTTATACATGTGGTAATGGTCATGTATTCTAAAGGAAATGGTCTTTCACATTATTGGGGCCTTTTTAACCCCTAGACTTCTTTTATTGAGTTATGTGCCCCTTTTGGTTTGCTTTGTTGTTCGTGTGTCATCTTATTCGCCAACATGGCCCTAATTTGAATTCAAGAAGTCTATAAATACAAATGTACATTAGTGTGTTTAGGTCAATGCATGAATATAAAAAATCAATTGCAATAGTGATATTGAAATTATAAGAACATACTCTATTTTATTGTTTGAAGCGTAGATATACTAAAAGTCTACATCAAGCATGTCGAGAATTCATTATAGTTGATATTAGTTGTTGCACACATCGAAAAGTAAGGGTTTGATACACTTGCATACACATGATTGTTTTTGACCTTGCACGAGTGTTGATTATGTTTTTTCTAAATACAAGGGGTTTGATAAGAATTTGGAAGAATAACACAACCCCCTCATTATCCCTCGTTTTACAAGGAGATAAGCATGAAATAGGGTTTCCATATACGAGGAGACCGATTTTCCATTGATTTGCGAGTGATTCAAACATTCTAAAACATATTTTTGCACATTAAGGTACATCGAACACATCAAAGTCATTTATGGTACAAGGGAATGATTTATGTGTGCACAAATGGACAATAGATGACGGATTTGGTCAAAATATTTTTATGGACTAATTTTTTGGGAAGGTATTCATATTAATATCCAAACCTATATTTTAATTCTACTTTTGAAAAGTACTTACATAACTATATGAAATCAAATACTATCCTTCACAACTCTGAATTTCAATATTTCATATCTTTTAAAACTTATTTAACATAATCAAATATGTAGCCATTAATAAAATGTAATCAAGTATATGTAAAATATATTTCGGTTAATAAAGTGCATTTGTAACACTACACAACTACCAAACCAAACTCCATAATAAAAATTTATTATTATTAACTATTGAACCACAATAATTCCAAGGAAAAAGAATAGCTAAACAATCACAAGTACCAAATCAAATTCTATACCAAAATAAAATAAACAATTTAATTTACATTAATAAATTCTACCGACCATTCCAATGTATAAAGACATTAGGAGTCCACATTATCCCATGCACCATAGTTGGAAAAAATCAAATTAAATAACCAATAATTTAATTTGAGGAAATGTTGTCCATATAGTTTAAAGTTTGAACAATTATACTACGAACGTGCCCACGTGAAAAGAGGAATATATTGTTGTCCGTTTGCCTTGTCCGAATTTGTTTTATTTTACCCTACGGATTTAGAATCTTTGTGTCAAAATCAAGGCTCCATGTTGCTTCTTACCCATTCAAATTAGGTAATAAGTATGGTTCCAATTTATTTTTTGGGCTCAAGGTTGGGATTTTTTCATGCCTTCTTGAGCTTAGTGCCAACATATTTTAAATTTTAGGAATGTGTTTTTTATCTTGGTTAAGGTTGGAATTTAATGTTCGTCTGTGTCAAAAATAGTAAGTGATGTTGTTGATGTTATTCATGATCTGAGTCATAAAGCTCTTTCTTTTAACGAATTCTCCAAAATTCTTATCAGAAGTAAAAAATATTAACCCAAAAACAAAATAAGAAAGGTATGAAAATGTAATATAGGAAATGATACGGAATTTAGAGCCGTGTCCCTTTTTTTTTTTTTTTTGCACTCGAATGCTAATTTCTTCAAAGTTATCTGAGATTTACTCGCAAACACCGTAGGGAAGTGATATTTGGTCCTTGTGGTGTCTTTTGTATTGGGAAACAATAGCGATTGTAAATGAGCGTGCCACAAATGTCTCCTTTGAGAGGAATGTAAAATGAGTATTAGAGAGCCTTCTTCAAAAATTTTGTATACCATTTATATGAAAGTTGAGGGTAGCTATAGAAATTAGTAAACATTTCCTAAATTTGAAGAGGTTTCAAGGCTTGGGTTTAAAAAATTAAGGAGACTTCATATTCTTGTTCTTAACAATTTAATGGTTAGTTATTCATGTCTAAAATCCATAGCTTAAGTTAGATTTCATGTCTTGTTTCAAATATTAGTATCATTTTTATTTGTCTTTGTAATTGTCATTTGTTAGGTTTAGGGTTATTTTCTAATTTACTTTGTTTTATCATTTAAGTTATATGCCAAAATGTTTATGATGTTTTGTACTAAAAATAATGTTAAATTATTATTCTCATTGAAGATTTCACTTACCATAATCTAATTTTTAATTAGATTTTATAATAGCTATTTAATTTGGTATATCGTCTCGTTGAATGTAAAAAGTTATTGTCATCATTATCGTCAAAATTTGATATAAAGTCAAAGGTCATTTTTATAATAGAGTCATAATAGAAAATCTATAGTATTGTAAAACACTTTGATTTTTAATTAGTAGCCTTCGCTATATTATAAATTAAAACAAAGTTGTCATGTCATTATTAAGTGTCGAGTCTGGAAGTTTTTGGGTCCATTGTAAAAATTCCCTAAACTAAAAAAATTGCCTCACGGACGTATTTTTGTAACCCGACGTTCCTAATAAAATTTATGTTTCATTGAAGGGGAAAATATAATAGACAATGTGGAAAACATTAAGTTTCATAGATTTATTTAGTTGAGTTAACAACACATTAATTGGGGATAGAAGCATCAAAGGTCGGAGGTTGATCATTGACCTCTCGTCGGTCACCACCAACGACCGCATCAAGGTTTGATGACATTTTGTTTCAAAGTGTGTATTTTGATTTCTATTGTGTGTGAAAAATAAAAACAAATGAATCACACTTGTTCAAATTTATAATATGTGAGCAACAATTCATGTGGCATCCCCTAAGGTGAGATGTTGATGAGAGTTGATGAAAGTATTACACATCATGATGTGGTTGTTGGTAAGCCACTTGTAAAACCATCATTTGTGGTTTGTGGTAAACCACTTGTAAAACCACCACTTTTGGTTGTTGGTAAACCATATGCAAAACCATCATCTTTTGGTTTGTGGTAAACCACTTGTAAAACCACCTTTTTGGTTGTTGGTTAGCCATATGCAAAACCATCATTGAGGTTTGTGGTTGTCCTGTGAAAATCACCAAATCATGAAAGTAGGTGCAAGTACGAGATTGATGTTTTCCCCATGTTCGCACTAGGGGAATGTTAGGAATATATATATTATCGTTAATATATATATATATATATTATCGTTAAACGCTTTTTGAGCTATGAATTGGAGGGTTGGTGGGGCCCCACCCTACAACAATGTCCTCAGACAAGATATTACAATTAAAACCAACACAAACCACCGTAGCCACTGAGCCCACACCGACGATGTAATTTTTCCACCACCGCCGTTTTTAGAGCCACTAGCCACCACCAATGCCAACGATGCAATTTCCGCCACCGTCGAGAACCACCAACCGAAGCCACGAGCCGCAACCATCGGTGATGCAACACCCGCCACCACCAAACCGCCGCAACCTACCGGTGATGCAACATCCGCCACCACCGGTAAACCACCCCGAAGGGATCGTGCCCAGCGGGATTTGAACCTGGGTGGATCCGGACACAACCGTCCGTCTTAACCAATCCACCCAAACCCCATTGGCAATGTTAGGAATATTATTATTATTGTTGCTCCATGGTAATTGTTGAGTTAGTGTATGATAAAAGAATACTTACGGTTATGTTGTTTGGGTTAGTTATTAGATTATATTATTTGAGAATAATATTGTTGTATGCACCATGGTAATTGTTGACTTATCGTATAGTAAAAGAATACTTACTTGTTATGTTGTTTGGGTTAGTTATTAGATTATATTATTTGAGAATAATATTGTTGTATGCATATAGGAGAAAGTTAGAGCTACCTCCTTGATTATAGGAGTCACTTCTCCTATATATGTAGGTTTGTCATAATGAATTATTAAGTGAGTTTTTAATTGTGTTTTAAGCTCTAGAATCTGGAATCTAATCCAAATTTACATTTGTGTTATCATTACAAGAAATACATTAGAAGCTAAAAAGTCATATTGAAGATTAACTAAACAATCCTTTCATATTGATAAATAGTGAATGAAAATTGGATTTCCTTCTTCTATTCCAATTTGATTGCATATTCCATTTCCTCCCTTAGCAACATTTAAAAAAAAAAAAAAAAAAATCCATTTCATGTTGTAACAATTTTCACTCACAACAAATAAATTTGCATTCCAAATTTTTACTTACATTTTTTTACCTTCAATACTATTTATTTTGAACCTTCATTCAATTTTCATTCCACAAACTCAAGTCTTGTTAAGACAATGCTTTGGTTGATGAAAACTCTAAAATTATAGGAAACAATAAGCTAGGCAATCCTTTGTAAAGGATTGTTTGAAGGTAAATGTGTTATAGAACAACAAATGTGAAAGATGATCAAGGCTGTATTGTGTACAATGTTATGTGTAGGCAATAAATGTAATACCTTTTTTATTTATTATCATTACCTTGATACATTAGAAGCATCACTTCATATTGATAATTATATATTTTATATCACATTTATTAACGTGATAATTGTATATGTTGTACTCTATTTACTAATGAATGAGAATTGAATTTCACTCTTCTATTTGTATTTCATTTTTACAATTTATTTCTTACCTTATAATTTTAATATGAAATTATTTTAAAAATAAAAACTAAAAATAATAAATTTCATTAACTTTTAATTTTTTAATTTGTAAAAATATACATATATAAGATTATTACATTTGTTAATTTTTTTATTGATATAAAATTGTGTAATGTGAAGATGAACCTCAATATAACACTAAATAAATATTTAATAGTAATGATTACAATTTTATTTTTCACATTTAAAATGATTATTTTTTTTTCCTTGGGTTGTGATCAAGTGGAGGGTAGGAGAAATTTCTAATTGGTTTTGTTGTAATAATTTTATAGGTAGTTTATATATTCTTTTTGACATTCTTTACTTTCCAAATTCAAATAAAAATAGCGGTAAATGTTTTCTTATAGAAAATGATGTGTTAATTATTTTATTTAGACGTTATTTTACAATTCAAAGTGATGGAATGTAACATATGGTACATGTCGTGTAGGGTAAACCTTTTTGTCACATACATAGAGGTGATAGAAACTATGGGTATTATTGGGTGTATATGTCGGGCGCATTAGGGTGGATACCACCGCATCGGTTCATATATTAAAACATTCCCAAGAAGAGCGGGATAAAAGTAATCGAAACCTAACCGTGGCGGTAGCACAAATTTGAAGTAACCCCTAAAAATATCTTGAATCTAAAAATAAATATAGATTGATGCATACATAGTCTATAAATATTATTGAATCAAAATCAAAATAAAAATTTAAAATTCAACCTATAATTAATAAAATTATTATTTTTTAAATATTATAATTTATAATAATATTTAAAAAATAAAAATAATTATCAACCTTTTAAATTATATAAAAATATATAAATTGTAATCTCCTAAATATAATATAATATAAAGTTTGAAGCCCATTTATTTAGTGACATAATTTTTGAAGTTTCGAAGCGGACACAATGGTAAGTACACCCAGATTGTTACTATCAAGATCTATTGTTACTTGTTATTATCAACTGTTTTTTTTTTTAACAAAAACCAGTAAGTATACAGCAAATGTGAAGTAGACACCTCAAAATTAATATCTGCTGGTGCTTCAGACAAATATATTTATCTTTACTGGTAACTATGCCCAGTGATACATTCCTCTCCTTCGTATATATAAGTTTTGTGTATATACATTGTATATAGCAGTCCTCGTTTGACGTGCGAAAGACTTAATCCCTTTAAGTAGAAACGAGTAAATTCGTTGAATAAAAAGCCTGCACCGGCCAACTGTCTTGCACTGGACTTGTTCCGTGGATTATTGACTCTGTTTGTACTTATTCAATTTGTTCATTTTGGACATGCCCAATCCCCATTCACGAGAAACTCATACTGTAATCTTATATTCAACGAGTATATGCATTCTGTAGTTTCTGCAACGGTCCTGGATTTCAAATTACCAGCCAAGAAAGAACCGACCACTCATGGAAGAGGACTTATTTATTTTATTAGTATGAATCTATGATATGGGACTTTCTTCAGTTATGGATCCTGCTAGAGTGTTTGGGTCTCCAAGCCCATCTCCATCTCTAGCTCTATCTCTGTATGCCGCCCCCTTCGAAGGAGCGCATAGGAGCCATGCAATCACTGTAATATTATCCACAATTTGCAGCTTGGTGGCCCTTGGATTGTTACTGCTTGGTTTCTACCGCTGCAGAAGACGCAATGCAGCAAGGAAAATTGACGAGTCTTTCAAAATCCCCATCAAAAGCGATAGGCCAAGGCAATCCAGTGACACCAACAACCCAGGTACTATATATACACAGACACACACCCTTTAACATTGCGTCCGATTTCAATGGCACCCACATTCCAGATTGATATATGCATTGTGTATATGCCGACCAAGTTTTCCTTTTTCAATTGCACCCACAAACTATATTGTCTGTATGTTCACATAAGTTTTCCTTTTCAATGGCACCCACATTCCAGATTGATATATGCATTGTATATATGCCGACCAAGTTTTCCTTTTTCAATTGCACCCACAAACTATATGTTCACATAAGTTTTCTTTTTCAATGGTACTGGAAATGATACCCACACTTTCTATATTTCCTTTTGAACTCCACCCACATTCCAGATTATATGTTCCTTGTTTATGTACCCCCATAATTTTTCCTTTTCGATCGGATATCTTCATTGTTTATATACCCACACTTTTTCTATTTCAGTAGCACCCATACCCATGATAGTTTTCCTTTTTTCTTGGGTGCCATGTACAGTCAGTATATAGCCTAAAGCAAGAACTGGGCTGTATTCAAAATCACTTTGTGTAAATGTAGGATTCGGCTGCTTAAGGAATTGGTTTATCTCTGGTGCAGATTTGAGGAAAAGTTCATCAGCGGATCACCTAAATCCTCCAACCCCCGCCATCCGTGTAATAACACACAAGGAAGCCCAGGTGTTCACTTACAGAGAGCTCCAATTTGCTACAAACAATTTTACCCCTGCTAATGTTATTGGCAATGGAGGATTTGGGTCGGTGTACAGGAGTGTCCTACCTGATGGCAGAATAGTGGCAATCAAGCAGCTTGATAGAGGAGGCAAGCAAGGAGAACATGAATTCAGAGTCGAGGTCTGCATTTTTGCCCTGAATTGGTTCCTTCAATAGAGGGAATGTGCTTTGTTTTTTCTTTTCAAGCCGATGAAAATCATGCATTTGATCTTGCAACAGGTGGATCTTCTGAGTTGTTTGCATTCGCGATATCTTCTTGAGCTGATAGGTTACTGTGCAGATCAAGACCACCGCCTTCTTGTGTATGAGTACATGTCTAATGGGAATTTGCAGGAACATCTTTACTCTGACGGTGAGTCCAAATTTTTTATTTATTCCAATTGTTGTATACATGAACAAGCATAAGACTTGTCTAAGGCCTACATACTCTGCTGTTTCTAGGATGGTAGAGAAAACTATACTCTTTTGGGTTCTTAACAGATAACCAATCTGGATCTGTGGCAAGGTAGCAACTTCATTCTATGGTGCCTCTTCTATGTAAGCACTTTTGCTTGGCCTCAACACACCAAGGTTACATACTTCTTAAGGGTTTTATCTTTAACAACTGAGGTTTTCAAATGCAGCTGCACAGAGAGACTCATCTGTTTCCAAACCACGTTCTATGTTATTGTTGAAGATGAGCTTTTATTAGGCATGAACCCCGTCTACTATGTCTGGAAATGTTTTGATGGACCTTAGTAATCCCTAGGGAAGTCTACCCCCTGCAGATCAGCCCAGATAATGGCCAATGCTGTATCTCAGCACCTTTTCAGGTTGGATAGAATCATCTGTGTTCTGTCACTCACGCTGATTAAGAAATTATTTTTACATCAAAATAGACAACCCAACAAGGACCGCATTCCACGTGGGCACATGCAAAATTCTGTTTTTCTTAAATGTGAAGTTTATAATTGTTCTACTAGAGAAAAGCCTCACAGATCATATCTATGATCTGTGTATTAAGGGAAAAGGGTCTCATTGAGGTTTTTTATTTCTTTATGCATTAAAGCATTTGATCTGCTGAGGATAAGATAGTTGATGAATCTCGTATTATATTCAACTTGGCATCATTTAGCTTTACAGGGTTTAATTTGCTCTCCCATGATGGAAGAACTAAGCAACACTGCTTTGAAAATTGGAATTTAATTGTTTGATTGTTTCATTACAGGTTCACAGGGAAATCCACCTTTATTAGACTGGGGAACAAGGTTGAGAATAGCTTTGGATGCAGCTAAAGGTCTAGAATACCTTCATGAGCGGGTCACTCACCCAGTGATACACCGTGATTTTAAGGCCAGCAACATCCTGCTTGATGAACGTTTCAAAGCTAAAGTGTCTGATTTTGGGTTGGCAAAGCTTGGCTCTGATAAGCTTAATGGTGAAATATCAACTCGGGTTCTAGGAACTACAGGATATGTTGCTCCTGAGTAAGTTTCTTAACATTTAACAAACTAATATTTCTTATCAAAACACAAGGACTAAATTTCAGTAAGTTTTACTTTCCAGACCATTGTTCACCAGTTGCAAGATTTATGGCAGGTATGCTTTGACAGGACACTTGACTACAAAATCAGATGTATACAGTTTTGGCGTTGTGCTTCTAGAGCTTTTAACTGGTCGTGTGCCTGTGGACATGAAGAGACCTCCTGGGCAAGGTGTCCTTGTCTCTTGGGTATTTATTCTTCCCCCATCTTGTTCCCATGTGCCATGTACTGTATAGGTTGGAAGCACCAGATCTTCTTGTAGTGTGAAATGGCCCTTTGGAAATCAGCTTGTGAATTGGCAGAGTAAGAGCAATGCTTTCTTCAAATTAGTGCCTATAAAAACAAATGAATTATAAAATTTAAGGGCAGTCTCTCACAATCCGTATGATAGGCAAAGATTAAGGGCAGTCTCTCACAATCCGTATGATAGGTAAAATCCTGCTGAATGGTAATGAACTCCTAAAGAGCATTGGAATCTTCGGATTGCATCCGCAAAAGATTCCATATAAAAGCAAGGAAATCCTACCACAAAACATCTGTAATTACTTTAGATAATTTGCTCTGCAACACAAAAGCACTTTAAGACATTTGCCTGTCAGAATGAATGCACTCCGTGTGAAATATCGATCTTTCAAAATGTTGAGTTAAAGCCTCTGCAACTTTCTACCCTGAAGTAAGAACTTACCTGAACAGTTTGATGCCTAGTACGCTACTGATTGATGCTTACTGTTTATTTTTGGTGGTTAACCTTAACATGAGCTATGGAAATGAATATGCACATTGCAAACTGTAGAGAACTCTAGTGAGATGGCCACAAGCATATGTTTGTGAAGAAACTCCTCTGTGATGCATTGGATCCTTCTTGAATCTGCAATGTGAATATTGGCTCACAAAAGCTATTGTCCTGTCATTGTTTGAAGTTTGACATTGAACCAACCGAATGTCTACTTTTTTCCATGAATGAAGTATTGATCTAGATTTCTTTTCTAGAGTGATAGTTTTTGGTATAATTGTGCCCATTTGAACATTGTTTTCTTTTACATTGACATGGGAGAGTTTCTTGCTTTTGTTAGGCTCTTCCGTACCTTACTGACAGGGAGAGGGTCAGTGAGGTGGTGGATCCTTTTCTGGAAGAACAGTACTCAAAGAAAGAACTAGTACAGGTATTTTGAGTTTGTTTATCTAAAAGTACTGTCAAGCTTCTTATCCTAGTGGCTTTTGAATCACCTCATGAACTTATGCATCTTGCGTGTTTTGCAGGTTGCAGCCATTGCAGCAATGTGTGTTCAATCGGAAGCAGATTATCGACCTCTTATGACTGATGTAGTTCAATCTCTCATTCCCCTTGTGAAACAACACACTGGAGCCAGAGTGACAAGCTCTCCGAACTTTCACCATCATGTTGTTACTGTCAAATCGTCTTCAATTGACAGTGGAAGCAGTGGAACTAGCCTTAACAGCCCACGTGCATAACTAGGTTGAACTGAACACTGGGATAACTATCCATACAGCTAATCCTGCATCCACTTATTTTGGGTGCTAATGTAGGTTTCTACACTACAGTTTACAAAGTACTGGTACATGACCAGTATAATTGTAAACAAGGTTATCTATATCCCTGAAAGCTTAAATGTGGTTTACTAAACCAGGCAATATTTATCTTAGTCCCGACTCCTTGTCGAAGAAGCTAATGGGATAAGGAAGATGTCCAAGTTGTCCTACAACTCCATGCAGACCCAGTCTTTCATGGATATTGGGTACAAGATCCCTATGCTATATACTACAACTACAGTGGATGATAAGCTATATACTAGCTGCTAGTGAATCTGCACCGGAGAATTTTGCTCTTATTTCAGCTACTATATTTTTAGAAGAAAAAGTTTCACTAAAGACCTAGCTTTGGCTTTGCTTATATCACCCAAATATTCAAGGTCTGAATTAGAGTTTACTACCCTGTATTGAATTGTAGATTTCCATATGCCTTGGTTCCAGTTTCACGGAACATTCTTTTATGATTTATCCCTACAATTTCCATGCTAAATTATATTTATTAAAAGACACATTATCCTGTAAATTTCAACTTCTGTGCTTTAAATTTATGGCTTGGCCATTTAGTCTCTTATTTCTAAGATTCCATGCAAGCTACCAGTTCGGCTCTTGTTGCACTTCATCACCATGTCCCATCCTGCTGAATTTGAACCCCACTATTTCATTTTTGATGGATTTGTAGAATTCATATTCTATTAAAAAAGCAGTGTGTAAATATTTATTGCAGTGGGGTGTAAATGCTTTTGGTTATGCCAGATCACTTTGTTGTAGGGAAGTATTGGCCAAAAATATTGTATTCAATATCATTGCAATGGTGTTTGCATGCTTGAGGTCTTCAATAAAAGTCAATGAAACATGCAATCCATGTAAAATGTGGTAGTCTGAATAATTCTAATATTCGGCATAAGAAAATAAGATTAAAATGAAAAATGAAAGAATTCCAATCCATTGCATTCCTTTGTGAAGACTTGGATGTATAGAAAAATATGGCAACTGCAGGTACATGCACCATTCAGATTACTTTAAATGAAGTTTAATACCAGGTTAATAAATAACACTGCCCAAATAATAGAAAGGAAATGCTACCATCACCATTGCTTGTCATGGATTTATTCGGACTATGACAAGATGAATCATTTGATTATATGCTTTCAGCTGAATCAAGAAAATTTTCAGAGGCCCCAAGATCAAAGAAATTTGTTCCCTCAGCCTAAAATAGTTGACATTGATGAGGAACCCAGTAGGCTCGAAGAACAAAAACACGAGGACAGAGGTGAGGGATTAGACCATCCCTCCAACGAACTCTTGATGCAAGACCATAGGGATTCAATCCTTGATTTCATATGCAATATTCTCTCTGGGCTCTTGCAATAATGTGAAATATCTTCTTGGAAACTTATCAGGGAGTAAGTGCGGAGTAGATGATATGCCTTGGATTTCAACTCATGGACCTGTGCTCTGACTGAACAACTCTGTTCATAATGACATTTATGTTCGCCAGATTCTTATATTTTCAGTCCATTTCTTCCTCCTGGTTTATTCCATAATGCTCTTCTTTCATTGTATAGTGGATCTTGTTTATTCTCACCCCATCAACCATATCTTGACATCAGTCCATTACCATCCAATCTGATGAGAAGCATCTGTCAATCAAAGATTTGATACAGCATACTAATTATATCCCAATCAATGTTATCAGTTGTTTTTGGCGCCGTCCGGCATTCCATGCACGCCCCTTATCCTCGCATTGCACATTGTCATATTCCAAAAATTCATGAGCCTCAATGGTGTAAAAGCCTCCACAATCTAGCAAACATGTTCATATACATAGACGTAGTAAAATCAAATCAGTAGCTGGTCAGGACGATTATTGTTATGAAATTAATTGGATAGATATGCAGAATTATGGCAATGAACAACAATATCAGTTATAGAAGTGATTCACAATAACAAGAACACAATAGAGCATATTAACACAATATGATTGAGAGATCTGGAAATGTTTGTTCCACCCCGGGAACTTCCACAACCTTATGATAAGATTAAAATATGTGATACAATGGTCACATGCTAATCACTACTTCCCATATGCACTTTACTTAGGGTATGGTTACCGAGGCCAACCCTACTACCAATACGAAGATCTAGAGAATTATCATTTGGCTGAGTAAAGGTTGTGTTAGCCTCAAGCCGGACACACATATCCCGATACGAGTTATAGGTTAAGAGTGTAGCATGCTTCTCCCCTTCAAATGAACATTGTCCTCAATGTTGACTATCACTAGATGCAAGAAAGCTGCACCCTTCCATGTCACATTGTCCTCAATGTTGACTATCACTAGATGCAAGAAAGCTGCACCCTTCCATGTCACATTCTCACCAAACAAATTCTTTCACTTGATAAGTATTATGTAATTGCCCTCATATACAGCCTCTTAGTGCATGTTTGAAGGATTTCTTGAAGTTACAAAAATGATTTTGCCCTCCTCATTAAGCTTTATTAACTTCGCTTTGGGATGGAACTCTCTGTCGATTGACTTTCGAGCAAGAAACATGGAAGATTGAATGTATTCTTGTTGAATGAGGTAACTCTAGTTTGTTTGCTACATTGCCAATCCTTTGCAAGACCCAACAAGGACCGCAATACTTGGAGAAAGATCGTTATTCTTCTTTCGTTGTTTGAAGGACATTTTCTTATATGACTATAAGCATACAAAAACCAATCACCTACTTCAAAAATCCCTATTATCGTGGTGTTGGTTAACTTTTGCTTCATTTGGTTGTGTCATTGTCAAGTTCTCCACAAGAGTAGAAAGTATCTCCTAACGGCGGTGAATGCGTTCTTCGACTCCTAAACTTTTGTTTTTACCCTCAAGGCTGAGTTGACAAATGGATAATACCCACATAATGCCAACAAATGGAGACATTTTGGATGAGGTTTGGAAAGAAGTGTTATACCACCATTTTGCTAGTCATAACCATTGAACTTACCTCTTGTTTATCAAAGGAAAAATATTAGAGATAACCCTCTAAGCATATGTTAACCACCCTTGTTTACCCATCGATTGAGGATTATATAACGAGCTACAATACAATTGAGTACCCAAACATGAGAATATTTTTTCAAAAAATATAGGTAAAGATAGGATAAAGATAATAATATTATCTTTGGGATTCTATATAGCTTTTGAACAATGTCCATAAAAGTTGATGTCATTGTACTTGTTGCAAATGGACGGTGACAAGGCACAAATATGTGCATATTTGGTGAGTCTATCCATGATCACCATGATGGCATTTTCCCTTTAGACTTGGGTAACCTTGTTATAAATCCATGGAAACCTCCTCCCACCTATGGCTAAGAGTAGACGCCGATTGCATAGGGCTTGGGGGTCTTAATTGTCTTGTCCTTTTTTCTAACACACCATGCATTTTGCCAAAAGAAATTTGGCATCCCTTTTGAGTCCTTCCTATAAGAAATCCTACTTGATTCTATGATAAGTCTTCAAGAAACCCGAGTGCCCCTCTACTAGGGATGAATGGAGCTCCCAAGAACCTTATGCTTAAGGGTTGAGTTCCTACATAAGTAGAATTGATCCTTGCATCATAGGGCATCCCCTTTCCCCACAACTTTTCTCGACGCACTTGAATCTTATCGAGCTTCTAAATGAGATTTTATCTTTATGTCATTCTCCCATTCTATTCTTGCCTCATCTACCCAATCTTCTTGTAATATGGACATGGTGCACAATACTTCCTCAATGGACTCACCCTTCTTGGAGAGTGCATCAACCACTACATTATCCTTTCCTTTCTAGTGGGTGATCTCAAAGTTGTATCCTAACATCTTTGTGACCCATTTTTTGTTTTTTTTTTAAATGAAAATCTTGATTCCAAGAAACATATTAGACTATCATGATATGTATTCACTTTAAAGTTTCTACCCATCAAATGTGGTTTTTCATTTTTATATTGCATGAAGGATAACCATCATTTCCTTCTAAAAATGGGCTTCAAAAATTTCTTTTATTTGAATTGACAACTCTCAAGTGCCATACATCATCCTTCTAGCATGATTACCACTTCATTGTCATTATCCCAGTGCATCACATTCAACAATCAAGGTTTTTGAAGAATATGGGCAGCCAAAACCACAATGGTGCATATGGCCTCCTTCAACTTCTCAAATGCCTTGGTTGGTGTTTAATCTAGTAGAAGGATTCCTTCAACAATGATGCAAGTGTTGTTGTATTGAACTAAGGAAATGGCATGCGCGCAAGAAGAGAAAGTAAGAACAGGGTAGTGCGCAGAGGTGTGTGCACCATGGAGGAACATGTCGGTTGCACAAGGTTGCACGCATGCATATAGAATATTGAGGACTTAGCCAATTTTGAAGGAAGGGCTAAATATAGCAAAGCAGAGATAGAGTGTCGCTCAAGCAAGATCCAAGAATACACTAAAGTAGGATGACTTAGCGGCCAAGAAAAGGCTATAATTGGGGAAAAAGCACATGCAGTAAAGACATAGATGGTGCATGAAAGTGAGCTAAAATAGGAATTAACGCATGAGTAAAGAAAGCTATTTATAGCTTGAGTTGTTGTAAAGTAAAGTTAGAAAAGCATGCAAGCTATTGTAGAGCATGCCTATTATTAGGAAAGGTGCATGTAAACGGTGAAGGGAAAGTCCCCACCGAATATAAATATAGGTGATGCCTCATTGAAAATAGTTAGTGCTAGTTTGAGTTCTTAGAGTGCTATATGCGAGATAGTTATGATAGTGGTGAGTAGTTTTAGGTCTTCTTGATGTAAGCTTGTCTAGAGTGCATATGTGAGTGTGCATGGTCCAACACATGGATGTAATGGTTTGTAATGTAATCAACTCCTATGTTATGCAATGAATGGTGATTGTGATGGATGATTATGTATGGATAGTTAAAGTGAATATGTCTAAACATGGGTTGATTGGCATTCAAATCTTATTATTTATTTTATATGAATGATTTCCTTATTATATGTGTTGTTGAATTACTATGCTATATATCCACTTCTCCATGGTTGTATGTTGTTATGGTTATGATTACAAATATGCATGCTAACATCTTGCTAAGAAAAAAAGGAGGGACTTGGATGGTGCATATGCGCTTCGGTGAGCTTCCACTTGTTTGGATGAAGTGCTAACACACATAGCTATGTGTTGGGATTTAAAGACTACATTTTGGTTCCATTACCGTAGGACCTCTTTTCAATCTATCTACCAGGATGTTGCATGCAATGGTGTTTCTAATTGTCTTTGGAGAATATTGAGAACTTGGATATATGATGATCTAGGATGAATTTTCTCAAAGATATAACAATGGACCTAATTTTAATGTACGTAAGTGGGTGGAAGAAAATCTATGATTGTTTGTATGAGACATTTTTCAACTTTTTCCCAAGTAGAATTGTATACCAGTGGTTGGTAGCACATGCAAAACATAGGTGTCTGGATTGGAAGAAAGCAATTTGGAATCAAGAAGACCTATCAAGCACTCACTAATTTGGATGAACCTTGGACGAGAGTTGTAGATCATTGGTGGGAAGGTGTGTTACATAATTATACCTTGGAGTATGCAATTTTGACATATTCGTGCCCTAAGGAAGTAGAGTTATAATTTTTTGTGAGCCTAGGGGATCATATTTGTGAACACACACCTTTAGCTATCAAGATCTTGATGGTTGAATTGGAATGGAGAACCTACCATGGCAAGCTAAAACCCCACCACACATAGGGGTATGAGACAAGTTTGGGAAGGATGGTAGTGGTCAAGAAGAAGATGAAAGAGAGAGAGAGGAAAGATGACTCATGTATAATAATGATGCATGATAGAGGGAAGTTGATGGAGGTGTTGAGGTTGAGAAGAATGATGATGTTAGAAAGTGATGAGAACCCTACAAAAGGCGAGGGACCACAGGATCATGTCCTCTCTACATTGGGAAAGTGCAAGTAGAGAGACCCCTTCAAAATCTGATGAGAGTGAGTCTGAGGAGAGAATGAGAACCATTGGCACACATCTAACCCAACCTGGACCCCCATCCCTTGTGCAAGGTGTTTAGAATCTAAATTTGTTGTAGAAGATCATCATAGTGAAGGTGAGAGAAAGGTAATCTGGATCACCACATTGGGTAGGAGATACATGTAGGCATATTTTGTTTCACTCAGAAGTGCAATAGATTAAGGATGTGCACACATGGTAACTGACAAGGTGCCCATGTTTGGACAAAGTATTTTGGAACCAATTTCCTAGGCACATGCAAGTGTCATCAAGAGATAGGAAAGAGCATGACACATACCATTTTGGAAGTAAATCCTATAGGTAGTTGTTATATATATGAATGGTTGGTGTCTAATTTAGCACAACCACTGGGACACAAGGAAGTTCATCTATAGGACCACAAGGTCATGATGAGAGGCTCGGGAGGATTCAGGATCCACCACCGCAGAGGTAAATCCTGGTGGAGGATCAGGTTTAGGATTTGGCCCCACTCTAGGATAAGGGCCACAACAACCACCACAAAAAAACCTCACCAACCACAATAGCAGACACACCTCAATTATTTTCTTTGAGATGTCACTTCACTTACCAAAATATAGAGGTGTGGAAGATGTAACTGAACATGTGCATAAGTGTGAGTTATTATGGAGAGCTAAGGGAATAAAAACTCTTGATAGGAAGGAAAGTCAATTTTCCACCACACTTTCAAGGGTGCACACACACAATGGTATAAAAATATGATCCACATCAAATCTGTGTGGATTATGATGCATTTTTGCACACTACCTTTTTAGTTGAATTTCATATCCCGAGTTTGAGCAATAGAGTATTAGTGCTTAAAAAGGACATTAAAAAGGTCTTTCTGAAAGTGTGAAGAGAGTATGATGTGGTTTTAAAACTTTTTTCTAAGATATCCTATGATATTCATCAAATCCAACATGCTGTAATGGTTTTTTAGAGGCTTGTTGACTCCTTTTCAAAGAGCATTTATCACATAAAACATTTATTGATCCATATGAGGCCTTTGGAGAGCATTTATGCATGTGAAGTAAGTAGTTGGGAGTGTTGATAGGGGTAAGACCTTTCTTGAATCCCAAATTACATATGGCCTATTAGATTGGAAAATATCTCTGCTAATTCAGCTCATGAGACGTGCATGGTTATGGTGTACTTATTGTGAGTGTTAAAGGACATACAAAGGATAACTTCCCATGTAGGAATGTGCACACATTGTTAACATCTTGAGATTTTCCACAAGAATCATGATGTTAGGAATTATCCACTTTTGCAACGTGACACAGAATAACATCTCTATGTATTGTAAGATTTATGATGCACATACCCATGATATAGTTGATTGTCATTTGATCGACCATATTCATGAGGCATGTGAGACTCAGTTGTGCATTACACCATGTGAAAGTGGCTCTCGGGAGAAGAAGGACAGACAAGATGAAAGTGCACAAAATGGGATGGTGGATTTTGAGGTGGATATCGGAGTAGAGGTTGTGGTGGTAGAGGAAGGTTCACATGTGTGGACATGTTATACTTGTGGATCACTAGATCATTATCAACATGAGTGTCCTAAGAATCAGGTATGCATGTACTATGGGAAACCACATAAGGTTGAAGATTTCCTAGATCTCTATGCTCATATGTGTAAGAAAAAAAAGGAAAAAGGTGTGGGGATGATTAAGGTGGAATGTGCAAAGCATGAATAGTGGGAACCTAAGAAGATGGTTGATATAGAGCTTCAACTTGTGTTAGTTACTATGCGCATGTAAAACACACATATGAGAGCTCTATATAAATCAAAACCTCTTATCAGGAGAGAGAGGTTATACATGTTAAGTATCCAGATGTGGCTCATTGGAAAGGAGGTGTATCAAGAAACCATGAGATTCATCATGAGAGAGCTTACAAGGAGATCCTACTTGAAAGAAAAGTGCATAAAGAGAGAAACAGTGAGAAATATTGAGCTTCCAAAAAAGGATGTGGATGATTTGAAAGAAGTGTGCAGATGTTGTGACATAGAGAAACATTATTCCTTCTTTTTAGGAGAATGGTTGTGAGAGAAAGTACCATGTGACATAGTTGAGAGAGAGTGTCATATCCTTCATGCAAATTTACCACCACATAACCATGAATATGATAAAGAGATCACACTAGATGCAGTGATAAATGGTTGGTTGGTGAGTAACATTCTTATTGACATAGGTGCAAAGTCAATGTTTGACATTGGATGCTTGGAACCAAATGGGAAGGCCACCATTGCATCCATCTTCTAATGTGTTGTATATGGAAAAAAAAAACAAGGGCCATGCCCATTGGAGTATTAAAGGATGCTTTAATCACTATTCAAGGAGCTAAATTTACAGGTGATTTTGAAGTATTGGAAGCTTTCTAAGGAAGATAACTTCCCAGCACTATTTTGACGTCCTTGGTGTTATGCTAATAATGTAGACTTTGCATTTCAAAAAAGATATATCATTTTTGAGAACAAGGAGGAGTGATGTTGTTCATACCCTTAGATGATGTGAAGGTTGCACCTATATAGATCCTATCTAATGAAGAAGATCTTAATAGAATATATGCACATACATATGCATGATCCAAAAAAATGTAGAACCATCAAAAGAAGGTGTACTTCATTAGGAAGACACATAATCTATTAGTGATACTACTACAGTGTTGCTTGTGACAATTGGGCCCATGGAACTTATGAGATGGTAGGTCATGAGGTCAAGGGAAGAGTTCACTAGGATGATTAGGTCACATGATTATTACTTTGGGGAAAACTTAGTTACCAAGGTATACTAGAGAAGAGAAACCTGACTCTTTCTTGCATGTGATGGAGGACCAGTGGTGAAAATGAGGGAGATAGATGAACATGATGGTCTACACATTACATGTGGGATAACTACATGCACCTGTGGGTGACACACATAGAGACAATCTATTGGGTTGGCATGAGGTAAGAGTATTTTTAACAAGAGGTTTACTCGGAGCAATGTTCCCTTCTCTTGTACATGACTATGATGGGAAGACTCCTACTTTGGTACACATCCACAATTGTGAGAGACATTGGGCACAAGGAAAAGAAGCTATACCACCATCCCTTTGGGTACATAAGTTCTACTCTACTTTGCATGGATGCACATGTGCTTGGTATGTGCATGCTTGAGTTAAAGCAAGAAACTGCAAGTTGGTGTGACATGATGGAAGGTATTTTCATACTTTTGACTATTTTTCCACTAAACCACCAATACATGAGGCCTTACAGATCATGAAGTGCATCACATTGGGAGATATATAAAAGGTAGAGGAACCTTATGGATTCAATCTCTTAGGAGAACCTAAGATTGAGGCACACAAGGATATTTAGAAATAAAAAAACACTACTTAGGGCATGCGTGGAAAGAGAAAGAAAAAGGAAATATGGTCTACCTCATTGATGATGAGGAAGTTGAAGATATAGATATAAAGCACACATGAGGGTGGGTGTAAAGTTATGGATTATGAGATGAGTAGGTGCACATACATACCATGTGCCTATGAAGACTAAGAAGGTGAATATTGAGGACTAAGGATGCTCTAAGGAGGATATTATTGGAGATTATTGGTCAGAACCAGAGGTTGCAAAGATCATTGAACTATTATGTGACTTCCAGGATTATTTCCAAGGGGGATATCATGAGTTAAAGGGCATACATCCATCATTGGGGAGATGAAGATTAAGTTGAAAGAAGGTGCATGTCTTGGTTTGGAAGAGGCCTTATAGGATGAACTTGAACTTGCATGAGAAGGTAAAAGAGGAGATTGAAAAATGCTTAAGTCAGGGATCATAAATCCTATTGAGGAATCTAAATGGATCAACCCCATGGTGATTAGTATAAAGAAGGATGGATGGATAAAGATCTTTGTTGACTACAAGGTACTCAATGCTTCATGTGTCATAGATCCTTTTCCTACACCATTCACTAAAGAGATTTTGAAGGTGTTAGGGGCAGAAAAATCTATTCATTCACTAATGGATTCTCAGGGTACCATCAGTACATTACGCATGAGGATCAAGAGAAAGACCACCTTCACAATTTAATGGGGAAGTTTTTCATACACTTTCATGCCCTTTGGGTTAAAGAATGTGCCAACATGGTGTTCTCACGCATCATTTTTCAAGATTTCAAGACTTCATTCATAAGTTTTTACAGGTCTATCTTGGATGATTGGACCATCTATGGGCTAGTGAAAGATCATTGTGATAACCTGAGGTTGATGTTTGAAAGATGTAGGCAACTTAACATCTCTCTAAACATTAATCAAGAAGTGTATATTTTCCACCCCCTTTGGCATTACTTGGGCATATTATTTGCAAGGAAGGATGGATTGTTGGTAGATCCAACTAAGATTGCAGTGATTTTGGGGCTAGAAGAACCAACCAATCAAAGTGAAGTGTGTGGTTTCTTGGGGCACACTAGGTTACTATAGAAAATTCATTAAGGGTTATGCAAAAAATATTGTCACACCTTAGAAGAATTATTAAAGGCCAAAGGAAAATTTTATTGGGGGATGCAACAATAAGATTTTTGAGACCTTGAAGGAAAAGCTAACCACCGTGCCTATCTTTGCTTTCCTTCTTGGAACAAGCCTTTCCATGTACATGTGGATGCCTTTGGTATGGAAATTGGAGTAGTATTGGCACAACCAGAAGGAAATGTTGATCACCCTATTTTTTTGCAAGTAGGAAGTTGACACCAACACAAAAGAACTATACAACTATGGATCGAAAGCATTATCTATGATCTATACGCACTCATAAGTTTCAATAGTACTTATTGGCCACACCATTTATCTTTTATATAGATCATATGGCATTAAAGTACTTGGTCAATAAACTAGTTTTAGCAAGGGCATCTCTCCGATGGATACTTTTTTTCAGGAATTTGACTTCACAGTCATAGTAAAACCAGGAAAGAGTAACTTGGGACCTAATCACTTATCAAGGATCAACTCTGGAGAGGATATGTAGAGTATTGAGGATACACTATGCAGATGCATAACTTTTTAGGTTGAACCATGTGCACATCAATTATTTGGAGGACATTGCAATATTTTTTTCACACCGGACTTAGTGTCGAAGGTGATGAAGACATTGGAAAAGAAGAAACTTTTATTTATGTAGCGCATATATCAACTCATTGGAGGAGACCTATATAAAATGGGTAGATATGAGGTCTTGCATAGATGTGTTTTGGAGAATCATGAGTGTGAAGCTATCATGGAGGAAGCTCATGGAGGAATTTTTGAGGAACTATGCAGAGATGCCACCATGTAAAGATCCTTTTAGTTGATCTATGGTGGGAGACATTATATAAGGATACACTAAGGATTTTTAAAGGCATGTGATCATTTCAAGAATTCAAATCCTGAAATAGAGATGAGATTCCATTAAGGCCCATAACAAGCATGGATCCTTTTTGAAAATGGGCCAATTGATTTTTAGGACCTATTACACCACCCGTGTATGTAGGATTAGGTGCACACTACATCATCACATGTAATTGATTATTTGAAAGGTGGGAAGAGGTTACACCTACAAAATATTTCACAAAAAATAGTAGGTTCCTTTGGGAAAATATCATCAACAGGTATGGATGTCCATTGAGCCTTACAAGTGATAGAGGGACTCATTTCTTGAATGAGACTATTAGAATTTTATTGGTAGAGTTTATGGTGGCACACCATAAGACTACCCCTTATCACCCCAGGCTAATGGCACTACAAAATATTTCAACAAGATCTTGGGTCAGACACTAAAAAGATATGTGATGTTGGAAGAAAGGATTGGGATGATAAGGTATCATCTGCTTTGGGCATACATGAAAACCTATAAATGGTTGAATAAGGCCACACCCTTTTAGTTGGTGTTTGGCACAAAGGTTATATTACCTATAGAATTTATGTTACCATCCTTGTGTATTGCGCATGTGGGTAGGATTAGATGATGAATAAGAAGTTAATGAGCGCATTGAAAATTGAATGCAATTAGATGAGTGTCACACCATTGTGCATTAGTGATTAGAGTTAGAAGAAAAAAGGCATGACATAAGGCTTGGCATGATAGGCATCAAGAACAAGTATTTTGTAGTTGGAAAGATGGTACTTCTGTATGACTCCAAGTTTGTGTGCCATCCATCCAGGAAGTTGAAATTCCATTGGTTGGGACCCTTTGTAGTGACCAAGATACTTGAGAATAAGAAACATGTCAATTATAGCATTGGATGACACCATGTTTCTGGTTATTTCAATGGGAGTAGGTTGAAGCCCTACTATAAATAAGCTTCCTTTGTGTTTGTAATAAGGTAGTATTGCCACTTAGATTAGATTTCCCTTTCATGTTTATTTTGCTTTTTTTTTGTAATAAGCATGTTCACACACATGAGCTGATTATTATATCTGTTAAGTTGATGTGTAAAGGACCGCACATACTTTTAGTGTGGGGTAAAATAGGTGTGAGTGTGTGGAAAATAGATTATGTGTGATGTTGGTACGACTATCTAAAGTTGGTTCATGGGTGCACACAACAATATGAAATAAGTGCGCTTGATGGATATGAATTGGGTATGCGTGAAAGAAAATAGAAGTGTCACAAGTGCTTGAAAAGAATTACTCGGAGTTAAAAACCATGTAAAAAGATGGTCACTTAGTGTAACACGAGGGAGGAAATGAACAGGATATACTACTTGGTATGTGGCACAAAGGAAGATGGATTGTTACAACGTATGAAGGTGTGTAAGAAAGAATGACTGGCCTCCTTAGAAGTAGTAGTGCGTGCCAGAAGGTTATGATACCCCACATGGAGGAAAAGCATGAAAAATCAAAAAGTGCATTTAAAGTTGCATAAAAAATGTAGGTGAGGAGCAATTAATGTGATAAAACTTTGGAAAACTATAAAAGGAGCGTGGAAAAATTTCATTCTTACCTTACTTATTGAAGAATTTAAGTGACTAAGTGTGAAATGTGTGTATTTGAGCAATAAAGAGAGTGTGAAAACCTAGTACGAAGAGTGAGTGAGAGATTTAAGTCGAACTAGAGTAAAGTGAACATATTTGAGTTCAAATCGGTGGAAGTAGAAGCATAGAGAGAGTGTGAAGGGTTCACATGGTGTGAAAAGTTCGAGCTAGGGTTTGTAGGAAAGTGGATTCATAGAGATCAAATTTTTAGAACTAGGGCATGAGGTTACGAAATTACAAACCAGAAGACAGGTAGAAAGAGAAATAATTTTAGGATTAACGCTCAAGTTGAAGCAAAAAAATTGAGTAAGTTTATTTAGAACCTAGGAAACACAAGTTTTGAAAAATTGAAGTTTGATACATTTTTTAAGTTTAAGTTATTAAGAGTAGAAGTATTGGCACCAAAGAAGGCAACCCCTGCTAAACAATCACCTAAGGGAAGGTGTAAGAATAAGAATCCCTATAGTAGAGGACTAAAGAAAATGTTTTCAGAGATGCATAACCCCTCGAGGTGGTAGTAGGGCAGCCATGGGAGTCACATTTAACTAAATGAAAAATAGTGATTATAATTATCTCCCGAGAGGCCCACGAAGGATAAATAAACAAGGACAGATGATGATGTAGATTACCAGAGGATGGAAGCATGGAAAATAGTTTATGATGACATGATGAAGAAGGACCTAGAGAGTGCATGAGTGTTGCAGCTCTATGAGCTACCTTATTTTGGTAGGCTAGAGTGACTTTACCAGTGGTTGATGTCAAGATTCCATGAGGATTTCTTTTTTACTTCACATGTAGGATGATGCACATAACCGCACAATTAGTTGGACGAGGTTACAAGTTTTGTAATTTAGGACATTGATATTGGGAAGGACTTAGGAGATGATGAGGTGGTGGAGGCCATGACCACACAATTTAATTATCAAAGGGGGAATTGTAATATGGATGTTGCAAGCATCATTGACCTAGGAACAAGAGTTACATCATGCCTTTCAATTGTAAATTGGGCGCGTCGAAGAGATGGTCTCATTTTAAATAAGAAATGGTTGTACATATAAAAAAATGGTGCGAAAGACCATGTACAACACTACAAGATTCATAGATTATGGGATAATAGAAGAGGCAGGATCCAAGTAAAAAAGGTTAGAAAATAACTTAGGGTGCTATATTGCTTTTAATAGTATTTTGGGAGATAGGGGTACTAGATGGGCTAGAAGATAAAAAGTGGATCTACCCATGTGGATCACAAATCCCCCACAAAAATTTTATCAAGTTCACCTGTGATGAGGCTATAACAAATGAATATAAACTAAGGGTAGACAAATGATATAAGAAAATGTGTGAAGCATTTGAAGAATGAGTGGCACATACCAAGGGAACTACCCTCAATACTTGAATGGAAAGGAAGAGTTTGTAGTGCATCAACACTTCTACCTTGGAAATTTTGTGATGAGTGATGGAGAGAAGGGCCCTTGGTATAAATTTCCCTTTTCCTTCACTTCCAAGTACTTTCGGCATCTGTGAATAGGATTAAGGATGCTCGAATTTGATTTTGATGCGATGATAAGGTAGATTCTAATTGCCACACCTTGTGCACAACATATGTATACCCCTCCAAGTCAGCCTATGTGGAAATGATGGAGTCATATAATATGGACATAACTCCTACAACTCTTGTAGTGGGATAGGGTGCATTTAGGGTATATATATACCTTAGGCCAAAAATGAATAATGAAAGGTATGTGGATACGAGGGACCTTCATATTATGAAACCTATAAATAAAAAGTAGAAAGTTAGGATGACAAGAAGAATACACGAAGAGACCCTCCTCAACAAAAAAAAGAAGAATAAGAAAAGGATGAGGAGGTGGAGGAGGAGGTGGTGGAAGAAGAAAAGGATACTTGTGCTTAGACCATAACCATAGAAGGAAGATGCAAAGGCACGACATAACACAAAGCTAGGGTGTGGGAACCTCATAATCACATAAGGGGTCACCCTTAGTCACTCCAACCAAACCAAGTCCAAGAAGAAGAAAATTCCATCAAGGAAGAGAAGATGAAAGTTGGTTCACATGGAGGAGATCGAAGAAGAGAAGTCGGTGGAGGAGGTTATGTGCGTGTGTAAAGCCAACTCATGAAGAAGAAGAACCAAAGGATGAGATAGTGCAAGGTGATGAGGAAATACACGATGCACATTGGGAAGGCCTTGAGGGAGAAGAAGAGGAGAAAGGTGATGGGGAACTATTGGAGCTCAAATGTGTGCCCACCCCCGAATCTTAGAGGACTCGAGATATGAGTCAACATGGGATTGTCTCTCAGTTGTGGGACCTGCAAACTGAGACAGACCTCCGAGAAGGCCGAATTCCTCTACCTATCCTAATGCTAACACTACTCCTAAAACTGAAAGAAAATCCTAACCTAAACATGTCAAGGGACCAGGGATAGAAGGAGATGCAAAAAGGGGAAATCCTAAGCTAAGGGTGGTGATAACACCAGAAAAAGGGGTGGTTGAGCTCTCTCCATGAGGGGAAGGAAAGGGGAGAAAGCAAGGGAGAGAGGGTAGAAAAACATGCCACATATCAAGAACCCTGCATCCTCCACTCACCCACGCATTGACAACACTGCAAAACAAAACCTATGAGTGGTAAATGCACAAACATGCCAAAAAACTAATAGAAAGGAAAGGCTGCAAAATAAAATTAGCTAGGGAAGAAAAAAGTGCCACAAAACACACTTTAAATTGCTTGAAATATGCACAATTCCATTATATTCATGGTAGAAGGCTAGATTCAAGGTTTAGAACTCATGGGAAATTGGTCACCATTTGGCCATGGTGTCGTTATAAAGAAAACTCAACCTTTCAAATGAGGGACACACACACACACACACACACACACACACACACACACACACACACACACAGAGTTTTCTCACCTACCCTCAATAAATCCCTGACAAGTGGTTGAACAACCCCAACTACCACTATAAATGGTGTAGTTGAGCTATCTTCTCACACTTATCTTCACTTGATATATGACTGCATGAGATGTCCAACCAAGTGGGGTTGGATGACCATCTATCCTTTATCCATACAATCCAAGCAATCTCCAAACCAGATGACTAATGACCCTTCACTATGGTTCATCCAACTTGTGGTGTTAGATGACCATCTAACCTTCTTTTCATATAACCGTGTCAAAAACCACCCATCTAATCGAGCCACATCCTTTGTTGTATGCCATCTAACTAGGTTGACATGACCGTCTAACTACACTACATTGGGTCAGTACATCGACCAATGGGTAGACCATCCTTCATGGGATGTCCAACCTAGGGGGTGGATTGTCATCTATCTTCTGCGGCTGTACCTGGGGTTGGATGGCCGTCAAACCCTGTCATCCAACCAAAGAGGTTGGATGGTCATCTATCTTCCATACAACCCCGTGATCTTTGCCTTGCGTTGCCTCAAATACTTGAGCCCACCAAGCTGCCTCACTACTTCACCGTCTATCTACCTCTCCCATCCAGCCCAGGGGGTTGGATGATAGTCTATCATCTGTCCAACCCTAGGGATTGGACAACTGTCCATCTAAGGGGAGTAAGACGACCTTCTAACACCGTCTAAACATGTATTGTTAAGTACTCCCAACTCAAAACTTATTTGTCCATCTCACTATGCAACTCGGCCATCATCCAACTTGATTTCAACTCACCGAGAACCCACCTAGCTTCATTCTCCATGGCTCACTAGCTCGTCGCACATGAAAATCAACTCGGATGAGCTATCCTATGCTGTCTTTTTCCTCTGATACCCAGGAATGAAATTTTATGGTCGTCAGAACATCACAAGCCCGTACTTAAAATTGTAACAAGTTATTCGAATTTACAGGGGTACAAATTGGGATACCAGTTTTGGTGACCTTTAGGGGACTTCTACCTTCTAGATGTGGAGACCAGTAGCCTTGAAGAATCCATTGGGCATGGAGTCAATCCTAACCTTGAAAAATTGATCTTTTGAAAACCCGTCCCCTAGACTCGCGTGAAATCGGGACCTGGAATGAAACTACCTTGGTTGCTCTTAAATATGATTTTTGGGATTTTTTTTATTACACCTGTAGTTGTTCCCAAAACTAAATTTTTACCAAAGAAGGACGAGGAGAATCTGAACCCGTAATTGATCTATCGGGGCTTAAAATATGCATTGCGAAAGCTTCCCCAAAATATGATTCTACCATGATCCGCAAAACTTATGTACAAAAGAGAAAATCATACATATCCCAAGTGGAACATGCCAAGTGTGCACAAGAAATTATTTTGCTAAAAAATACCTACCTACCCTACACTAACTAGAGGTAAGGGACGCTAAACAAAACCCGCCATAGGTTGTGAGAAGTAACATCCCTTCCTCACAAAGTGTAGGCATGCGATCAATTTGGAAATGAACATGGCTAGTAATAATAGTGGGAAACCATTCACCACCCTTCCCAAAGTATCAACAACTATAGATTGAGCAACAGGTGGAATCCCGATAGTATTTTATCAAGCCCAATCAACTAGTTTACATTTGTAGGACTACAATATTTATAGATATTGCACACCAAATACAAATAGGAAAATAAGTTGCATAGGTGAAACCATATTCCAAATTACATTAGCTTCCAATAACATCCAGAAGCACAAATGAATAAATACAAATATATAGTTAAAAAAATATAACAACATTCGTGAAAGACAAATACAAACAAAAGGATGGTTATAATTAAATATAACCATAAAACAATAAATAATATAATTATTAATATGCAATGCATAATTAATTAGGATAATATTTTATCCTAACATTCCCCCCCTTAATTGTGCATTGTCTGAAGAGATGAGGAGAGGAACTCTCTGAACAACTCAAACTTGTCACGTGCAAGTGACTTTGTGAAAATATTTTCTCATTGTTCAACAGTTGGACAAAATTGAAGTGGATGTTTTGCTTCAACACATGCTTGCATATGAAATGAACTTGTACCTCAATGTGCTTTGTTCTCTCATGAAAAATTGGATTGTGAACAAGTTTGAGAACACCTTCATTGTCAACATACATGGTGGTCAGTTTGTCCTATGGTATTCCAAGTCCTTCTAGTATGCGATGTAGCCAAATCACTTCATCAGACAACTTCTCCGTAGAACGATACTCGAATTCTATGGAAGAGCAAGAAACAAAGTGTTGTTTCTTACTTCCCCATGATATTGGTCTAGATCCCATAAATAATACAAATCCAAAAGTGGATTTTCTATCATCAATGTTACCTGCATGATCTGAATCAATATCCAGTCAAGAAGAAGTTTTCGTTCTTCTTGTATTCTAGACCAAGATCCACTGATCCTTTGAGATATCTCAAAATGCACCTTTCTACTTTCCAATGAAAAACTTTGGGTTCTGTGCATGAACCTGGATAGATAGCTCACTGCAAAGCTGATATCTGGTCTAGTGTAGGTCAGGTAAATGAGACTCCCAATCAGCTGCCAATAAAGAGTGGCACTTACCTCAAGAGATGGATCTGAACGAGATAACTGCAATCTGTTCTCCATGGGTGTAGTAATTGGTGTGCAATCCATCATCCTAAAATTCTCAAGCGTTTCTTGGTATATTTTATCGAGAAACAAAAATGTGATTCTCTTTCTACCATACTTCCAATCCAAGACAGTAATGCATCAGCTTGAGATCAGTCATGTCGAACGATCGATTAAGATCTTTCTTCGTTGCATCGATCATCCTCACTGAACTGCCAGTGATGACTAGATCGTCGACATAGACAACAACAATCACCATCTCCCCCCCTTGATTTTTGAGGTAGAGATTGGGATCGTATGGATTTCTAACAAATCCATGTTGTACGAGATGCTCATCAATCTTGGTGTACCATGCCTGGGGTGCCTGTTTGAGGCCAACAGAGATTTCTGAGTCTGCATACCTTTGCTTCTTGACCAGGTACTACATATCCCTCGGGTTGAGTCATGTAGACTTATTCTTATAAATCTCCATTTAGGAAGGCACTTTTTACGTCCATTTGGTAAACTTTCCATCCAAATGAAAGCAAATTTAGAAAAAATCATTTTGATTGTTTTGATCTTAGTTATGGGAGCAAATGTCTCCTCATAGTCAATGCCTTCTTTTTGTGCATACCCCTTTTCTACAAGTCTTGCTTTATACTTGTCCACTATCCCATCTGCTTTGTACTTTGTTTTAAATATCCATCTGCATCTAATGGGTTTCTTCCTAGTGGAAGATCGACAAGCTTTAAGTGTTATTCTTCATCACCGATTGATATTCGAATCCATGGCATCTTTCCAAGCTTTCGACTTGTAGGGCTTCTGGACTATAGAGGGCTCATCTGATTCAATAACTCTACTCATCAAAGAAAATTTAACTTCTTCTCTTGCTTTCTTTGCGAGTCCATGGTCCAGGGGTGGATGTATCCAGTGGAGCATCCATTCTTGCATCTCGTAATGTACTTGTACACCATTTAGGCATATGATGAACTGTTCCCATGGGTCGTGGTTCTATTTGATCAACATCATCATCCCCATCATCACTTTCATCTTCTGAGGGAACATCAACCTCAATTTTTACAACAGTGAAAATCTACATCTTGTGAGTCCGGAGGAGGAGTCTCTGCTTCCTTCTTCTAAAAAACTCAACATCTCTGCTGGTGTAGAATTTTCTAGTCTTAGGATCCATCAATCTATACCCAAGAGTCTCTTCACTGTACCCAATGAAGATGAGTTTCTGTGACTTCATGTCCAATTTATTTCTGTTCTGTTTGGGTATGTGCATACTTGATTTGCACCCGAATACTCTGAGGTGTGCAATATATGGTTTCCTTTTTGACCATGCTTCTTGTGGTGTTATTCCATCAAGAGTAGTTGTGGGCACTCTGTTAAAAAAATATATAGTTGTCTTTGCTGCTTCTACCCATAATGTCTTTGCAAGTCTGGAATCATCAATCATGCATTGCACCATTTCCATGATAGTACAATTTCTTCTCTCAACAACACCATTTTGCTGTGGTGTGTGTGGAGGAGGCATTTGACGACAAATCTCGTGAGTTTGTAGGTAGTCTTTGAACTCATCATTGGTGAATTCCCCCTCGATTTGAGTGGAGAGTTCTGATGTGACATCCAGTTTATTTCTCAACTGCTACTTTGAACTTTTTGAAGGTTTCAAACGCTTCACTTTTCTTGCGAAGACAGAAAATCCACATTTTTCTCAAATAGTTGTCAACACAAAGCATGAAGTACTGGAACCTAGAATGACTTGGCTACATCGGACCGTAAAGATCGGTATGAACTAGGTCAAGTTTACCATGAGCTCGAAATGTACTCCTCTGGAATGAAGCTCTGTGTTGTTTTCCTGCTAGGCAATGAGGACATTTGTCTATATCCTTCTGAAGAGATGGTAGCCCATGTACCATATTACATCGGCGAAGTGTTTCGAGATATTTGAAACTTACATGACCAAATATCTGATGCCACAACTGTGCTTTGAGGTGGAGTTCTTAGCCACAAGTGCTTGATTGTCTTTGTGAACAAAATCAAGTTGGAACATGCGTCCCACATTGGAGGATTTTGCAATTATTTTCGAGCCTCTTGATTTATCTCGAATCAAACATGTTTTCTTTCCGGATTGACTATCAAAGTCAATTTTCAAGTTGTGATCTAGGAGTTGACTAACTAAAAGAAGATTCTTTGTCAACCCGGGGACATATAGGACATATGATAGTCTACATTTGTGAACCAAGGGGTAGAGAAATGTTCCCAATCCCCTGAATTGTATATGAAGAATCATCTCCCAACGAAACATGATTTTTTGATGGCATGTCCCTCATTGAAATAAACCAGTCTCTATGGCCGGTCATGTGTCGAGTGGCTCTCGAATCAACATACCAGACATCACTAGATTGGATGGTTCACTTGATCGAGTAGTGAACAAGAAGTCTTCATTGTCTGACTGTTCTTGTTGCTC
Source organism: Taxus wallichiana var. yunnanensis (assembly GCA_018340775.1). Taxonomy (NCBI): domain Eukaryota; kingdom Viridiplantae; phylum Streptophyta; class Pinopsida; order Cupressales; family Taxaceae; genus Taxus; species Taxus wallichiana. Next base: position 336,254,328 of record CM031235.1, on the reverse strand, counting down.
AACAATATTACCTTGCTGGTGGGGTCTTCTTTTCTAGTTCCCCTTTTTCTACCCGTGATTTTTGTTAGAATGTCCCTTGTAAGATTGTTGTTGTTGTGGTCTAGAGTTGTTGGATGAACCTTTCTTGTAAGTATTGTACCAACAATCTTGTAGGTTATGTCCTCTTTTGCAGATTGGACATTGCTTCTTCTATTGTCTGTCCCCTTGATACTGATTTTGATTTTGGGACTTCTGATAGGAATTAGGTTTTCCTTTACCTTTTCCTTTCCATTTTTGATGTGAAGATAGTGCCTACTCCTCTTCATCATCCTTATTGTGCATTGCTTCCTCTTGTTGCAATAGGTTTACTAGTTTTCAAAACCAACTATCGTATCTGACATGTTTAGTGTTGTGACAAAAATGCAGTAAGAAGAGGGGAGTGCTCTTAGAAACAATGGGAATGAGAGCATCATCTGTGACTAGTTCTCCTAGGGCTAGAAGTGAAGCCCTTAATTCTGCAACTCTTCTTAAGAAAGCTTCAATTTTCTCATTCTGCTTGAACTTTAGTGTATGTAACTGACTCTACAAATTCAGTATAACATTCTTGTTCTTGGCCTCATATACTATGCTCAATTTATCCCATGCTTCTTTTGTTGTTTTGGCATCTCAAATGTGGGGTTGCACATCATCGGACACTCCAAACAAGATGATGAGTTTGGCCTTCTGATCTGCTTTATCAAACTGCCATTGTTGTGTTGTATCAGTGGCTGATCTTGGTCAAAGTACCATTCACAATAGGCCGATTTCTTCAAACTCAAGCTGTGTCTTGATTTTTGTCTTCTATGCAACATAATTGTTTCCTCTAAGTAATTGTGAATTCGGAAGAAAAAATTTGGGGGCATTGGTGCCCATTTTGTAGAGATCACTGACAGGGTTTGGCTCTTATCACTCTAGGTATTAGGTCTCCCAATCTATATACCGTCGTTCGATATACCAAACCTTTCTATATATGCACCCTTCCGATATACCTAGTGGTACGTGGAAGAAGCTCACCCTTTCTATATACAGCGAGTGCGTGAAAGAGGCGTTAACGTACGTGAAAGAATTCAATACATGGTACCAAGACAATACTGATGGGGTCTGTGATTATTGACATGGCTCAAAGAAATATCCTCATACGCGCGCGTAACTTCACTATATACTTGGATAATTTCTCAGTCTGGATTTATGTCGTGCAATCGTTCACAGATGGATGGGATGGTTCATAGTGTGTGCACTGTGACCTTATTACTCCCCATCGATTTATAGGGACGATGCCTAGATGATGTTGTTGCAACTATATTAGGCATTAAGTGCAGTAGTAGTCACGATAGCTTTACCCGTAAGCACTTCCCAGAGGCACCGTATATACCGAATGCTGCGAATGAGATCTAGGATCTCGTGAGTGTTACAGAACCAATTTTTTTATTGTTTTTTTATTATAATTATGCCGCTTTAAGCGATTACAAGTTTACAGATTGACTATGGAAACTGTAAATTAGTACAATATTTTGAAGTATACAAATTACATTCAAAAATATGGAAAAATTGAATGGCAGTAATTTTTTTTTTTTTGTGGGCCCTGGTGGCCTCCGAGCCCAAAATGACCCTTGATGCAAATGAATTGCAATAAAACAGCTGAAAATGCAATTTTTAGCTATCCCCCCTTTGGAGAAAGTTTCCCAAATGGAAAAACAGGCTTAATGGAGCAAAAATTTTTTTACCCTAAATTAGGGATTTTCTTGCTAAAAATGTGGAAGCCTGTTTAGTTGTAACTAGCAGTTTAGAGATGATTTTTCGGCTAAATCTACCTCTAAATGTGGCGGTTTCTCCAAATATGTCACCAAATTTCAAAAATCAAAAACTTGTGTTGGGGGTGGGGTTTGAACCCGAAACCTCCCACTCCCAAAGCTTTCCCTCTAACCGCCTTGGCCGCTTAAGCATTTGTAATGTAAAATGGACAAGATTGTATTTAAATAAGGTGCAAATCGACTCACCTTTGTAAAAAGCAACGTGGCTGAGGAGAGAGTCCACATGGCTGAGTCGTAGAGGAGGAACGGCCTAGGGTTTCTGCATTTGTAGAACGGAACCGCTCTGCCGTTTCTTTAATTAATCAACTTGCCTCTATTTTATTTTGCATCTTTTTTTTGTTTTATCTCATACGTATTGCAAAGTTTGTACACCGCCGCTATTTTTATTTGCTCACCACTACATTTTTTTTATGCAGTCGTAGGTTTTCTTTGGAGATCGAGACTCGGCGCGAGAGGAGGCGGTTAGGGTGTGCCTTCCTAAAAATGGATCTGCAACCTTGGTGGATGTAAGCACACTCACGTTGTTTGAATAGTCTCCGCCAATTTTGTTTGTGTAGGTGCGTGGATGTTTGCATAGCTATGGATGTGATTGCGGAGTTGACTTTATTGTTGGGTTCTCGCCAATATAACCCCAACGCAGTACAACTTGACACACCTGGTCTCAATGCATAAGCATGGGTCGTTCACCCTTTGCAAGTCGCCAATCCAGCCGTGTAAGCAATCTAATTCGGCCTCCAATGTTGATGAATAGCTTGATCAGGAGCTTGGTGCATAGCTCTACTAATATGGCATAAATACCTCTAAACTTGGTGCATCGATAACAATGTCACTAACTTTAGTGACAAAACCCCTAATGGGGAAAATGGATTTTTTTATATAGATTCTGAAAATGAATAGCTTCCAGATAGCAAATTTTCCTAGTGCAGAGGGCACCAAGGCAAAAAAATTCTTTACATTTACCTGGAAAACACACAGGAGATTGTGAGTCTGCAGGAGATGTGGGAAGTTGCTTGGAGGCAACACTGGCTCTCCAATGTTGCAAATTTCTTCTCCACGAATCCTTCTTCCTCTGCAACCTTCTCCACCTTGCAGGAGCTTGATTCACTTTGGTACCAAATGTAGATTGAGCAACAGGGGTGGAAGCCTGATAATATTTTATTAAGCTTAATCAACCAATTTACATTTGCAGGACTACAATATTTATAGATATTGCACAGCCAAATACAAATAGGAAACTAAGTTGCACAGGTGCAACCATATTCTAAATTACATTAGCTTCCAATAACATCTAGGAAGCACAAATGAATAAATACAAATATACTGTTAAAACAATATAACAACATCCGTGAAAGACAAATACAAACAAAAGGATGTTTATAATTAAATATAACCATAAAATAATAAATAATATAATTATTGATATACAATGCATAATTAATTAGGATAATATTTTATCCTAACAACAACAAATAAAATGAATACCTCCTTTAAGTTCTCTGCATTTGGTTGGAGGTGTTGTAGATGACATTTGGTGCATTGAAGTTCATCCTCATACTCTGAAGTGAGCATGACCAGCGACAACTCCATTTTTGGCTCCAAGATAGCCAAATACCTGATTGGGAAAGGGGCTTTGGGAACTAATGGGCTGATCCTTGTGATTTGAACACTCTTTTAAAGCTCATCCCCATAGATGGGGACATCCTACGACATTCTAAAAGGTGACTACTTGAAAGCGATTTTTACCTTCTTCCGCTTCTACAAATAAACATGAAAAAGAATCTTCCTCCTCCATGATGAATGATTTGGAAATGATGTCATCATATTTCTCTTCCTCCTTCATAGATGGCTGATGAGGAAATATTGCAGCAAGAGGCTACAAAATTGGTGAGCTCTATAGTTTCCTCCTCACTAATGTGATCTTCCGTGTCTTATAGAAAATCATCCTCTTCATGATCAAGCGCTGCAAGATGCTCCTCTTGATCTCAGCTTCCATGTGCTCCTCTTCTTGTAGATTTGGAGCTGATTCTTCCTTCACTTCTAATTCTTGCTTCTTGTGAAGATGAAACAATAACATCTGAGAATATAATGCCATCATGCACACCGCACTATGATAAAATAGACTGTTTATAATCGTTTTGTGCTTTCTCTTCTACAAAATCAGCTTCCACCTTTTTTTCTTGTTCCTCAACCTCTGTTGAGGGCTTAGCCAATAGTGGCATCTAATCAAACTCAAAATTTAAATACCAACCCTTCAAACTTTGTATGAAATCTCTTATGCTAGGCTCTTAAACTAATTTTTGTATTTTTTTGGTGGAGGGGAAGGGGTAGGATCTTCTTATTGGAGAGATAGATAATTGAAGGAAATCGGGTAGAAAAAAGAAGGTGGGATGGGAGGGAAGAAGATGGAGAAAGGGAATCCTCAATGGGGAAACAGGTAAGAAGGTAGGTATATGAAACTCAGGCTGAGATGGTGTAAGTTAGAGAGGAGTAATGGTAGGGTTGTAGGATGAAAGTGTAGGGTTACCCCATTGACAGGGTTTACCAACATTACATTGGTAAGCCTCCATTTCTTCAACCCAATATGTAATTTGTAGAATTATTTCAACCAAAAACTGTAGCTTCTGATTGAGGGATGAACAAATTTGGTGCAAAGCCTATCCATGGGTAGGGATTTCTAAAACCAATAGTGGTCGCCTTCACCATGCACATAACTCTAGCCTATGCCATGCTCATCTCCATATTCTCGATCTATTTTGGAAATCATCTTCTTCCATGAAAATTCCACCATCACCTGTATAACCTTGTTCTTGACAAACATCTTGGTTAGATGAATAACCATATGGGTCATTGGAGGGGGTTATGCACATATTCTTGATGATAGGGCTCATAAAACTGATTTAGAGGAGGAGTTTGAAATTGTGGGGATGGAGGGGAATGGTTTTGTTGCTACAAATGAGAATCCCAGGAAGCGAATGAAGTCATGATTGCACAACTTCATGAATGAATGAAAATGAGAAAGATATGGAAGAAAAATAGAAATGAATGGAAAGAAAGGGGAAGGTTTGCAAACCAAGATAGTGGGTTAGTCGATTTGTGGATTCACCACCTATACTTGAACATGCCTCAAAAGGATGAAATTACACCAAGAACACATCAAACTTGATGAAATGAAAAATGAACCAAAGCACACACCTATCAAATGTATAGCTTTGAATGCTTTTCCCACCGGGCATGCCAAAACTGTTGGAGCTCAAATGTGCACCCACACCCAAATCATAGACAACTCAGGATTTGAGACAACATGGGAATGTCTCTAAGTTGTGGGACTTGAACCAAGACATAACTCCATAAAAGGTCGGTTCCTCTACTTATTTCTAATGCTATAACACTCCTAAGAATTGAAATGCAACTAGAGAGAGAGAGAGAGAGAGAGAGAGAGAGAGAGAGAGAGAGAGAGAGAGAGAGAGAGAGAGAGAGAGAGAGAGAGAGAGAGAGAGAGAGAGAGAGAGAGAGAGAGAGAGAGAGAGAGAGAGAGAGAGAGAGAGAGAGAGAGAGAGAGAGAGAGAGAGAGAGAGAGAGAGAGAGAGAGAGAGAGAGAGAGAGAGAGAAATAGAAGCAAAACGAATCAAGGAAGGGAAGACAAATGCACCATAGTCCAAAACTACATTCACATTTCCATCTTCATAGAACATAAAAATCTAGGTCATATAAAAGAACAAAATACAAAAATACATCTGCAAATGTAATAGAAGGAAAGAAATGCAACTCAACTTGAGCTAGGGTAGAAATAACCACAAAACACAAATTTTATTGCTCAAAAGGATGCACAATCCATTACAAAGTAGATACAAGGCAATAAATCCTTGTTGAATGGCCAAATTTGAGGCCTACAACTCAAAAAATCTTTTGGAACAAATTTGACAGAGTTCCTTTACAATTCTTAAAAATCCCCCACAAAATGAGGGGGTCAATTACATTATATAGGAAAATTTGTCCCACCTACCCTATATTAAATCCCTGATAGGTAGTTGAACTACCTCAACTACCTTCATTAATGTTCTCGCTTGTAGGTGATGTTTTTGTTGATGGCATGTCCAACTCCGAAAGAACGAATACCATTTCCGGTTGGGTGGCCGCCTATCCTTTAAGTCGTTCAAATTGAGTGGGTCATCCAACCTTAATGCCGCCTAACTAGGGGGTTGGTCGGCCTTCTAACTACTAGGCCGTACATCTTGTGGCAGCTAATCAACTTGAAGACTCCCATCCTTAAATGGGCCATCCAACCCAATAGGTTGGACGTCCGTCTATCATACTTCGTATAACTGATGGGGTTGGATGATTGTCTAACCCGATGTTGTACAATACACCACCTAAACATTCTTGCATCCATCTAACCTATCTCATCGTTATCTAAACATTGATCCGTTGCGATTTGATCAAATGAGTCATCTAACCAAGTGGGGTTGGATGGTCGTCCATCTCTACCGTCCAACTAGGGGTTGAATGGCCGTCCATCTCTCTACCCAACATGGGGGTTAGTAATTATTTGATGAGCCTTTATTGTCCACCTCACCATTTATCAGGGTCTTGCCAACTTGCTTTTTGAGTTAGAATCAACTCAACCGAGCCAAAACACGAGCTGTCTTTATCTTCTCGATCGGGGCTGAATTTGACAACCATCTCGCATGTCACAAGCATGTACCTCAAATTTTTAATGGATTATCCAAATTTACAAGGGTGGAAATTTATGATAATAGGAACCATTTGGGTAAGGCCTAAGAGTTGCATGTGGAGATGGGAGCAAAGCAAATCGAATATTGAAAAGAAGATGCCCAAGTAAAAGTAGAGCGGAGGAAGAAAAAATAAGACAAAGATTTCACAACCAAATCTAGATGATCTATATAAATGATAATATGAAGGTACTGGGAAAGGTTCCAAATTATAGTGTCAAGAAAGGGTATTTGTGGCTAGGAGTTGCTGGACCCGAAGGGGGTGAAGATGCACACTAGGAAGATGCTCTCATGGAACATGTAGGTACATATGGAGGAACCTAAATTTGAGATAAATAGCAAAAAAGAATATACCATAAAAATATGATGAAGGATTCAGGTATAGTCATAATGAGCATAAACCCCATAGAGTTGATTGATGAATATGCCATCAATTCACTAAACAAGATGGAAGCCAAGTTGGCGCACATAAATCTGGATAAGGGGCCATAATAAGGGTAGTGCTTTAGAAGATAAGAAGGAAAAAAACAAGATTTCTAGAAACTTGTAGAGGAATTAAGAGACATAAAGAATCAAACAAAGGATGCTTACAACAAAGCCACTCATTTAGTAAGTTCCATCACAACCGCATGCCCCGACTGGTGGAGAAAAACAAGATGAGTATCCTTTAGAGTTACATTACTTAGAATACTTGGTTGTGAATGTTGTTTTATGAGAAGAAGTATGGGCTAGGGACGTCTCGTAGAAGAGTTGGCTACACAACAGAGAAAAATAAAGAATTAGTTACGTGTAAGATATTAGAGTATGAGGTATTGATCATAGAGATCAAGGAGACTATGAAGAAAGCAGGGTCCGCATTTAACAATTGTCAAGATATAGACCCTTGTATTAAATCACACACCACCCAAGAGGAGGTAGAATTGAAGAAAGTACAGGATTCCATGAAGGAAAACAAGGCCGGACGTGAGGAGATTATGGATAAAGTTATGAAAAAGTGAGAATTATTTAAGGCCACAAGAGAACACTTGACGTAAGGCTCAAGGAACTATGTCCTTTGGTTATGTGAAGAATGGATGCTTTGGAGGGAATAACATTGGAACTTGATGGAGTAGTCAAGGAACTAAGAAGAAGGGTGAAGAGTTGACCCTTGAACAATTTCTAAATATTGTTGGGTCGTCACCAGACAAAGCTAAGAAGGAGCTCGAAGGGTGGAAAGAGCTAGAGGGTGTTTTGAACGTGGAATTTATAGAATTCCTCCATCCCCCTCAAGCCTAATTGGGATGCATGCCTTGGTAGATTTTTATTCATTGATTTATTTGGGTAATTACCTTCAGATTATTTATTTTTTCATTCTTCACTCATTTTTTGAAGGACATTCCTTGGTAAAAGTATTACCGAGGACAAATAATATCTGTAGTGTGGGGTAATGTTGGACCGAGGAAATGGATAAGTATTAGCCATGCACAGGAGTTGGGAGTCACGTGCGGGGGAATTCACACAAGAAGAGAAAGTAAGAATAGGATAGTTCTTGAAGGTGTGTGCACCACAGAGGAACAAGGTTACACACATGCATACATAATATTAAGGACTTAGCCAATTTTAAAGGAAGGGCTAAATATAGAAAAGTAGAGATAGAATGTCTCTCAAGAAAGATCTAGGAATAGAGTAAAGCAACATGACTTAGATGCCAAATAAAGGATATAATTGGGAAAAAGCACATGAAGATAAAGATAAGGACGATGCATGAAAGCAAGCTTAAAATAAGAATTAATGCATGAGCATAGCAAACTATTTATAGCTTGAGATGTTGTAAAGTAAAGTTAGAAAAAATGCTAGCTATTGTAGATCGTGCCTATTATTAGAAAAGGTGCATGTAAATGGTGAATGGAAATTCCCCATTGAGTATAAATATAGGTGATTGCTCATTGAAATAGTTAGTGCAGATTTCAGTTCTTAGAGTCTTTGGATGTGAAATAATTATGATAGTGGTGAGTAGTTTTGGGTCTTCCTATGTAAGATTATCTAGAGTGCATATGTGACCTGTGCATGGTCTAGCTCATGGATTGAATGGTTTTTAATGTAATCAGTTCCTATGTTATGCAATGAATTATGATTGTGATGGATGACTATGTATGGATAGTGAAGTGACTATGTTTGAACATGGGTTGTTTGGCATTCAAATCTTATCGGTTATTTTATATGAATGATTTCCTTGTTAAATGTGTTGTTGAATTACTATGTTATATATCCACTTCTCCATGATTATATGATGTTATGGTTATGATTACAAACATGCATGGTAACATATTTCTAAGAAAAAAAGGAGGGACCCGGAGGCTACAAGCGCTTTGGGTGAGATTCCATCCTTGTCTAGATGAAGTGTTAGCACACATAGCTATTGTGGGGTAAACAAAGACTACATGTTGTTATGTTATGTATTTTTGTACAAAACAATGATAGTAACCTCTTAGCCTTCGAATCCCTATAGTTATTAAGAGTTTTGACACTTTTGTTCTATTATGGCCTTGATATTTTGAGGGCCCATGTTTTAATCTTCATGTGAAACAATGTTATCTCTACAAATTAGTATGTCGTTCACTAGTGTAATCTCGCTTAACTAAATTAATACTTTACTCCAAGAAATCTTTCCCAAAATTTTTCTCTTTCATCACTCAATCCATGTTTGAGAGTGTATAGTGTTAGAACAAGCCATACAACAATGGGCTGAATTGTATGGTGTTGAATTCTACCTTGCAATGACTATTTTTAATTTGAAAACCATTTATGGGCCATTTCATCTCCCCTAGGTCAATTTTAATGCAATACGTAACCTACCAAAGCCCATATAAGCAATTCTAACGCTCTTCATAATTATCTTGGCATTCAAAAGCACTCTAATTTAAAAATATCAACATTAAAGAACTCAAGGATCTCTAAGTTTTCTTATAGAAGATGTACATCATTTAGAGAAACCACCATATAGTTTTGAAGCACTTAAACCATGTTCAAGAGTCTAGCTTCCTCCATTATCAAACATTTAAAGATCTTAAATCCATGTCTTAACAAGAGCAAGTCACATGAATAATTTAAAGGTCTCAAGGGACAAAGGGAATCAACCCACTATATCACTACTACACATGATACATCTCTATTCCATCTATAGTAACACTTGTTGTTTTTGTGCAAAGAGATACAAGGGTGCTATAGGGGGTTGGTTTATATATGTATAAACTATTGTACCTACACTAGGAGAACTACATGAGGCTTGTTTCTACTTGAGATGTAGTGTAGGACCTATATTGGTTCAACATGGGTTGAATGCCATATTTAGTCCAACATTACCAACACATGTATTTCCCCTTTATTATCTACTAATTGTATGAATTTTGTTGCAAGTATCTAGGATTTTCTATTTGTTGATGGTCATTATAACTAGTCTTAATATTGTGCAAACCCTAACAAGAGTTAGTGAAGCTCGATTCTACACTAGTGACAAACACCCAAAGTTTTAGAACCCCATTATTTGAGGCTAAAAATGTATGAAGTAGGATAAGACTGTACTTATGCCCCAATATGATATGTATGGTTATGTACATGAGAATTTTCTAGCTATAGTATCAAGAATGAAACACTTATAGGTTCACATAAACCCTTTCATCCATTTCGCATACCTAGATCACTTTTGTACCTCTTATATCGAGATAAGTGTCCATCCCTCATATTTTATGATAATTTTTTACCATTCTATCATATTTTTTGGCATTAGTAAATATATTCTAGATTTTATGGTTAATGTGGATTAATTTACTAAGAAGATTCTACATGTAACATTCTTAAACCTAATGATAAGTAAGGAAAGAATTCTTATCAAACCTATACCTATTTGATTTTATGGTGTAACCATTTGGTGAACCCAATTCTTGTTCAATCTCTCGCTTTACCCCTAGTTTCCATAGGGTTTATCTTTCTATGGTGTATAATATGATTTTTAGCTCTAGGATTGATAAATTTGTGTTCTCTCCTAGCTTATTTTACGATACATTTCTCTTATGTATATATCAATGAGACCTCTATTTAATCTTTCATCATAGTGATTTTTAATGTTTATTTTTCTAATTTTACTCATTATGAGTGTGATGAAACATTTGAGGATGATAATTATCTTATTTATGATACGTATGATCACACATATTCTAATACTTATGTTTTTCCAATACTATCTCTACTTTCATTATTGATCATTCTTAAGGAGATGATAATAATTATCATACTCATACCCATGGTCTTCCCAAGGATGAGGAACTACACTTTACAAATGTTTTACAACACAATCCTCATCAAATAGATGCCCTTTTATTTATTACTTGGAAACACCTCAAGCATACCCCAATTTATAAAAGTCTTGAGCCTACGGTTACATTTTTCATTATGGCTACATCTACCATTGATACCTCCATGATGCTTATATAATCATGGTAACCTAATACTGTAACACTCAAATATGGTAATTTGCACTTTGGCAGCCTAGAATTGACTACGCACTCTTGTTATGACAAACACAACTTATCTTTTCCCGCTTAGCATTTCCTAATGTTTTTTGTTTATCTTGTTTATCCTTGCACATTGACATGTAAAAAAACTATGAGAAAAAAATGCATAAAATCTATAGAGACACATCAAATCACTAGCTCCGAACTCATTTGGCATATTCTCTACTCCCTGGCTAGACCATACTATATAGTCTTGACCCTTTTGTATAGTCTTGGACCGACATGTCTTCCAATGACACTTTCAAAATTAAATCTTTATTTAGGTATTATACTTCCTCTAGGTCAACCTTTCTTATATAAATCATCTACAAAACCATATATAATAAAGTAAACACTACCTCATTTGCTAACTTGGAACTCTTAAGGCAATGCATTAGATCACTCACTTCATACACTTGCAAAAGGCATCCAAAGCTCCCTAAATCTTAAAATTGCATACCTAATATCATTAGGGAAACACCCACACCAGGTATAAAGATAAAAACTAGGTCAAAGTAGCCATATCTCTCATCTACAAGCATCAAACATCCTCTCTCCAAGTTTTTTAACAAGAGCCAAGTCAAAACAAACATGGTCAAAGAAATTGCCAAATCTGATTGATATATCTAGATATCACATGCTAGGTAGAGAATATCATGTGATTTGAGGCCTCTTCGAGAGTAGTGAAAATGTTGATGGTGTACAGGGGGTTCTCAAACCATTCCAATGTTTTTTTATAGGATTCTTCATCTATGACTAGGGTTTGAAATGATGATCGATCCGTTTAAAAGATTCATTACTTGTTTGAAAAACTAGGGTTTGACAATGATAGATAAATTATGGAAAGATAAATACTTAGAAATTTGTAGGAGTCATGTCATAGTAGGTCCAAGAACATATATAAGGTCCTAAACTATATAGTATGGTCCCGAACCTTGCATATTTCTATTTTTAGTTTAGTTTGAAATTTTTTCCGAGTCCAACTCTCCTAGTTTATGTGTCGTACATTCCATATCTTTCCATAAATAAGTTTTGACAAGTTAAGTTCATCTATACCTCTATTTTTTTTTTTTTTTGCATTTTAGGTTGTGTGGTGTGTTGCAATATTTCTTATCTGATATGAATTATAAATTTAACTATTTTTATATTGTTATATATTTCTTAAATCATTATTCAACTCTTATATCTCATACAATTAGTTAAATCAACCAAGAGATTTAATTTAGGTTTAAACATATTTTGAACCCACTTTTGATCAAACCCTTCATCTAATCTAGGATCTTCTTAGTTCCTTGTGTATTAGGCTTGTTGATCTCCAATCATTGGGTTTCCTTTTATTTATCATCATGCCTAGTTTTCATAATTAATATCACCCTATTTATGCCCTCGCTCACCAATATTCCATATACCTTGATGCATTTTATGTAATTACAATAGTTCCTCTTGATGTTCTTCCTCACTTGTTAAAGAAATATGTGCTCCGTGAGTTATTCCTCTAAATTAAATTTGGTACCGCCCCAAATTGATCACTACTATAGAGTTAGCCATCATTCCACCACATGTAAATGAACATGATAAAGTTCTCATAAGAGGCCATAATACCCCACCCATTTCTTCTCATTCTATAGAACCAATTATTCCATCAAAATTTCAATTCCTAACAATACCCTCTCATGGAGTCTACCCCTCATGATGTTTCACTTCCTCATCATTCTGCTTTACGACACACGAACTATTTGCTAATTCTTCCTTTACTATCATTGTTGATCAAAACCAAGCCCAAGGCTCTAATTATCAACCTAACCAGCCTAATCATGATCTCCTTGATGAGGATGCCCAATAATTTGATCAATTCTTCCAAGATAACCCCACTAATATCGATCTCTTACTTTATGTTGCATGAGATCAACTTAAGACTATCTCACCATCAAAAATCTCGGTCTTTATTATCCCCACATCTATGGTGCTTCCCCCTTTAGATACACCTCATATCTCAATGCCCAATTCTTCCATGCCTATTCCCACCACTACAATTTTTATCATACATCCCATATCCAATCCCCATGGTTCACATACATCTTACTCTAGCACATAAGCAATTTAATCTCTTGTTCACACTTTATAAGCATAAATATTACAGTTATAACAAGATGCATCTAATTATTCTAACACTATGTGATCCAAATATTTACTTCACCATCCGCTTACACCTTAAGTGGTTTCTTTTCTGCCACTTATATCGGTTTTTGCACCTAAATTTCCTATCTATGATGGAAAAGGAGATGCGACTAAGCATATTCTCTCATTTCATGTTGCTTACCTCTAAGTCTCAAAGATTTTGAATTACAATGGTTTTATGCTCTTCAAATGCATTCTATATGTGAATTAAATACTTTGGAAAACCTCTTTTCACCCAATTATCTATCAATATTAAGGACACAATATCTTATGTAAAACAAAATAAAATATGGAAAGGGTCTAATGAACCTATCAATATTTATGTCTTACATTATAATAACATGCTCACCAAAATGAATAATCTCTTAGAATGAAGTGCAAGATATTTTCACTCAAAGCTTGTTAGCTCCTTTATAAGATTTAGACCTATTTGATAAGTTCTAATCTTTCGACAATCTTTTCCATAGATGGAAAGAGTGCAAGGATAAGTTGTTACACATGAAAAACTGAATTACACTTCTATATTTGCTCTCACATCTTGCTATCCAATTTTGCACACATGGAAAAATTGGACAACGGGGTCCTGTTGAACTCTAGGTCTTCACCAAAGGACTTAGGGGCCTACAGGAAAGTTCTTGTGTTTTGAGAACATTTACAATGTTCCAGGAGGATTCAAACATCTTGAACTATTTTTCCTTTCCCGGGTTTTCAAAGCTCAAGGTTTACTCAGAGCAAGGAAATTGATATTTGAGAGGCTCACTCTCAAATGATTCATGTAGAAATGATCAAAATCCATAAATCAGGTTTAAAGGGTCTTGTTGTACTTACATTACCCTCTAGTTTCAAGAAAGATCCTAAGAAAGTCACTTATTAGAGAAAAATAAAATTTTGAGAGGATCCACATTAGGGGGTTGAGTTAAGGGATAACTTGCCAAGTAGCTCGGTGATTCGAGCTCAAGGAAAAAGGAAACTTCATACTTTAGAAGGCCCGAGCGGCTCCATGAAGGAATGCTTGCATTAAGAAACTAAACCATGAGATCGTGCATGGTAAATAATGGTATCCCAATGATTTGTGGAATGGCTCAGTAGTCAAGCCCGAGATTACAAATTCAAGATGGCAGTGACTTGGGACTAGCTCATCGTGGGGCTTGACTCATAGATATTTTTACAGAGATCAACCATGAGCTCCAAACCAAGTTGAGAATAGTGCATGAAGGACTAAGATCTTAAGAGCTCGATGAAGAATGAGTCACGAGATTGAACTAAAGATAGCTCGGTGTTTCGATTGAGCTCAATGTGAAGGATCGAGAACTAGGTTTGACATTGCAACAAGAGTGGAACCTAGTTTTCCACGAAAAGAATTGAGCTCGAATAACGGAATCGAGTTGACTAGAGGACCTCATAGGAAAGAAAGAGCTTGGGAAAGTTTGTGTCAACATCGAACTCGCATAACAACCGAGTCATGTTTTCCAAGAGCTATGTTCGAATGGAAAGATGGATGCAACATAAGGTGGGAGACAAACCCTATTAGTTCGGTCAAGCTATCTTCATCACGTAAGGTTATATCAAGGTTGAATCTTAGTATATCGGACTAAAGGACAATTTGTGTTATTATTGTGTGAGTAATGGCATATCAAATGAGGTTAAATGAATAACGAGCTCAAATAAAACCAAGTGAATGGCTCAAAGTCCAACTTGGAGACGTTTAGGTGAATTTCAAGTGATCGAGTTGGCCGAATCAGGCCGAGAAAGGGCCGATTTGTTATGAAAGTCACAACTCAAAATGTGGGCTAATAGGCGCAAGGAATAGAGAATAAGTGAAGCAAAGGTGGGCTCGATGAACCGAGGCACGTAGGGTGAAGCTCTATGAAGGAACTCAAAAATTCATGTAGCTTGGGGTGAGGTGTTATTGTAACCTCGAAGACTTGCTGGGGAAGACATTGTAAAGTCTGAGTTTAATTCATTTGGAGTTTGAAATTCTCAAGGAAGAATAACTCTTATTCAGCTCAGGAAGTTTGGAAGTAACATTGTAGAGAATTCCATTTTCACGAGTCATAACCAATCCAATTGAAAGAAAAAAAGAGCTAGCTTGGCATCAATAGTTAAAATCATGGCTCATGGAGATGAACGTGATCTCGGCACAAAATTTGAGAGAATTCACGAGGAGATCAAGTGATGAGCTCACACAGAGATATCTCGACTTTACGAACAAGTTGCTCATGATCAAACGAGTAGATTAGGGTTGAGATCGACATGGCGAGGGAATGCTTGGTGTTAATTTGGGCATGGAAAAATTCTAACAAATTCTAAGTTGAGGTATCATGACGAAGTGGGATTTAGGAAATTTTGGGTCCGTAGCCTAGTCAAGTCGTCAAAATGGCACCAAAATCCCACACTCATTTCTCTTATGTGGGAAATTCACAGGAGCATGACATGGTGGAGGTTTGAAATGGAAGGGCCAATGAATTTTTTCTTGAAGGAGATTAAAATCACTATGAAAATGTGGGAGAAGCAGACATATATAATGGATCTCGCCCGATGACAAGCCGTCTTGGGGAGAATGAACTTGTCGGGAGGGTGGTTTCTAAGTTGGATGCCGAAGTGTCCGACTAGTGCATGGAAATGGAACAGAGTTCAAGGAACTTAGTGAGACATGTTGGAATGTAGTGATGGCTCTTTGAGATTGTAGTCTAATGTTTTTCCACCAATAAAGGTAAGGCCCAAGTCACAGGGAGAACGCGTGCATGAGCAGCTTTCGACATCGAGTTTAGACGAGTAAAAACATATGTGTCAAAGAACTAATGAATCGCCATGGGGCAAACAGAAAAGTATATGTGAAATGCATGGGTTTTACCTAAGGGACCTAGTCAATGGTTCAATGGTAAGCTAGTTCATAGCTCGACATAAGTTGGCCTGACACGTAAAGGCATAATGACAAGGTCAGAGGTCGAGGAAGTGTGATGCCGAGGATGTGGAAAATGGAGAGTGTGGTGGTTAGAAATGGAGAGATCGACATGATGGACAAAGTGACTTGGTCAAAGTGGGTTATCATTACATGCTTGAATGAAAACCAAGCTATGTGTCAACTCAACTCGATGAGTCGAGCTAGTGGTGGAGACCGAGTTAACATATGACATGTGAGAGACCAACCTAATGGCTTGATGGAGGATACAAGGGGTCCCACCAGAATGTAAATTTTATTTTTATTAAAATATATTAAAAATATTATTATTTTTAAAAATATTTTATTAAAAATATTATTTTAAATTAAATAAGGATAATTTCAATTTTTGAATTTATTGTGCATAATGGGTAAATGCAATTAGTGATGTAATTAAACATGGTGGCCATCATGTGCCATTATTCATGCCCCATAATTTAGGTTTTCTCCATCCTTTCTCTTCAATTATATTTTCTATAAATGTAGAGGAGAAGCTCATTCCAAGGTTTTGGACAAGTTAGACATCTTAGACAAGTGCATATTTTTCAAGAATCCTCTCTCTTCTACAAGTTAGCTTTGTGGATTGGGGAACTTTCAAGCCTCCTTTCCAAGACTGTAATGGAAACCATTGCCTCTTTTGAATGTAATGATGCATTGTGCATGTTGTTGAAGTAATAAAAGTGTATGTTTTGTGACTACCATTAGTCCTTTTCATCATTCCACATACTTCTTTGTGCCTTTCTCATGCTTATAGATACAACTGTGCAAGTTTAAGTTTCTATTGCAGGTTCTTGGAGTTATGTGTTTATCAAGTGGTGGAGTTCTGCATGTAGTTGAGTTGTGGTGCTTGTTATCCCTTCTCAGTTTCATCCTTCTTCACTAGAAGACCGAAATATTGTTTTTCTAGTTAAGTTTAACAAAGGGAACACATGCTTCTTAGTTTTTGGTATTTTGTTTACCCTTTCCAAGTTGTAGTAGGTGAAGTTGATTTGTGGTGCACAACACCCTCTTCAAAATAACCTTCCCAAATTCTAGCAACACCCTTCATTTAGTGCATCACCATCCCTAGTATAGTTTTATTTGTTGCAAATCTCTTTCCCTAAAGCCCATGAAAATGTTAGTATAGATCTAGATAACCATTTTATTGGATTAGGAGTAGTATAACACTTAGTTTAGGAAAAGGAAGTTGTCCTTATCTCGAAGGTTCACCTCGAGCCCAAGTCCCACAACTTGAAAGGTGATCCCATGTTACCCAATCACACCAAATGTTCTGTTCACATTCTATCCATTCGGAGGGTGTAGTGATTTGGCGATAACAATTTTTGGCACGCTCGGTGGGACAAGAGTTGGTACTTCTCTTCATACTTGCATGAATCAAAGTACCTGGTGACTCCATATCTCTAGATTTTGTATCTCAATGTGTTAACATATGTGAATAATTTAGACAAGAGATTCTGAAGATGAGAAGGAAATTATCAACATATTGAGTTATCCTTGTCTCCTCCAAGAAGAAGAAGAGGCATTTCAACATCACCAGTTACAACATCACCATGTAGAGGTCATTCAAATCCTCCTTACGGAAGGTTCCCTCCACCTAGGAACAATCATCCTCTTGGTAGAATGGCAGGAACCAAGTGTTTCCTACATTTAATGCAAGAAACCCTCTTCTATTAGCCCAATGGGATCCTATACCTCTACTTTGCACTCAAAAGTTTTCCTTTTTACACAGGGAAACTCATATTACTCAGTCGAACATATTCTTAATTTAGCCAACATTTGTGCGGTACATAATATTACAAAAAAGATAGTGTTGCGGTCAGACTCCTTGCTACTTCCTTCAAGGGAAAATCACTTCAGTGGTTTCGTGGGTTAGAGGTTGGAACTATAACCACTTGGGATGAGTTGGGGAAAAGCTCTACAAATAATTCAAAGACAAGAGTGACCACCTATCACTCTTGGAACAAATCACTACCATAAAGAGAGCTCCCCAAGAATACATGAGTGATTTCAACTTCCGATTCCAAAGGACTTGGAATAGGATTTCAAACTCATAAAGCCTTCTCTAAATAATACATTCTTTTACTATTTGTGATCCTTGAATAGTGATGTAGCAATTATGATCCAGTCCATGGGAGGGAATACACTATCTGATGCCTACAAAGTTGTCATAAGAGTGGAGAATTCCTTGATTTAGTGGAAAGATAGCTCCATGACTGCTAATGCCATTATCTCTGGATCTTATAAACACTTAGCCTACCATTGCTCCTATTCCAGCAGCTTCCAAGAAACCACTTGATTTAGTCTACCCCACCCCTTTAAATGATCTATTTAATGTTAAGTCGCTTCAGAAAATTTTTTGGAACGATCTCGTTGCACTCAAGAGGCAACAATTTCAATATAACTGTCCATACCAACCACAAAATCAATAGTATCACGATAACCATCTTCCTTCTTAAGGAACAATCAACCTCAAAATCAAACTACAAGTCAAGCTGAATTTAGGCCTTTGAAATTTTGGAACCCTCTTGTTGCTAGCTCATCTAGAGCCATAGTACATGTCTAGAATAATCTAGTTCAAGACTATAAATGGTGTTATCCTTGTGCTCAACCTCACAACCAAAATATTTTCCCTAATGGATTTCTTAGCTAGGCCCTTATGGTTCAAAACATATCTACCCCTTGAGCCAACAAAAAAATTCATCTACGTAGGAAATAACAGATCAACCGCAGGCACCTGAAGAAACCACTTTGCTAAATTGGCAAGCAAAATATTTTTTGCGGGTTGAATACAAATTCTTCATTAGTGGCGGAAAAAACTCATTCCAAAAAGAGAGCAATGGAATCTCAACCTTCCAAATCTAATCAAGCATCCACTTCATAGCCTCAGCCACAAGCGGTGGTTGATAAAGATATGGGAAAGGAATGAAGGTTCTTTAAGCATCATGGTACCAAACAAGCACTTTCCTAAAGAAGATTTTAATACCCAAAGAAATATCAGCAAAGTAGGATCAATTCCCTTTAGTATTGTAGAACAAATGAAGAAGACCAACCTGAGTGTTACCATGTGGGACACACTCTCAATTCCTTCTCAAAGAAACTTGTTGCAAGAGGCTCAAAACGTTTTGGTACAACCGACGGATCGTCGGGTCGTGGGCAATTGACTACTAATATTTTGTGTCAACCAGAAGGGAAAATTATTCCTAATATGAACAAACTACCACCATTCTATATTTCCTTGATCATTGGTGATCATTTGGTACATAATTGCATGATCGATTATGGTGTTAGTAGCTCATGCCCAAGAAAATTATAGACATGTTAGGAATACAATATACACCAATCTCTAGAGGATTTTTTCAGTTAGATGGTACAATGGTTTAGACCATTGGATTCATCAAAGGACTCCAACTTACTATCCATCCATGTCCCAATTTGTCTTTAACACAAGACATATCGGTCATTGATCTTCCTCCTTCTCTTCACCATTTTCCTATCACAAGATTTCACCGCCAAGATAGGTGGTTACTTGTCAGCTAATTGGTCACATATGATCCTTAGGACTCGATACATAACTAAAGCAACTATAAGGGTGGAATTTTTTTTTCATAATCATGTGGAGCCCTATACTACTAGTCCTATAAATGGGAATTATACAATCCATGATCGAGAGGATGAATGTTTTGATCACGAACCAGCCACTCTTAAGGAATTAAAAAAGAAGAAGTTGGTTTGTTGTTTTTAGAAGAGATGACATTGGGTAAATAATGCATTCATGAAGAAGGTGTGATCATACCTTTTGGGTTTTTAAAATGATACTTTGACAAACCAAAGTCAGGGAACAACAAGTCCCTCCTCTTTAATGGGAGAGGTTCCCTTATTGAAAGTAAGAAACAAAACTTATATACAAATGTATAACTTTCAAAGTGTGGATTCCTGATACTTTGAAACATTTTATGCCCAAAGATCATCAATATGAAAGAATGGAAGAATTAAGGAGATGAGAGAGGAAGAACATAACAATACCTTCAGGAAATATAGATAACATAGTATAACCTTATACATATTGAGCGAAGGAGATGCAGAATAGAATCATTCACTTTCATAACAAATATAATTCCACAGACACAAAGTTCCAGAAATCATATAAAAAAGAACACAAAGTTTCTTATCATAAAAGATGGATGATTCAAAAATTTCAGATAAGGAAAGAAGAGAGCAAAGGAAGAAAGGGAAAAACATATGTATTGTTTATTTCGATTCTATTACATCTACAGAGTACTAGAATCTAACCCTAACAATGGTTTGGATAAGCCATTAAATAGCTTCCAAGAATAGTTACATTCAATTACAAAAAGTGATGAAACTCATTCAAGAAACCGATGTCTGAACTTCTCTAACACCTCGGCCATTTCCATGCCTAGTAGAAAAATCAAATGCATCATATCATAGCTGTTCATTCTGCTTCCACAAACTTTGAATTTGAGTCATCCACGTGGGAGAGATTTGTTGAAGTGGGCCTAGGGAAAAAATTTATATTTTGTGCCTTTTAGAGAAATGACACTTCGGAACCTTTCGGCCCACCCATATTCTTGATATAGGCATGACATGTGGCTTTACTTGAGTGGCGATGGAGTTGTGACTCACTTTTGTAATTTTAACTCATTTCAACAAAGGCTCAAAAACTCAAAGTGCTCTGCCGACTCGCCTCCTTGCTTTGAATTTCGATGCGGGCTCAACATTTGACTTTATCCCTTGACATGAGTGGGGCCGTGGGTCACTTTATAACTTTAGGATCTTTTGGAAATAAAACCAAAATTCCCAAATTACTCCGATGACCTGCCTTCCCGCTTTGACCTTTCAAAGCATCAAAACATAAAAAGGGCCCACATTTCCAATTTGACTTTGGCCACGTGTCCCTTTTCCGGACCTTGGACACGTGGAAGCTTCCCACTCATTTAAAGAATTTGTTTGGACCTGACCTTTAGAGGTGCGCCGATTGGACATGTGGAGAGCTAGTACATGTTTGGGACCTACTTTTAGCTTTGACCCTTGAAAGTGCGCCGATGAAACACATGGTGTCGTCCATTGGTCCTTCCATACTTAGCTGATTTAGACATGTTCTGTCTTCTTTTCAGACCTCAAACACACATGGAAATCCTGTGCTCATGGGGACTATTCCTTAGGTCCCGCCTTGGATTTAAGCTTTTGAGACATGTGGAGGCTTCCGCTATCTCTTATTTTGTTATCCGATTCAACTACCGGCTTTGTCCCTTTTTTGACTTGGACCACGTGGTGAGCCTATGTACTCATTTGGGGCCTCCATTTGGATGTACCTTTTGGAATTGCACCAGAGATGACACATGGCAAGCTGGTGTGAGTCTCGATGTTCACCTCGATTTGACTCATTTACGGTGAAGTTTGAAAACTTGAGCCCTTCCTCCGATTTTCTTTTTTCGCGGGGTCATTTTTGATCAATTTTATCGAGGGGGGAAAATTTGGGATAATAGGCACCAAATCAAAAATTTTGAAACTTGACTTGAAAAATGAGGGAAATTTTGAGGGTGACAACAATTGGCTCTTTCTGAGGATGACTTGGTGGACAGAGGAATGAGGCAAGATCAAGAACCATATAAAAACTCATGGAAATTAGACCAAAGTGCTCGATCCATTGGGAAAATAGAGTCAAAGGAAAACCAATACAGAAGACAACACACACGCAACGGGAAAAGGAAACAAACCAAAAAGGAAAGACCAAAAATAAAACACTAAAGAATGGCCAAAAACAAAACATTGTACATAATACACAGAAGGACTTCCTAGTCACCTAGGACTTGAACAACTTGCAAATACTACCCACTATAAGGAAGTGGGAGAGAGATCCATCCATATAATCCAAATAGAAGGATTTTCTCCAGAAAAAGTGCCTAATTTTGAAAGGACCAAGCCAAAGAGAATCAAACTTACCATGGCTTCCTCGAGGTTCATGTCTTTTGTCCCACAACAGAACAATGTCTCCCACTTGAAAATCTCTAGGTCTAGCCTTCTTGTCAAACAAATCTTTCACCTTTAGTTGATGAGCTGAGATTCTATCAAAAACTTGCAACCTATCTTCATCCAGCTTCTGGAGATACATGATCCTCTTGTCCAAGGAACTAGTAAAACTTGAATCTTCAATAGCCTTCATTAAGTGCAAGGCTAGTAATTCCACTGTTACTGATAGCTGAGCTTCAACACCATACACCACTTGAAATGGAGACATCCCAATTGCTCTTTTGGGTGTAATTCTATCTACCCAAAGAGAATCATAAAGTTTCTCATGCTAATTCCTATGAGATTCATTGAAAAGCTTCCAAACGATGGTTACTAGATTCTTATTTGTTGATTCTACTTGTCCATTCCCTTAGGGGTAGTAGTCTGAAGAATGAGAAAGGGAAATTCCATAACCATAGTAGAAATCCATCATCTCAGAAGAAGAAAAATTGGAAGCATTATCATTTACAATCTTGTTTGGTACCCCAAACCTTATCAAGATGTTCTCTTTGATGAAATTACACACCACCTCAGAAGTAGTGCTTTTGATTGGAATACCCTCTACCCACTTTGTGAAGTAATCTATGGTAGTTAGCACGTGAGTATGCCCAACATTGAAAGGTGGATTAAGAGTTCCAATGAAATCCAATCCCCACTTTTGAAAAGGCTCATCAATCACTACTAGCTTTAGTGGAAAAGCAGCTAACTTAGGTCTCCTAACAAAATTCTGACAGGCTTCACACTTACCTACCCATTTTGATGCATCTCTGAACAATGTAGGCCAATAGTACTCAACGACGAAGGATTTTATGGGCAGTGACACTAGAAGAGAAATGCCCCCCACAAGCCTGATCATGGAAAGTTGAGAAAACTTCTTTTGTTTCTCTTTGTCTACAAACTTCAAGAATCTTACATCTATGCCTCGCTTAAACAAAGCATTCTCCCATAATACATACTGTGCAGACCTTAACTTAATAGATCTCTTTTCCTTGGCACTCAAGTGGGATAGACACTCTCCATAAGTAAGAAAATGTGCAATATCAACATACCATTCATCTGTTGAATTGAGGAAGAGGACAACAGGAACATCAACTGCTTCTTTGGACAATTTTGCATTAGCTCCTTCAAAGAATAAGCTCACATAAGCCTTTACCTTGGACTAGCTTAGTTGGCTTGATATCAAGGTCATATTCTTGGAATTTTTCTAGCCAATTACGTATCTTAGTTCCAAACTCCTATTGTGTAAGAATAGACTTGATGGTTGTATCAGGTACACACACAACAGAGTGAGAATTAAGAATATAAAAATGAAACTGCTTGATAACTTTGACCACTACAAAAGCATGTTTCTCCATCATAGTATATTTCAATTCATGAGCTTTCAGAACATAGCTCATGAAGGAAATTGGAAGTTCATGATCCTTATAATTCCTCTAAGTTAGCACAGCAGCCAAGGTACTCTCTGTAGCATAACAATAGATGATAAAATCCTTGTTGAAATCAAGACATGCTAAGATGGGAGTTTTAGCAATGGATTTCTTGATACCTTCAAATGATTCTTTACCTTTAGAAGTCCAACCAATTTTTTTCTTTCCTTTCATCATGTGAGAAATGCTCATAGTCAGTTCTGCAAAAATCAGGAATGAATCTCCTCAGGAAGTTTATCTTACCAAAGAAAGAGTGAACACCCTTTTTGCTTGTGGGAAGAGGAATTTGCTGGATTGCTTGAACTCTTTCTAGATCTATCTTGATTCCTTATTTGGAGACAATATGCCCCAACAAATTTCCTTCAATAACACAAAAGATAGAATTCTTAGGATTAAGAGAAACTCCATGTTCTCTGCATTTCTAGAGGACTACTTCAAGATGTTAAAAGTGATCTGCCCTTGTTTTGGAGAAAACAGTCAAATCATCAAGGTACACAACAATACACTTTCCTTTAAACTACCAAAATCCAAGTCCATTTCCTCCGAAAGGTGGCACTAACATTGATAAGACCAAAAATGCATCCTCTTGTAGGCAAAGGTGCCCCAAGGAGTAATAAAAGTAGTTTTGTGTTGATATGGGGTATTGATTTCCACTTGATTGTATCCAGATAATCCATCAAGCATAGACAACATCTCGAGATCTATGACAACTTGTAAAACATGATCCATCATGGGGAGAGGATAGTTGTCCTTCAAAGAGGCCTCATTCAAATTCCTAAAATCCACATAGATGCAAATCTCACCATTCTTCTTCCCCGTCGAGCACAATGTTGGCAATCCATGTTGAATGATGTGATGGAAAATGATCTTTGCTTTTAATAACTTCTGGATCTCTTGAAAAATAGTAGCTAGCAACCTTGGGATTGTATTGCCTTTGTTTCTACTTGAAAGGTTTGATCCCAGGTTTTAGAGGGATAAAGTGTTGCATTTCTTTGGCTGGAAAGCCTTGAGATCATCATATGAATAAGCAAGAACATCAACATACCTTTTTAGTAGATTTACTGCCTTCTTCTTCTCTTCTTGAGTGTAACATTTTCCAATGTTCACCATCTTGGGTTCCTCATGACTTCCAATATTAATCTTTTCACATTCAGTAGACTGTCGAGCTCCTTAGGAAGCTTTAGACTTAATGTACCTATCATGCTTATCAAACAAATCTTCCAAACTCACCAACCCTTTAGGGATCTTGTTACCTTTCAATTTGATGCAGCCATCTTGATCCATCTATTCCTTGATATCTCCTTCATTAGAGGATACACACTCTCTAGGAAAAGTCTCACTTCCTTCAAAATACAATTGATCAAAATTACCCTTAAGCTCCAAGAAAGAGAGAAAATGTTGATCATCATTGAAAAATGCCAATTGTTTGCATTATCTAGGTACACTGGGCCTATGAATCATTTTAATGATAAATTTCTCTTGAGAGAAATCCAGGTGAGGAATCAATAGAGATCCTGAGACAGCTAGAGAATGAGCTCTAGTATTCTTATCTCTTGGCACAACTTCAATGGAGAAAGCATCAAGAAACTCAATGGAATCCCAGACAAGATTTTGATAATGCTTCAATCTCCTATTCTTCACTTGAAAAATATCTCTGACTTGTTTAATAATCAACTCTACATCACCATGAGCACAAAGATTCTTCACTCCCATTTATTTTTCCATGTTCAATCCAAGTATGAGTGCCTCATATTCAACTGTATTGTTTATATTTTCAAAACAAAGCTTAAATGAAAAAGGATGAATCTTCCCTTCGGAGAGATCAACACCACACCAGCCCCAGAACCAGCTAAAGAACAACTTCCATCAAACTCCAGAGTCCAAATGCCATTGGGATCATGAATCACTCCCTTAGGAAGTTTTTCCTCATCTTGTGACATGATCATGTAGTTACCATGCCCTATATCTTCATAGAGTATTTGTGCTTTTGGATCATCAGTCTTTTGCACAATGTATTCAGTTTGTTTCTCAAGTAGCAGCTTCTTCATTTTTCCATTGATCGGGATCAAAGCATGCGACCAATCCATCTAAATTTCACCTCCTACCTCCTTACAGAAATTTCTACTCAACAACATCCCATATGAGGGAGGAATATCAGCTACCAAAATAGTGGCTAAGACCCTTTTCTCTGGAAAAGCAACAAAAGCTACTTGTGCATCTTTAATTCTTCCAACCAAAGGCACTTTTCTACTCTCCATGGAATAGTAGGAACCAAAGGCACATGTTAGAGTCAGGCCCAAAGCATGAGCTACTTTTGTAGGCATTACATTGTCTGATGCTCCTAAGTCTATAACACAATTATTGAGTTTATGGCTAGCTATGAGAAGAGTCACATAGAATGGTTCAATTTTCTCATTAGGGGAAGTGACTGTAGCCACAAGGCTTGATTGAGGTGAGGAAGAGGGAGTGGGAAAAATACCTTTAGAAGTATTAGATGAGGATTTGGATTTGGAATTGAAAATTTTTACCATTTTAGCAAAAGATTTTGGATGGGTTTGGTAAAACTTTGCCTCTAAAATTTGGATTTTGGTCTTTTTGAGGCGATTAATGATATCAAAAGATCTAGAGTTAGATGGGGCATCATTACTAGGAACTTGAGAGACTTTTGATTTATCAGTTTTGGGATTTGAAGGATAAATAGTTTTGGAAATAGAAGTAGTAGAAGGGGGATTAACATTACTCACCTTTTGTGTGGAGGCAGTGGGAATATGAGCTCCTCTTCTTGCAACCACTGGATTAGTTATAGAAAACTCCTTGGATTTCTTAGCAGGATACACCAATTTTTCTTTTTTGTTCATTTTCTCCCGAGTCATAACAACATATGACTCACTATTCATATCTGCCACTCTTTCATCATATTCACCTTCATCATCCATACCTTCAGTGGTGAGGAAATGAACTTGAGATCCACCAAGCTCCTCCAGTTCTTCATCAATCTCTTATTTTGGTTCTTCATAGAGTTCATTAAACTCCTCATCATCAAGTTCTTGAACTTCACAAGTTGCCTTGACTAGAACCTTAATGGGTGGGTCTTTAATAGACAATCTAGTCCGAGAAGGAGGTAAGTAGTTCTGGGCTGAAAATTATTCCTTAGGATGTCTTGGTAAGGAGTATGCTTTGAGCCAATTGTTTCTTGATAGAATGAGATCATTTGTAAGCTTCGTACTAACCGATCATAATTGGTCGCAGGGGAAGAGGAAGAAGAAGATGCTTTAGATTTGGAGGATTCTCTTTTCAGTTTACTGACATGATTAAATCATCCTCAAGACGATAGCCAAATGTTGATCAACATCCGTAGTTGCAAGGTTAGCTCTCCTTAGTGCATAACTCACTTCGGTAATCTTGGTATTGAGGAAGAAGCACTTTTGGATTTGATCCACTAGGACGAGTGTTATGTGGAATTTTATGAATTATCTTTTTGAATTTAGCCACAAACTCCCTCATGGGCTTGAATGGTTCCTTCTTGATATGAGAGATTTGAGCTAATAGAGCATGCACATCTTCAACATGTTTGAAATGCTACTCAAATTGAGTTGTCATGGTATTCCAATTAGTGATCGAACCAATAGGAAGATGATAAAACCAATCAACAACATTGTCCTGCAATGTCTCCACAAAATATTGACAAAGACATCTTCATGTTCAACCCCAAGAATCCCACATGCAACAATGAAGGCTGCAATGTGTTCATCTAGATGAACCTTCCCATCACCCCAAAATTTGGGAAAATTTTTCCTGTTACCCCTAGGTAACTCATGTAATGGCTGAGGAAGAGCAAGAGGCCCAACCTATTGTCCCTAAGGCAAATGAGCTTCCATCTTCGGAAAAATTGACTAAGGGGAATCAAACACCAAGCAAGTATCAAAGCACGAAGATTAGGGCTGAGTTTTTCTTGAGGAATGCTATTCTTGGAATTTTTGTCTTTAACAGGAGGTGTGCTTGTAGAATGAGTTCTTTGTTCCTTCTTGCTGGAAGAAGAGAAACATTTTTTTTTTCCAAAAGTTAAAAATGGGAATATTCTATTCTGAGAGCCTTTTTACCATGAGTATATCTTAGAGTCGCCAAATCAAAAATGATCTTGAAGTTGTTCTTTTAGAAAGGGATACATTTGAAATGAAATCCCCAATGGAGTCACCAAAAACTATTGGGTTTTTAAATGATACTTTAACAAACCATAGTTAGGGGACAATAAGTCCCTCCTCTTTAATGGGAGAGGTTCCCTTATTGAAAGCAAGTAGAAAAATTATATACAAATGTACAAATTTCAAAGTGTGGATTCCTAATACTTTGAAACATTTTATGCCCAAAGATCATCAATACGAAAGAATGGAAGAATTAAGGAGATGAGAGAGGAAGAACATAACAATACCTTCAGAAATATAGATAACAGAGTATAACCTTATACATATTGAGCCAGGGAGATGCAGAGTAGAATCATTCACTTTTATAACAGATATAATTCCATAGACACAAAGTTCTAGAAATCATATAAACAAGAACACAAAGTTTCTTATCATAAAAGATGGATGATTCACAAATTTTTAGACAAGGAAAGAAGGAATAACAGAGGAAGAAAGGGAAAAACTTCTATATTGACTTTGAATCTATTACATCTACAGAGTACCAGGATCCAACCCTAACAATGGCTGTGGAGAAGCCATTAAATAACTTCCAAGAATAGTTACATTCAGTTACAAAAAATGATGAAAATCATTCAAGAAACCAATGTTAGAACTTCTCTAATGCCTCGCCATTTCCATGCCTGGTGGAAAAACTAGATGCATCATATCACATCCATTCATTCTACTTCCGCAAACTTTGAATTTGAGTCGTCCACGTGGGAGAGATTTTCTAAAGTAGGGCATTAGGGAAAACTTTAATATTTTGTGCCTTTTAGAGAAATGGCACTTGAACATTTTGGCCCGCCCATCTGCTTCTGATATAGGCCTCGACTCATGGCTTTACTTGAGTGGTGACGGATTGGTGGCTCACTTTTATAATTTTAACTCGTTTTAATAAAGGCTCAAAAACTCAAAGTGCTCTGTCGACCCACCTCCCCTCTTTGAATTTCGATGCGGGCTCAACATTTGACTTTATCCCTTGGCATGAGTGGGGTCGCGGGTCACTTTATAACATTACGCCCTTTTGGAAATAAAACCAAAATTCCCAAATTGCTCCGATAGCCCGCCTTCCCGCTTTGACCTTTCAAAGCATCAAAACACAAAAATTGCCTACTTTTCCACTTTAAATTTGGCCACGTGTCCCTTTTCCGACCTTGGACACATGGAATCTTCTCGCTCATTTAGAGACTCTGTTTGGACCTGACCTTCCGAGGTGCGCCGATTAGACACGTGGAGAGATGGCACACGTTTGGGACCTAATTTTGGCTTTGACCCTTGAAGGTGCACTGATGAGACACATGACACCATCCACTGGCCCTTCCATACTTAGCCAATTCGGCTTGATTATTTCCTTTTGACACTGGGACATGTGGAAAGCCTGCGCTCATTTAGGGACTATCCCTCGGTCTTTCCCTTGAATTGTACCATTGAGACACGTGGAGGCTTCTGATGTCTCTTCTTTCCTTAGCTGATTTAATGACCGGCTCTATTCCCCCTTTTTGAATCGAGACCATGTGGCGAGTCTACGCTCATTTGGGGCCTCCATTTGGATGTGCCTTTTTGAATTACACCGAGATGACACATGACGAGTTGGCACAAATCTATTGTTCAGCCCTAAGTTGACTCGTATGCGGCGAAGTCCAAAAACTTCGAACCCTTCCTTCGATTTTATTTTGTGTGGGGTCGTGTTTGATCAATTTTACCAGGGGGAAATTTGGGATAAAAGGCACCAACTTCATATTTTCAAAACTTGACTTGAAAAATGAGGGGAATTTTGAGGGTGACAACAATACCAAAACTTGTTAAGACTCACAAGTGGCGAAAAATTTGTTGGGTGGACAAACTTGTGGATTTCTTGCCAATGCTCTGGGAATCTAAGTCCCTCTACTTAACTAGTGTAGCTACCGTATGTGCATGCATGAGAAAGTGTGGATTTATGTGGTGGTCTTTCGACCGGGGATCTAACAGGGGCACTCCACTGACCCTGTGGCAAAGCTAAAAATCTCTTGCTAGGGAAGTATTTGTCTGAAGAGCGGGAAAGGGGAGTGAGAAAAGAGGTAGGAGAACTAATGCTGCAGGTAGAAAATCAAATTCCTACACACACACTAGTTAGAAACTTCAACACATGCATTTATTAGAAGAAACAACTCTACGAATATTAACAATAAAACCAAATAGAATTCACTTTGATCACCAAGTATCAAGAAACCCCTTAGTCAATGAAAGTTAGAAACTCCTTGTATTGATTGCTCAAATCAAATTTGTACATAATGTGGGAATGGAGGAAATTTAGAAAAGGGGGAAATGGAAGAAAATGGCTATCTCCTTTGCTTTTCTAGGTACAATGCACTCTTGAGTTTACAAGATCAATTGCCAACCCCTTGAAATGGGAATGGCGTTACAATTTATAGAATGAGAGGTGACTTATTGTCTTCCTCATGACCTTCCATATGCCTTAATATGACTTAAGACTATTCATAGTCCACTTTAAATATTTAAGTCCCTTTTATAATAGCAAGGCAACTTAATTTACATTATGTTTCTAAATTCAAAGACTTAAAGGCATATCAAAAAGTGCAAACCCCAATGAAGAATTAGAACATTTGAAAGCAAGAGAAAGTTGGGGGAAGAGGAGAGAGAAAGAGAGAGAGAGAAGAAGAAGAGTAGATGTTGCCCGATGAAGTCCATTGATCCTCGTTGATGGAAAGCTCCAAATGCAGTGAAACTCTAAATCTTCGAACTCCTTGCACACTGTGAAACTCCTCCAAATTAGCTCCCGAATGCTCACCCAGTTGAATGAACTAAGGTGGATCTTGAATTCCCTGTGAAAAATGGCTAGGATGCTCCCAAACAATGATGTCCCCCTGAATGATTAGCCTTGTACATCCCATTGTGCCAAAACTTCTCTTTGAGTGTAACTTACTATTTTTAGTAAGTGTGAAAAAAGTAACTCCCTCGATCCTTAGCTGAGTGTTGTGACCTTGATTCCCCTTTCTCCTTGCGTTCCTCACTTCTTTGGATCAAATTTATATTTTTAGCAGGTGCTCGAGGGCCCACTTACTATTTTTAGTAAGTGCCAAAAATTTCCGTTCTAGTGAATTCTCAGCTATAGTGCACCTCCGATATCTTCATCTCCTTCGCAGGTTCTTCTGTTAATGACTTTCCTGAAATAGTAGTTCCTATGTAGTATATCTACTATTTTTAGAAAGTTTTCCTCTGGGAGTTGGATTGATGTGGAATGATTTTTTTATATGGGTTTTGCCCAATATCATCCCTGTGAAATTTCGGGCCCGCCCGCTTAATAATCCAGGAGATTTTAAAGTTTTAATTTTCGAACTGGCAAAGTGCTTCTTACAGATACAGGCAGCCATTAATGGACCTCAAAATTGCAGGTCTAGTTTTCTCCTCCATTTTCAAAGAAAATTATATTTTTGATGTGGGTTTTTTCTTCTGGTGCTTCACGTGCGATCTTACTTCAATCCGACAATCGGTTTGACGGAAATCCCACTTCTTTCTTCATTGAGCCGGAAAGGAGATTTCTTCATTATGGATGCTCTATTGCATGAGGGGAAGTTTGAAGGTGTCTTTTTTATGGTCTTAGGAAAATGAATGAACAAAAAAAAATGGTTTTTTGTTTCATGCACCGGCTTGCAATATTTCTTCAGATCTTCATTTTTAGGCTATGGAGATTTTCACTGTTTTCTTCCTCTTGTTCTTCATTTCTCCTTCTCGTTTCGATGAAAAATCCTTCTGAGACCTGCACATAGCTGTGGGGAATGTGTTTCAGTTCTTGGGTTGAGCAGGTCTGAGCATTTGCAATGGCGTAATGATGGTAGAATGTTGCAGAGGAAGGATGAAGATTGTCTGTGCACGGAGTGGAAGCAGCTGGAAGCACTAAGCGACAGTTAGATTTTTTGAATTTTTTGAAATCATGGAAGGAGAAGCTTGGGTGCATTTTTCATTACTTGATTTCCCTGACCTCAGGGATGTGAGGGACATCAAATTCCATGGTGGTCAAGAGGACGACATGTGGCGGCGATCCGACGACAGGGAATGAAGGTGGAAAAAGCTGCTTTAAAGCACTTGGGGCTGGAAATTGGTCACATGGGTGTCCAAATGACTCCCTATGGGGACTAGGAACATTTTTACTTCTAAATCAATCAGTAGCTCCTGAAATCTTCTTTTGAAGCTCAATATTTGTTTTAGGCCTGTGTACCGCCTAGGCTTGTGAACCTTGTTTTTACTCAGTATCGCTTTAAGTCTTGCAAAATTCCCAAACCTTCAAAAATAATTTCCATTATGTTCTCGGGTATTCTATGTTAACCTCCATGTTGAATTTTTCCCTTCCGTTCCACTCCGGGGGTTGAATCCATCATGGGAAGGCTAGCGATAGCCCTACCATATACTGCCAAAAGATAGTGTCTTTTTAGAACTCCCTAAAATCACCTAGGTGGAATGAGTGCACTTTACTAAATCACCTAGGGGACAAATTTGACATCAAATAGGGGGTGATCAAACTGATTCATTTGACTTGGGGTGCCTAGGAATGGAAAATTTTCCATAGGGGTATAGTTGTCATTCTTGGAAACTTCGATTTCCCTGTTGCACATTTTCACGACAACAAGACCCAAAAAACTCAAGGAATTTGGTAACTATTTTTGATGGTTCAAGGAGTAAGAATGGAGTAGGTGCTAGTGTCGTATTAATTTCTCCAAAATGGGATAAGTACTTCTTATATTTATGGTTGTAATTCAATTGCACTAACAATGTCATCGAATACAAGGCCCTTGTGCAAGGAATTCAAATAGATCAAAAGAAGAGAATCAAAGTCCTAACTATTTTTTGAGACAATGAGTTAGTTGTTCATCAAGTGATGATACGTAGTGCATCTAAAAATGATATTCTAAGATCATACAAGAACCAGATTTGGGATCTGATTGAAGATTTCAAGGCTTTCGGGATTCATGCTATTCCTAGAAATCAACATCAATATGCTTTGATGGGATTGCTACAATTGGCTTGCAATACAACATACCTATTGATATCATGAAAGAAGGGTAGAAATATTTCAAAATGGTAGTTCGGCATGTAGTTCCTGATAATGTGAGTAGCTGACAAGTGTTTGATAGTGATAACAAGTTGTCCTTTTCCTACAAGAAGAGGTAGAGTTTGCTACGAAGGATCAAGCGAGGTTGTAAGAAGCATATGGTGACCAAATCATACAATTGAAAAGCAACAAGCTACCAAAAGGCTTAGTTACTCGGAATCCATTTTCAATTTAGATGATCAAGCCAAAAGACAAATGTCTAACATGGTGGTCAAAGAAGAATATTTTGAGGAAGTCGAGGTAGTAAATGAAAAAGTTCTAAAGATCGAAAGGTATGCACTCCCAAAGAAAAAGAAGCTTTCATCACACTTTGTCAAGAGTATCATGACATTTTTTTGGAGCTAAAAAGACTTGTTTGGTTTTGATCTAGGTATAACACAACATACCATCGAATTAGATCCTAATGCCAAACCAGTTTGTCAGAAACAGAGGCCAATTAATCCCAAAATTGAGCCACTGATGAGGAAGGAGGTAGCCAAACTCATTAAGACATGTATAAATTTTCCTATTAAGCATTCCTCTTAGGTAACCAATCTAGTTCATGTAAGGAATAAGAATGGAGAAATTTGGTTATGATTGGATTTCAATGATTTGAACCGTGCCTCATTGAAAGATCATTATCCTCTTCCATTAATGGAGAAAATCCTTCAAATAGTGGCATGAGCTCAAAGATTTTATTTTCTCAATGGATATTTGGGTTACAATCAAATTTTGGTCCAAGAAGCCATCAATTTAAAATGGATTTCACTACCAAGTGGGGCATGTATCCCTACAAAAAATTCCATTTGGGTTATCTAATGTCAGGGCTACTTTCCAAAGAGCCATGGACATGGAATTTAAGAGATTAATCAATGACATCATCTTAGTGTATCTTAATGATATAACCATATAATGTAAGCATGCAAATGATTCAATTGCATCTAAGGAAGGTTTTCAAGAGGTAAAGGGATTTTAGGGTTTCACTTAACCCAAAGAAATGCATTTTTGTGGTGCACAAGGGAAAGTTGTTGGGACATACTATTTCAATGGAAGGAATTTCAATTGATCCAGCCAAGATTCATTCAATTATTTCCCTATCTCTCCCAAGTCATAAGACATGTCTCTAGAGTTTTCTGAGAACCATAAAATTTGTGCGGAAATTCATCCCTAATTTCATTCATTGTCTAAACCACTCGACATCCATGCTAAAGAAGAATATGCCATTCTCATGGAAAAGGAAGGAAGGGGGAGATTTGAAGATATCAAAATGACCATTTCTTAAGATCCCATGTTGGTGAACCCCAGGTTTGATAAAGATTTTATTCTTTATGATTTTGTAGGTCAAGAGAGCATTTCAGGTATCCTCACCCAAAAAATGACGATCTGATGGAGAAACCAATTACTTTCTTTAGTCAATCCCTCAAATACTATGAGCTCAAATATTCATTTGTTGAAAAACAAGTCTTTACGGTTATTCAAGATTTGAAGAAATTCAAGCACATGTTGTCCAACAACAAAATTCATCTGATGGTGTCTCATCCAGGTGTCAAGGAATTTTTTCTAAACAAAGAGATGAAAAAAACATGCTGGATGGATCATGAAGGTGATGGAGTATGACATACATATCAAAGTTACCAAACTTGTTAGAGGTAAAGGTTTGTGTCAACAACTTGCTGCGCAGACTTGAAATCAAAAGGTGAGGAGGACGTGGAATTCCTAAACATTGATGAAGATGATGATCAAAGTTGATTTGATTATCCAAAATGAAGAATTTTCTTGTCTCAGGAGAATATCTTGTGAATATGGATAAAAATCAAAGATGAACTTTCTGTCTTCAATCTATTCCATATGTTTTGGTAGATAATGTTCTCTTCAAGGGATTTGAATGGTGTTCCCCTTCGGTGCGTGGGACCGGAACATGTAAGTAAGATACTAGAAGAGTTTCACAATGGCCTATCTAGAGTACATTATTCTACACAAAAATGCTACCAATATCATGTGAACCAGCTTACTTATATTGGCTGGATTTTTTCAAAGATGGCCATCTCTAGGTAAGGAAGTGTAAATAATGTGTCATTTTCACCTGCAAGCGTGAAGTTGACAACTCTTTCACTACACCCAATTCAAGTGGATCAGCCCTTTATTCAATGGGGATTGGATTTAATTGGAATTATTAGTCCTCCATCTCATGACAGGATAAATGGGTACTTACCGCAATGGACTATTTTAATCGATGGACAGAGGCAATAGCATTGAAAGAAAGCAATGAAAAGGCAGTTCTTGATTTCTTAGAAGGTATAATGACAAGGTTCGGTGTTCCATTTACATTCATTTTAGACAACGTGATGGATTTTCTTGGTCTGAAGTTGAGTGAATGGGTTTTCAAAAATGGGTTCTACCTCAAGAATTCATCCAATTACTATCTGCAAGGAAACAAATTAGTTGAGTCTAATAATAAAAACCTCACAAGGATTATCAAATGCACTATGGAAACTAATAGGAGGACTTCACACACACAACTTAAGATGGTTTTATGTGCATATCAGATCACACCTAAAAGGGCCATCTGAAATTCTCCTTTCATGCTTGTATATGGAAGAGAAAATAAGCTTCCACTCTCCTTGGAATTACCTTCTTTGGAGTTAGCTCATCAACTAGAGGATATGGAGAATGATCCTCTGATAGTCAGGTTTTATGAGCTCATGGAATTAGAAGAGGTACAGAACAAGGATATGAATACTTTGGAGCAACATAAAGCTCAGGTTAAGAAATATTTTGACAAGAAGGTGTTCGATAAGAATTTTCAAGAGAAAGATTTAGTTCTCAAGTGGGATGAAGATAGAGCTAAACCAGGAAGAATGCCAAGTTTGACACTCTCTAGAGCGGTCCATACATTATCAAAAGTTGCAAGGAGGTGAATTTGTTTTGTCTATCTAGGCTCAATGGAGAAGGGATAACCATTCAATTGAATGGGATACATCTCAAATCTTTATTTTGAGATCATTCCATCATATGTATAGTTTAGTTAGGTGTTTTCCTCTAAGTGCTTTTGCACATGGTTGTGTGATTCTGTTTGTTTTACTTTCCTTGTTGTTGTGTTTTATGCTGATTTTGAACATTGTATCATCATTGGAGGTTTTCAAGGAAAAAAAGGTTCAAATTTTCAAAGAGGTTCAAAATTCCAGATTCCTAAAATGTTTCATTCAAATTCGAGATTTATTTTCACCTAGTATTGAGAGTTCAAATCGAAGGTTCAAATCATCTTCAATATTTCAATATAACTCCATGCCCAATGGATGAATTAAGGCTCATTTTCTCCCTTTTCCCTTTAATTTCTTAGTAAAATTACTTTTGAAAAGTATACTTGAAAAAGGTATTTTGAATTTGGAACTTTCTAAGAATTAGAGGGATCATGAAAATCACTTCATCGATGGGAAATTTCTTCCCCTTTCTAAAAAGGTAAAGAAGTCCTCCTAACTCCTTGTATTTTTAAGTTATGGCTCGACGGGCTAAGTTGGAAAATTTTCCCTTTGGCGGACTGGCGGAGATGCGGAGGTATTTGTGCACTTTGCTCTTTTTTTTTGAAAAAAAAATCTAAGTTGGTAAGATTTGGCCCATGAGCCCATGGGGAGAATTGAAACAAAATCTCCTAAGGACCCATAATGAATCAAAGGCTACCACGTGCCCAAAGGGAGGATCGGATCGGTGGAGCCATGGAAGAATTCAAGGTTTTGAACCTTTTGCCAAAAGGTTAAAAAGTGTTAAGGTAAGTCATTTTCCCCATAACCCACAGTGAATCTAAGGGCGCCACGTGTCCAAAGAGCCAAAGCGGAGCAGCGGGCCGGTGGGGTAAAACAAGTTTTGTGCCTTTTTTCCAAAAAAGGTGAAAATGATGCAACGAGAGCCGCACACCCATTTCCAATCATCTCGTGCCACGTGTCCACAATCGTAGGGGCTAGGCAGGAGGTAAATGAGATTTTGTGCATTTTTTTGCAAAATAGGTCAAAATGTTCAGAATTACACCGTGACCCCATTTCCAATCACAACTTGCCACGTGTCCAAGTCAAAAAAGTCAAGGCGGGGCTGTGGGGAAATTTGTTCCAAAATGCCAAAAACACAAAAATTCATGAAAATGAAAGGGGCTTCCCCCATGCCCGCTCCAATCTTCTCCTTCCACGTGGACGGTCCGATTTGAATGTTTTAACAACGAAATCGATGGTTCATATCAAAACTGGAAAATAAAATGAAATGTCTATGTATTCACATAAATTGGTTTTCCACCATGGTTTTTCTCACGAATGGATGATTTTGAAAGAGCACAAAGGATGAAATCCATTTAAAAACTATTTTCTCACTGGAGGAAGTTATAACCACTTTTCACGAGAGCTATTTGATGGGTTCTGGAAGCCATTGTCGGGGTTGGAAATTATGATATGTCGAGACTATAATTTTGAACCGAAAAATCAATACAAGAGCTTCTTTTTCTTTTTCCTCTATTTCCCTCTCTCCCTCTGCTCTGTTTTGTGAATCATTTGATCAAATAGAAGCTAAGAAACTTTGTGTTCTTCAAAATGCAATTATGAGAACTTTGTGTCTGTGTGATTGCACCTAGTAAAAACGTGAATGATTCTTCTTTGTAATTCATT
The DNA here is from genome assembly GCA_018340775.1 of Taxus wallichiana var. yunnanensis. Lineage (NCBI taxonomy): Eukaryota > Viridiplantae > Streptophyta > Pinopsida > Cupressales > Taxaceae > Taxus > Taxus wallichiana. The sequence goes on along the minus strand of CM031235.1, from coordinate 336,216,751 downwards.
TATCCAATGCAATTAGGGGTTCTCTCTGCAATCTCTTTTCCCCAAAAGTATTGTCTTCTTCTACCTTCTCTTTCCCCTTCATTCTTCCATTCTCTTGTGTTGGTGTTTTTCCTTGGAGAAAACACATTTTCATATGTCAGAAGACCACATTTGATGAAAGTTGTAGATTTGTAAATAATCTTGTTTCTGGCTTTCAATAAGGGAACCTCTCCCATCAAAGAGGAGGGACTTGTTTGTCCCCTAACTATGGTTTCACCTAAAGTGCAAATTTGAAACCCAATAGTTTTTGGTGACTCTATTGGGGAATGCTTTCAATAGATTCCTTTCTAAGAAGAACAACAATTTGATCATTCCATTGATCTGGCGACTCTGAGATACACACGTGGTAGAAGAGCTCTTGGAGTTGAAGATTCTCAATTTCAACTTCTAGAGCAGCAAGGTTTTCCTCTTCCTTCAACAGGGAGAAATAGAAGAGCTCATTCTACAAGCACACCCCTGTTGAAGACAGAACCCTTGGGAGTGGAATCCCTCAAGAGCAACTCAGCCCTAATCTCCGTGCTTTGATTCTTGTTGGTGTTTCAGTTCCTCTTCAAGCAATTTTTCCAAGGATGGAAGTTCCATTACCTTGGGGCCACCGAGTTGGTCCCTTGGCTCTTCCACAACCTTTGCATGAGTTACCTAGGGGTAACAGAAAGAATTTTCCCAAATTCGGGGTGATGGGAAAGTGCACCCTGATGAACACATTGCAGCCTTCATTGTTGCATGTGGAGTCCTCGGTGTGGAACATGAAGATGTCTCTGTTAGGCTGTTTGTGGAGACCTTACAAGACAATGCAGCAGATTGGTTTTACCATCTTCCTACTGGAGCAATTACCAATTGGACCATGATGAGAACAAGATTTGAGAACCATTTCAAACCTGCAGAAGATGTGCATGCTCTGCTTGCCCAAATTTCTCAAATAAAAAAGGAACCACAAGAGCCCATGAGAGAATTTGTGGCTAAGTTTAATAAGCTTATTAACAAGATCCCACAAGACACTAGACCCATTGATCAGATCCAAAAATGTTTCTTTTTGAATGCACAACTACCTAAAGTAAGCTATGCTCTGAGGAGAGCCAATCTAGCAACTTTGGATGAGGATCAGAGGCTGGCAGTCAGCGTGGAAGATGACTTGATCATGTCAGGAAAACTAAAAAGAGAATCCCAGAAATCCAAGACATCATCTTCTCCCTCTTCTCCTAGAGGTAATTTGGATCAGTTGGTACAAAAGCTGGCCAATGACCTCATTGCAATCAAAAACAATTGGCTCAGCATGCTCCATACCAGGATGTTCCAAGGAAGAATTTTCAGCCTAGGAACAAACTGCCTTCTTCTCAAACCAGGTTGGCAATTGAAGGTCCACCTCTCAAAGTGCCTGTCAACGCAACATGTGAAGTCCTTGAACCTGATGATGAAGAAGAGAATGAATTGTATGATGATCAAGAAGAAGATGTTGATGAAGAGTTGGAGCAGCCTGGCGATTCTAGAGTCAACTTCCTCACCACTGAAGGTGTTGATGATGAGGATGATTATAATGATATAGTGGCTGACATGAACAATGAGTCATATGTTGTCATGACTCGAGAATAGACCAGAAAAAAGGAGAAAGTTGTGCAGCCTGCAAAGAAATCAAAGGAGTTTTCCAATACCATTCCAGTGCTTGCAAAGAGAGGTTCTCCTATCCCCACCACCTCCACACAAAAGGTAAGCTCTGCTGGTTTTTCTCCCTCCAATTCTACTTCTAAAGCTTCTGTTGTGTCAAATGATAAAGCTGATAGGTCTAAGGTCTCTTCCATTCCTTGTAATGATACCCCATCCACATCTGGATCCTTTGATATTATTGATCACATAAAGAGAACTAAGGTTCAGATTTTTGAGGCTGAGTTTTATCAAACCCATCCCAAAGCCTTTGCCAAAATGGTTGATTTTGTCAACTCCAAATCTAAAATCCCATCCCATGTTTCCAAAGGTCTTTTTCCAACTCCTTCTTCCCCTTCCCAACCAAATCTTGTAGCTGCTTGTCACATCACCCAATGAGAAAATCAGACCTTTCTATGTGACTCTCCTTATAGCAGGCCACAAGCTTAGTAATTGTGTTATTGATTCTGGAGCATCTGATAATGTAATGCCTACTAAAGTAGCTCATGCCTTGGGCCTCACTCTTACCCACACATATGGTTCTTGTTATTCTATGGAGAGTAGGGAAGTGCCTTTAGTTGGGAGAATCAAGGATGCACAAGTAGCTTTCATTGCTTGGCCAGAGAAAAAGGTTTTGGCAACCATCTTAGTTGTTGACATTCCTCCTTCCTACGACATGCTATTGAGTAGGAAATTTTGCAAGGATGTTGGAGGGGAAATCAAAATGGATTGGTCACATGCCATTATTCCAGTTAATGGCAAGATGAAGAAGTTGATGCCTGAGAAGCAAGCTGAGTATATTGTGTAAAAATAGATGATCCAAAAGCACAGATTTTGTATGAAGACATTGGGCATGGGAACTATATGATTATGTCACCGGATGAAGCAAGTCCATCAAAAGGAGTATTGTTTGATCCTAATGATGTCTGACATTGGAGTTTGATGGCAGTTGTTCCTCAGCCGGCTCTGGAGCTGGTATAGTGTTGATCTCTCCTGAGGGTAAGATTCATCCTTTTGCTTCAAGTTTCAGTTTGAGAATACCAATAATACTGCTGAATATGAGGCCCTCATTCTTGGGTTGAATATGGAAAAGGAGATGGGAGTGAAGAACCTTTTTTCGTGGAGATGCTGAGCTAATTGTAAAGCAGGTCCGAGACCTTTATCAAGTAAAAAATAGAAGATTGAAGCACTATAGGAATCTGGTCTGGGATTCTATTGAATTCCTCGATGCTTTCTCCATTGCAGCAGTACCAAGAGAGAGAAATACTAGGGCTGATTCCTTGGCAGTCTCTGGATCTTTGTTAATTCCTCATCCTGACTTCTCTCAGGAAAATTCTCCATTGAAATGATTCACAGGCCTAGCGTTCCTGACAATGTAAACAATTGGCAGGTCTTCAATGATGACCAACATCTACTCTCTTTCTTGGAGTTGAGAGATAACTTTGATCAGTTGTATTTTGAAGGAAGTGATAACTTGCCCAGAGAATGTGTGTCTTCAAATGAAGAAAGTGTCAAAGAAGAGATGGATCATGATGGATGTATCAGACTGAAAGGAAAAAAATTCCTAAGGGTTTGGTGAGTTTGGAGGATCTTTTTGATAAACATGATAGGTATGTCAAATCTAAAGTTTCCCAAGGAAATCAAAATTTCTGAAACTGAAAAAATAAATATAGGAAGTATAGATGAACCTAAAATGGTGAACATCGGGAAATGTTGCACTCAAGAAGAAAGAGAGAAGGTGATAAATCTTTTGAAGAGGTATGTTGATGTGCTTTCTTACTCGTATGAAGATCTCAAAGCTTTCAAACCAAAATAAATGCAACATTCCATCCCTCTTAAGCCTGACATCAAGCCTTTCAAACAAAAGCAAAGGTAGTATAATCCAAAGATTGCTGACACTATCTTTCAAGAAATACAAAATCTTTTAAAGGCTCGGATCATCTTTCCCATTCATCATTCCACTTGGATTGCTAACATAGTGCCTGTCAGAAAGAAAAATGGGGAGATTAGAATCTGTGTTGACTTTAGAAATCTAAATCAGGCTTCCTTGAAAGATAATTATCCTCTTCCCATGATGGACCAAGTGCTACAAGTTGTCACAGGCTCGGAGATGTTATCAATGTTGGATGGATTCTCAGGGTACAACCAAGTAGAGGTAAACACTGCAGATCAGCATAAGACCGCCTTTACCACTCCTTGGGGCACTTTTTCCTACAAGAGAATGCCATTTGGACTCATTAATGCTGGTGCTACTTTTTCCAGAGAGCTATGGATCTGGATTTTGGTAGTTTGAAAGGGAAATGCATCGTGGTATACCTGGATGATTTGACTGTCTTTTCAAAAATCGAGCGAGATCATGTTCAACACCTTGAAAAATCCTACAAAAATGTAGAGAGCACGAGTTTCTTTGAATCCTAAGAAGTTCCATGTTTTTGTGTAACCAAAGGTAAGTTGTTGGGACACATTGTCTCAAAAGATGGAATCAAAATTGATCCAAAAATTCAGGCCATACAATAGATTCCTCTTCCCACGAGTAAGAAAGGCATTCATTCCTTCTTTGGTAAGATTAATTTCTTGAGGAGATTCATACCCGATTTTTCAACTTACTATGAGCATTGCTCACATGATGAAAGGGAAGCAGACTTTTGGCTGGTCCTCTGAAGGAAAGCTTGCTTTTGAAGATATCAAAAAATCCATTGCAAATACTCCCACTTTGGCGTGTCCAGACTTCAGTAGAGATTTTATTATATATTTTATGCCACTGAAAACACTTTGGCCATTGTTTTAACTCAAAAGAATGTTGAAGATCATGAATTTCCCATAGCATTCATGAGCTACATTTTGAAATCCCATGAACTGAAATACGCCATGATGGAGAAACACACTTTTGTTGTTGTAAAAGTTGTTAAACAATTCAGATTTTATATTCTAAATTCTCATGTTGTTGTGTTTGTGCCTGATACAAGTGTCAAATCGATTCTCACACAACAAGAATTTGGAACTAAGAGAGGTAATTGGGTGGAAAAAGTGCAAGAATATGATTTGGATATCAAGCCAACCAAGTTGGTTCATGGTAAGGGCCTGTGTGAGCTCATTGTTGAAGGTGTTGATGAAACGTTGTCCAAAGATGAAGCGGATCTGCCTGTGGTTTTGTTTCTCAGCTCGACAGATGTATGGTACGCTTGATATTGCTCATTTTCTGACCTATGGTGAATGCCCATCTCACTTGACTGCAAAAGAAAAAAGAGCCATCAAACTTAGATCTACAGTATGTTCTTTGGGAAAATGCTCTTTTCAAATGAGGTGTAGATGGAAGGTTTTTAAAATGTGTAGATAAAGAGCAGCAAAAGAAATTATTTTCTACTTTTCATGATCAAGCTTGTGGGGGCATTTCTCCTCTACTGTAATAGCTCACAAAATCCTTCGTGTTGGCTATTATTGGCCCACTCTATTCCAAGATGCATCAAAGTGGGTGAGTAAATGTGAAGCATGCCAAACGTTTGTTGGAAGACCAAGGTTGGCTGCTTTGCCTCTCAAGCCAGTGGTGATCGAGGAGCCCTTTCAACAATGGGGTTTGGATTTCATCGAACTCTCAATCCATCTTCAAGTGCTGGACATACTCATGTGTTGACTACCATGGATTATTTCACCAAGTGGGTGGAAGCCATCCCAGTCAAGAGTACTACTTCTGAAGTAGTATGCAACTTCATAAAGGAAAACATATTGATAAGATTTGGAATTCCAAACAAAGTTGTGACTGATAATGCTTCTAACTTCTCCTCTGCTGAGATAATGGATTTTTGTTATGGATATGGAATATCTCTTGCTCACTCTTTTGATTATTATCCTCAAGGGAATGGACAAGTTGAATCAATGAACAAGAATTTGGTGACCATTGTCAGGAAACTTGTGAATGATTCTCAAAGAAATTGGCATAAGAAATTATATGATGCACTTTGGGCTGATAGGATTACACCTAAGAGAGCCATTGGAATGTCTCCTTTCCAAGTAGTGTATGGTGTGGAAGCTCAACTTCGGTGATGGTGGAGTTTCCAGCTTTGCATTTGATGAAAACTATTGAAGATTCAAGTTTCAGCAGTGCTCTAGACAAGAGAATCATGTATCTCCAAAAGTTGAATGAAGATAGATTGCAGGTGGTTGATAGAATAACAACCCATCAGTTGAAAGTGAAGGCTTTGTTTGACAAGAAATCCAAATCCAGAGTTTTCCAGGTGGGGGACACAGTGTTGCTATGGGATAAGAGACATGAGCCTCGAGGAAGCCATGGTAAGTTTGACTCACTTTGGCTTGGCCCCTTCAGAATCAGACATTTTGCTAGTGAGAACTCTTTTTATTTGAGTTACATGGATGGATCTTCTCTCCCACTCCCTTATAGTGGGTAGTACTTAAAGTTGTTCAGGTCCTAGGTGATTAGGGAGTCCCTTTGTACATTGTGTATTTTCTTTGTTTTGGGCTTGTTTGTTTCCTTTTTCTTCCTTGTTGTGTGGGGTGTTTGTTTTGGGCCCTCCTTTTTGGTTTGTTTCCTTTCTTGCCTTGTGTGTGTTGTCTTGTATTGGTTTTGCCTCTTGACTCTATCACCCAATGGATAAGGCACTAGTCTTCATTTCCCAGAGTTGGTCTGTTGTTCTTGATCTTGCCTTGTGCCTTTGTTTCAAGCCAAGTCATCCCCAGAAAGAGCCAGTTGTTGTCACCCTCAAATTTCCCTTTAATTTCTAAGTCTAAAATTGTAAAATTTTGAGTTGGTGCCCTTAAAGTATACTTGAAAAGAGGTATTTTGAATTTGGAACTTTCTAAGAATTGGAGGGCTCATGAAAATCACTTCATCAGATGGGAAATTTCTTCCCCTTTCCAAAAAGGTAAAGAAGTCCTCCTAACTCCTTGTACTTTTTAAGTTATGGCTCGGCGGGCCTAAGTTGGAAAATTTTCCCTTTGGTGGACTGAGCGGAGATGCGGAGGTATTTGTGCACTTTTCTTTTTGAAAAAAGCTAAGTTGGTAAGATTTGGCCCATGAGCCCATGGGGAGAATTGAAACAAAAATCTCCTAAGGACCCACAACGAAATCAAAGGCTGCCACGTGTCCAAAGGGAGGATCGGATCGGTGGAGCCATGGAAGAATTCAAGGTTTTGAACCTTTTGCCAAAAGGTTAAAAAGTGTTAAGGTAAGTTCATTTTCCCCATAACCCATAGTGAATCTAAGGGCACCACGTGTCCAAAGAGCCAAAGCGGAGCAGGGGCGGTGGGGATAAAACAAGTTTTTGTGCCTTTTTTCCAAAAAGGTGAAAATGATGCAACGAGAGCCACGCACCCATTTCCAATCAGCTCGTGCCACATGTCCATGCTGAATCGAGAGCTACGGGCTGGTGGAGGTAAATGATATTTTGTGTTTTTTTAAAATAGGTCAAAATGTTTAGAATTACACCATGACCCCATTTCCAATCACAACTTGCCACGTGTCCAAGTCAAAAAAGTAGAGCGGGGCTATGCGGGGAATTTGTTCCAAAGTGCCAAAACACAAAAATTCATGAAAATGAAAGGGGCTTCCCCCACACCCACTCCAATCTTCTCCTTCCATGTGGATGGCCCGATTTGAACATTTTAACAACAAATCGATGGTTCATATCAAAACTAGCAAATAAAATGAAATGTCTGTGTATTTGCACGTAAATTGGTTTTCCACCATGGTTTTTCTTCACGAATGGATGATTTTGAAAGGGCACGAAGGATGAAATCCATTTACAAACCATTTTTCTCACCTGGAGGAAGTTATAACCACTTTTCACGAGCTATTTGATGGGTTCTGGAAGCCATTGTCGGGTGGGAAATTTTGATATGTCGAAGACTGTAATTTTGAACCGAAAAATCAATACAAGAGCTTCTTTTTCTTTTTCCTCTATTTCCCTCTCTCCCTCTACTCTATTTTGTGAATCATTTGATCAAATAGAAGCTAAGAAACTTTGTGTTCTTCAAAATGCAATTATGAGAACTTTGTGTCTGTGTGATTGCACCTGGTAAAAATGTGAATGATTCTTCTTTGTAATTCATTTATCCAATGCAATTAGGGGTTCTCTCTACAATCTCTTTTCCCCAAAAGTATTTCCTTCTTCTGCCTTCTCTTTCCCCTTCATTCTTCCATTCTCTTGTGTTGGTGTTTTTCCTTAGAGAAAACACATTTTCATATGTCAGAAGACCACATTTGATGAAAGTTGTAGATTTGTAAATAATCTCGATAATTTGTGGAATTGATCAATAGTCAAGCTCGAAATTATGAGTTCAAGATGACGATGACTCAAGACTAGCTTGTTAGAGGGCTCGACTCAAAAATATTGTTCTGAGAGATCAACCAGAGCTCCAGAAAAGTTGAGAATAGTTCATGAAGGACCAAGGTCTTAAGAGCTTGATGAAGAATGAGTCACATGATTGAAATAAATGTAGCTCAACATTTCAACCGAGCTCAATGTGAAGGCTCGCGAACTAGGTTCAATGTTTGCAGCAAGAGTGGAACCCAGTTTTTCACAAAAGAATTTAGCTTGAAGGAAACCGAATTGAGTTGACTAAAGGAGCTCGTGCGGGAAAGAAGGATCTTGGGAAATTTTGTGTCAACATAGAACTCACATAACAGCTGAATCATGTTTCCCAGGAGCTATTCTTGAATGGAAACATGGACGTGACGTAAGGTGGGAGTCGAGACCTATTATCTCGACCAAGATATTTTCATCACGTAAGGTTATATAAGGGTTGAATGTGAGTATATCAGACTAAAGGCCGAGTCATGTTATTATTGTGTGAGTAATGGCATATCAAATGAGGTTAAATGAATAACGAGCTTGGATTAAACCAAGTGAATGGCTCATAATCCAACTTGGAGATGTTCGTGAAAGATTGAAGTGACTGAGTTGGATTTATAAACAAAGTAAGGGCCAAGTCATTATGAAAGTCACAATGTAAAATGTGGGCTCATATGCGTAAGGAATATAGAATGAGCAAAGAAAAGGTGGGCTCGATAAATTGAGAGGCACGCAGGTGAAGCTCTATGAAGGAACTTAGTAATTCATGTAGCTTGGGGTTTTGTAACCTTGAAGAATTTATGGGGAAGACATTGTAAAGCCCAAGTTCAATTCATTTGGAGTTCAAACGTTTGAAGGAAGAATAGCTCATGTTTGAGCTCAGGAAGTTTGGAAGTAACATTACATAGAAGTCCATTTTCTAAGTCACGACCAATCCATCTGAAAACAAAAATTAGCTAGCTTGACATCAATAGTTAAAATCACGGCTCATGGAGATGAATGTGAGCTTGGCACAAAAGTTGAGAGAATTCATGAGGAAATTAAGTGATGAGTTCGACATAGATAACCCGACTTCATGAATGAGTTGCTCACGATGAAACAAGTAGATCACGATTGAGCTTGACATGGCGATGAGGAATGCTTAGTGTTAACTCAAGCATGGAAAAAGTCTAAAAATTCCAAGTTGAGGTATTATGGCATAAGTGGGCTTCGGGAAATTTTGGGTCCATAGCTTTGGTTGAGTCGGTAAAATGGTACAACAATCCCACACTCTTTTCTCTTTTGTGGGAAATTCATAGGAGCATGACATGGTGGAGGTTTGAAATGGAAGGGCCAATGATTTTTTTCCCGAAGGAGATTAAAATCACCGTGAAAATGTGGGAGAAGCGGGTAATATGATGGACCTTTCTTGATGAGTTGTCTTAGGGAGAAGGAAATGGTCGGGGTGGTTTCCAAGTTGGATGTAAAATCGTCCAACTAGTGCATGAAAATGAAATGGTGTTTAAGGAAATTGGTGAGACGTGTTGGAACATGTAGTGATGGCTCGTCGAGATTGTAGTCTAATTTTTTTCCATCAATAAAGGTAAGGCTCGAGTCATAGGGAGCACATATATTAGTGGTTTCGATGCCGAGTTTAGAGTAGTAAAAATATACATGTCAAAGAACTAATGACTCACCGTGGGATACACGGAAAGAAAATGTGAAACACATGGGTGTGTCCCGAGGGACCCGGTCAATGGTTCAACGTTAATCTAATTCATAAGTCGACATAAGTTGGCTTGGCACGTAAAGGCATAATGAAAAGGTTAGAGGTCAAGGAAATATGATGCCGAGGACATGGATAATGGAGAGTGTGGTAGTTAGAAATGGAGAGCTCAACATAATGGACAAGGAGACCTAGTCAAATTGAGGTATCATTACATGCTTGGATGAAAACCTAAGCTATGTGTCAACTCAACTCAATGGGTCAAGCTAGTGGTGGAGATCGAGTTAACATATGACATGTGAGAGATCAACCTAATGGCTCGATGGATTATACAAGGGGTCCCACCGAATGTAAATTTTATTTTTATTAAAATAAATATTATTATTTTTAAAATATTTTATTAAACTTATTATTTTAAATTAAATAAGGATATTTTCAATTTTTGAATTTATTGTGCATAATGGGTAAATGTAATTAGTGATGTAATTAAACATGGTGGCCATCATATGCCATGATTGATGCCTAGAATTTAGGTTTTCTCCATCCTTTCTCTTTAATTAGGTTTTGCTATAAATGTAGAGGAGAAGCTCATTTCAAATTGGACAAGTTAGACATCTTAGACAAGTGCATATTTTTCAAGAATCCTCTCTCTTTTGCAAGTTAGCTTTGTGGATTGGGAACTTTCAAGCCTCCTTTCCAAGATTATAATGGAAACCATTGCCTCTTCTAAATGTAATGATGCATTGTGCATGTTGTTGAAGTAATAAAAGTGTATGTTTTGTGACTACCATTAGTCATTTTCATCATTCCACATACTTCTTTGTGCCTTTCTCATGCTTACAGATACACTATGCAAGTTTAAGTTTCTATTGCAAGTTCTTAGAGTTACTGTGCTTATCAAGTGGTGGAGTTCTGCATGCAGTTGAGTTATGGTGTTTTTTCTCCCTTCTCAGTTTCATCCTTCTTCATTGGAAGACCAAAAGATTGTTTTCTAGTTGAGTTTAACAAAGGGAACACACACTTCTTAGTTTGTGGTATTTTGTTTACCCTTTCCAAGTGTAGTAGGTGAAGTTGATTTGTGGTGCACAACACCCTCTTCAAAAAAACCTTCCCAAAGTCTAGCAACACCCTTCATTTGGTGCATCACCATCCCTAGTATAGTTTTATTTGTTGCAAATATCTTTCCCTAAAGCCCATGAAAATGTTAGTATAGGTATAGATAACCATTTTATTACACTAGGAGTAGTATAGCACTTAGTTTAGGAAGAGGAAGCTGGCCTTCTCCAGGAGGTTCACCTTGAGCCCAAGTCCCACAACTTGAGAGGTGATCCCATGTTACCTAATCACATTGAATGTCTTGTTCACATTTTGGCCATTCGGAGGGTGTAGTGATTTGGTGATAACACATATACTATTAAGTTTTCAAACAAGCCCAAATTCTAAATAAATTTCATTGATGTTAAAACTACCTCTAAAGATACCTACAATACTATTTCCCCACATATTAAACTACAATCATAACATGTGCAACATTAATTCACTCATTTTCCAAATTTTTCACATGTTGTATTGAAACAATTGGTTGAGTGCAATTTCATTTATCTCCCTCCATCATTTGAGATTGATATGAGTAGACCTCAATGAAAGAATTTTAATGTTGATGCTCACTATGACTATCATCATTGTATTGGAAATTCTACGACCTTAACTCGTATTTCACTATGTTATATAAGATCTTACTGATTCTCAAGTTATTGAATGAGATGAACCCATAGAAACTTCCAATCCAACCAATGATAATGTTAAACTCAAAATATTCAATGACCTACTTTCTAATCATGATGACTACAAAATCTTCTTCGGATGTCCACACTGCTTATCATGTGGTGCCTCCACCGCCTTCTTCTTATGATCACCCATTAGATGTAATGATTGGAAAAATTAATCATGTACTATATTTTTCTCTAATCACAACCTTTGACAACTCTAATATCGATGATACATTTATGTCTAATACATTTTTCATCCTTGATTCTATCAATAATAAACTATTGAATTGAGTTTTGGTTGATCCACATAATAAAAACAATGTTTTTTCTTTCACACTACTTCAATATTTGGGTATTATTATGAAAAATATTACATTGGATTGAAATCCTTGATATTGTTGCATTACTCTACCCATCATTGTTGGTCCTCTTACCACATCAACTTCATTCTTTATTGCATATAATCTTAGTTATGGTGTGTTACGGTTAGGTATCACTTAGTTACACACTCTTAAGTATATCCTCAAAGTCATACACCAATGTGTCAAGTTCATAAACAATTGACAAACCATCACCATTAGAGGTATTCCCTTTGAGGATACCCATATTAATTCCTCTCATGCTCTCGATATATTTTCTTCTCTTCATCCTATGGATAATTCTCTAGTTATGCACAACATCTCTAGTAATTATATGTTACTCCCTCGACCATTCCTCTTCCACTCTATTTCTACATCTACAAATACAAGTAGACCCTCATTCACACAAACTTCTATCATTAATCCTCTTCAACCTCCTAATAGGACTTCGATGGTACATTCCACATCTCATGGCTTTAGGCATCCTCATAGGATTTCATCCCTTTCTTTGTGCTCATAATAATCATTTCCCTATAATTTTACATTGGTCCTCTAGTTCACATACTAATTCCATAACCCCTCTATCCCCTCTAGTGGTCATCACACCCATACCTATATTCCACCACATCGACACCCTAATGTGACTCCTATTACCACACCTTTGCAGTCTTATTTGGAACATGCCACCACAATGGTCCCACTAGCATTCACATATGCACCTGCTTCTTGAGATTCCATCTTCTATGCCATCCCCATCACCTTCTCGGGGGCTCTCATTGGTTATAATTTTTCCTCCTCGCTTATTTTTACATAGCTATGCATTTTGATAATACAAATCAAAATATGGACTTGTGCATATCACTTGAGTTATTCACAATTCACATTATACATATTGTTGGTTACTTTTGATTAATAGATAATGATGAGTTGATTGAATTCCTTTTATGAAAAATTCATCCTTTGTACTTGTGTTAATCCATTGAGGGTATGCCATGTATTTTCATGTTTTACTATTGAACATCACCATTATAACCTGAACTTATTTGCATAATACTGATTAATATAATTATTACTAGTTAACTTTATCTTGTGGTACTTTGAGTATGCATTTATTCTCTTTATTTCAATAAGTTGTTTGAATGATGTTTGTGTGATGCTAATATTTTTTTCAAGTAACTTTTTATATACAACAACTTATACTTAGCAAATGATCCATCCATAGTAACTCGTCTATAGCAAAGGGACTCACCTACGATCGAAGGACTTGTCTGATAACCCATGCATAGCTAAAGGAAGATCACCTATAGAAAAGGAGTCATGATTATGAATAGCTCTTGGAATGTGAAAGATGACACTTCAAGTCTATACATGTCATGGAAGAGGTAGTTACAAACTGGAACATGAGAACTAGATATAATTCAAATCTAGATCTGATTATTCATTGCAACTAAATGAGGTATTGATTGATTGAAGTTGTGATGTGAGAACTGATTTATTGAACTGATCGGTTACTTAAGTCATGTGTTTGAAATCTAAACACATATTGATTAATTCTGTTGCATGCATCGAATCTTTGAATTATCTATTTGAGATCTTTTACTTGATTTATTTGAACTCCTAGTTGAACTTTGCTTCTCACATTCTGATGTAAACAAGGAATATAAAAGAGAAGGATTAATCTTTGAAAATGTATTTTATGTAGTAGATCCATGTAGAGAGATTATATAATAACGAGTAGGAAATATATAGAGGTTTCTTTGTATGCAAATGTAATCTTCATGCAAAATTAATAAGAATTTGAGTTTTGTTCAAGTAACTTTTAGGTATAAGCCTTATGAGGGATTAATACCCAAGGTAGGACCAACTTATGGTCTACTAACCCCTCCATACTATTTTGCTCTATCTTTATGGATAGATTAGCAAGCAATTCATTCTTTTACCTGTATTCTGAATTCACAAGCTCTGTTTTAGTTATAGTATTTGAAATCCATTTACTTTTAGTCTGAGTTTAGTTGTTTTCAAGCATTTTACTTTTAAGATTTGTTATTTTAAGCATTGTAGTGACAACAATCAAATTCCTTACCTCTTAAATGATTTTTAAATGTGCATACATCATTGGCATTATTGAAAGGTTATGTCCCTTGGTTTGATGATTAAATAACTATGGATTAGTGAACAACATATTAATTTCCGCAAGTTGATTTTCACCATCTTTTTTATCACTTATATCGGGGATACTTTGCCAAGTTATAAGGTTTTTGAGAGGGTTTTCATTTCTTATAAGCATTTTAGGTTTTAGGAAATTCACCTCCAACCAACCCCTTACTAATTTATGTTGATTTAGTTGAGCTAGTTGATGCATGCACCGTCCAAGAGATGCCCATGGTAGATTCTTACCCAATTTGAAAATAACACTGATTTTTATATAGGATTACTCAAGAAGATATACTTTCCTCTGTACAAGGTTTCTATGAGAAGATCCTTTTCCAAGTGAAATTTTAGAAGCTTCTCCTGTCAACCAAACATGGCGAAGAAGTGAACCAAAATGTTGAATACATGACAATAACTTTTGATTTTCCCATTTCCAATAATGACAAGGCCGGCTTGCTATGAAGTATATTCCTCCTTCCTTGCCTAACTTTCATGGATCCATGACTGAAGACCCATAAACCTTTTTGTTTGAGTTTGATGTTTTATGTAGGAGCTATGATTATACCACTAATGCACATAAACTGAAGCTATTTCCTACTACACTCAAGGATACCACCTTGATATGGTTCTTGGTTTTAAGAAGAGATGTCAATGCCACTTGGGAATAGATGAAGGAGAATTTTCTCACTAAGTATCAGGACTATTGCAGATCAAGTAGCAGAGGAGGTGATGAAATCTACAAGATGGAACAAAAGGAGGATGAACCATTGGAAGACTATCTAGAAATATTATCTTAATGCATTCAAAAGAGAAAGCACACAAGAATACCTCATGAATATCCCAAATTACTCCTTTTAAGGGACTCAGTGAGGATGACATGGATGCTCTAGATCGATAGGTGCTAGAGAAATCTCAAAAGATAACTTTGAGGATATTTGTGAATCCTACATGAATTACTCTAGAGCCACTTTGAAGAGAATAAGACATGTAAGATCATGAGGTGAATTAGATACCAAAACGATTGGGGACTTATCTAAGTCAGATATTATTAATAGGTTCAAGAACATGAACAAGGATATTTTCAATGAAATGGCCACTCAATTAGATGCTTTGCATGCTAAGAAGAAAAGAGAAGAAGTAGAGACAACACTTACAAAGTTCTTCCATGCATGCATAAGAAAGAAATCTAACTACAGATGCAGAGGATTGGCTAGCATTACACAAGAAAGGGAAGTTGAACCTGAATTCAAGATGTTGGAGATAGAGGATAGACAAGTCTTCTATGTTTCTCAAAGAAAACCATGGCCTCCAAGACAAGGAGGTATGTCACAATACCATATTCCATCATTTCATGATTGGGCTAATAATAATCCATATATCAAACCACCACCTTGAGCTAATCCTCAACAATTTTGGGCTTCTACCTAGCTAGCAATACCAAGAACAATGGTAAAAACCCCTCAATCATGGAAACAACCTTGGAGAGGAGGGAAGCAATGGAATAACCAACCTCCTAATTACCAACAAGCTTACCAAAACCTCCTTATCCATAACAAAAAGATATGATTCAAACCCCCAACCTGGCTCTTAGCCAAAAGTAACTCAACTACCAGCTCAACCAATGCCTAATACCAACAATAAAGTTTCCCAGCCAAAATAAACCACTAAATCAGCTCAATACCCTACTTGTTTCATTGATGTTAATAATATCCATCTCTCGCTAAGGAAGAACACCTTCCTTTACCAAGAAAACCCACCATTATAGAGATTGCAGATCAACCAAAATTACTACAAACAAATCCATAGAAAATCCAAAACACACCGCAAGATGATTTGTAAAAATTTGAACATAGTTCCATCAAGGGTAAAGTGCAAGCTAATGAACCACCATTTCTAGAGAGATTACAAGAAAATAATACTAACTTCAAATCAAAATCTGATTCTAATTTTTCAATCAGCTAAGGGATATTTGTGTCAAAATTCCTCTTATTCAAGAAATCAAGGATGTTCCCATATACAATAAGTTGGTTAAGGATATATGCATAAAAAAACTAGGCAGAAAGAGAAAGGATCCATCCAATGTATAATTTATTGGATAATTGGCTGATATCATTCTTGTTTATTTTTACCAAAGTATATAGATCCAAGAAGTCCTTTGGTAAATGTTACAATTAATGGAACAACAATAAATAATACTCTGATTGACTTAGGGGCAGCCATTAACGTCATGACCAAGAAAATTATGGATGATATGAAATTAAAACATTGAGTCCAACAACTACAATATTACAACTTAGAGATAGATCAATAGTGAGACCGGAGGAGTACTTGAAGACATAGTTGTGGTGGTAGACTCTTGGGAATACCCTGTTGACTTTATTGTTCTTCAACCAAAAGAAAGTTTAGGAGGATATCCTATCATTATAGGAAGGCCATGGTTGGCCACTTCTGATGCATTCATAGGTTTTAGGTTTGGAAACATGATTATTTCCAATGGAAGTGGTACTAAAAGTTAATGCTCTATCCTCCTGCCTAACCGTTGAACGATGAAGATAAGAAAATTTGGGTAGAAGAACTAGAAGTAGATCAAAACTCTATACAACAACTCATGATGCTATAAAAATCTTGTACAATTTAAGGACAAGAAGAAGATGTTTTCCTTTCCAATTTATTGCAAATAAACTATGGAAGAAATGAAGAAGTAGGTGACAAATTAAGGTGTTTAAACTTCCCCTTAAACTAAGTTCTACCACAAAAATCACCATGGATATTCTAGGTAAGAGTTGTATTCTCCATCAACTCCTTCCCCATGATTTCATACTAAATTATGTAAGCAACAATGTATATTCAATGATTGATCTCTCTAAGCAAGTGGAAATAACTCTAGGAAGGCCACTTAATGTAAACAAGATGTTAAACATACAACAAGAGCAATTGTTGATTTCCCTTCTGTGAAAAAAATAAAGTAGCATTTTCATGGGATTATGGTGACATGCATGGAATTCATCTTAGGATGTGCACACATAATATTTATATCAAGGAAATTTGTAAACCAATCAGGCAGCCACAAAGAAGAATGAACCCAATAGTGAGGGAAATTATAAGAGGAGAATTGAAGAATTTACTTGGATCCTAGATTTATATATCAAATTTCATACATTCAATGGGTTCCACCCCTAGTCATTGTGCCAAATAATAATGGAAAATAGAGGATATGCGTAGATTATAGAGAGATGAATGCAACAACAAAGAAAGATCATTTTCCATTTCCTTTCATTGATCAGGTACTTGAAACTTTGGCTAGTAAAATTATTTCTCTTTTCTTGATGGATATAGTGGCTATAATCAAATTCATATTACACCATAGGATCAAGACAAAACTACCTTCACATGCCCATGGGGAACATTTTCATATTTTGTTCTTCCATTTGGCTTGTGTAATGCACCTACTACATTTCAGAGGGTAGTCTTGAGCATCTTTTCAAATCTAACAAATGATTACATGGAGGTATACATGGATGATTTTATAGTACATGGAAGTACTTTTGAAGAAGCCATGAAAAATATGGACAAAGTTTTGAAGAGATGCAAGGAGCACAATATATCCTTAAGCAATGAAAAATGTTACATGATGATGTCTGAAGGTATAGTTTTGGGACACTATATTTCTTTTGGTGGAATTGAAGTTGATCCAACTAAGATATATGTTATTGTAAATCTTCCAACAGTAAGGAAGAAAAAGGATGTTAGGATATTTCTAGGCCATGTTGGGTACTATAGAAGATTCATACAAGATTTTAGAAAGATAATAGTGCCATTTTTTGTATTACTAGGACAAGATGATGCCTTTGAATGGACTAAAAAATGTGAAACTGCATTTCAAAATTTGAAGCAAATGTTAACTAATGCCCATGTATTAAGAGGACCTTTTTGGAACCTACCTTTCCACATTCATATCGATGCTTTTGAACATGCCATTGGAGTTGTTTTAGGGAAGAAAAATGGAGTTCTAAATTATGCAATTTATTACCTTAGAAATAACTTGCAACATGCTGATCTCAATTACACATGATCACAAAAAGAAGTTCTTAGCGATTGTTTATGCTATCAATAAATTCAAGCACTACATCATAGGCTATCCAATGTTCATTCACACTGATCATGTAACAATTAAATATTTGATCAATAAAACAATAGTAAGCTACATGCTTATCAATGGTCGCTCCTATAATATTTTAATGTCACAATATTGGAAAATCTTGGCAAGGACAACGTGGTAGAAAATTTCCTTTCAACAATGGGATTAATGATGAAGAAAAAGTAGTTGATGAATCTTTTCTGATGAGCATTTATTTTCTATCTCTATGAAAACACCTTGGTATGCAGACATAGCCAACTATCTGGTTTCAAGTAAAACACCTCCACACTACTTATATTTTGAGAAGAAATATATAGTTAAAAAGAGTGTGCATTTTTCTTGGATAGTTGGATTTATATTTCATACAAGGAAATATCATGTCATGAGAAGATGTATAGATGATGAGGAAGTATATGATGTCCTTAGAGCATGCCACAATGAACCTTGTGGAGGACATTTTGTTGTAAAAATAAAAACACAAAAATTGTTAACAATTGGTTATTATTGGCCAACATTGCATAAAGATGCAACACTTTACACTAGGAGATGTGATAAGTGTCAAAGAACGAGAAAGCCTACTAGATCTGATGAGACACCATTATAGCCTCCATTGGTCTTACAACCTTTTGAAAAATGGGCCTTGGACTTCATTTTCCCCATAGATCCTAAATCTCAACAGAAGGATTACATCTTGGTATGCAAAGATTATCTAACCAAGTGGACAGAGGTGAAGGCATTACCAAGTAAAAAAGTGAGAAGTGGTCAAGTTTCTCTATGATCACATCTTCACAAGATATGAATTTCCAAGGGAAATTGTCATTGATCAAGATACAAAATTTATTATTGATGTAATTTTTGATCTAGCTAAAGAGTATGAAATTAGGCATATGAAGTCTACATCATATCATCCCCAATCTAATGGCTAAGTAGAGGTGAAAAATAGAGAGATAGAGGTTATCTTGAAAAACCATTGCACTTCACGAGAAAATATTGGGAAGATATATTTCTAGAGCGGTATGGGAATTCAAAAAAACATGGAAAATGACATCTAGCTTCACAATATTTGAACTCTTGTATGGTAAGACTATTGTTTTTCCAATTGAATTTGAGCACAAAACACTAAGGACTGCACTTGAGCTAGGCATATATATATCTGAAGCATAAAATTAAAGGATTCTCAAAATCAATAAGTTGGATGAAATGAGAATATAGGTTGTACATAATATAGAGGTAGTACAAAAGAAAAGGATCAAATGGCATGAAAGGTACATAAAAAAGATAGTTTCAAGAAGGTGATTGGGAACTCTTATTTGACAAGGTGGTTAGGCCCCTACGAGATTGAGAAAATATTTCCTAATGGTGCTGTAAAACTCACCACCATCGATCCTGTAAGGTTCAAGCTATCGGTAAATGGCCACAAGTTGAGGTTGTAAAAGAAGCCATCCGAGAGAAGTAATTTCATGCAGCGAGTTCGAGAGGAGGAAAGATATGATGGAAATAAGGACATCATAGTTAAAATCAAAAGTTGAGCTTGTTGGTTCATCTTATGAGATTTATAAGGATTGATATCCTTTAGTGGCCTTGGTATATTCAGCTTGTTGAATACTCTAAGGACAAATAAAAGTGTTGTGATCAACCCTTTTGGTGATTAGTAACACTCATCTAACATTTTATTTTATTAGAATTTATGTTTTTGCAAGGCTTTGATGTTAGATGGTTACATGAGTACATGATCTCTATCACAAGGAGAGCATGCAAAGGTGACTAAGGTCCACTTGCGGTAGCATGCAACAAACACCTATTTTGTTTTTGTATGACAGAGCCAACGATTGTATGAATAATATCAAATATATCTGCACATGTGAGAAATGAAAAAGATAGATGGTACCCCACCAAAGCAAAGTGCTTAACTCTCTCGGGAGTTAACTAATTGTAGTAAGGAGTATCCATATATAATCTAACACACACATGTAGCATCATAAGAGGCATCTGCAACATAATAGCAAGGTTACACACAACAAATCACAATTCAACAAACATGTACAATATCATTCCAAACCGAAAATGAGATAAGTGCACTTAATTACCACTTTTATTAAAGTATGATTAGAATAACTATTATTAATTCATATTTATGCCAAGTCATCGAGTATTCAATGTATTTAAAATACCTCCACCTTCCATGCCATGATGTTTCCCTCCACATAAGTCCATGTTGTCATTTAACTTTAATTCACACACTTCATGCGGTCACAACAATCAATGATCTCTCCCATCAAACGTGTTGCATATCCTTTCTGCCTCAAAATTTGAAAATACTCAAAACATTGAAACAAATCAATTGAGTATCATTCTTAAAGATAAAATTGTGTGATTACATGTTGAGATCAAAACAAGCTATAGGTTCACCATGGAAGGAGACTTGATTTTCCATGAAACCACAGAGCACTCTCAGCTTCTCGGAAACCCTAAAAATCTATAGTTCTTTTGATACAATGGGTGGCTAGATTACATAAATTGAGTTCATGGTTTCATGAATCGATGGTTACAAAATTTGATACTACATTCGAGAGAGGTGAAGAAAAGATAAAGGATTTTTCGGTAAAAATTAGTGATGTCTTAGTAGAGGTAACTGGACTTCATGCACAAGGTGAACTATTTCTTGAGAAAGAAAATGTAGAAGCAGCCAAAAGGAATTTGCTGATGAAGATGATGTATTCATCAATGATAGACAAGGTACACATAGAACTTCTCTCAAACTTTTTTGGTTTGAAGTTGTAATTATATTATTAAGTACTTCACCTATGAGGGAAGATACTCTAGGCTTAATAAAATTCACTTTAAATTACTCAATCATTTGAAGAACAATAGACAAGTGAATGTGCCCAAATTTTTACATGAGATATTGAAGAATATGTGTAGAGAGGAACAAAGGGGAAGGTATGCACTCTCATACCAATGCCTCATAACTATGAGAATTAAACACACCCTACAAAGGGAATACCCTGAGATAAAGTGAGAGGATTTTGTAAGAGCTAAGAGTATTGATGAATTTTTGAGAAATAAGAGGAAAAGAAGAAGAAGTACTGGAAGCTATTCCACACCTTTAGTTGAGCCTACAACATCCATTTCCTAGTCCGGGAATCCTCTGTTTCTAAGAATTTTCCATATTTTGAACAAAACCCTAAACTAATATCACCTGAAAGAATGTTTATTGTTGAAATCCTCCTAGAAATATCTACCTCCAAAGTAAAAAGAAAATATTCCAAGTCAAATCCTACACCACAGAGGTGCTCTCATAGGCTAAAGACCAAAACCTCAAAGCCAACAAAGTCCCACCATACCATATCACTTGATAGTGATGTGGAAGATGTAGAGGAAAACATTGAGTCCACACTAATAGACATGGTGCGGGAGGTACTGATGATGTGGTTCATGAACAACAATGCCTTGAGTAGCCCATAGAGGGTCATGTAGAGAGAGAGGAAGAAAATGTTGAAGGAGAAATTACACAAGAGTACCCTAAGGAGTGCATGGAGGAGCATGCAATAGTAATTCATACTGATGAGATAGTTTGTGAAAAGGAAGGATTTGAGGATAAAATGGAAGAATAAATTGGCAATAAAGCTGACCAAATAATTCATGTATTAGAAGGTAATGAGGAAGAAACAAAACAAGATATTGGTGAAAAAATTGCACATTAAGAATGTGATTGAGAACTTGATACATGGAATTGAGGAAGAGCATATTTCTATAGGAATTGAACACGTACCAAACATACCCCTATAGTTACACCACCATTTTTACCACATACTAGCATGCAACCACAAATTGTCATCAAGGAAGTTATAAAAGAGCATGTCAAACCAGTTTGTAGAGAAATGGCAACACAAACAACTATGTTGGATTACTAGGTAAATCAATTTGAAACCTATGTAAATAGGTTAAAAGAAAAGTATGAAATAGAAAAGGAAGAACTCGTCTTCTAGCACAAGTAAGAAATTGAGGCAAAAGATAAAGAAATTGAAAGGCTAAAGAAAAAGCAAGAAGAAACACTTAAAGTAGCCCATGAGATATTCAGATACATGCATCCTTCCAATGTCTATGTTATTTTCTTAAAA
Organism: Taxus wallichiana var. yunnanensis; assembly: GCA_018340775.1. Lineage (NCBI taxonomy): Eukaryota > Viridiplantae > Streptophyta > Pinopsida > Cupressales > Taxaceae > Taxus > Taxus wallichiana. The sequence goes on along the minus strand of CM031235.1, from coordinate 336,194,526 downwards.
TAAAAGATGTTGTAGCTTAAACTTACTCGTATAAACTTGTTATCCCGTAAAATTGACAAGGGCAATTTTACCGATAACCATACCGAAAAATTTTGTTTCGATCCCTCGTTAGGGATCCTTCGCGTTCGAAACGTCGTAAAATCCCTTCCCGGGAAATTTAGTTTTCGAACTTAGTCTTTTTGAGCCTTTTTGGTCGGCGCATGGATTTGCCTTGTAACACCAAGTTTGAGTGCGCCCCCTTAAAAAGCCTTTGGCGCATGGTTTTCCATGTTAACACGCTTTTCGGTGCGCCAAAGGGCGCACATAATCTATATGCAACACCAAGTTTTGGTGCGCCAAAGGGCACATAACTTCGTGTCATGCATATGGTGCGCCAAAGCGCGCTCATTCTTCGTTTGTCAATTCCTTCCATGCGCCAAAGGCGCACGCTTTCCCAATCGGCGACAGTTTCCATGCGCCATTTTAGAAGGTTGGTGGCGCATTAATGACAGGTTTTTCCTATAAATATCCGTGCGCGCCCATGTCATTTTCATTCCTTTTTATCAAAGCACGTGATCACTCTGGATTTGTCAGCTCTGCTCTGTCGTTGTCGCCCTGTGGACCCGCTTTCCGATTTTTCATATATATTTGAGGTAAGAGGTTCTCCCTCGTTTTCATTGAGTGCTTTCATGTGTTTGATCTGCTTTCTGTTGGTATGCTAGTCTGTGTTTAAATGAAATGTGTTTAAGCCTTTTCCCCTGTGCTGTCCTGATCGTTTTCTTCTGTTCCTCTTCCTCTCCCTCCCTCTTTCCGGATCTGCTGGAAAAGGAGTCGTTTTGTAACTGGCTTGGTCTATTAAAGTTTTTGTAAAACCTTACTTGTCCAAGTAATTTTTGAAGTGGAAGAGAGGAATAAAGAAGAGATTTGAAGTAGTTTATTTCCATAGGCGCACTGGCGCGCCTTGTAACAATAAAAACAGTCGCGCCCCTCGGCGCACCTACCCGCCATGCAACATGCTCAAGATCGGCGCACTGGCGCACCCTGCCATCCTGCTGCAAGTTTGAATCCCGCACCTCCTTAAAATCCTTTGGCGCACCCTTTATCCATGCTTCATAATGTTTCCATGCGCCAAATGGCGCACCCAGTTTTAATGCAACACAAGCCTTATTCGCGCAAGTATAAAGATTACATAGGCGCGGGCGCACCCTCCATTGCAGTAACATGATGTTGTGTAAACCCTCCATGCGCCGCGCCATATTCCTTTGGCGCATCATTTGTCCATGTTACACAATCTTCCCATGCGCCAAAGGGCGCACCGAACCCCAATGTAACACGCATTTCCTGTGCGCCCTGCTATAAAATGCAACCTGTTTCATCCATGCGCCATGCGCCTTTGGCCTTGATTTAACCTCTGCGACATTCCTTTTAATAAGCCTTATCTATTTGGCTTAACATACATTTTCATGTGCCACTGAGCCTTATAATCTCTAACTCTTTCCTCTGCTTGCATTCCATGGAAGATCAAATTTCTAATTCAACCTTTTTGGATTGGGTCTCTCTTCTTCTTCATGCGAGATCAGCAACCGAGTTCGAAAGAACACATGTCTACGTCAAGTAAAAACCCACCAAAACAAGAGGAAAGGCTAAACGACGAGAAAGAAGAGATGAAATACAAATATCAAAGGGTCGAATGCCGAATCACGGTGAGTGCGGTATGGATGTCGAGACTCGGAGGTGGGTCACATTGACATGGATGAGTTACGGGTTAGAACTCGAAAGGTTCAAGAAGTCCATGGATGGACAAGCTAATAGGCGAGTGCCACTGCACTTTGCTGGAGGAATCCCTATCAGCCGTGAACAATGAGTTCATGATGGTAGTTGTGCATCTTTCAACAAGGACACAAGATGTGTCGAGAATAGCAAGGGCGAGGTAGTCATAAACCTCACCCCCGTCATTTTGAGTTGATGCTTGGCATCCCTCACCACCGGAACTACGTGGTACATTAGCCAATAGGAATGCATCAAGGCACAGGAAGACAACGAGGGCCGGTGCATGCGATTGATGAATGAGGTCTACCTAAAGAATAAGAAGGCGGTGACCGGTGGCCTCGGACTATTAACAAGTGATTTCTCGAGAAGAACTCGGTGATTCTATCACCTTCTGAGCGAGTCTTCGGGCTTTGAGATGCCCACTATTTCCATAAGTGGATGCTGCGGTACCTAGAAACAATGAATAAGAATTTGCCCGATCAGCGCTTTTGCTGGGGTGAAATAATCAGCAGCACCATCTCTGAGCAGCTACAACAGTTCGCCACAACGGGAGTGTTCCATATGAACTCCTATGTAGTCTATGCTGCAGCGTCAGCAAGGGATTATCCGGGCTGAACCGAAGTGGAGTATGGCCTCAGGCCAAGATATTTGATTACTATCCAGAGCTGAGGCTGGAGAATAGCATCCAACATTTCGCAAAAGTTAACGATGCATTCTTCTATCATGTCATCTGCCTACTGAGGCCGAACATGACTCATAGCCGGACAACCAAGAACATAGTGGCAGTCACAGAGAAATGGGGGGCCCTGTTCACCCAATTTCCCACGTTCACCTATCTAAGGGCTGCCAACTTTTTGGGAGAGCCAACCAGGCTACCGAGGTATGCTGGACCAAGGCTGATTCTATTAGAACTATCAAGACAGCTGGTCACATACCATGAAAAGTGCCTCAAAAGAAAGAAGGGCGGAACTCCTTTCCCCCTCACAGTGGGCCGGTACACATGCTCCTCCTATCACAAGGCGAAGGAAATGTTCGCAGAGCTGGAGTTGCTAAATTTGAAACATGACTTCCCGGCCCAGCCTACCTTCGATCTAAGGAGCTGCTGCGAAGGGCTAAGCTTGATCCGATCCACGTCCCTCAAATTGAGGATATTTACATTGGCGTTCTCCATGAGGTGGAACTGGAAGAAAGGATCACTCTCGCTTGGCATTAACGGAAATCATCCAATACGGAGTGGCCATTGTCCCCAAAGGCTTCCAAACCATGGAAGACGCAGAAGTAGACAAAGTGTATAATGACACGAGAAGGGGATGATTGGCCCTTCCTTTACATTGTGCAAGCAAGGCTCCTCAAACAATTGAGGAGAGGGTCAAGGAGACTATGCGGAGAACAGAGCATTGGTGCCGCATGAACGGACTAATCTACCTCGGGGTAGATTTCACAACTTCCCCTTTGGGTAACGCACCTCCAAGGTCAAAGAAGCAGCTGAAAGGCAAAGGTGCAGAAGGTGAGCCTAGCACCATTCAGGAGGAAGCCCCTGAAAGTCCTCTTCCTTCAGAGCCTGAACAAGTAATAACTCTGGATTCGCCAGAAAAAGAATTGACAGAGGATAGTCCTATACGCCCATCCACCCAGGATGTCGGCGTCGCTACAACTTCAGAGGTCCCTTCTATCCCTTCTTCTTCTCTTCCTTCCCCTCCTCGAGTGACTCAGCGACCACTCCTTTGGTTGTGTCCTCTGCCCCTTCTTCTACTCTTTCCCCCGCCTCTTCATCTATCTTCTCCTCCCTCGCTGATTTGTCTTCTTCCATTTCTTCCCTCATCTCCGAGCTCCCTTCCCTTCCTATGTCTTCTGCGGTTGCGGTTTCCCTTCCTCCCGTGGGCACTTCCTCGGCTATTCTTTCGATGCCGCCGCCGCGTGTCTCCACGTTTTTCCCCTCTTCTACCATTGCTGCCTCCCCCTCTGTCTCTGGTCCTTCTTCTATAGGACCAGCTTGGATCTCTCAGCAGCTGAGCCAACAAAAGAGGAAAGTCCCCATCGCTCCGATGGACTTTTCGGTCATTCCGGCTAAAGGAGTAAAGAAGCACAAGCCGGTTACACGCTTCTCGAAGAGCGCTGCAGGTGAGAGAGTCATGGAAATAGCATACCCCAACCCCCTCAAAGAGAAAGAAGATCATCTCTGACAGATTTCACCGTGACCCAAGTCACAATGGGGACATCCTCAGAAAGTCTCCAGGGGGAAGCTCTTTCCGCAGTGGATGCACTCTGCAAGAAGCTTCAGGAAACGAAAGAGGAAAAAAGGCTACTGAAGGAGCAGAACAAGTATCTGCTTCAAGCCTTACAGAAGATGGGAAGTGCACCTCCCACAATGCCGCCGAAACTCCTGAGCTGCTCAGTCAGGAGAAGATCAATGAGTATTCAAAGATTGGTGAGCAGGGCATGGCCGTTTCTGCTTGGAGGAGCCAAATCCTCAAGGATAGTGAAAGAGTAATCGCCAAGTATATCAGTTTATACCTAAACATCGAGAAGGCGAATAAGGAACTCCAAGCATTAGCGGGTCCGATATCAGAAGAGTTAGAACATGCTAGACTCCAGCACGAGACATTCCAACAAATGTTCGACTGTTCAGTCGAAGATCTGGTCAAGTTCGGAGTCTTCGGCCATCCAAGGGCCCTCAACAAAACTATGTCCACTTTGGACTATCAGATAGATCAGCTGGAATTTGTTTTAGAAAAGATAGACAAGGTAAAGGAAGAGGCCCTGGATGCAATGCATCAAATGGAGAAAATTGTCCTCGCCATGAATCCAGGGTTGCTCACTCCTTCCCTTACCTTGAGATCAGCTGATGACACTATCCGGATCTTCAAAGAGATAGCTTCTCAAGGGACAGGGCCAGAGGTCACATTCGACACTGAATCTATCAACAACCTCTTGGCCTGTAGGGACTTCATCGGGTTCCTTATCGAGGCGGAGAAAGATTATTCCAAACTCCCGGAAAAGCTCATAGACGAGCGGGAGACTTGCGAAGCAATCAGTGAACGGCACAAGGATCCATCACAGGATCAATTTGGGCCAATGATCAGCAAGTTTTTGGAATACCGCGCTCAGTTCCACATATCATCACCTGAGCAGCATCAGAAACAGGCAACCCCTTTTCGGCCGCAGGATGATGATGATGAGTAGCTTCTTCTTCTTCTTCTTCTTCTTCTTCTTCTCTTTATTCCCGACTTTCTTTTGAAATGTCTAAAAGTGTGTTAAAGCACAAATAATGACATCATCCATGTTGCATCATGGGATGATGTCATCCATCCCTGGTGTCAAAGTCAACATGACTTTTAGATATTTTGTAAATATCTTTGTAAATAAGTGGTTGGCTCCTTTTTGCCTTCTCTCTCCCTCATCTTCTATAAATATGAGAATACTTGTTGTATTCGGGGTGAACATTTTTTAGATAGAAATAGAAGTGAGGAGAGAAAGACTTTGAGCTTTCTTGTAACAGAAAAGAACAGTAATACAATTATTCAGACTTTGTGCTCAATAGCTGTGTTATACATTAGATCTTTCTTACGTTAGATCTGTATGTGTTTAATCTGTTGGATTCATATCTACTTTTCCGTCATTTGTTTATCAGTATTGCTTTGTTTATTTATGCAAGTAGGTTTGGCTCTGTTTACTACCAAACTAAAAACATAAATCTTCTGACCTTTCTGCTTTGGAATTCATTTCTTTTCTCCCTTCGGATCTGTTCTTTCTCTTCTCCCTCTTTCATTCCTTTCTTTTCACACTGAAACACTCTCTTGGGATGAGATCCCAACCCCCCAGAAGGCGAATCATGAGACTTGCATAGGTTCTGCTAGTAGAAATAGCAATAAACCGGTTTTCTTTGTCTCAAGAGGGGCTAAGCCTGCAACACTTGTTGGCTCGTCCTATCCATAGATCTGTCCATGGCGACAGATTTTCGGACCATGACAAAACTCTGGCATTCCATTTGACATTAGTGGAGCAAGGAACTTCTTCAAGTTATATCTAAATATCCCTCATGAAACTCAACTTCTACTTTGTGAACTCTACATGTATAATTATGCTCTTGAATATGATAGGGACTGGATTCTATTCCTATACGTTGGATATGTTCTAGTTAAAGCACTTTGTTCCTATTTTTAGAATGAGTTGGATCAAGAAAGGAAAATGGAGGACTACATGCATCTAGAGAAATTACAACCACTCATGGTTAGGGTGAAGCTAATAACACCAAAGAAATTATGGAGCAATATAAAAAGTATATGGAAAAGAAGGAAATCGAAAGAGGGTATGACATGATGAGAAAATCAATTCATGAGGAAGTCAGGGACATGATTAAAAACAATGGAAGAGAGATAGTACACACATGCGAGAATGTCTTTGGAATGAATCTGAGCTAAAACAAGCAAATGCATTCATACCCTAACATAATACCAAATCTAAGGAGAGTGAATGCATACATTCACATTGCCACTGGCTGTGTAGAAAAATGGTTCCCAATTGCCTATCATCCCCCAATCTTCCACTTTCCGATACCACATTGGTTAGGTGATCCACCATTGAATGAAATAACACAAGACAGAGTCATGAACATGCTCAGGATGAATGGAGGTTACTTCTTCACCAAAATATAAATGATGGGGAATCCAACGAATTTTAGATGAGTATGTAGCACCATACAGGTGGAACCAAAGAAATATAAATGATGAAATTCAATAGATTAAGCACGGGGTGTGATGAGTTGATTAAATTCCTTTTATGAATAACTCATCCTTTGTACTTTTCTTAAGCCATTGAGGATATGCCCTGTATTTTCATGTCTTACTACTAAACATCACCACTATAACCTGAACTTATTGGCATAATACTAATTAATATAATTATTACTAGTTAACTTTATTTTGTGGTATTTTGAGTATGCATTTATTATCTTGATTGTAATAAGTTGTTTGAATGATGTTTATATTATGCTACTTTTGTTTGTAAGAAACTTGTTATATGTAGCAACTTTGTACATAGCAAAGGACCCATCCACAACAAAAGGGGCTCACCTACATCTGAATGAATTGTCCATAGTAACCCGTCTGTAGCTAAAGGAAGATCACTTGAAATAAAGGTGCCATGATTATGAAGAAATCGTGGAATGTGAAGCACAAAAATTCAATTAGTATGTGTCATTGAAGAGGTAGTTACAAGCTAAAACATGAGAACTAAAGATAACTCAACTCTAAATCTGATTATTTGTTACAACTAAATGAGGAACTGATTTATTGAAGTTGTGATGTGAGAATTGATTGATTGAACTAATCAATTACTTAAGTCACGTGTTTGACATCTAAACATTTGTTGATTAATTATTTTACATGCATCAAATCTATGAATGATTTTTTTGAGATCTTTTACTTGATTTGTTTTAAATCCTAGTCAAACTCTTCTTCTCACATTTTCTTCTAAACAATGAATATAAAAGAGAAGGATTAATACTAAAAATGTATCAGATGTAGTATATCCATATAAAGAGATTAAAGAATAGTGAGTAGGAAATATATAGAGGTTGTTTTATATGCAAATGTAATCTTCTAGCAAAATTAATAAGAATATGAGTTATGTTCAAGTAACTTTTAAGTCTGAAGCCTTAGGAGGGATTAACACTCAAGACATGGCCCACTTGTGGTCTGCTAACCCTCTCCATAGTTTTTTGCTTTGATTTTTTGCATGGATATATTAGAAAGAAATTCATTACTTTACTTGTATTCAGAATTCACAAGCTCATTTTAGTTATAGTATTTGAAAGCCATTTACTTTCAGTCTGAGTTTAGTTGTTTTCAAGCATTGTACTTTCAATATTTGTTATTTTAAGCATTGTAGTGACAGAAATAAATTTCCTTACCTCCTAAATGCTTTGTATCTGTGCATACAACATTGAAATTATTGAAAGTTTACATGCATTGGTTTGATGATTAAAGGAATGTGGATTAGTGAACAACATTTTAATTTTTGAAAGTTAATTTGCACCATCAATTAACATGCTTTATTTATTTACACACATGCATTCACTTGGTATATTGATTTGGATGCGGACACATAAAATGATGTGTGCTTCTAGGAGCCTTAATGTCTACTTACATTCACATAATTTGGGGAAATCCTCCACATTTTATAGGTGTTATTGTTTTATTATAGTTAATTTTGACCTCCCTCATTTATCCTCAAGTATCTACATTGTGTACTTGCTACCTTTCGACTAACATGATTAGCACATTTGTCTTGTGCGAGATGACATCTTTTCTATCATATATTGCACCTATGATGGTTACTACATCATATCATCATGTTTTGACATATTGATTTCATGTATACATACTCATGTGTGTTACCGCTTAATTTTTCTCCTTGTTTGTGGCCTATGTCCTTGATTATCTTGTGACACCATGGGTGCCCCATGTTTGTGGTATCATGCCTGTATCATTTGTATTTTATTTCTCTTGTTTGCGACATCTTTCCTATCTTATTTGTAATTTATTGCTTTTATTTACAGCCTACGAGCCTTGATTCTGTTATGACACTGCGGGTGTCCCATGTTTATAGGCCTCAAAATCCTTTTGTGTGCTCTTTTATGACATTGTTTGCAAATCGACTACATGGATTTTGTTTTTATTTTTCTACATGCATTATTTCTACTAGTTACTTTCGTTCTACTATTGTTTCTTATTTTAGCATTTTTGTTGTTACATGTCGTGGTTTCCACCATGCATAAACACCTTTCCTTTTGCAAGTATAGGTCTGAAAGGTTGCCTCTTGAACACTTTACATAGCTTCTCACACATTCCCTTCAACATTATACACCTATTTATTTTGAGCCACATGCTCAAACATGGGTTTTCACATGCCTCAAAAAAGGGGCATCTATCTGGGTTTATTACAAATTTTCAAAAAACATAGATAAATTTCTAGGGGAAGATGTGTTATCATGTAAAATTGACAAGGGCAATTTTGCAGGTAACCATACAAAAATTTCCGTTCTGGTTCCCCGTTGAGGTCCCTTAGCGTTCGGAATGGCATAAAATCCCTTTCCGGAAAATCTAGTTTTGAACTTGGTCTTTTAGGTTGGGCACAGTTTTTATTCACGTTACATAAACCAAAACTGCACCCCTCCTTTCCTTTGGCACATCTCTTAGAGTGTCGACACTCCGATGTTGCACCTTTCAAGAAAATGCGCCAAGGCACATGCGCCAGCTTGTCAACATTCAAAATGTTGTGCCCCTTAATAGTGCGCCAAAGCGCTGAAAAGGTAGTGTTGACAGTCCCAAAGCCGTGCCTAGGGCGCAAATATTTTCGTGTTGACGTCTATCTGGGTGCACCTTAGAAAAATTTGGTGGCGCATTTATTGCACCTTTTGCTATATATAGGTGCATCCAACCTGTCATTTTCATGATTGAAAAAAGCGTGAAAAAGTTATTCTTACACTTGTCGGTGTTCCTATTAGCCCGTGTGTTGCTTTTCATCATCGCATTCGTGGACCCCACATCATTTTCTCTATCTTATATATTCCTGGTAAGTGGTCCTTGCTCTTCTTGTAGATTTGTTGTGGTATCTTTGTTGTTTTTGGAGGTTAGTATTATTAAAAACAAAAATGAACCTATGAAGGTAATGCAACTTCAACCCGTTTTACAAATCAAACCCACCTTCAAACCATTTTTACTCTCCTTCTAGATCTGCTAACCTGGAAGGCCTTGTCTCAGAATGGATCCCTATCCCTTTTTCCCATGTTCCCCTCACTGTCAAAATCTGCTAACCACAAATCCTGCCAAAAGATTAAAAATTATAAAGCTTTTAAAAACATCCACTATGTTTTCTTTGGCGCAAGTTTCATTGATATAACATCAAACATAGTCGCGCCAAAGGGCGCACTATCCCCACATGCAACATTGGCCCTACCCATGCCTTACAAAATTCCTAAAGCAATAACATAGGCACCAGGCACCACACTGCGGCTACTACACACAACATTTGAATGTTGTGCGAGGCCCTTCCCATGTGCCACGCCAAAGCTAAATTCTTGGCGCACCTTACCTTAATGATGCACCCTTTGAATCTACACCCCTTGGCACATCATAATGCTTTGCAACATGTACCACATCTACGCTAAAGGTGCACCCTGAGACCTTGTTACACCAAATGAATATGCGCCCAATTAAAACCCTTCATATGGCGCAGGTGCACATCCATTGACACCAACATTTGAATGTTGTGTGTAGTCTTTCCGCGCCCTGTGCCCCTTTTGGTGTTGTTTTCTCCCATGCAACACTTTCCAAAAGTGCACCTTGCTATTCTGAGACCCTGCAGCCTGTAGTAAAGCTGCGCCTTGCCCAGAAGCTCATAAATTGCTAACTTTTCATTTTGTAAGCTTTGATGGATGACTTAACAGCTAACATGGATCTTCTGCGGTGGACTTCCCTAATTCTTCTTGTAGATCAACAGCTGAACTCAGATCCACACATGTCTTCATCGAGTAAGAAGCCAACCAATTCTAAGGGTAAAGCCAAGCTAACAAAAGAAGAAATGAAGTATAAATAGCTAAGGGTCGGGATGCACAATCCCTTGTAGAGTGTGACCTAGATATCGATTCAAACTTGGTCACATTGACATGGAGGACTTACGGGCCAAAAATAAGAAGGTCACAAGCGAGTCCATGGATGGAAAATTGGTCGGCGGTAGTGCGCATTTTGCCGCTTGAGGATTCCGTGCGCAATCAACAACAAGTTCATGATGTTGGTGGGCCGTTGTTATAATAAGGACACAAGATGTGTCGAAAATGAGAAGGATGAGGTAATAATCAACGTCACTACCCGACATTTTGAAATCATTTTGGGTATCTCCCACCACGAAATTTTGTAGCCATAAGCCAATAACTTGCATGAAGGCATGGAATGAAAACGAAGACAAATGCATGCGGCTGATGAATGAGGTATACCTCAAAAACAAGAAGGTAGTGTGCAGGTGGCCACAAGTCATTCATCGCAGTGACTTCTCAGAAGAGTTGAGTGACACCATCACTTTCCTAAGTAGGGTGTTTGGGCTTCTGATGCCCATTATTTCCACAAGTGGATGCTCAGATATTTAGAAACAATGAGCAAAAATGTCCCAGATTAATGTTTTGAATGGTGGAGATTATCAGCAACACAATCTCCGAGCAGCTTCAACAACTCTCAACAACTAGGAGATTCTACATGAACTCCTATGTAGTGTATGTTGCTACCTCTGAAAGAGACTACCCAGCACTGAATCGATGTGGGGTATGGCCCCAGGTCAGAATATATGAGTATTATCCAGAGTTAAGGCTGGAAAACAATATAGCCCAATTCAACAAAATCAATGATGCCTTCTTCTACGACGTCATCTACCTCTTGAGGCCCAATATGACTCACGGTCGGATGACCAAGAGTGTGGTCACTACCACAGAGAAGTGGGGAGCGTTATTTACACAATTCCCCACTTTCACCTATCTCAGAGCCACCAACTTCTTGGGGAACCCACCAAGTTACCGAGGTATGCGGGACCTAAGCTGATCCTATTGGAGCTGTCTAGATAGCTTATCACATACCATGAGAAGTGTCTGAAAAGAAAGAAGGGTGGAACTCCATTCCCCCTCACAGTGGGTAGGTACACCTGCACTTCATAGAGAAAATCCCAGGAAATGTTTACGGAGCTTGAATTGCTCAACTTAAAACATAATTTCCTAGCGAGGCCAACCTTTGATCCTCGTGATTGCCTTCCAAGGGAAAATCTTGATCTAATTCACATCCCTCAGATCGAAGATATCTACATCAATCTATATCATGAGACCGAGCTCAGATGAAAGGATCACTCCCACCTGGCCCTGGCAGAGATCATCCAATATGGTGTGGCCATCGTCCCGAAAGGTTTCCAAGCAACTGATCAAGAAGTTGATCAAGTTTAAATAGACACAGACGGGGACAATTGGTCGTTCATTGAGATTGATAGAACTAAGGCACCTCAGACTATTGAGGAAAGGGTTAAGGGCACTCTGTAGGGCACCAAGCATTGGTGCAAGAAAAATAGTCTCATCTACCTTGGAGTAGACTTCACCATGTCTCCCTTTGGAAATGCACCCGCCAAGCCAAAGCACTTGCTAAAAGGGAAAGGGAAAGATAAATAAGGAGAGACAAGCACTTGCTCGAAAGAAATTCCCGAGAGTCCTCCTTCCACCGCCTGAGGAACATGTAGTAAGCTTTGATATCCCCATAAGAAGAAGAAGCGGTAAGTGTTCCAACGGGCACATCCACTCAGGATTTTTCCACTACTGCAACTAGTGAAGTTCCCACCATCCCATCTCCCGCTCCTCCTTCCCCTCCTCATGTCACTCAACCAACCACTCCTTTGGTTGTGTCTTCTCCCCGTATTCTACTGTTCCCCCTTCCTCTTCCTCGATCTTCTCTTCTCTTGTGGATCTGGCCCCCAACATTTCTTCTCTCATCTCTCAGATCCCTTCCACCCCCACGGTTTCCTCTCCTGCAGTGACTCCTACCCCATGAGCACTATGTTGGATTCTCTCTCAATGGTGCCACCAAGTGTCTCGATGCATTTCCCCATGCCCACTGTAGCTGCTCCTCCTTCCACCCATGTTCCCTCATCTTCCCCTGGTCCCACTCCCTTAATTCCAAAATGGATCTCCAAACACCGAGCCAAAGACCTGAGAGGAAAGTCCCCATTGCACCTATGGACTTCTCGTGATTTTGGCTAAAGGAGCTAAGAAGCAAAAAGGCTATAACTCACTTCTCTCAAAGCACTTCGGTGAAAGAGTTATGGAGATCGCATACCTGATCCCAAAAGGAGAAAAAGATCTATCTCCTATAGATTTTACAGTGACTCAAAGTCACAATGGGAACATCCTCGAAAAATCCTCGAGAAGAGAGGCCTTATCACAGGTGGATGCCCTTTGCAAAAGCTTCGGGAAGCAAAGGAAGAGAAGAGGATATTGAAAGAGCAAAACAAGCATCTTCTCCAAGCCCCGTAGAAAATGGGCAGTGCACCTCTGTATTAGCCTACCACCGAAACTTCGAAGTGCACCTCCCATAGTACCACCGAAAACTCTGAAGCACTACCCATTTTCCATAGGGCTTGGAGAAGATGCTTGTTTTTCTCTTTCAATATCCTCTTCTCTTCCTTTGCTTCCTAAAGCTTTTGCAAAGGGCATCCACTGTGGATAAGGCCTCTCCTTGCTGGAGGATTTCCCAGAGATGTTCCTCATTGCGCATAGTGAGTCAAGTAATTATAGGAGATAGATTCTTTTCTCCTTTATGGGATCGAGTATGCGATCTCCATAACTCTTTCACCAAGCATTTAAGAGAAGCGGGTTATATTTTGCTTTATCTCCTCTGGCAGAATCACGGAGAAGTCTAAGATTGGTGAAAAGGTATGGACCTTCTGGAGAGACTAGATCCTCAAATATAGTGAGGAAGTGATTATAAAATTCATAGAGCTATATCAAAATATAGATCAGGCTAATAAGGAACTCCAGAAATTGCAGGACCTATTTCCGAAGAGTTGACCATTCCAGAGTTACAACACGAGACATTCTGAAGATGCTCACACTTCCCATCGATGACTTAATGAAATTCAAAGATCTTCACACCCAAGAGCACCCAATAAAGTCCTTGCTGCTTTGGACTATCGGTTGACCAAATGGAATTTGTCTTGGAGAAAATAGAAAAAATCAAGGAGGAAGCCTTGGATGCAATGCATCAAATGGAGCAGATAATTTTAAGGATGTCTCTAGGTTTTCTCACCCCATCATATGCCTTGAGGAAGGTAGATGACACTATTCAGCTCTTCAAGGGAATCGTGTCACAGGGTTTAGCTTTGAAGTCACTTTTGATGCAAAATCTATCAACAACCTTCTGGCCTGTCGTGACTTTGTTGGATACCTGATGGAGGCAGGTAATGAATACTTTAAACTCCCGAAAAGACTCAGAGATGAATGGGAGACTTGCGAAGTCATCGGGGATCATACCAAGGGTCCCGCTCAGGATCAACTTCAAATGATGGTCAGCAAGTTCATGGAGTATCGAGCTCAATTTCACATTTCCTCCCCTGAGTAGAAACAAGATACTCCTTTCTAGCCAAGGGACGATGACGAATAGGCTCCTTCCTCCTGAGATTTATCCCATTTTTTCATAATATTTAAAAGAATGTTTGTACAAATGATGACATCATCCATGTTGCACCATGGGATGTTGTCATCCACCAACTTGCCCCAAAGTCAACAGTTGAATTTTAGATATTTTGTAAATAGTTGTTGGCTCCTTTTTTTGCCTTCTTTCTCCTTCTCTTTCTATAAATACTTGGATAATTTTTGTATTCAAAGAGTGAACATTTTTAGATGAAAAATAGAAGTGAGAGGAAAAAGGCTTTGTACTTTTTGTAACAAAAATATTAATACAAAAATTAAGACTTTGTGCTCAATGGATGTGTTATGTACATTAGATCTTTCTTAAGTTAGATCTGTGTTGCTTTTCTATTAGATCTATCTCTACTTTTTGTCATTTACTCATCAGTATTGCTTTGTTCATTTATGCAAGTAGGTTTGGCTCTGTTTACTACCATCCCAAAACATAAACCCTCTGACCTTTCTGCTTTGGAATTCATTTCTTTTCTCCCTTTAGATCTATCCTATCTCCGTTCCTCCCTTCATTCCTTTCATTAACACTTGAAAATACCTCTTAGGGGATGAGATCCCAAACCCCTAAAGGAAGAATACATAGGACTTGCATAGATTCCTCTTTGGAGAATAACAAGAAACTAGTTTCACTTTGCTTTATCTCAAAGAGGGGCTATGCCCTGCACATTGTTGGCTGGTCTATCCATAGATCTGCCCTCCTGATAGATTTTCGGACCAACAATTTTTGGCGACTCTACTGGGGAAAGAACCAGATCTATGTGAGTGTTATGACACTAACAATTTTTTAAAGCTGCTGCGGTGACTAAGAAAATAGATAAAACTGTGGAAATCACTACCTGTTTGCAAATCTTAACTTTTTGTTTAAAATCCAATTTTTTTGCAAAAGTGATCCAAACTGAAAATTTTCTTTAGAGATCCATAGATCTGGACCAGTTAGAAACCTTTAGTTCGCTGAGTTTTTATAAAAACCCGTATATTTCTATAGATCTGAGATTCTGACAGTTTTACAAATATTTTCAAACCTTTGTCAAAAAAGTCAAATCTAAGATCCGAAAATCAGCTTACTAAGTTAACCATCATTTTATCCTCGTTAATCTTTGTCATTAAACCGCAATCGGTTTTCAAAAGAGGGATAAAATTAAATATTTGGAAAAGTACATGCTGCTGATTTTTGCTAGAAAAATCAGAAAATCAGCAAGTACAAACAAAAAGAGTTCTTAAATCTGCTCTAAAGACATTGCAGATCTGAAAAGATACACTAGCGGGTGAACCATTTACCCATAGCAGGAGAGCCCGTGGAGAAGTTGATCCTACTTTTGATCTACTTCAATGGCACAACTTCGAAGATTACACTTGAATGTGCACGCGCTTCCCCATTGCTAAGAGTTCATTGCTAATCGAAATCGGCCCTCTTGAGTGCTTCACCTCTATGAAAGAACCATTTTTGCAAGGCACCTCCACATCCCTTTGCGGTGCTCTCATGTTACTTAGCGGAACCGCACTTCCAGCTCGTGTCCTCTTTCCAGCTTTTCAAATGGCATTACCATGGAGAAACGCTATGGGCCCTCTTACATTGCCGCATCCAGTTCACACACTCCCTCATGGAAACCGTAAGAATTTCCCAAGATTTGATGGGAGTGGAAATCAAAGCATGGATTCACATATATCTGCATTCATCATGTTATGCAATCCGGATGTAACTCATGAAGATGTGTCACGATCGCCTCTTTCTAGAGACCTTACAAGGACCCGCAGTTGAGTGGTTCCAACATTTTCCGGCCGGATCTATCACCGGCTAGGCCACATTACGAAATTATTTGAAGATAGGTATAAGCCTTGAAAGACGCATTCACGTTATTATCAAAGATCACTCACTTAAAGAAGGAGGCCAATGAAACCATGCGTGATTTTATCACTTGTTTTAATTTCACCATTATTAACCGTGTGCCACCTACCATGCTACAAACACGAGAAAATCAAAAGTGTTTCTTTGTGAACGCCATGAGCTCAAGAGTAAGTTTCTTTGTGAACGCCATGAGCTCAAGAGTAAGCCTCGACTTCCGTGTCAAGCAAAATTTAACCTTTTTATCTCTCCTCCTAATCAATGGTCACAAACTAACTAACTACATAATTAATTCTGGAGCTTCCATAATGTCATGCTAGCGAAAGTCACTCATACTTTAGGCCTTACTCTTACCAAGCCTTTCGATAGATGTTACTCCATGGAAACCAAACAGTTCCATTAATTAGAAGATAAAAGACACACAACAAGGCGTTTGTAGGTGTTCCTAGAGAAAAGGGTGAAGATGACCGTTCTCGTTGCTAATATCCCAGCAACATATGGAATTCTACTAGGAAGAATCTTTTGTAGAGAAGTTGGTGGAGGAATTCATATGGACTGGTCCAAATCTAGAATCCCCATCAAGGGTGTAATGCATACTTTGAAGCCTGAATCACAAAAGAAGTACTTGGACACCAATTCTGACGACCCCAAAGCCCAAATTCTCTTTGAATCATTAGGGATGGGGAACTACTTCTTATCCACTGAGTTTGATAAAATGGATGTTCTCATCCAAGAGGAGGACCTTAACAAGGTATGGACACTGCAATTTGATGGCAGTTATGCAACTAGTGGATGCGGTGCTGGAGCTGTGCTAATATCTCCTGAAGAGGAGATTTTTCCTCTCTCTTTCAAGTTGCAGTTTTTCAATATAAATAATCTTGCTAAATATGAATCTTTGCTACTTGGCATGCAAGTGAAAGAAAGAAAGGGAATCAAGAACCTAAAAGTACGGGCGATCTTGGGTGATCGTTAATCAAGTGAAAAGAATATACCAAGTAAAGAATGAAAGGCTCAGACATTACCACAACGTGGTATGGGACAACATTGAGGAATTTGACGCTTTCTCAATAAAATCCATTCCAAGAGCTCAAAATGACATGGCCAATTCATTGGTCATCTCAACATCTCTTATGCTCCCTCACCCAGGGTTGAAAATAGACACATATACCATTGAGGTAGTCTTCCGCCCAAGCGTGCTAGACAATTCTCAGCAAGGTGAAGTTATTTAACAATGATAATCAGCTTATTGCCTTTCTAGAGAAAGTAGAAAATTTCAATGAGCTTCATTTTGAAGGATCTACTTTTGCATGCCATGAATCTGTCACTGGTCAAGCAAACAATCAAAGGAAGGTGATGGCATATGTCAGCTCAAGGGAAATAAAATTCCAAAAGGTTTAGTCTCTCTGGAATGGTTGTTTGAAAAACATGATCATTTTGTCAAGAAGAAGCGGCAAGATGACCCTAACTCCTCTCCAGAAACCGATTCGGTCAACCTGGGTTCTGTGGAACATCCGTAGTTTGTGAACATCGGGAAATGTTGTACACCCGAGGAAAAGTGGAAGTTTGTCAAATTGCTGAAGAAATATATGGATGTATTGGCATGGTCCTATGCCGATCTAAAGTCATTCAAGCCTAAGGATGTTCAACATGACATCCCGTTAAAAGATGATGTCAAACCCTTTCACCAGAAATAGAGGCACTATAATCCCAAGATCTCGGGTACCATCCAAGTGGAAATATAGAAGATGTTGGATGCGAGGATTATATTTCCTATCCATCACAGTACCTAGGTCATAAACATCGTACCAATACAAAATAAGAATAGCAAGATACACATATGCATAGATTTTCACAATCTGAATCAGGCATCCTTGAAGGACAACTACCCGCTGCCCATAATGGATCAAGTTCTACAGGCAGTAATAGGTTCAGAGATGTTGTCCATGCTTGATGGTTTTTCGGGCTATAATCAGATTGAGGTCTCGCTTGAAGACCGATTCAAAACAACATTCACTACTCCCTGGGGCACATTCACCTACAGCAGGATGCCTTTTGGCTTGACCAATGCTGGTGCCACCTTTCAGTGAGCAATGGACTTCGCATTCAAAGGTATGATGGGAAAGGTCATCATAGTTTATTTAGATGACTTAACTGTGTTCTCTAAAAAGTTAGGTGATCATTGTAATCATTTGGAGCAAGTATTGATTAGATGTCGAGAACACGGGATTTCCCTAAATCCAAAAAAAGTCTATTTTTTTGGGGTCACTGAAGGAAAGTTGCTGGGACACATTGTCAGCAAGGAAGGAACAAAGATAGATGTCGAAAGGGTTAAGGCTATTCAGAGCCTTACCTTACCCACAAATAAGACCGGTGTTCACTCTTTCTTCGGAAAGGTGAATTTTCTCAGACGCTTTGTCCCTGACTTCGCTGAAAAGACTCGACACATATCAAATATGATGAAAGGGTCGCAAAATTTCTAATGGAGTGAAGAAGGAAAGGCATCATTCAAGGATATAAAATCCTCCATTTCTCATGCACCCATCCTGGTATGTCCCGACTTCTCCAAGGATTTTATCATGTACAGTTATGCATCTGAGCATACTATATCAGCCATCTTAATGCAAAAGAACTATGAGGATGTTAAATCTCCAATCGCGTTCATGAGCTCTCCTCTCAAACTCCATGAGTTGAAGATGTCTTAGTTAGAAAAACACACCTTTTCACCATTGTCAAAGCAATCAAGAATTTCGGTACTACATCCTAAACTCTCATACGGTAGTGTTGGTTCCTGACACGGCAGTTAAGTCTATCCTAACTCAACAGGAGTTAGGAAGCTTACGAGGGAATTGGATCGCAAAGGTCCAAGAGTATGATCTAGACATAAAACCAACCAAGCTGGTAAGAGGCAAGGGCCTATGTCATCTTATGGCTGAAAACAAAGATTCAGAGATCCCCAAAGAGAAAGATGATTGCATCGACGAAGTGCAGGATAAATTGAAGAAAGTTGATTCTCTACCTATGGTTCTATTTGTTGCGACCAACGATAAGTGGTATTCCGATATTGCTTTCTTTCTCACTTACGGTGAGTGTCCAACTCATCTAACTTCAAAGGAGAAGTGGACTGTAAAGCTCAGGGCAGCCAGATATGTCATATGGGATGACGGTTTATACAAATGTGGTATTGATGGCATCTTCTTGCGATGCGTTGACAAACCGCAATAGATCAAATTGCTTGAAAGTTTTCATGACTCGGCCTGCGGCGGTCACTTCTCCTCATCCGTAACAACACATAAGATCATCCGGGCCAGGTACTACTAGCCAACACTATTTTAGGATACAGCCACCTGGGTAGCAAAATGTGAACTCTGCCAACAGTTTGTTGGCAAAGCCAAAATTGGCTACTTTTCCCCTTAGGCCCGTCATTATTGATGAACCATTCAAGTAATGGGGAATTGACTTTATCGAGCACTACATCCCCAATCAAGTGTTGACATAGTTATGTCCTAACAACAACATATTACTTCACCAAATGGGTGGAGGCCATACCTGTTAAGAATGCCACCTCTAAAGTTGTTTGCAACTTCATCAAAGAAAATATCATCATGAGGTTTGGCATCCCACACAAGATCGTTGTTGATAATGCTTCCAACTTCTCCTCACGGGAAGTTATCGGTTTTTGCTATGAATACAGGATAACCTTGGCCCATGCCTCGATTATTACCCCCAGGAAATGGTAATGAAAATCTAGTAATAAGAACCTAGTGACCATCATACGGAAGCTAGTCGATGAGAATCAACGGTCCTGGCACAAGTCATTGTATGATGCTTTGTGGGAAGACCGTATCACTCCAAAGAGATCTCTCGGTATGTCACCTTTTCAAGTGTTATATGGAATCGACACCGAGCTCCCCATTTCTATGGAACTTCTGATTTCTGCGCTTGACACGAGACATCGAAGATGAGACTTTCCAGAATTCTCTAGAAAGGAGGATCATGTATCTAAAAAAACTTGAAGAAAAGAGAGTAAGAGTGGTCGACAGGATTACCAACATCGAATCAATCAAGTCAAGAGACTTTTAATAAAAAGGCTAAGCAGAGGGATTTCTAGGTGGGAGATCTCGTCCTTTTATGGGACAAGAGAAGAGAGCTAAATGGCATGCATGGAAAATTTGACTCTCTTTGGAGAGGGCCTTTCAAGAAAAAAAGCTCAATGGAGAGAATAGATTCTATCTCTCGTATCTAGACGGAATTGAGCTCCCACTTCCACCTATATCGGGCAACATCTCAAAATATTCGAGGAAGTAGAGCTCACTCTCTCTTCTTTGTATAGTTTGCTTTAGTTGTGTTTTGTTTTTGTGTTTTTTTTTTACTTTTTGTTGTTTGTGTGTTTTCCTTCCTCTTTCGTCGCCCTTGTTTTTGACTCTATAACCCAATGAATAGGCATATATAGATTTGGGATCCTCTACCCTTAAGCTTCACTCAAAGATAGTCCCTAGAAAGAGCCAGTTGTTATCTGTAAAATTGACAAGGGAAATTTTGCAGGTAACCATACCAAAATTTCCATTCTGGTTCCCCGTTGAGGTCCCTTAGCGTTCGGAATGGCATAAAATCCCTTTCCGGAAAATCTAGTTTTTGAACTTGGTCTTTTTTAGGTTGGGTGCAGTTTTTATTCATGTTACATCAACCAAAACTATGCCCCTCCTTTCCTTTGGCGCATCCTTTGGAGTGTCGACACTCCAGATGTTGCGCCTTCCAATGTTGCACCTTTCAAGATGTGCCAAGGCGCATGCGCCAGCTTGTCAACATTCAAAATGTTGTGCCCCTTAATAGTGCACCAAAGCACTGAAAAGGTAGTGTTGACAGTCCCAAAGCCGTGCACCTAGGGCAAAATATTTTCATGTTGACATCTATCTAGGTGTGCCTTAGAAAAAGTTGGTGGCACATTTATTGCACCTTTTTCTATATATAGGTGCATCCGACCTGTCATTTTCACGATTGAAAAAACGTGAAAAAGTTATTCTTCTGCACTTGTCAGCATTCCTATCAGCCCTGTGTGTTGCTTTTTCGTCGCATTCATGGACCCCACATCATTTTCTCTATCTTATATATTCCTGGTAAGTGGCCCTTGCTCTTCTTGTGGATTTGTTGTGGTATCTTTGTTGTTTTTGGAGGTTAGTATTATTAAAAACAAAAATGAACCTATGAAGGTAATGCAACTCCAGCCCATTTTGCAAATCAAACCCACCTTCAAACTAGTTTTACTCTCCTTCCAGATCTGCTAACCTGGAAGGCCTTGTCTCAAAATGGATCCCTGTCCCTTTTTCCTCTGTTCCCCTCACTTTGTCAAAATCTGCTTAAAAGAGGCCAAAAAAACAAACCTTGAAAAGAGTAAAAATTATAAAGCTTTTGCAAAACATCCACTTGTGTTTTCTTTGGCACAAGTTTCATTGATGTAACATCAAACACAGTCGCGCCAAAGGGGCACACTATCCCCACATGCAACATTGGCCCTACCCATGCCTTACAAAATTCCTAAAGCAATAACACAGGTGCAAGCGCAACTACAGCTACACCAACATTTGAATGTTGTGCAGGCCCTTCCCACACGCATGCCAAAGCTAAATTCTTGGCGCACCTTACCTTAATGATGCACCCTTTGAATCTGTGCCCCTTGGTGCATCATAATGCTTTGCAACATGTACCACATCTGCACTAAAGGCGCACCTTGAGACCTTGTTACACCAAATGAATCTGCGCCCAGTTAAAACCCTTCATATGGCACGGCAGCACATCCATTGACACCAACATCTGAATGTTGTGTGTAGTCTTTCCACACCTTGCGCCCCTTTTGGCATTGTTTTCTCCCATGCAACACTTTCCAAAAGTGCACCTTGCTTTAAGACCACGACTGCTGCGTAAAGAAGCTACGCCTTGTGCCCAGAAGCTCATAAATTGCTAACTTTTCATTATGTAAGCTTTGATGGATGACTTAATAGCTAACATGGCTCTTCTGCGGTGGACTTCCCTGATTCTTCTTGCAGATCAACAATTGAACTCAGATCCACACATGTCTTCATCGAGTAAGAAGCCAACCAAGTCTAAGGGTAAAGCCAAGCTAACAGAAGAAGAAATGAAGTATAAATACCAAAGGGTCAGGATGCCTGAATCCCTTGCAGAGTGTGACCTGGATATCAGAGATTCAGAACTCGGTCACATTGACATGGAGGACTTCTGGGCCAGAACTAAGAAGGTCACAGGAAGTCCATGGATGGACAAATTGGTTGGCAGTGGTCTGCATTTTTCCAGGGATTCCCGTGAGCGCAATCAACAACGAGTTCATGATGTTGGTGGGCCGTTGTTATAATAAGGACACAAGATGTGTCGAAAATGAGAAGGGTGAGGTAATAATCAACCTCACTACCCGGCATTTTGAGATCATGTTGGGTATCCCCACCACCGGCATTTTGTAGCCATAAGCCAAGATGACTACATGAAGGCATGGAATGAAAATGAAGACAAATGCATGCAGCTGATGAATGAGGTATACCTCAAAAACAAGAAGGTAGTGAGCAGGTGGCCACAAGTCATTCATCGCAGTGACTTCTCAAAAGAGCTGAGTGACACCATCACTTTCCTGAGTAGGGTGTTTGGGCTTCCTGATGCCCATTATTTCCACAAGTGGATGCTCAGATATTTAGAAACAATGAGCAAAAATGTCCCGGATCAATGTTTTGAATGGGTGAGATTATCAGCAGCACAATCTCCGAGCAGCTTCAACAACTCTCAACAACTGGGAGGTTCTACATGAACTCCTATGTAGTGTATGTTGCTTGCCTCTGAAAGAGACTACCCAACACTTGAATCGATGTGGGTATGGCCCCAAGTCAGAATATATGAGTATTATCTAGAGTTAAGGCTAGAAAATAATATAGCCCAATTCAGCAAAATCAATGATGCCTTCTTCTACGACGTCATCTACCTCTTGAGGCCCAATATGACTCACGGTCGAGACACCAAGAGTGGTCACTACCACAGAGAAGTGGGGAGCATTATTTACGTAATTCCCCACTTTCACCTATCTCAGAGCCGCCAACTTCTTGGGGAGCCCACCAAGTTACCGAGGTATGCGGGACCTAAGCTGATCCTATTGGAGCTGTCTAGACAGCTTATCACATACCATGAGAAGTGTCTGAAAAGAAAGAAGGGTGGAACTCCATTCCCCCTCACAGTGGGCAGGTACACTGCACTTCACATAGAAAAGCCCAGGAAATGTTTGCGGAGCTTGAATTTCTCAACTTAAAACATAATTTCTCGTGAGGCCAACCTTTGATCCTCGTGATTGCCTTCCAAGGGCAAAGCTCGATCCAATTCACGTCCCTCAGATCGAAGATATCTACATCGATCTGTATCATGAAGCCGAGCTCAGACGAAAGGATCACTCCCACTGGCCCTGGAGAGAGATCATCCAATATGGTGTGGCCATCATCCCGAAAGGTTTCCAAGCAACTGATCAAGAAGTTGATCAGGTTTATCTAGACATGGATGGGGACAATTGGCCATTCGCTGAGATTGATAGAACTAAGGCACCTCAGACTATTGAGGAAAGGGTTAAGGGCACTCTCTGCGACACCAGAGCATTGGTGCAAGAAAAATAGTCTCATCTACCTTGGAGTAGACTTCACCACGTCTCCCTTGGGAAATGCACCCGCCAAGCCAAAGCACTTGCCAAAGGGCAAAGGGAAAGATAAAGAGGGAGAGACAAGCACTGCTCAAGAAGAAATTCCCAAGAGTCCTCCTTCCACCACTGAGGAACAGGTAGTAAGCCTGATATCCCCAGAAGAAGAAGAAGCGGTAAGTGTTCCAACGGGCACATCCACTCAGGATGTTGCCACTACTACAACTAGTGAAGTTCCCACCATCCCATCTCCCGCTCCTCCTTCCCCTCCTCATGTCACTCAACCAACCACTCCTTTGGTTGTGTCTTCTCCCCCATCTTCTACTTGTTCCCCCTTCCTCTTCCTCCATCTTCTCTTCTCTCGCGGATCTGTCCCCAACATTTCTTCTCTCATCTCTCAGATCCCTTCCACCCCCACGGTTTCCTCTCCTGTAGTGACTCCTACCCCCGTGAGCACTATGTTGGCTTCTCTCTCGATGCTGCCACCAAGTGTCTCGACACATTTCCCCATGCCCACTGCAGCTGCTCCTTCTTCCACCCATGTTCCCTCCTCTTCCCCTAGTCCCACTCCCTTAAGTCCAAAATGGATCTCCAAACACCTGAGCCAGCACAAGAGGAAAGTCCCCATTGCACCTATGGACTTCTCCGTGATTCCGAAAGGAGCTAAGAAGCAAAAGGCTATAACCCTTCTCTCAAAGCGCTTCAGGTGAAAGAGTTATGGAGATCGCATACCCTGATCCCACAAAGGAGAAAAAAGATCTGTCTCCTACAGATTTTATAGTGACTCAGGTCACAATGGGAACATCCTCAGAAATCCTGCAAGGAGAGGCCTTATCCGCAGTGGATGCCCTTTGCAAAAGCTTCAGGAAGCAAAGGAAGAGAAGAGGATATTGAAAGAGCAAAACAAGCATCTTCTCCAAGCCCTGCAGAAAATGGGCAGTGCACCTCCTGTAGCTGCCACCAAAACTCCTGAAGCCCTTAGTCAGGAAAAGATAAATGAGTACACCAAGATTGGTGAGCAAGGTATGGCAGTGTCCACCTGGAGAGACCAGATCCTCAAAGATAGTGAGGAAGTGATTATAAAATTCACAGAGCTATATCAAAATATAGATCAGGCTAATAAGGAACTCCAGGCAATTACAGGACCTATCTCTGAAGAGTTGGACCATGCTAGGTTACAACACGAGACATTCCAGAAGATGCTCAACTTGCCCATCGATGACTTAATGAAATTTGGCATCTTGATCACCCAAGAGCACCCAACAAAGTCCTTGCTGCTTTGGACTATCGGGTTGACCAAATGGAATTTGTCTTGGAGAAAATAGACAAAATCAAGGAGGAAGCCTTGGATGCAATGCATCAAATGGAGTAGATCATTTTAAGGATGTCTCCAGTTTTCTCACCCCATCATACACCTTGAGGAAGGCAGATGACACTATTTGGCTCTTCAAGGGAATCGCGTCGTAGGGTTTAGAGTCAGAAGTCACTTTTGATGCAGAATCTATCAACAACCTTCTGGCCTATCATGACTTTGTTGGATACCTGATGGAGGTAGGTAATGAATACTTTAAACTCCCGGAAAGACTCAGAGATGAATGGGAGACTTGCGAAGTCATCGGGATCATACCAAGGGTCCCGCTCAGGATCAACTTCAAATGATGGTCAGCAAGTTCATGGAGTACCGAGCTCAATTTCACATTTCCTCCCCTGAGCAGAAATAGGATACTCCTTTCCAGCCAAGGGATGATGACAAATAGGCTCCTTCCTCCTAGATTTATCCCATTTTTGTCATAATATTTAAAAGAATGTTGGCACAAATGATGACATCATCCATGTTGCACCATGGGATGTTGTCATCCACCAAATTGCCCCAAAGTCAACAGTTGACTTTTAGATATTTTGTAAATATTTTGTAAATAGTTGTTGGCTCCTTTTTGCCTTCTTTCTCCTTCTCCTTCTATAAATACTTGGATACTTGTTGTATTCAAGGAGTGAACATTTTTTAGATGAAAAATAGAAGTGAGAGGAAAAAGGCTTTGTACTTTTTGTAATAGAAAATATTAATACAAAAATTAAGACTTTGTGCTCAATGGATGTGTTATGTGCATTAGATCTTTCTTAAGTTAGATCTGTGTTGCTTTTCTGTTAGATCTATCTCTACTTTTTGTCATTTGCTCATCAGTATTGCTTTGTTCGTTTATGTAAGTAGGTTTGGCTCTGTTTACTACCAGCCCAAAACATAAACCCTCTGACCTTTCTGCTTTGGAATTCATTTCTTTTCTCCCTTCAGATCTATCCTATCTCCATTCCTCCCTTCATTCCTTTCTATTCATAGTTGGAAATACCCCTACTGGGATGAGATCCCAAACCCCCAGAAGGCAAATATTTGTAGGACTTGCGTGAGATTCTTGTTGGTAGAAAAGCAATAAACTATTTTCACTTTGTTTCTTAAAGAAGGGCTATGCCTGCACAATGTTGGCTCATCTATCCATAGATCTGCCAAGTTCTCTGCAATTTTCATGCCTGATTCGAGATAGGGGGGCATAAAATCAAACATTCCTTCTCCGTAATCAACACTTAGTTTCAATTTCAATTTTAGGAAGCTTTGGGGCATGATTCTCCATTCTTTTTCAATGTTGTTAGCACATTTTCATCATATTTTAGTGTTTTGTTTCAGTACATACTTAGTTTTTCAACATATGGGGAGAGTTTGGGGGCACCCATTCTCTTTTATATTGTATGTCATTATTTACAAAATTGGGTCTAGATCCATCTGTAGTGGTGTGATCCATGGGAAAATAATTATCTAAGAACTTCATCGGAATGATTGAATCTCACATCTCACTTCACAGAAGATATAAAATTTGTTGAATAAATTTGATACATGCTCTTCTTGCTTTTACAGGGGTGCTTTTGTACATATTTTTTTCTATTTGCACATTTTTGTGTTGGGTTGCATGCACCTAACACTTCAATTTCTCCTCAACATTGATTGGGGATTGATCACCCCAATCCTTCAACGAAGTGCAACAAATACAAATCTCCAAGCACAAGCAAAGAAAAATAAACAAGTATATTCCTTCCTTGTTTACATATTTTTTGCTCTAGATATACACAAATACAAATATTATTTGTCAAAAGTTCTATTTGAGTTATAGTTAAATATCTATCTTGGAATTTGACTAACTCTCTATGTTGTAGATACCAATGTGGAGCATGCCAAATCCAAACAAACAACATTACAATAACCATTCAATAAAATGTAAAATGTGTTTACACACTCAAACAATATTTCCTTTAAGAACACAATTTTTATTTTCATACTTAAAGGGGGGAAATGTAGACACTCAAATTTTGTAATTTGAACTTTGAAAACCTTGACTTGACTATGGACTCTTTCTATGACAAACAAAACTTCTCCTTTCCTACTTCGCACTTCCCGAGGTCTATTTTTACTTTGTTTATCCTTTCATATTGACATGTGAACAAAATTGAAAGAGCACAATACATAAAATATATAGAGAAATATCAACTCACTAGCTCCAAAAATCATTTGGCATATTCCTTCTCCTAGCTAGGGTATCGATCTTAGGACCATCTATAGGACCATGACCCTTTTGTATGATCTTGGAATGACATGTCTTCTAATGAAACTTGAAAAATTAAATATTTCTTTGGGTCTTATACTTCCTCTGGGTCATCCTTTCTTAGATAAATAATCTATATAACCCTATATAAACAAGTAAACAATACCTCATTTTCTAACCTAGAAATGCTAAGGAAATGCACTAGATCACTCACTTCATACACTTGCAAAAGGCATCCAAAGCTCCCTAAATATCATAATTACATATATG
The DNA here is from genome assembly GCA_018340775.1 of Taxus wallichiana var. yunnanensis. Taxonomy (NCBI): domain Eukaryota; kingdom Viridiplantae; phylum Streptophyta; class Pinopsida; order Cupressales; family Taxaceae; genus Taxus; species Taxus wallichiana. The sequence continues at coordinate 336,167,179 of CM031235.1, read as the reverse complement.
TAGTCATTAGGAAACACCACATTAGGTCTAAAGCTATAAACTAGGTCAAAACATCCACATCTCTCATCTACAATCATCCACATCCTCTCTCCAAGTGTTTTAGCAAGATCCAAGTCAAAACAAACATGATCAAAGTAATATCTAAATCTGATTGATCTATCTAGATATCACATGTTAGGTAGAGAATGACTTACGGTTTAAGGCCTCTTAGGAGTAGTGCCAATTTTTTTCTGTGCATAGGGGTTCCCACAACCCTTCTAATGTTTTTATGTAGGAATATTATGTTGGAAATATTGTCATTTATATCATATGTTAGGCATATTGAGAGATAGTTTGAACTTTGCATGCCACATGTTGAAGTAAACTAATTTTTAATGTTCCACGGGTTTTAGTAGTTTTCCGAGATGATGATAATGGTCCATATGTGTTGATAGTAGTTTGCATGTGTTTCTAGTGTTATGCGGATGGTGATAATGGTCCACAAGTGGTGATAGTGCTCCACAGTGGTGATAATTTTATGCGGGTAGTGTAAGTACTCAACAAATGGTGATAGTGGTTTGTATGTGTTAATAGTGATCTGATGGTGTTGTAGAATGGGATGTGAAAGTCCAAAAGTGCCACATTATGAAAGGATGTGCAAAGAAATCTTTGAGGAAGGTGCAATTTACCGCAAATGTTGAGTAAAGTCTACGTGATGATCGAGAAAAATATAAGGGTCGAAGAGAAAAGAGAGATGGTTGCATGGAGTTGTTGAAAATGCCAAATACTCAAGTTTCAAATATACTAAAGCTGACTCATGGTGAATATTATAAAAGATACCGACCGATGAAAATCATATATGTTCATGAAATGAAAATGATATAAAAATGAATTCAATTAAAAATTCATGTGTGCGCTCACAAGATTATGATGCTGATTTGAAAAGAAAGGAATAGAGGAAGAAGTGAGAAGAGATTATTGAAGATACATCAAAAAAATTAATGAAGAGATAGGAATATCAAAATCAAGCATATTAGAATGTCGAGTTTTTGAATAAGAACAAAGAGTGAGCAAAGAATGAAGTAAGTTGATTGTGAATCACGAGTGTACTAAAGCAATAATATTTATAAACCATCATAAAGTTGAAGAAGAAACTATAGAAGGTCGATTGTTGTTTGATTGTTGAGTTAGTGTTTAACCTTGGGGATTGGTGTCTTTAGTGAGTTGGTACTCATGAATATTGTTGAGTTGGTGATCGGTCTTAGGTATTAGTGTCTCCAGTGGGTTGATGATCACAAATCATTGCTGAGTTGGTGCTCTGCATTGGGGATTGGTGTCTATAGTAGGCTGGGTCCTACAAACATTTGTAAAACATTAATTTTGTGATTGTACTTGGATAGTAACTCCAAGCGGTCTTTTCTTTATGGTTTTTATCCCAAAAGGGTTTTCATATAAATATCGTGTTGTGAAATTATTATAGCTTATGTGATTTATGTTGTTATAGATGTTAATGGTTAAATAAGTAAAAATTGGATTATACTGATTCACCCCAACTTAGTACAAGTGTGTTTTCTACAATCAGTACAAGCCAGTTCCTTCATAATAGTTTGATCACTGGAAGGTGGATAAAAAACACATATGGATGGTCAAGAAGTATTTTCTTCAAAAAAGGCTACATTGTTTTATGGAACCAATATCGATTTTTGGAGTATCAAGATGCACACCTATTTAATGGCTCTTTGTTTTGACATTTGGAAATCTATTGTTAGAAGTGATATAGCTCCAAAAAATCCTCCAACAAATCAGGTGGGAAAAAGGGTGAGTGAGAGAAATGCAAAGGATAAGAATTTAATTTTGAGCAGATTATATTAATCATTATTTGTCAAAGTAATGCACTCGTAGTTGTGTGAAGGATATTTGGGATAAGATAAAGAATGTTTATAAAAGAGATGATAAAGTAAAGAAAGCCAAACTTCAAATACATAGAAGTCAGTTTGAGAGTTTGAAAATGAAGGATGAAGAAAACATTGTTGCTTACCTTCTCACATTGATACTATTGTCAATACTATTAGAGGTCTTGGTGAAGAAATTAAGGATGAAACTATTGTGCAAAAAGTGCTTAGATATCTTCCTATGAGATTTAATGCCAAAGTATATGCTATTAAAGAGATAAAATATTTAAGAATCTTAACAATCGATGAGCTACATGGAATTCTCACAACATATGAGATGAGAGTTGAAAGTGATAAATCATCAAAGCAAGAGGCAGATTTCAAAGCATCAAAGAAGGAAAAAACCAAGGAACCTGAGTCACATACCTATTCTAGAAATGGCTTAGATGAAGAAGAAGATAACTTTATCAAAAGGATGAAAAAGGACCTAGAAAATATAAAGTTAAGTCACCATTCAAATGATTTGATTATGGTGAAATAAGACATTATGAAAAAAATTCCCATATAAAAATAAGGTTGATAAAGAAAAAAAAAATATTGAAGGAGAGTAACATATATTATCATTCCAAGAAGAAGAGTTATAAGCCCGAGAGTTATGAAAGTAAGAATAATTACTAAAACACTAGAAAAACATATATACCAAGTAATAAAGTAACCCATATAAAGAAAATGGTGAAAGAATCTTTGTTAGTGATAAAGATGAATATTTTCTCATGGCCTTAGAGGTAAATGAAGGAAAATAAGAGTTGAATTCAAAATATGATAGATTTGAAGCTGAAGTGGATCTTGTTGGCCATTTTGGGCTTGTGTTTTCATTGATGTCAACCCCCATTGATGGAAAATGGTGTCATGGCATGGTATGAGTCCCTATCAAGTGTCAATCAGATGTCAAACATGAAGGTTGATTGGTAGTGTCAAGATTTGGAGTGTTCTAGAAGGTCCTGGTGCATGGTTGAGTATGCCTAGTCATGGTTTGAGTCTCTCAATATGTTTGGAGTGTGTCATGAGGTCATACATGGTCCATATGATGTGTCATGAGTATACATGGGTCTTCATTGAGTCAGCATGGTCAGATCATGGTTGAGTCAATTCATTCTAAGCTTGTTTTTATCCTTACAACATGTAGAGTGAAGTGAAAAGTGATATGTGGACCTAATAAGTCATGGTGGAGCATGGGAAAAGTTTTGTGACAATGTACCTGAGGTGTATGGTTAGTTTTAGGTTAAAATTTAGAAGTTATATGTATATTTGAGGTCCTTGAAAGTTACAGGTGAGAAACAAACAATTTCACACATGTAAATGAGATTGGTTGGAGAGTTTGAGATGCATTTGAGATATTAAGTGACTTTTAAAAGTTATAGGATGTTTTCATGTTGCTTCATACAAAATTTCAGGTCATTATGTTGAATAAATTTTGAAGATATGCAAGTTTTGGAAAAACATGGTAAGTTGTAGTGATTTTCAAGTAAAGATGGACCTTCTAATGCTTGTTGTGAGTTGTATGATTTGCATGGGGACATGAAATCTTAGGAATATATTATTAGGTCAGTTATTAAGCTTTTAAAAATAATTAGGTGGTTTTATTGTCACATTTTTGAAGCATCTGTTTTGGTGCAAGTTTGATGTTATTTGAAGCATGAGATGGATTGGGTGATGCTTCCTATCACCTGAATGTCAATAGGAATGAATTTGGCACCAAATTAATCCATTTTTAGGTCTTTAGTATATGTATAAATTATTTTATGAGCTAACATTTGGAAATAGAGTTTTTGGCATGTTGATCTATTGAAGGCAAATATTGGTGTGGTTTGAATTGAAGGATGTTTCATGACTTATAACTTGATTATAAGTGTTCTATAGGTTATTATATTTATGTTTCTTGGAAACATGAATTTTTTGGTTTATTTGAAGTGATATGGTGTGATTATAAAGTTTCCAGGGTGCTAAAGAGTGTAGGAAACAACTATTTTGGGAAATACAAAGACTATTGGGCTCATTAAATGAGACAATTTGATTGGTTAATGAAAATTACAACCATGGTTAATTTTTGAATGATGTATTTCTAATTTTTATGAATATGGGAGATTGAATAAGAATATTTTTGAAATGAGGAGAATTTTGGCATCCCAATGCATGTGTTTTAGTGATTTTTGGATCATGAAATGAAGGGTTTTGCTTACGCTAAACTACTTAGGTCACTTGTAGCTATTGTGGAAAATTTATGGGATGTTTTTAATGATGCATGGGTAAAATGTATCATGATGGAACGACCTCCTTTGGGTTAGAAATAATAAATGCATATAAAAGTGATGTTTGGCTCATTTGGTGAGCTAGTCTTACATGGGGAGTAGAGCGACCTAGAGAAGATTTGATTACAGGTATGAGGGCATAATTTGAGAGATTATATGATGCATGACATGTTGAATAATTTTTTATTATATTTTTGGAATTTTTTAGAGGAAATACATGTGAAGAAAGATGAAGATGGAGCAAGTTTGATGCCCTAGGGTATGAGTTAGGGTTTGTGAGCTGAATTAGTGATCTCCGTTAGTTATGGAAGTAGAATTTATAGAGATAAAACATCTTCAGGTGGATGATTTGGTACTTGGTCAACCATAGGTGGTTATATCCTCCTTGTGGAGTGGGTGCTTCACTAAATAAATTGGTGCTCTATTAAACTAGGGGTTGGTTGGGGGTGCCTGCATCACTAAATTTTAAGCATGAAAATATAATGTTTATGTTTTAGTGGTTTTTCTTCCCCATGAGGGTTTCCCACTTACATCTTGTGTATATGTTCCTCTTCTCATGTGTTATGTTTGTTTTGATGTATTGTGCACACTAAGTTAGAAATGGTTGAATGAATGTGAATGGTTAATGGTTGGTATTATAAATGGTTAATGGAATTATTATAAGAATGATCACCCCCTCTCACCATCATTGTGCTTACAATAATTGGTATCAGAGTAGGTCCTTGTGAAGAAAGTTTAACAACTTGAAGGAGATCTTAGAAGCATAAATGGGTAAGTCTACAGATCGTTAGAGAAGAAAATATGAGATTGTTGAGTATTTATTTTTGGATTGCAAGATACAATGGATGAAATGGAGAAATATCATGATCTAGCTATCAAATATTTTAAATCTCAAGTGGAAATTTTTTCTAATTCCCTAAAGGAGAAATAAGATTCTTGTTCCAAGTATGAAGACAAGTTGAAAGCCCTTGAATCAGATTTGAAGGATGAAACTAGTGAGTTGTAGATGCATGAAATATTTGAGAAGAGCTTGTTGGTGTCGAAACGTAGCACCCACGGGACTCGCAACACGATGGGTTGAAATCCTCAAAGGTCTCGATTGCACAACATGGAGCTTTTCCCAAGTGTGGGACCTTGCGAAATCAGAAAATCTCTCCGGATGAAGGCCGGCTCCTATTCCTCTGTTCAGATGCACCAATAAAACGTAGAGGTTTACCCAAAAAACTTAATCTAACTACCAAGGAGACAGGGAGAGAGAAATGCATAAAAATAAACCTAAGCTAAGGAGGTGATGCACCGAGGAATGTTGGACACCCGTTTTGCAAGATTAAACACAGACCACATAGATGTAATACCACACCATGCACAGGAAACCAAAATGCAATGAGAGATCAAAATAACAGCAATGAATATATGAGAGGGTTTAAAATCAATCACAGACATACATATATTGCTCAAGGATCGATTCAATACATTGCAATGGCCAAGAGGCAAAAAACAACATTACAATCCATATGGGAGGCTTGAAAACTCCACAAATTCTCTTGCAAGCAGGAGAGAAGGGAGGGTGCAAAGCAGAAATGCCCAACAAGTTTTTTAGAGCCTCTCCCGGCCATTTATACAAGAAAATTGAGGGAGAAGAGAAGAATTCGGAGCTCCTCCAACTACCTCCAAGACTGCACCTAACTTCAACAAATCATGGCGGTAGGTGAGAATCTCAACAACCCAACAGTGGCGAAGTGTATTTTACATTTTTAAGAACTTGTTCCCACCCAATTAAAGATATCCAGTCATAGTTGGGTAGAGGACGCCGAGAGCTTTCCGAAAAGTCCAACCTTGCGTGAATCCGAGCTCCCTGTGAAAAGTTATGGCGATCTGAATATTTCCCGCGTCAGGGTCTTCTGCCAGTCGGGTTCGGGTTTCTCCTTTGCATCTGCATCGGGTTTGGAGGATGCCTCGACATGTTTTCACCCCGTGTTTCTCCACCTCCGAAACCCGATTTTCCTTTGATGTCGGGTTTTCCAACCCTTGCGACATGCTTCTTTACCATGTTCTCCCGACGTGCTTCCCCGACGCTGAGACCCGATTTCTTTGATGTCGGGTTTTAGAGACCCCCCGACATGTTCCTGCGCCACCGAAACCCGATTCCTTTTGCGTCGGGTTTTGGAGACCCGACGACATATTTTCTTTGTTGGCGGGTTTTGGAGACCCGAATACATATTTTCTTTATGTTTTTCCACCATGTTTCTCTGCCTCCGAGACCCGATTTGCTTTGGGTGTCTATATTTATCCGGGGTAAATATATACAACAATTTGGCGACTTACGGGGTTACCTGCTTGCTAGGTAGAAGATCAATGGCCTTTTAGCAATCCATTGGGCATGGAGTCATAAGCAACCCTGAAACCAACCTGATACCGCAACTCCTTCTCCGAGAACACGCTGAACTGTAGAAAACCAACCCAGGAGCAACAAAACCTGTGCCAAAGCACTTAGGGAAACTGAAACCTAACTACAACAAGACAATGTGCATACGCACTTAGGGGAATTGAAATCTAGGCTAATATTTACAAGGGTAGAACTTTTCTCTTTTCAGTAGCAATGTTTAAGATAGATTCCGTTGACCGGAATCGGGAGTTCTTCTCCATCCAATGTAGACAATTGGAAGGCATTGCTATTCTTACATTTCATGACCATGTAGGGGCCACTCCAAATGGCATCAAACTTGGAATGCTTTCCCGGTTTTGCCCGATCTGCATCCCATTTCAGAACTAAGTCTCCTTCTGAGAAGGTCCTTGCTCTTGCTTTCTTATCAAACCATCTTTTCACCAAGGCCTGATCTTTCTCAATCGTTTGAACTGCATGTTCTCTAATTTCTTCCAATTCCATCAACTCTGCATACCTAGCCTCCATTGGTTCGAACTCAGCCAACTCCAACTGCTTCATGAACTCCAATGCAGGCAGTTCTAATGATATAGGCAATACTGCCTCTTTTCCATAGACCAACTTATAAGGGGAATTACCTGTAGACCTCTTTGGTGTTATTCTGTTAGCCCATAATGCTGATTTTAGCTTGGTATGCCATGTTCTTTGGTTTTCATCTAGAGTCCTCCTGATGATTCTTAGCAAATTTTTGTTCGTGGACTTTGCCTGTCCATTACCCTGTGGGTAATAATTGGAAGAGGTGCTCGAGATAGATTCCATTCTTGACAGCCCATTCTCGTAATCTTGAACCTATAAATGCCAATGCATTGTCGATATGATAATGGCCGGCACACGAATCGGTCACTATCCTTCATAAAATTCTAGTATATTAGACTCGTTTGCCTCTTTGAGCGCTACTTGCTTGATCCACTTGGTGAAATAGTCTGTTGCTATGAGAATCCACTTGTGGCCTTGGCTTGAGTTTGGATTGATGATCCCGACGAAATCCAATCCCCATTGCATAAATGGTTGGTCAACCAAATTGGGTGCAATGGAAGTGCTGCTAGTCTTTCTTTGCCTGTGAAGAGTGCACATTTCTTGCACTTTCTTATCCATGTATAGCAGTCATTGAACACTGTGGGCCAATAATACCCTACTTTCATTATCTTGAGAGCTGTTACTCATGGGGCAAAATGTCCACCAGAATCTCCATCATGAAAATCTCGTAACACCCTCTCAATTTGACCTGTCCCAATGCACCTCAATAGAACTCCATTGACGTCCTTTTTGAACAAAACACCATCAACAAGCACATATGGAATGGCTTGTAATCTAAAGTATCTCCTCTTTGCTTTGCTCATTTCTGGAGGGCATAGGCCTGTCTGTAGGAAGTGTATCATATCCTGAGTCCAACAAGGAGTAGGCACATCATCATTTTCATGTTCTTGACCATCCTGTAGTACCAAGGCAGTCTCTTTTCATCACCTGCTTCAACTTGTTGACTCAAGGCTAGCTGTTCGCATAGTCCCTTTCCACGTACTAGCTTTGTGACCTTGATCTCGATGTCATATTCCATGACACGAGTTATCCATCCTGCACACTTCTCATTCAAATCCTTGTTTAGAAGGAAGTCCTTAACTCCAATTGGATCTTGTTGTTTGAGACTGGGTGCTTGAATTTCTTTAAGCTCCTGATCACTGCAAGGACATGCTTTTCAATGAAAGAGTATCTAGTTTCATATTCCTCCAAGCCTTGACTGAAGAAAGCAACTGGTTGTTCTAATCCTTCTTTGTTCTGTTGTACTAGGATTGCAGAAATTGTGTCTCCACCACCGAAGGCATATAACACGAAGTCCTTGGAGAAGTCTGGATTGACGAGAGTGGGAGCTTGAGATATAGCCTCTTTTATTGCCTCAAAACTTTCCTTGCCTTCAGATGTCCACTTAAATGCCATGCTCTTCTTCAACATTAGTGTTATTGGCTTTACGAGAGCTGCAAAGTTTGGAACAAACCTGCATGACAAATTGATCCTTCCTAAGAAGCTTTGAAGAGCCTTCTTGTGACTTGGCAATGGCAATGCTCAAATTGCTTCAACTCTTTCTGGGTCAATCGTCAACCCCTCCTTTGAAACAATATGGCCTAGGAGCCTTCCCTCGTGAGCCAAGAATATGCATTTTTTGGGATTCAATGATACCCCAAATCTTCTACACCTCTGAAATACCTGCCTTAGATGAAAGAGGTGATCCACTACATTTTTTGAGAATACAGTGATGTCATCAAGATATATTAGAACTATTTTATTGATCAACCCCTTGAATGCCATATCCATTTCCCTTTGGAAGGTGGCCCCAGCATTTGATAGGCCAAATGGCATCTTCTTGTAGGCATATGTGCCCCATTTGGTGGTGAAAGCCGTCTTGAATTGGTCATCTTCTTTCACCATCACCTGATTATACCCTGAGTAGCCATCTAGGAGAGAGAATCTCTCTGAACCGGATACTACTTGCAATATCTGCTCCATTGAAGGGAGTGGGTAATGGTCTTTGAGAGATGCCCTATTGAGGTCTCGAAAGTCCACACATAACCTAATTTCTCCACTCTTCTTCCTGACCGGAACCAAGTTTGCAACCCAACTTGAGTGTTTGATGGGGAAGATGATACTTGCCTCTATTAGCTTGTTAAGCTCTTTCTTCATTAGAGGCTCAATGTGAGGGTTGACTGGTCTCTGCTTCTGCCTAATGGGCTTAGCATCTGGATCCAATTCTATGGTGTGTTGTGCCAAATTTGGATCGAATCCTCTTAAGTCTTCATAGCTCCAAGCGAAGACATCTGGAAATTCTTGGCAAAGTTGTATGAAATCTGATTTCTCTTGCTCAGTGGCCACTTTACCAATTTGAAGTGTTTTGCCTTCCCCAACCAGAATTGGCTCTGAATCTTCTTTCTTGACCTGTATATTAGCCTTTTCTTTACGAGAATTGGTCGTTAGGGTTGAAGATAGACTCCAACGTTACTAAACCCTTGGGAAGCTTGTTTGTCTGCAGCTGTACTACTTGATCCCCATACTGCTGCTCTAGTCTATCCTGATTTCTAGCTGAGAATTCAGCCTCTTCTTGTAAGAAATTGATGATCTGTTGATCATTCTCAAACACCTGCCAGCTTGTGTTATTATCTGGAACTGCTGGCCTCACAACCACATGAATATGTGGCTGCATTTTTTCTCTTCTGATGTTGTCAACCACATCAAACGTTGCTCCAACTGCTGCGAGCCTATCTGCGGCTTCATTTTTCTTCCTAGGTATGGACATGATGTTGAAAGCTTCAAATCCTCAATGAGGTCCCATACCCTGTTCTTGTAGCTCTTCAGCAGGTCATTCTTTGTAGCATGTTGTCCCCTAACTTGGTTGATGATTAGCTCACTATCTCCAAACACCTGTAAGTTCTTTATGCCCTTTTCCTAGCCCAATGAAGTCCATGAATCAAGGCCTCATATTCAGCTATGTTGTTTGAACAAGAAAACTAGAAACGAAAAGCTGAATAATATTTGATGTCTTGTGGTGAAATCAACACTGCACCACCTCCAGCACCTTGCCTACTCCTTGATCCATCGAAAAATAATTTCCAAACTTTGTCTTCATCTTTTTGTTCAGGCTGAATGATGTCGGGAATGGGTGAATTTTCTTCATGTACACAATACACGCCCAATTCAGATTCTTCAATTTCCTTGTATGGGTCAAATTCATGACTCTTGTTTGCCCATTCATCCAAAGTTAAATCAGGAATTCCCTCGACCTTAGTACCTGTTTCTAGATCATTTGAACACTCCTCCTGATCAAAAGCTGAGCAATTTGCATTGATAGGACTTGATACATGAGGCTCAATATGGAAATTGGCAATTGGTTCTGACCTGATTGTTGCTTTAGCTCCATACCTTGTCCTGAAAATCATGTGCGACCAATCTGCAGATAAATATCCACCGATCTTTGCAGTGAAGTCCCTTGATAGACACAACGCAAAGAGTGGTGGGAGATCAATTACAGACACATCTTGCAAGACTGTAACATTGGGACATGAATGTAGTGTTAGGCTTAACCCTTTGATGACCCCAACTGTTCCCACTGCCGTTCCATCTAGTTGCAGTACTACTCCTTTCAGCACTGGCTCATACTTCAAACCCAGTTGATCCACTATTTGCTTCGGCATCACTGAACTACTTGCCCCTGAATCTATCATGCAGTTGTGTACCAAGTGGTTTCCAACAATCAATGAAGCATAGAATGGTGGAGGCTTCAAATTTTTCCTTGTCTGGCCCCCATCATGTTGCACTGCATTAGTGAGAACTTTCTCATGTCCCCGGTTTGATACATTTGAGGCAGACCAATTAGCCATTGCAGCTTGCAATAAATCTCGTTGCCCCGGGATCGCAAGTGATTCCCACATGGAAATGTTCACATGTGTCTTCTTCATTTGATCGATGATGTTGAAAGGGGATGAATTATCCTTTTGTTGTCCCTTACTTGGCGCAACCTTTTCTAGGAGTTTGAACAGGTGCATGTGTTGCTACAACAGGTACTTTAAGTTGATTTTGCACATTTGGAGCTGCGTTTGGTCTACTGACCCCTTGTTGTGTAAGAGTGGGTTGAGAAACAACTGGATTAGACGGTTGTCCCTCTTCTATGTTTCTCTTCTTTGACCGTGTGTTGGCAGCCACGCCTTGAAAAGGTTGTTGGTTAACTCCACAGAAGTCTTCCGTTTGCCAATTGGCCAATGTGGTTTCATTGGAGGTCCTTCTTGTTGCGTTCCTTGCTGCTGGTTCCCTTCTTGGCTTGGTTCTTGAGGCACACCAATGGTTTGTACCATCAAGGCCTGATTCAGTGCACCATTAAAACATGCTGACTGATTGTGAGGTAGATTGCAAGGGTAACACCAGTCGTACTCCTGTGCCATGTTGTTTTGCATTGGAACCAAGGCTCTTGAGGATGTCGCTGTATTTGGATCATACGGCCGAAATGGCCTGGCAGCTTGAGGTGTCCTTGGTTTTGGTTTTGATTTATAGCTGTGGGTGGTGGTGGTCTATTCTATTGTTGGTATGGGGGCCTAGCTTGAATGCTTGTGCTTGAGGTCGATACGGTCTAGCACTTTGAGCTTGTTGTCTTTTGATAGTCCACAAGCTCATTTCCAAGGTTCTCTGCAATTGTTTCATGACCTCGCAATTCCTTTGAAGTATTTGAAGGAGTCGACACCTCATTATTGCTTTGATTTCTAGGAGTTGGAATGGGATTCAACTCTGGTGCTTGGCTGGTTGTAGGATTTCCCATATCCGGATAGAGAGGCATTGGTGGCCTTGGTGCAAGCTTGCCAGCTTGGATCAAATAGTTCTATGCTCTGATAGCTGTGTCGTAGGCCCCTGGCAGCGTTGTCCCTCCCATTGATTGGATCATCATGGCTATGTCTGAATTTATAGCCTTTAAGAAATAAAGGAATGCTCCTTCGGCGGTTGGTCTAACGGCTATTGGAATCCTGTCCCATGTCCGTTGGAATCTGAAGTTGAAATCTGTCATTTGTTCGTTAGGAGCCCTTTTGATTGTTGTCAATTGTTCCAATAAGGACAAATTGTCCGCTTTCCCCGAATTGGAGCTAAAGAGCGAAACAAAGTTGGTTCCAATTAAGTAATAGACCACTGCTTTGTTAGGCTCTAAACCATTGTAAGGCCTTACCTTTGAAAGATGAAGCCAATAACTTGACTGCAACATCCATTTCATTTATTTCATGGATTGCACATGCATTAGCAATATCTTGGATGTGATCAATAGGAGTAGTATGATTTTCTCCTGTGAAATAGGGGATATTCTTTAGTGCTTTGCAATGGGGAATTTGATTCGAGAATTTAGGGCAAGTGGACTACTTCCCGTGAAATTGACAAAGGGATTTGGTGGTAGATGTGCCATTATGATTGGCCTAAGAACCCTGGTTGATGCGAGAAAAGGCCTACCAGGTGGAGGTGTAGACAAAGTCCTGTTAGGTGGAGATGGTGATCTTTGTGGTCTTCTTCCTCTCCTTCCTCTACCTGGTGAAAGTTGCAAGTGGAAAAATAGCCCTTCTTCTCGAGTATTAGACCTGGTTCGAATTCTTCTCATGTGCCTGGGCAACTTGTCTTCTTACACACGCTGAATTCTATCCCTTCGGAGTCACCAGATGTGTTAGAGAACAAGCCTCTAAAAGGCTGGATTTTGCCAAGTTACACACCAAACTTGACAATATTGAAAATATAATTTAAAATTTGAAGGACCCAGAGGAGACAATCTTCAAATCGGAATTCGGGCCTTGTTGCGCAGCTGCGGATCCCCGAAAAGTACAGGCGGAACTCAGGTCATGCGATGCAACTCACAAAACCCGAATTGCTATGTGTCGGAACTTGGAACATGTCCGACATCCCTCAAAACCCGAAATCACTGCTGTCGGGAATAGGACCATGCAATGCATCCCCCAAAACCCGAATTGTTGCTTTGATGTTCTCGGACCCCGAAAACCCGAAATCACTAAAAACCCGAAATTTTGAAAATCAAAATATCAAAAAACTAAAGATACCCTTTTGAAGATTACCCTCAGATCTACCAACTGTTGAAATTTTGACCTGTTTTGAGCAAGATAAACCCTTGAAAAATGATTTGATTTAAGAAGGAGGTGCAAAATCTGAAATTTGTAAAAACTGTAATTTCTCAGTCCGAATTTCATGAAAACTCCTTCAAATTTTATGGAATGACCTCTTGGTCCCACCGGGCGTGCCAAAACTGTTGGTGTCGAAACGCAGCACCCCTGGGACTCTACAACATGATGGGTTGAAAGTCTCAGTGCGATTGCACAACATGGAGCTTTTCCCAAGTGTGGGACCTTGCGAAATCGAAAAGCTCTCCGGATGAAGGCCGGCTCCTATTCCTCTGTTCAGATGCACCAATAAAACGTAGAGGTTTACCCAAAAAACTTAATCTAACTACCAAGGAGACAGGGAGAGAGAAATGCATAAAAATAAACCTAAGCTAAGGAGGTGATGCACCGAGGAATGTTGGACACCCGTTTTGCAAGATTAAACACAGACCACATAGATGTAATACCACACCATGCACAGAAACCAAAATGCAATGAGAGATCAAAATAACAGCAATGAATATATGAGAGGGTTTAAAATCAATCACAGACATACATATATTGCTCAAGGATCGATTCAATACATTGGCGATGGCCAAGAGGCAAAAACAGCATTACAATCCATATGGGAGGCTTGAAAACTCCACAAATTCTCTCTGCAAAGGGAGAGAAGGGGAGGGTGCAAAGCGAGAAATGCCCAACAAGTTTTAGAGCCTCTCCTGGCCATTTATACAAGAAAATTGAGGGAGAAGAGAAGAATTTGGAGCTCCTCCAACTACCTCCAAGACTGCACCTAACTTCAACAAATCGTAAGGCGGCGGTGAGAATCTCAACAACCCAACAAATGGTGAAGTGTATTTTACATTTTTAAGAACTTGTTCCCACCCAATTAAATATATCCAGAGTTGGGTAGAGGACGTTGAGAGCTTTCCGAAAAGTCCAACCTTGCGTGAATACGAGCTCCTGTGAAAAGTTATAGCGTCTGAATATTTCCCCGCGTCAGGTCTTTTTACATGGGTTCTGGTTTCTCCTTTGCATCTACATCGGGTTTGGAGGATGCCTCGACATGTTTTCGCCCCGTGTTTCTCCGCTCCATCAAACCCGATTTTCCTTTGATGTCGGGTTTTCCAACCTTGCGAGATGCTTCTTTACCATGTTCTCTCAACGTGCTTCCCCCCGCTGAGACCCGATTTTGATGTCGGGTTTTAGAGACCCCCATGTTCTAGACATGTTCTGCGCCACGAAACCTGATTCCTTTTGCGTCGGGTTTTGGAGACCCGACGACATCTTTTCTTTGTTGGCGGGTTTTGGAGACCCGAATACATATTTTCTTTATGTTTTTCCACCATGTTTCTCCGCCTCCGAGACCCGATTTGCTTTGGGTGTCTATATTTACCCGGGGTAAATATATACAATGAGCTTCAAGTCTCTTAATGACATGTTGGAGAGTCAAAGAGGCACAAATGACAAAACAGGCCTAGGGTTTGAAGGAGAGAAAAATAAGGTGACTAAGAAAGCTGATCCAAGAAAGTATAACTCAGTTAGACAACCTAATGCTATGAGGTATGACTCTTCATTTAATGGTTATTGCTTTGTTTGTCATGATTTTGGTCATAGAGATAGATATTAAAAGAAAATGAGAATGGTGTGGTGTAGGTGTCTTCAAGGGTGAATGTTACTCATGTTGTGAGTATGGGAATAGAGAAAATGATTGTGGTTGGAATCTCAGTGTGTTTTGAAAAAAAGGAAGAGAAGTGTAGGTTTCTTCAATTGTCAACAATCGGGCATATTGCAAGATTTTTCTAAGTAAGAAGAGGTTTGTCAAGAAGTCTAGCAAAGAGGAAACATGCTCAGCCAAGAAGACCAAGGAATCTGATCCTATTGACACTTCAAAGACAAACAAAGAGAACATTCATGAAGCCAAGAACATGAGGACTGATAAGAAGAAGGATGAAAAGCTGAAATTTGTACAAGCCTCAAAACAAGAAGGTATGTTTTCTATGGTTGAAAACAATGTAGAGGAGAATCATATGTGTTTGACAAGGATCTTTTCTATTGAGGAAAAATAAAAGAAGGTAGACAAGGAGGACATCATGCCAAGTGAATCTAAGAAGAGAAAGAGGGTTATGAGAATTGACACCAATGTGGATAGAAGGAAGATGGAACCTTGGGAATCACCTGAGTTTTGGGTGATGTAGTGATCCAATGAAATTTGCATGTCTTCTCTATGCTTCTAGAAGACAAACATTAGATGGAGGAAGCATGGTGCATTGTAACTAAATTCAAAAGTTGTAAGGTATGTCAAATAATCATATCTATGTGTTTTTAGTTAGATATCTTGTAGGTGTCTGAGTAATTTCATTTCAAAGTGGGTTCTTGTTGTCATTCTTGTTTAGTCATGGTGTGTCTTACATTGTGATGTTTGATTTGAGACAAAGAAAGTTTTCATTTACTAGAATTCCTATACCAAGTTTGTGTAAGGATTTATGGAGTTTTGTGTCATATATTGGTCTCAAAAGAGTATGTGCAACACTTTCAAAGGCTCAACATTATATGTCAAAACTTGAGAGTTTACATTTATCAAAGGTGTCAATAAGCGAGTCAAAAGTTTCTCCATGAGTCTCTTGTCTCACGTGAAGTAATTTTTGTTGCAAGATTCAGTCTTTTTCCAACTAATTATGTGCTTGGTGATCCCTATCATAGAGTCAAGAGTGTGTTAGGTTGTGTATATGAAGTAAATTGTTGTCAAAGTTTGATATATGAGCATATGTGATAGTCATGGAGTAAGAAAATCTTCAAGAATCCGAGTTTGAGAGCTTTGAGTCATTGTCATAAAAGTGTGCCAAGCATTTCTTTCCTTGAGTCTAAATTCTCAAGTACAAGTCTTTGAGGTCTAAGTTACGTAATCTCAAATCAATTTTACAATCCCCAAGAAGGTGCATGTGACAATCGGTAGTCACAAGCTCATAAGTCCAAGATCGAATTATTTATGGTCATGTCTTGATGTGTATATCAAAATTCTATGATGTTGTGGTCAAAAGCTTGAAGTTTCTAATGGAAGTTTGAAGTCAAGGAATGGTTACAAGTCACATGTAATTACAGGTCTAGTGATAGTCAAAGTATGCATCAAAGTTACAAGTAAGGCTATGTGCTTCTCTATGACTGATTCTAGTAACTTGATGCCTCCAGAGTAGTATAAATGATTGAAAGTAAGTGAAATAAGTTGATTCTAGAAAGTCTTCAAAAAGGAAAGAGTTTTGAATGAAGATAGATATCATATGTTAAAGAAAAAGATCTCAAAATGATACCGATTTGAGTTTCGTAGATGACTATCAAGTCGGGGGAGTAGTTGCATAACATGAAGACAAATGTTGATGGTCCTTTACAATGATGATGCCATGTAAACTATCAAAATATTGTAGTTGTGGTCCTAGAGGAAAGAAGTTTCTGGAGTAAAGTGTGAGGGTTTGAATGCTAAAACCACAGTGTTAGCCAAAGAGTGTGATCATGATTGTTAAACATCTATGTTCCCCATCAAATGTGTATTTCTCGGTGTGAATGTATTGTATGAAATTTTATTGATACACCATTAAATTCTATGTATTTTTAAGGTGCTTAAGTGTCTTGAGTTCTGACAGAGAAAATAAGGACCTACAGGTCACTCAAGAAAGAAAGGATGATCTAAATAAATCTTTAAGGTTCTAAGGTTGTATGTTTGAGGTTATACGAGATCAAAGTTTTAGGTGCCTAGAAATATAAGACTCATGAAATGAAATTCTACGGGCTTGAATCATGTTGAGGAGCGGAGTTGACCTTGGAGGTATTTCATGCAAGGGGTTTAAAATCTCAAATTCTAAGGTTTGTGCATTGTATAGGATATCTCCGGAGTGTCTTCATGACACAAGATGATGGTGAAAGCCAAGTGAAGATGAAAATAATCTTCGACAGAGAACTAAAAGTATGAAGAGGTGTTTGTGTACATACTGCAAGTGTAAATTGTGTTATGTCTCTAATGTCTTGAAAGTGAAAGGTATCTCGAGATGAAGTTTCATGAACATTGAGTTGACCTCGGTGGTTTCAATACTCCTTAATGGTTGATGACGAAGTTTTCTTGAAAATTTCTCTAATGCATGCCGTTAAAGGTTCTCAAATATTGATCTTAGTCATGAGTTGAAGAATGAAGCATGTGTATCTGGGTATTATCAATATCAATCACATATTTACATCATTAGTGCATATTTTCAAATGAGCTTTAAATGTGATGAGTTTGAATGACTTCTCAAATGAGCTATTAAAGAATGTGATGGATTTTGATTGATCAAATTACAAAAGGATAGGTAATTTATTGGTTGATTATTGTCTTGTGTCATGATTTTATGCCTTATATGGAAAATGATAGATATAAGAAGATCTAAAATGAGTAAGCTACAAATAAGGGAAAAGAAAGACAAATTTGCATGAATAGTTGAAGCTTGAGACAAAGGAAACCTAATATGAAATAGTGTTATGGTCTATGTTAACCTATTCTACAATCAAGGGAAGTTTTCCTTTGAACTAGATGGTTGATGTGATTTTAAACAATATGCTACTTGAAGCTCATTTTGTGAAAAAATTAGAAAAATGAAGTCACATGACTAAACATGATGTTTATGGAAAAAATGAAGCTACGAGTCAAGGTTGATTTAGTAGTCTTCAAGAAATGTCATGTCTCTACATGATGGGCTCAAATCTCTTCATGGGCTTCTCAACTAGTAGGCTTCATGACACATGTAGTGTGTATGGAGGTTATTAACCTTTGTTAAGTGTTTTAACTTAGGAAATGAAGAGAAAACATTTTAAGATGTTTCTAAGTCCCTAATGTAAGATTTATGAGTACAAGAAAGTAAAACATATATAGGTTGGGTATGTAGATTTGGCAAATTCATGAGTCAAAGGTCAAAATGGCACTCATCAAGTAATTCAATAAATAAATGATGTGATCTTGGAGAGTAAAGATAATGTATAGGTATGTTAGTGTATAAGAATGTGCATAGATGAAACATAAATCTACGAGGATTGTGATTTTCTTTGTTCCTCTTAAGGGTGTAAGGTAATTTGAAACAAGGAGGTAGAATAGCTTAATAATTCATTCAAAGGATAATCATGCATCTAAAGGAATTTTCATCATTATGAGGTCAAAGTCTCGGTTGAAAGCCTAAGGAAGTAGGCTAGGTGAATATCGAGTACCATGTGTCTAGGAAATATACATCTACGAGGTAAAGAATGTGAAGTATGTAATGTAAATACTTTTGATTGAGGATGAGGTTTGGTTCAAATACATTTGAGTCTAACTCTTGAATTACATACATATGTAGAGTCATTCTTTATGTCACTAGCTACAAGTTAGTATGGAAACTTAAAATGTAATGTCAAAGGACTGAGATAGATGACAAAGGCAAAGGGAAATAGATTTTTGTCCCTCACGAGGTATGTTGGTGAATAAAATATTTTCACAAAAGGTCAAGGTTATGCTTGTGAAACTCTAGGAGCTTTCTCAGATTAGCATGTTAGCATGTGAAAAGGGTCGAGTCCTCTAAAGATACTTCAAGTACTATGGTAAGAGATTGAATCTTTGTCAAAGTGTGGTTTAAGGTATGTTATCAAATTTTTGTGCTTCTTATTGGAATAAGGTGCTACAATCTCGGGGAGAACTTGGAGGTTTTCTTATATGCTTGAGTTAGTTTCATATCATGGATAAGTTGGATATTCTTGCCTTTGAAGAGGTTGTTTAGGGACAGGGGTCCTAATGTTTGGCATAATAATCTATAGAGGAAAAATAATCAGTTTGAAGCATGGAATAGATATAGAAGGTGTTCTTAACATTATTGAAGGCTTAAATTAGGAGCATATGTTCAGGGAGATTTAGATTTCTTGATTTATTAGGTCTAGAAGATCATCATTTGATGTTAATGGAGTCAAAGTGAAGCAAATTCAGTTTCGAGGGGAGCTTTTTGGTCAAATACATCATCTTTTCCATTGTTGTCATTTTTCATGCCTAGGATTCAGTATGGCCTTTGTCATAGATGGAAAAGGGAGAGAGAAGCTCAGAAATATGATAAGAGTCATGTTTGTGTGTTAGTCATGTTGGTTGCCATCAATGTTTCTAAATGATGGTTGCCATTAATGAAAAGGGGGAGAGTGTTGGCCATTATGGGGTTGTGTTTTCATTGATGTTAACCCCATTGATGGAAAAGGGTGTCATATCATGGTATGAGTCCCTATCAAGTTTCAATTAGATGTCAAGGATGAAGGTTGATTGGTAGTGTCAAGATTTGAAGTGTTCTAAGAAGTCTGGTGCATGGTTGAGTATGCCTAGTCATGGTTTGAGTCTTCCCAAGCTGTTTAGAGTGTGTCATGAGGTCATACATGGTCCATATGATGTTTCATGAGTATACATGGGTGCGTTAGTCGACATGGTCGATCATGGTTGAGTTAGTTCATTCCAGGCCTATTTTTAGCCTTGGAGCATGCGGAATGAAGTGAAAAGTGAGATATGGACCTAATAAGTCATGGTGGAGCATGGGAATAGTGTTTTGATAGTGTACCTGAGGTTTATGGTTAGTTTCAAGCCATAATTAAGAAGTTAGATGCATATTTGAGGTCCTTGGAAAGCTGTAGGTGAGAAACAAATAATTTAGCACAAGTAAATGAGATTGGTTGGAGAGTTTGAGATGAATTTGAGTTATGAATTGAATTTTAGAAGTTATAAGATGTTTTCATGGTGCTTCATGCCAAATTTCAGGTCATTATGTTGAATATTTTGAATATATGGAAGTTTTGTTAAAATCGGGTAACTTATAGTGTGACTTTCAAGTAAAGATGGACATTTTGATGCTCGTTGTGAACTTTATGATTTAAATGAGGACCTGAAATATTATAAATGTATTCTTAGGTCAGTTATTAATCTTTAAAAAAATAATAGGTGGTTTGATTGTCACGTTTTTATGAACGATCATTAAGAACCCAAGTAAACCCTAGCTAAAGCAACTTGTAGAAAAGTGAGTATATCAACCTAGTTTTGACTGTTCCCTCAAAATTTGATTATTTTATTTTGTAGAGGACTCCTAAATATTTCAATAAATGTATGGTTGAGGTCATGGTCATATGTGGGCCCCACCTAAAAATGGAAGTTTCTAAAGAGTTTCAGTTTAAGGAAAAGTTATCCAAATAAGGTAATGACTAAACTAGTATTGTGTGATGTATGTGAGTTTTTATTGATGTACATGGATTTTTAGAATATATAATGCATGTACATAGTCATTTGAGGTCCTTTTAAGTTGGCTAGTCAAAGGGCAGTTTTGGGATCTTAAATAGCAATCTTGATAAAATGAGTATAACTTGAGCTATAGTTGGAATTTGAGAGATGATTCAAGTTTTTTTGGAAATTATATTCAGAAATATTTCTAGTGATGTATTTTTTCCTCATTATGATGTCATTTGTAGGGTTTACGGGTTATTGTTTGAGCAACGATATTTTTGGAAGTTCAAGATAACATCTGTTGTTTTTGGGGCAAGTTTGATGTTATTTAAAGCATGTGATCGATTGTGTGATGATTTATATTACATTTAATGTAAATAGGGATGAATTTTTCATCCAATGAATCCATTTTTAGGTATTGATTGTTGTAGAAATGATTTTATGAGCTAACCTTTGGAAACAAATGTTTTAGCAATTTGATCTTGTGAAGGAAAATGTTGTTGTGGTTTGAATTGAAGGATGTTTCATGACTTATAACTTAGTTATAAGTGTTCTACAGGTTTGAAAATTTCTTTTGAGCAGTCACATGACATGTTTAGGTTGAGTTGAAGTGATATGGTTTCATTATAAAGTTTCCAGGGTGATGAAGGGTGCAAGAAACAACTGTTTTGGGAAATACAAAGACTACTAGGGCCCATTAAATGAAATAATCTAATTTTTAAAAAAAATTGCGACCATTCTTAGTTTTTAAATAATTTATTTCTCATTTTTGATGAATATGGGAGCTTGAATAAACATATTTTTGAAATGAGGAGAATTTTGGCATCCCAATGCATGTGTTTTAGTGATTTTTGGATCATGCGGTGAAGGAGTTTTGTTAGGCCGAACTACTTGGGTCACTTGTAATTTTTGTGGAAAAGTTATGGGATGTTTTTAATGATTCATGGGTAAAATTTATCATGATGGATTGACCTCCTTTGGGTTAGAAATAAGAAATGCATATAAAAGTGATGTTTTGGCTCATTTGGTGAGCTAGTCTTGCATGGGGGAGTAGAGTGACCTAGTAAGAGTTGATTACATGTATGAGGGAATAATTTGAGATATTATATGATGAATGACAAGTTGAATGATTTTTGAAGACATGCGTGCAATTTTAGAGCAAGACAAGTGAAGAAAGAAGAAGATAGAGAAAGTTTGATGCCCTAGGGTATGAGCTAGGGGTTGTGAGTTGAATTAGTGATCTTCATCGGTTATGACAGAATAATTTGTAGAGATAAAAAATATTCAGGTGGATGTGTTTGTGCTTGGTCATCCTTAGGTGGTTGTAGCCTCCTTGTGGAGTGGGTGCTTCACTAGATTAGGGGTGGGGGGTTGGTGCCTCAATAAATTTGAAGTATGAAAATATAATGTTTATATTTTAGTGGGTTTTCTTCCCGTTGAGGTTTTCCCACTTACATCTTGTGTCTTTGTGCCTCTTTTCATGTGTAATGACTATTTTGGTGTATTATGCACACTAAGTAAGAAATGGTTGAATGAATGTGAATGGTTAAATGTTAATGGTTGCTATTATAAATGGTTAATGGAATGATAAATTTTAGGACTGATTCCCCCCTCTCAGTCCATTTTGCTTCCAACATATCTTGAAGGAACTTATTTCTTCCTGGAAGAACTCAAGAGCCTCGAAATAAAAATCAAAACTAAAATAGAAATTTATGAAGCTTGAAAGTGAGTATGATGCCTTAAATTCAAAAATGATGCATGATTTTAAAATTCTAATAAAATCATCATTAATCTAAAAATTCAACTAGAAGAGATGAAGAATATGAATTAATATGTGAGTACAATGATGAAACAGAAAGAAGGAAATCATGAGAAAATTGAATGTGAATTTGTCTCCTTAAGAAAGGAACTTGAGAAATCAACTACCACGTTGAAAAATTATCTCAAGTTTGGAAAGAGTTATGAAGTTTTAGAAAATATCATCAATAATCGGATATCACCATTTATCAAAGCAGGTCTTAGCTACAATGAGAAGTCTGTAAAACATGATCCCAAAGAATTTCCAAAAGTGACAAGTCTAGAAAAATCAAGAAGCTATTCGAGAGGATCTTATAAGATCTATCGGTGATAAGAGCATCAAGAATGGAGAAGTACATATTACTCAAATTGAAAGCATTTTAAATGAAAGCTGCAGAAGAGAAGAAATTATTGTTACTCCTCCATAGGGAAACAAGGATT
The DNA here is from genome assembly GCA_018340775.1 of Taxus wallichiana var. yunnanensis. NCBI lineage: Eukaryota > Viridiplantae > Streptophyta > Pinopsida > Cupressales > Taxaceae > Taxus > Taxus wallichiana. The sequence continues at coordinate 336,144,461 of CM031235.1, read as the reverse complement.
TACCAAGGTTATCTTTCCCTCCTAGGTAACATTACAAAATCATGTTTTAAAATCATTTCTATGATTATTGTTATTTATGTAATCAATTTGGTCATAAGGAAACAGATTGTAGATCTTATGCAAGAAGTTTTGATAGAAAGATAAATGCAAATGTGAATTCATATGTGTCTTCCACAAATAAGAACTATAATTCATTTTCTATTGTAATGAAGTGTGATATTGAATCATATAAGTGCCAAAAATTTGGGCATATAGCTCACGTTTATAGAAGTGGGTTTATGTTTTCCACCAGGAAGCTTAAGAATGAGGTAACCAAGGACAATCAAAAGGTTGAGTCAAAAAAATTTTGGAAGGAGAAGCAAGAGAAAGAAAAAAGCAAAGAGAAGTCCATGATTGTTCAGACAACATTTCATGCACAAAAATGAAGGAATTACTAGCACATTAATAGTGGTGTTAGGTTAATTATTATTTACCTATATTAATTATGCATTGCATTTTATTTAGTGTATTTATTAAATGATATTTGGTTATATTTAATTATAACCATCTACGGGAGCTGTTATATTGTTTTAACAATATAATTGTTTGATTGTATTTAATATTGGTTATGCTTCCTGGATATCTTTTTGGAAGCTTGTATAAGATAGATATTGTTGCACCTGTGTAACTTATATTCTTGTGTGTATTTAATGTACAGTACCTATAAGTATTGCAGCTCATACAAATGTAATTTGGTTGATTTGATATTAATAAATTTTATCAAGCTTCCGCCCATGTTGCTCAATTTTACATTTGGTACCAGAGCAAGAATCTAGACCTGTGAAGCGGCAAAGGGTTGAAGAGAGGTTACAATAGGAAGAGAAGAGTCTTGGAGAAGAATTTTCTTTCTAGGAGAGCCTGTGTTGCCTCTAGTAACTTCCCAGACATCCCTGCATCCCCACAACCCCTTTCCGTTCCAAGTGTTTGGAACACAATTTTTTTCACTGGTGCACCTAGCACCAGGAAAAATTTGCTACAGGACCGAGCTGAGTTGCTTCATTCCTAAATTGAGCTCCTCATCACTTGTATTCGACCGAGTTACATTGATCTAGCCCCCGATCGAGCTCCTACCAAACCGTGAGAATCCCCATCAAATTCCATTGGTGATTTGCATCATTGGCGCTTTAACCAGGAAAGAATTCAAGCGAGATCACTAAGTTGTTAATTGCATCAAACTGATCTATTTGAAGAGCTCTGCACTAATCCCACCAGAGGTCAAGCCTTACAACAAAAATATGAAAATAAGAGCTGAGAATTCATTGGGACGACCCGATCTCTATGCACACCGTTCGATCTAACATATAATAAAGCCAAGTGGTCGAGCCAAAATTATTTGGAAAATTGGCGAGATCAATCAAAGACTTTGGATCAGGCCATTGAATACACCACCGAACTACATTCTATGGAGATAGTGGAGTTAAAACAAAATGTTGAGTTGATTATTGTTTCCAAATTGATTATATTTGTGGTGAAGGCATGACCCTATGCTCCAACCATCAACCTATAAATCTAAAGCAAAGCGGTAGGAATCTATATAAAAAGCACAACAAATAATATAAGAAGAGACATCAACAAAACAACGAATAAAAGTAATACAAAATGATGAAAACCATCTAAGGCAGGCTAACAAAATGAAAAAAATGTGGAAATCTAGATTCTCAAGTGAAAACCTAATCCAACTCCACTCGCAGACCACATGGATAGTCTCCTCCTAGCACACAAACTACGTAGGACCTCTCCATGTCATTTTTATGAGGTAAGTCATTTTTCATCTACTTCAAATACAATATGCTTCATTTTCTAGCATAAGCGCTATAGGTGCCAAGGTGGTTAGACCGATCGACTTGGGAGGGTAAGGTGAGGGGTTCAACCCCACCCCCAACAAATGTTTTTAAACCAATGTGATTTTAGTAGAAAAATTGGAAAACCACTAAGTTTGGAGGTAAATTTGGTGGAAAAACCTTGACTAAACAATTTAGTCATAACTAAACAAGTCACTAAAATTTTAGCGAGAAAAACCCTAATATAGGGGAATTTTTTTTATCCTAATAGGCCTATTTTTTCATTCCATGCATTTTTGCAAAAGGAGGTGTACCTAGAAATTTAATTTTTAGCTAGTTTTTGCAATTTTTGGTGTAGTGGGTCATTTTGGGTTCCAGAGGCCAACGGGCCCGAAAAAAAAAATTGTCTGCCATTCAATTTTTCTAAATTTTTGAATGTAATTACATGCTTCAATATATTTTACTAATTTTAGGTTGTCATAGTCAACCACAAACTTTGTAACTGCTCAGAAATTGGTAGAATATTGTAATAAAAACAATAAAATTTGGTTTAAAAACACTCACGAGATCCTAGATCTCATTCGTAGCGTTTGGTATATACAAAGGCCTCACTGGAAGCACTTACAAGTAAAGTTGTCATGACTACTACTTGCACTTAATTCCTAATATAGTTGGAAAACGTCATCTGGGCATCGTCCCTTTAAATCGACGAGGAGTAATAAGGTCATAGTGCACACACTATGAGCCATCCCATCTGTCTGTGAATGATTGCCGACCATAAATCCAGTTGAGAAATTATCTAGTATATAGTGAAGTTATGCACGCGTATGAGGATATTTCTTTGAGAAGGTGTCAATAATCACATAGATCAATTTCAAGATTGTTGTCTTAGTACCACGTATTGAGTTCTTTCACATACATTAATGCCTCTTTTATGTCCGCCAAGTATATAGAAAGGGTGAGCTTCTTCCACGTTTTGTCGGGTATATTAGAAAGGCGCATATATAGAAAGGTTCGAGTATATCGACTAATGATATATAGATTAGGAGACCTTATACCTAGAGTGATAAGAGCCTAACCACTGTCAGTGATTTCTGCAATATGGGCACTAATTCCCCCAAAGTTTTTCTTCTAGATTCACAACTACTCAAAGGAAACAACTATGCTTACTTAGAAGAAAAAATCAAGACAAACTTGAGTTTGAAGAGATTTGGCCTATTGTGGACTGGTACTTGTGATCGAATCAACAATGGATATAACACAAAATGACAATTTGATAAAGCAAATTAGAAGGCCAAACTCATCATCTTGTTTGGAGTGTCTGATGATGTGTAATCCCACATTTGAGATGCCAAAAAAACATAACAAGTGTGGGATAAGTTGAGCACAATATATGAGGCCAAAAATAAGAATGTCATACTTGAATTAGTAGAGTCAATTACATACACTAAAGTTCAAGTAGAATGAGAAAATTGAAGCTTTCTTAAGAAGAGTTGCAGAGTTGAGGGCTTCACTTCTAGCCCTGGGAGAAGTGGTCATAGATGATGCTCTCATTCCCATTGTTTTGAGAGAACTCCCCTCTTCTTACCGCATTTTTGTAACAACACTAAATGTGTCAGATACGACTATTAGTTTTGACAAGCTGGAAAACCTACTGCAACAAGAGGAAGCCATGCATAACAAGGATGATGAAGAGGAGAAAACACTTTCTTCTCATCAAAAATGGAAAGGAAAAGGTAAAGGAAAACCTAATTCCTATCAAAAGTCCCAACATCAAAATCAATATCAACATCAAGGGGACAAACAACAGAATAAGCAATGTCCAATCTACAAAAGAGGACATGACTTAAAATATTGTTGGTATAATACTTACAAGAAAGGTTCATCAAGCAACTTTGGACCTCCACAACAAAAATATCACAAGGGACATTCGAACTACAATCAAGGGAAAAAAGGGGGAACTAGAAAATAAGATCCCATCAACAAGGAAATATTGTTGAGCAAGAAGAACATTCGGATACTAAAGACTTATTGTACACTACTCGATCAAGTGAGCCATCCATGTCATCTAGTGATGTTTGGTATGTTGATTTGGGAGCCACTCAACATATGATAGGCCACCAAGATTGGTTTACCTCAATGAAGGAAATGCCTTCAAAAAACATGTTTTGTTAGGTGACGATTCTTCATATGCGATTAAGGGGATTGGGAACATTTCTCTACCCCTTGGTTCACGCAATCGTAGACTATCGAATGCCTTATATGTCCCCGGGTTGACTAACAATCTTCTTTTATTCGATCAACTACTAGATCACAACTTAAAAATTGACTTTGATAGTCATTCCGACAAGAAAATGTGTTTAATTCGAGACAAATTATGAGGCTCTAAAATAGTTGCAAAAGCCTCCAATGTGGGACACATGTTCCACTTGAGTTTTCCACATAGATGATCGAGGCACTTATGGCTAAGAACTCTATCTCAAAGCATAGTTATGGCATTGGAGACTTTGTCATGTTAGTTTCAAGTATCTTGAGACACTTCACCGGTGTAATATGGTACATGGGCTACCATTTCTTCGAAGGATACGAAACATGTCCTCACTACCTAACATGAAAACAACAAAGAGCTTTGTTCCCGAAGAGTACATATCGATCTCATGGTAGGCTTGATCTAGTTCATACCTATCTTTGTAGTCCGATATAGCCAAGTCATTACGGATTTCAGTACTTCATGCTTTGTGTTGACAACTATTCAAGAAAAATGTGGATTTTTTGTCTTCGTAAGAAAATCAAGCTTTTGAAACCCTCAAAAAGTTCAAAGTAGTTGTTGAGAAAAAATTAGTCATCACATCGAACTTTCTTCTCATATCGAGGGAGGAATTCACCGATGAATGAGTTAAAGACTACCTATAAAATGTAAGTACAACACCAGTTTATACAATGAATACACAGAAAAATAATATTCTTCTCTATATTGATGTTCAGATACATGTGGCTATTATATAGCCATATACATAGCCAAAACAACCTCCAACAAAATAGGGAGGTGTTATAACAATTAACACTATTTAGTTGTGATTGTTACTCCCGTAACAATACACAACTCAACACCAATAATATATTATTGTTTATATAACAATAATATATTAATAACATATTAAACTATATAATAATAATTACTAGCGTAATTATTATCTTACACAATGTAAATATTATAATGTGAAGCACTAATCAAGATATTCCTAACATAAACTCACGTGATTCGTCGATAAATACCTCCTCCACACACACCGCACCAGAATGGTGTTGTTGAGAGAAGAAATTGTACAATAATAGAAATGGTGTGATGCATGATCGATGATTCTAGACTTGCAAAGACATTCTAGGTAGAAGCAACAAATAAAATAGTGTATTTGTTGAATAGAGTGCCCATAGTTTCTCTTGATGGAGTAACACCACAAGAAGCATGGTCACAACGAAACCATCTATTGCACACCTTAGAGTTTTGGGGTGCAAATAAACTATGCACATACCCAAGAAAAACATAAATAAATTGAACATAAAGTCACAAAACACATCTTCATTGGGTACAATGAAGAGACTCTTGGGTACAGATTGATGGTTCCAAAGACCGAGAAAGTTCTACACCAACAGAGATGTTGATTTTTTTGAGAAGGAAATAGAGTCTCCTCCTCAAGACTCACCTAATGTAGATTCTTCACCAGTTGTAAAAACTAAAGCTGATGTTCCCATAGATGATGAAAGTGATGATGGGGATGTTGGTGTTGATCTGATAGAACCATGACCCACGGGAATAGTTCAATGTATTCCCAAGTGGTGTACTAGCATGTTATGAGATGCAAGAATGGATGCTCCACCTTATACATCCACCCCTCAACTACATACTCATAGTAAAGCAAGAGAAGAAGTTAAATTTTATTTGATGAGTAGAATTATTAAGTCCGATGAGCCCTCTACGGTCCCTAGGAAGCCCTATAGTCAAAAGCTTAGAAATAAGCCATGGACTTTGAATATCAGTTAGTAATGAAAAATAATACTTAGTAGCTTGTCGATATTCCACTAGGAAAGAAACCCATTGAATGTAGATGAATATTCAAAATGAAGTACAAATCAGATGGGACAAAGGACAAGTACAAAGTGAGACTTGTACTAAAGGGGTATGCACAAAAAAAGGAATTGACTACGAGGAGACATTTGATCCCACAACTAAGATCAAGACCATCAGATTGATCTTTTCTCTAGTTGCATAGTTTGGTTGGAAATTCCATCAAATGGACGTAAAAAGTACCTTCCTGAATGAATATTTACATGAAGAAGTCTACATGACTCAACCTGAGGGATATGTAGTACTTGGTCTAGAAGAAAAGGTATGCAGACTTAGGAAATATTTTTATGGCTTTACAAAGGCACCCCGGGCATGGTACATCAAAATTGAAGAGCATCTCATACAACATGGATTTGTTAGAAATTCATACGACCCCAATATCTACCTCAAAAATCAAGGGGGGGAGATTTTGATTGTTGTTGTCTATGTCGATGATCTAGTCATCACTGGCACTTCAGTGAGGATGATTGATGCAACGAAGAAAGATCTTAATCGATCATTCGACATGACCAATCTCGAGCTAATGCATATTGTCTTAGATTGGAAGTATGGTAGAAAGAGAATTACATATTTGTTTCTCATATGAAATATACCAAGACAATGCTTGAGAAATTTAGGATGATGGATTGCACACCGATTGCTACACCTATGTAGAACATATTGTAGTTATCTCGCTTCGAGATCCATCTCCTGAGGTAAGTGCCACTCTCTATCGGAAGTTGATTGGGAGTCTCATTTACTTGACCTACACTAGACCGGCTATCAACTTTGCAGTAAGCTATCTATCCAGGTTCATGTAGGAAACCAAAGTTTTTCATTGGAAGGTAGCAAGGCACATTTTGAGATATCTCAAAGGATCAGTGAATCTTGGTCTAGAATACAAGAAGAACAACAACTTATTCTTGTCAAGATATTCAGATTCAGATCATGCAGGAAATATTGATGACAAAAAATCCACTTCAGGATTTGTATTCTTTATGGGATCTGACCAATATCATGGGGAAGCAAGAAACAACACTTTGTTTCTCATTCTTCCACAGAAGCCAAGTATCATTCTGTAAGAGAAGTTTTCTGTGAAGCGATTTAGCTACGTTGCATACTAGAAGGACTTGGAATACCACAGGACAAACCGACCACCATGTATGTTGACAATGAAGGTGTTCTCAAACTTGTTCACAATCCAATTTTTCATGAAATAAAAAAACACATTGAGGTACAAGTTCATTTTATACACAAGCATGTGTTGAAGCACAATATACAGCTTCAATTTTGTCCAACAACTGAACAACGGGTAGATATCTTCACAAAGTCACTTGCATGTGACAAGTTCGAGTTGTTTAGAGAGAGTTCCTCTCCTCGTCCCTTTAGACAATGTACAATTAAGGGGGGGATGTTAGGTCAATTATTATTGACCTATATTAATTATGCATTGCATTTTATTTAGTGTATTTAATAAATGATATTTGGTTATATTTAATTATAACCATCTACGGAGAATGTTATATTGTTTTAACAATATAATTGTTTGATTGTATTTAATATTAGATATGCTTCCCGGATATCTTTCTGGAAGCTTGTATAAGATAGATATTTTTACACCTGTGCAACTTATATTCTTGTGTGTATTCAGTTGTACAGTACTTATAAGTATTGCAGCTCATACAAATGTAATTTGGTTGATTTGATATTAATAAATTTTATCAGGGCTTCCGCCCTTGTTGCTTAAGTTTACAAGTGGTTTCTCAAGCCACATGACTAGGGAAAAAAATTAGTTTCTCACTTTGAAAAGGTAAATCGAGGCCCTTTTAAATTTGGAGACAATGTTACTTCAAAAATTTAGGTAAGGGCGCCATTAGCATAAACAATGGCAAATAAAAATCTGAAAATGTTTTGTATGTTGAAGGACTGAAGCATAATATTTTGAGTGTGATTCAAATGAGTGATAGGGGATACATAGTAACATTCTATGTTGGAGGATGTGAAATCAGAAAGGAAAATATAGGGAAGGTTTTTTTTATGCATGCAGGACAACAAATAAAATTTATATTCTTAGTGAGATTAAAGGTGAAAAGTGATGCGTGGGGAAAATTGATGAAATTTCTCTTTGACATAGAAGAATGGGTCATATGAAATTTGATAAGCTAGTAAATATTAGTTATAAAAATCTATTAAAGACATGCCAAAGATTACTAAACTAACAAATACCATTTGCAAACAATTTCAATTTGGAAAGCAGAAAGAACCTCATTCAAGACAAAGGATTAATCAACCAAAAATTTATTGGAACTAGTGCATACCGACCTTTGTGGGCCTACAAGAACTCAAAGCATGCAAAGTGAGAGATATTTCATGCTATTCATTGATGGTTTTACTAGGATGACATGGGTTATGTTTCTAAGATAAAATTCTGAAGCATTTGAAAAATTTAAGGAATTCAAAACGTTGTTTGAAAATGAAATGGATTTGAAAATCAAGTGTTTAAGATTTGACCGAGGAGGAGAATTCACGTCAAATGAATTCATAGAGTATTGTGAGCGTCATGGAATAAAAAGGAATTATTCTACTGCAAGAACTCCACAATAGAATGGAGTTGTTAAAAGGAAGAATAGAATTGTACAAGAGATGGCTAGAACTATGCTAGATGAATCCAAAGTATCTGAGAGATTATAGAGAGAGGAAGTAACTACCACAATATACATTTTGAATAGAGGTAAAATCATAGCTAATAATAGAAAAACTCCTTATGAACTATGGAAGGGCAAACCAATAACAATCAAACATTTCATAGTTTTGGAAGTAAATGTTATATCAAGAAAGATGATGAAGACTTGAGTAAGTTTGAAGCTAGAGCCGATGAAGGTATTTTTCTTGGTTACTCTCAAATGAAAAGGCCTATAGATGTTACAATTGTTGAATGTGCAAATGTGAAGGTAGATTATATCAAGTACAAGCAAAACATGATACAATAAATTAATTATTCTAAATAAACCAACAAATATGAAAATGAAGATGAAGAGAAAAAGGAAACGAAAACACCATCCAAATTAGCTCAAAATAATCATTTAGAAAATCATATTATAGGTGGTAAAAATTTTGGAGTAAAAACTAGGAGAAGACTAGAAAATGCATAAGAGAACACAAATTTTTCTTTAATGTCCAAAGTTGAACCTAAAATATTTGTTGAAGAAAGTGAAGACAATAATTGAATTGGATCTATGGAAGAATAACTAGATTATATTGAGAAGACCTGAAACATGGTAGCTTGGTCCTATACTAAAAGATAAAAATGTGATTGGCGTAATGTGATAGGTGGTAAGAAAAATAAATCAAGGTTAGTCTGCAAGGATATTCTCAAATTGAAGGTATGGATTTTGAGGAAAATTTTACTCTTATTGCACATTTTGAATCCATTAGGATGTTTTTTTGCATTTGTGTGATATAAGGACTTTAAATTTTATCAAATGGATGTTAAATCTTCTTTTCTGAATGGAAAATTGGAAGAAGAAGTTTACATTGAACAACTAGAAGGATTCATTATATCTAATGATAAGGACTATGTATGCAAGCTAAATAAATATCTCTATGGTTAAAAGTAAACCCCAAATCTTGGTACTCAAGACTAGACAAGTATATTCAACAACAAGGATTCAAGAAATGAATTGCTGATAATAATTTTTACATCAAAACTGAAGGTGAGAATCAGCTAATTGTTGTTGTTTATGTTGATGATATCATTTTTGGAGGTAGTAATGAAAAGATGTGTAAAACATTTGCTTTGAGGAAATGCAAAAAGAATTTGAGATGTCCATGCTTGGTGAATTGTCATTCTTTCTTGGATTACAAATTTCACAATCAAACAAAGGAATATTTATTTCTCAAACCAAGTACATTAAGGAGATGTTGAAGAAATTTAGAATGGAAGAATGCAATCTTGTAAGTAATCCCATGATCATAGGCTGTAAGTTGAGCAAAGATGATGAATATCCTGAAGAAAATCAGACTCTCTACAGATCCATGATTGGAAGGTTATTATATGTGACTGCATCAATACCTGATGTAATGCAAGTAGTAGGTATGGTTGCATGTTTTCAATCTGTTCCAAAAGAAACTCATGTGAAATTTGTTAAAAGGATCTTAAAATATTTGAAAGGTACACTAGATTATGGTTTTTGGTATCAAAGAGGTGAGGATTTCACTCTAAAATCATATACAAATGCAAATTGGGTTGGTGTATTGATGACATAAAAAGTACAAGTGGTGGTGATTTCTTTTTAGGTAATAGTTTAAAATCTTTACCGAGTAAGAAACGGGCTTATGTTTCTATATCTACAACTAAGGTCGAATATATTGATGCAATTTCTTATTGTACAACAAGTTCTCTGGATGAAACAGACATTGAAGGATATTAAGGTAGAATTTTATTCTCCAATTTCTATATTTTGTGATAACACTAGTGCCATAAATATCTCAAAGAATCCAATTATGCACTCTAGAACGAAGCACATTCCCATCAAGTATCATTTCTTGAGAGAGAAAGTTATATAGACTAGACGGTTAAGCTGAAATACATTTCCACAAAAGAATAAATTATTGATATTTTTACAAAACCTCTTCCAAAAGAAATATTTGAATTTCTCATAAAAAAGTTAGGAGTGATATCCTTTTCAGTAGGTCATTAAATGGATGCATATTTCTAGGGGGGGTACGTGGTGAGAAGTGTGTTTCCTTTTTCATTAACGTCAAAGGGGAGAATTGACGGTTTGAAGAATAATTCATCAAGAGGAGAGCTAGAAGTAAGGGGGAACAATTCAGCAAGGACATTCAAAATAGATGAAACACGTTGAAAATTTTGTGTTTACATCAATGAAAAAGGTGGAGATTTTTGGAAATATTATCAATCATGTCATATGTTTGGAATATTGTGAGACAATTTTAATTTTTCATGCCGCGCATTAAAGTAAACTAATTTATTATGTTCAGTAGGTTTCAGCAGTGTTTCACGTAGATGATAATGGTCTATAGGTGTTGATAGTGTTTCATGAGTGTTGATAGTGTTCTCAGTGGATGGTGATAATGGTCCATAAGTGGTGATAGTGCTCTATGGGTGGTGATAATGTTCTCGGGTAGTGATAGTTCTCCAAAAATGGTGATAGTGGTTTGCGAGGTGTTAATAGTGATCCACAGTGTTGGAGAATGGGATGTAGAATCGAAAAAGTGGTCCATTATGAAAGGATGCACAAGGAAATGTTGAGGAAGGTGTAGTTTACCATGAATGTCGAGTAAAATCCAAGATGGTCGAGAAAAATCCACGGGTTGAAGAGAAAACATGGATGGTCGCGAGAGTCATTGAAAACACCAAATATTCAAATTTCAAATATGCTAAAGCTAACTCATGGTGAATATTCTAAAATATGTTGACTCATGAAAATTCATATCTATTAATGAAATGAACATGATATATAAATGAATTCATTTTTTAATTCATGTATGCACTCACAAGATTATGATGCATATTTGAGAAGAAAGGAAGAGAAGAAGAAATGAGAAGTGATTAATGAAGATACATTAGAAAGATTTATGAAGAGAGAGGAATATAAAACTCAAGCTGATTAGAATGCCAAGTTATTGAAGAAGAAAAAGCGAGAAAGTAGAGCATGAATTAAGAAAAATGTGAAGCATGGGCATACAAAAGTAGCAATATCTATACACCATCATTAGGTTGAAGAAAAAACTATAGAAGGTGGATTGTTTAATTGTTGAGTTGGTGTTTGGCCTCTGGGGATTAGTGTCTCCAATGAGTTGGTGCTTGACTTTGGGGATTGGTGTCTCCAGTGGGTCGATGCTCACAAAACATTTTTAGTTGGTGCTTGGCATTGGGGATTGATTTCTCCAATAGGTTGGTGCCTAAAAACATTGATTTTGTGACTGGATTTGGACAAAGAGCTCAAGCATCTTTTCTCGTGGGTTTTCTCCCAAAATGGTTTACACATAAATAATGTATTGTGTAGTTTTTATATCTTATGTAATTATTGTTATTATGGATGTTAATGGTTAAATAACTAAAAATTGGATTATATTGATTCTGAAAGGAATGATAAGAAGATTTTTCCAAGCCACGATCTCGGATGATAATAGCAAACCACATTAGCTTTGCAAAACGAAGAGTTAAAATACCATATATGGAAATCCATCATAATACATAATGCTCAATACATTACAATACAAATGACTTGAATTATTTAATAAGAAATATGTACATATAGGAAGAGGGAAGTGCAACTACTACCTAAATCGGTGGTGAAGAACTCCCACTAACTAATACTTGGTAGTTAAGTTAACTACAAAAGACTAGTAAGACAACTTCACATAACTGAGAAGCTAACTCAACACAACTAGTAAGCTAACTCTACACAACTAGTACACCTAAGCAAGCTAACCCAACAAGTGTAAGAATTATCCTGATAAATAAATAAAAGGATAAATAATAACCTACACTAATACCCTCCCATAAGCATAGCTTAGGTGGGAGAAAAAGAAGGTGGGTCCTGACAACAAGGCCTGATGTGGTACCCACATACAATAACTAGGAAAATTAGACACCGTAAGGTACCCAAAACTAGTAATAACAAAGTAGAGAGAGAAAATCCTACTGCAAGATATCCTCAGAAGCTCACTCCAAAAACTCATATAATGTTGAAGAAGTGTGGTGCACACTGTGGTCTGAATCCACTACTCGATCATATAACTAAAAAAAAAGATCGACACTTGGGCTTCACCAGAATAGCTCCATGCAAGGAGACTGTCAATGGAGTGATGTCGAAAATGCAAAAAAACACCAAACATAATTTGATCAATTACTACAAATAGGTGTGCCACGATCCAAAAACAACCAAGGCAAGGACATGAGATCCAAATAAATAGGAGTGCCACGATCCAAGAAAAGCCAAGGTAACAAGGCAAGGACACGAAACCCAAGAAGCAATATCAACACCACACCCTCCCATAATGCTAAATGAGTAGAGTGATACCACAAGATCTGTATGAGTTGCCAAAATCAACTACTCGAACACGACAAACTAACACTGGGATTCACCAGAATAACTCCCCCACAAGAGAGACTGTCAACATGCCAAAAAAAGTGTTGAAAAATACATATCCAAAATATCTCAACAAACAAGAGAGATATAAATTTATACACTCATAGATACAAGAATGCAACACCCAAAATTTTAGGACGTCAAGCTCAACCGAAATTACATCCACAAGTGATCACAATACCCTCCCAAATTTAGCATTTTATAATTGAGTGCATGTAATATTACAATGAGTAACAATAACTTTTACATTTGAAATATGTTCATAAAAATTTCACCAATGTGTAGATATTGAAAAACTATACAATTTCAAAAAAAATCACCTTAATCCGAGCTACAGATCAAAAGTTATGAGCTCTAGAAGGTTTTGCTATTAAAATAATATTTTAATGCTTGATCTTTTTTTTTAAAGGTACACATGACACCCAAATGTCCAAAGGGTAAAAGAGTGCATCCACACGATACAGAATTATGACCAAAGGATAAAATCATGTGCCCAAACCTAAATGTCCAGAGGGTAAATCATTGCATCCAAAGGGTACACGTCAATATCCAATGGATAAAAGAATGCACCCAGAGGGTACAGATCTGCGTCTAGTGGATAAAAGACTACATCCAAAACAAAAATATCCAGAGGGTAAAAGAATGCATCCAAAAGGTACATGCTTATATCCAATGGATAAAAGAATGCACCCAGAGGGTACAGATCTACGTCCAATGGATAAAAGACTACATCCAAAATTGAAATATCCAGAGGGTAAAAGAATGCATCTGGAAGGTACATGCTTATATCTAATGGATAAAAGAATGCACCTAGAGGGTACAGATTTGCATCCAGTGGATAAAAGACTACATCCAAAACCAAAATATCCAGAGGGTAAAAGAATGTGTCCAGAAGGTACACGCTTATATCCAATGGATAAAAGAATGCACCCAGATTTGACTGTCTCAAAACATGGTCAAGTTTACAATTGATTCTAGGGTTTTGGCACCTTCTAAATCCAATGCCGCACTTCATTTTGCATAAAAATGCACTTTGCAAAAATTTCTAACAAATTCCAAATACATGAAAAAATAAACCCTTGCTTGCAAAGAAAAACTTACAAATGGATGTCTACATCATCTATAGCTCTGATACCATGAAAGGAACGATAAGAAGATTGTTCCAAGCCACGATCTCAGATGATAATAACACACCATATTAGCTTTTTAAAATAGAAGAGCTAAAATACCATATATGAAAATCCATCATAATCCATAATTCTCAATACATTACAATATAATGACTTGAATTATTCAATAAGAAATATGTACATATAGGAGGAGGGAAGTGCAACTACTACCTAAATCAGTGGTGAAGAACTCCCACTAACTGATACTGGTAGTTAAGTTAACTCTAAAAGACTAGTAAGCTAACTCCACATAACTGAGAAGCTAACTCAACACAACTAGTAAGCTAACTCCACACAACTAGTACACCTAAGCAAGCTAACCCAACAAGTGTAGGGCTAACACAAGTGTAAGAATTATCCTAATAAATAAATAAAATGATAAATAATAACCTACACTAACAAATTCAGCCCCCTCTTAGTATGTGTGTTTTCTACATCTTCATTCAAGGATAAGGTTGTAAATGACGATCAGTCCATTCAAAGAGATTTTTTTGCATGTGTGATAACTAGGGTTTGAAAGTGAAAAATAAATCTAGGAAAGTGAACAGCTCAAAAAATTACAGGATCCATCTCGAGTAGGTTCAAGACTCTTAAAGGTCCTAGACCATATAGTATAGTCATAGCTATGTTGTATGGTTCTCGACCCAAGAAAATTTCCATTTCTAGTTTAGTTTGTGAAGGTTTCCCGGTGTTCGGTTTTTATGTTGCACATTCTTAGATATTTATATGTTGGCTAGATTTTTTTAAGCACAAAAAACCTAGGTAGTCATGAGATAGATCTCCCTCATTTACCAAAGTGAGGCTCCCATGTAAGATTGTTTTAGTTTATATGTCTTAATATCTATCTATTGGTATTACTTTAACCATGTAGCTCATGAACCATAGCTATACAGGAATTTCTGCAACAAGTAATAAAAACTATAAAAGAAAGGAAAAATCTACATAAGAGGAAAATAATAGGAAATGAAAGAAAGTAGAGAGGATGTGCAACCCAAGCAATAGTTTACGAGAGTTGATTGCATGCACATAGATTAAAACAAATAGATCATTAAGCACATAATTTAAAGCAAAGGAAACTTTCAGAGATCTAGATCTATAATAACACAGTTTATGAATAGATCTAGAAATAAATAAGAAGCAAAATACATCGTTGACACAAAGTTCTTTGGAAAACTCTTCTCTATTCCTCTCATTTGTAGAAATCGGGGTTTCAAGCTCAAAGTTTGGAACATGAGAATGTTAATTACAAATTATGATCCTTTAACCTATAGGTTCTTCCTCTATTTATAGTTTATAAAGGGCAATTACAAATAGGAAGTTTTAAATGAATTCTCACATGCGAAGCTATGAAAAGGGAAATAACCGGAAATCTTCCTCTTGAAATCTTCTTTGCATGACATGCATGATTTATAAGCTAAAAATAGAATATTTAATTTTGCATGTCTCGCACCTATTTCCAAGTAATTAAATTCTTCAAGTAACGGATTTTAAACCAATCACTTAAGTTTTATAATTTAATTGATTTCTCAATTACTTTGTCAAAGAAAATAAAAGAAAGAGGAAAAGAAATAAGAAGAAAGTTGCAACCCTCCTTGTTCTCCTTCCATACTCTACATGTTGATCCAACCTGTATTGTACTTCTGCTTCATCTATTTTAGCAATGAATGATCTGAATGATATCTCTGCCATGGATCTGAGATACTCCCATATGTTGTTGAATTCTTTCCTTTGATTCTCACCAAACTGGATCTAGAAGCAGCTGACTATGATTTACTGCGGGTGCCTTGAAGCTTTTGCAGTTCTTCAATACATGCACTACTGCAATGTTTGCCATAAATAATTAAAAAAAAAACTCCTCATCTTTTATTTTAAATTACATATCAATAATTTTAAATTCGAAAGCACTCCTAGGTGAAGGAAAATACAAGTAAATTCAATGAAGGCTTCAATGGAAGATTAGGAGCACAATTCTCCATGCAATGACTTCCACATGGGTTGCGTTAGAAAAAGAAGATGATTTGTTTCGAAACCTTTGCAATTATGAGAGTTGGATCTTGTTAGGTTGTGGAGCCTATTTTTCATGTGTGAAAGTGTTGAAGACTCGTACACTAAGATTACTGTACACTTTTCATGTATCCTCGCGGGTTCGGGGTCGGGCCGAGCGGAGGTCCGAAGTGGTAGCCTGCAAGAACAGGTAAGGGGTTCAGGGCAAATTTCCAAATTTTATTTTTTTAGGCGTAAAATTTTTTTGGCCTCGAAAATGCACCAAATATATCGGGAAACGTGCTTTTCTCATATGGGCGAGTTTTTTTGACCCATAGGTTTATGGGATGGGTTTTGCCCATGGTTTTGATACCCATGGTTTTGTAAAACTGCTTAAGCAGTTGTCTATTTATATGGTCTTATGCATATGATAGATGGACAAGCAAATGTATTGCAGATGTGTTTTGAATTCGGGTGAATTTCAGAGAGTTTGTTGAGCATAGCTCCAAACGGATCTGGGTATTGATTGAGAGAGCGGTGGTAATAAAATCTGAGCAAGTGATTCTTGGTGGATGTAGCCCAAATTGGGTGAACCACGTTAAATACCGTCTCTTTATGTTGTGTTATTTTATTCTCGTAATTTTATTTGAGATCTGTAATAATTTCTGCATATTAGTTTCTACTGTTGCGATTCTGTGAGGGATTATTCCGCATATTTTATCCCTTATTTCCTAACAATTGGTATCAGAGCCTGGTTTGGTTTGCTGAAGTGTTGAATCGTAGGGAAAGTTTTTAGCTTGAGTGGGAGCTATGGTAGATGAAGGAAGATCTAGGGTTGATAAATTCAACGGGTAGAATTTCAGTCTTTGGAAGATGCAGATGGAAGATTACCTTTATCAAAAGGATCTTTATACTCCGTTGTCTGAGAAGGTGAACAAACCCTCGAGTATGACAGATGCGAATGGGATTTGTTGGATCGGAAGGCACTTGGAACGATCCGGCTGAGTCTTGCATCTTCGGTATTATTTAATGTTTCAAAGGAAAAGACTACAAAAGATCTAATGGATGCATTAGGAAGTCAGATGAAAACCCTCTCGCCTCTAATAAGATATTTTTAATGAAAAAGTTGTTTAATATGAAGATGTCTCAGAATAGTTCAGTAGTAGATCATTTAAATGATTTCAATACGGTAGTGAATATGCTAGCTTCGGTTACAATAGAATTTGATGAAGAAGTTAGGGCTTTATTAATTCTGTGCTCTTTACCCGAGAGTCGAATAGCCTCGTAATGGCGGTAAGTAACTCGGTTCCAGCTAACTCAAGTCAAGTTTGAGGATGTCAGTAGGGGTGATTCTAAGCGAGGAAATGCGAAGAAAAAGCTCTGGGAATCTTCTACTTCAGGGAATGCTTTGATAAAGTGGAAACTAGAGGGAGACAAAGAATAGAGGAAACCGTGGAAAATCAAAAGATCGAAAGGTCAAAATCCAAGAACAAGATTGTATGCTGGAATTGTGGAAAGCCTGGGCATGCAAAGAAGGACTATTGGGAGCTTCGGGATAAGAAGAAACAACAAGAAGAAAACAAGGAGGCAAATGTGGCAACGGGTAATGTATGTCAGGATGCTTTGATTCTTTCTTTGCACAATATTACTGAATCTTGGGTTTTAGATTCAGGGGCTTCTTTCCATGCTTCTCCACATAGGCATTATTTTGTTGATTATGTTCAAGGAGATTTTGGGCATGTTTTTCTTGGTGATGATGAGCCTCAGCAAAGATAGTTGGAAAAGGTTCTGCTCTCAGTTAAGATGCGAATGGGAATACTTGGCTATTGAAGGATGTCGACATGTGCCTACATTAAGACGAAATTTGATATCGGCAGGGCAATCTGGGAAGTGATGGTCAGACCGATGATATTTACAAAGCAGACTCTTGGAAGGTTACCAAGGGTGCTCTTGTGGTGGCAAGAGGTAAGAAGGTTGAACCTTGTATTTAACCACCGATATACTAATGATTGTAATCTTGTGGCTTCGTATGTAGATACAACATTATGGCACTATAGGCTCTGGTCATATGAGCCATAAGGGCATGAACATCATAAAGAAGAATTTTCCCTGATATACGTAAACAGGTTTGGATTTCTGTGAGAACTGCATATATGGGAACAAAAGTGAGTAAGGTTTCTCAAGGTTGGACCTACAAAGAAAGAGAGTAAGTTAGAGCCGGTACATTCTGATGATGTGTGGGGCCTCTGTATCATCTCTTGGGGTTCAAGTTATTATGTTACTTTTATCGATGATGCAACAAGGAAAGTTTGGGTTTATCAGATTAGAAACAAATCTGATGTATTTGACACTTTTGTTAAATGGAAAGCCTTGGTAGAGAATGAAACAGTCTTAAGCTAAAATGTCTCAGTCGATAATGGAGGGGAGTATCAGAAGCAATGAATTTGATGATTATTGTTCTAAGAATGGAATCCAGGCAAAAGACGGTTCCAGAACTCCGCAAAGAGAATGGGGTATCGTAAAGGATGAACAGAACAATAATGGAACGTGCTAGAGCATGAGGTTACATGCAGGACTCGCCTCTTTCTTTTTTGGGCGTAAGTGGTGAGCACAAATTGTACTTGATAAACAGAGGACCCTCAAGTGCCTTGATGGAGGCATACCCGAGGAGGCTTGGTATGGTAAGAAAGTTGATTATTCATTTCTTAGAGTCTTTGGATGTGAGGTGTTTGTTCATATAGACAAGGATGATAGACCAAGCTAGAGGCTAAATCAAAAAATGTACTTTCATTGGTTATGGTGGTGATGACTTTGGATTTAAATGTTGGAGTATTAAGGACAAGAAAATCATTCGGTCTAGGGATGTGGTCTTTAATGAGAAAGTCATGTATAAGCAATAGCAATAGGAAAAACAGGAAGAATCCAAGAAAGAATATGCAGGGTAGAGGATCTTCCGGATGGGAAAGTGACCCATGAATCAGCTCAGAACCTACTCAACAGGAACCCCAAACTCCTATAGTGAGGAGGTCTTCTAGGGTAAGAAAAGAACCTGAACGTTTTTCTCCTTCTCTTTATTATTTATTACTCACTGATAGTGGAGAGCCAGAGAGCTTTGATGAAGCAATGCAGTAGATGCCAAGAAGAAGTGGGAGCAAGCCATGGATGAGGAGCATAAGTCTCTCATGGAGAACCGACTGGGATTTGGTGAAGCTACCCAAGGCAAAAGAGCATTGCAGAACAAGTGGGTGTTTAGAGTTAAAGATGAAGAAGGAGGAAAGAAAAGATATAAGGCCCGATTGGTGGTCAAGGGGTTTGCATGTAAAAAGAAGGTATAGATTTTGATGAGATTTTTTCTCCCGTAGTAAAAATGACTTCTATCGAACTGCTTCTTGGAATAGTAGAAGTAGAAGACTCGCACTTAGAATAGCTTAGATGTAAAGACTGCATTTCTCCATGGTGATTTGGAGGAGGAGCTATATATGCAAAGAAAGTAAGGATATGAAGTCAAAGGTAAAGAGGAGATGGTGTGCAAACCGAAGAAGAGCTTGATGGCTCAAAACAAGCTCCACGTCAATGGTATAAGAAGTTTGATAGCTTCATGATGGAGCAAGGTTATATTAGATGTCATTCTCGACCATCAGTGTATACAAAGAAATTTGAGGATGGAAGTTATATTATCCTGTGTTTGTATGTTGATGACATGTTGGTTGCAGTAAAAACATGCAGAAATAAAAGTACTCAAGAAACAACTAAGTGAATCCTTTGATATGAAGGATTTGGGGGCAGCCAAACAAATCCTTGGTATGAGGATAACTCGGATAGAAGGAACGGAAGTTGACTTTATCTCAGAAGAGTACATTAAGAAGGTATTGATAGGTTTAACATGCAGATGCTAAACCGGTTGGGACTCCTTTGGTGCCATTTCAAGTTATCAAAGGAGCAAAGTGTCCCAAGACAGAGCAGAGAGAGAAACCAAATGTCCAAGGTACCTTACTCATCAAGCCAAGCAGGTTTGATGTATGCCATGGTGTGCACTAGGCCCGATATTGCCCATGCAAAGGGGAGCCGTGAGTAGATTTATGAGTGATCCAGTAAAGAGCATCGGCAAGCAAGAAAGTGGATCCTTCGGTATTTGAGAGGGACCATGGGGACAAGTTTTGTGCTACAAAGGGATCAAACACCACTTTACGTGGTTATGTAGATTCGATATATGGCCGGAGATGTAGATAGCAGAGGAGCACGACAGTTATATTTACACTGTAGGTGGGACAACAAAGTGAGCTGGATTTCACGACTACGTAAGCCGGTGGCTTTGTCAACCACGAGGCCGAGTATGTTGCTGCCACAGAGGCAAGCAAAGAGATGATTTGGTTACAACAATTGCTTGAGGAGTCAGCATAAGCAGGAGGAATGTAAGTCGTGCATAGTGATAGCGAGTGCTATACACCTAGCTAAGAACTCGCTTTCCACTCTAGACAAAGCATATACAAGCTTAAGGTACCATTTCATCAGACAACTTTGGAGGAAGAGAAGTCAAGTTGAGAAGATTCATACCACTCAAAATCCTACAGACATGATGACCAAGGTGGTCACAAGGGAAAACTAAAGTTGTGTTCAGCTTTGGTTGGTCTTCACAGAAAACTAGTGAAGGGTCGAGAAGCTTGCTCGAGGAAAACTAGTCTCCAAGTGGGAGATTGTTAGGTCAGGAGCCTATTTTCATGTGTGAAAGTGTCAAGACTCAGTACACTAAGAGTACCGTACACTTTTCATGTATCCTCGTTGGGGTTCGAAAGGGGGTCCGGAGGGCAGCCCCCAAATTTTCCCAAAAAAAATTTTTAGGCGTAAAATTTTTTTGCCTCGAAAATGCACCCGAAAATCGGGAAACGTGCTTTTCTCATATGGGCGAGTTTTTTGACCCATAGGTTTATGGGACGGGTTTTGCCCATGGTTTTGATACCCACGGTTTTGTAAAACTACTTAAGCAGTTGTCTATTTATATGGTCTTATGCATATGATAGATGCACAAGTAAAATGTATTAGATGTGTTTTGAATTCGGTGAATTTCAGAGAGTTTGTTGAGCATAGCTCCAAACGGATCTCGGTATCAGATTGAGAGAGCGGTGGCTTGTAATAAAATCTGAGCAAGTGATTCTTGGTGGATGTAGCCCAAATTGGGTGAACCACGTTAAATACTGTCTCTTTGTGTTGTGTTATTTTATTCTGCAATTTTATTTGAGATCTGTAATAATTTCTGCATATTAGTTTCACTATTGTGATTCTCGTGAGGGATTATTCCGCATATTTTATCCCTTATTTCCTAACAGATCTGTCACAATCAAATTGGTGATAAGTTTAGGGCCTATGTATGTATCATTGACTTCAAAAAATTTAAAGCTATGCATGATTCTGCTTATCTTTTTCTTTCATCATGCTTCATCATGGCTGGAACAATCTTTGTCTGAGCTCTTTTTCTTTTAATTCTGATGCTAATCCCTTGCAATTGGATCAAGTTGTGTAGATTTGACTATTTATTCTGATTTGGAAGATATATTCAATGTACCTGACATTGATTTGAGCACCTGTGATGAATACCTGCAATTTATTCAGACAAATATGGAGTCCATGGCATGAATACTTGATTTTTATCACCAAAATCTGCATATAAATCCTGCTGCCCTAAAATTTGAGGCTTTTCTTGCATGCAAAGCAAGAAAAAATATTATTTAATTCACCAGAGCACTTATACCAACATGCAAATGCTCAGAATGACCAAAATTAGGCTATTCCAACCCTAGGTGCCAAAACTGGAAGCTTCCCGGCAGTGGAAAATAAATTTTAATGCAAAATCCTCCTTCTTTTGGCACCAAAACTTGTCTGGGCTGCAATCATCATAAAAAATAATTAATTGCTTCTTTATTATGGCAGCCCATGCTTATATAACCCTCAAAATTCTATTTCTAATAATTTCCCTTCCTATTTCTAGCAATTTAATTAATAAACAGTCATGTTTATTCACCCAAATTGGGCACTCAATTATGCATGTTGCTGGTTGCTTTTAAATAAATTTGTTTTATTTATTTTTAGCATGCATCCTTGACTTCTCTTTAGCTCTTCCACTTGCATTGACTTTCCTTCTATTTATGGCCAAAATTGGGTGAATAAACCATTAATAAATATTATTAAATGCATTGTTATTCACCCAAGGTGGGTCGCACTTTTTGGCAAGGGTAGTTGCTAAAAATAAGAAGTCAACTTGATGGGAATTTCCACCCTGCACTGCAGCTCCAAAAATCCCCTCTTCCACTTAAGTGATTTGACTTTCATCATGGGAATTTTTACCCTGCAAGGCAGGTAAGAAATTCCCGCTGGTGCTTTAAGTGATTTTTTTCTTTTATAATGGGAATTTTTACCCTGCAAGGTAGGTAAGAAATTCCCACCTGCCTACCACCTCTAATATTCCCATTGTAGCTTAAGTGACTTTGAATTCATGGGAAAAATTACCCTGCAAGGTAGGTAGTAAGAAATTCTGTTTTTTCCACATCGCACAAAATTCCCACTTAGTAGCTTAAAGTCTTCCTTCCAAAAAGTGTGACTTGCATTAAAATTGGCCTCCTTTGATAAAGTGCGACTTGCATGGGTGAATAAATCTCTTTGGTGGGAAAAGTTAGCTTCAAGCAAAAAATTCCCATCGGTGCTTTAAGTGATTTTTCTTTATTTTATAATGGGAAATTTTATCTATACAGGTAAGTAAGAAATTCCCACCTGCCTACCACCTCTAATTTTCCCATTGCAGCTTAAGTGACTTTGACTTCATGGGAAAAATTACTTTGCAAGGTAGGTAAGAAATTCTCACCTGCCTACCACTACCAAAAATCCCATTGCAGCTTACACTCATTAATTCCAAAAAATGTGACTTGCCTGGGAGAGGCTTTTTGTGCATGACTTCATCTTTTTTGGTCAGAAGTTTGCATTTTGAGGTTGATTCCTTCTGGTGTTGTGTCGGTAGATGATCTCCAGATGCTTCAGTAATTAAACAGACTATACTGACAAGGAATTGACCTAGGGGAATTTCACAGAGAAACTAAGGAGAAAACTGAGAAAAACACAAAAGAAATAAATAAAAGTGAAAAATGTTGCCAGAAGTTGCAGACAATGCCCTAAATTCATTCTTAGTGAAAACCCTATTGAGATGAGTGAATACTGGCATGCAAAACTTCAACAGATTCAACCGAGCACAATTTACTTCAAACGGGGCATTATTTATTCAATAAATAATTAAATAAAAATTTCCCACAGACAAAACTTGGCGGAGGGATAAAATGAGTTTGGGCATCTGGGTATTTGTCAAAATTGGCTCATATGATTCACTAGGAATATCCTAACATAATACAAACATCTTCTACAATAATAAAACACAAAAGACCCGTTATTTTAAAAAGAACGAAATTTTTTTTTCAAATGGGTAGTCCCAGATTTCAGGTGAAATATGGGGACACCAATTGGCTCATCATGGACATCTTTTCTTCTGTCAAAATGACAGGAGTGAAGATGAGATCCCAACATCTCTGGTTTCATGTCTTGTCCATTGGGTTCGGGGTCAGGCCACAAAAACAAAACAAAAAAAAAAGAAAAGAAAAGAAAGAAAACAACAAAAGTTTTATTTATATACAAACAAGTTTTACCCTGTATCTCAATTTCGAATAGCTTTAGATGTTGCCCATGAAAGGAAGTGGTAACTCAATTCCATCCTAGTAGGCAAGGAAGAAAGTATCCATTCCAGACAGCTCTCTTGATCATGAAGGGCCCTTTCCAGAGTGAATCAAATTTGTCGTGCATGCCCTTCGGTTCATGTCTCTTGTCCCACCAGAGTACCCAGTCTCCGATCTCAACTTCCTTTCTCTAGCCTTCTTGTCAAATACCTTGGGAAAGTCCTTATCAACTTCATCTTGTGGTGGCTCATCCTTTCTTCTCTCTGTGGTGGATAAGTCTTCATCAACTTCCTCCATTCCCAGATTTACCTTACTTGCATTTCTGAGGAAGAACTATCACCATATTCTTTGTTCTTCTTCAGTACCGATCATGCTTGTTTTCTCCACTAAGGAAACTAAACCCTTGGGGATTTTGTTACCTTTTGGTTGGATTATTCCACTATTGTCATCATAACCTGATCAGTTTTTCCTGTGATTGTTTGTCGTGGTGGTGATTTATTCCCTTCAACATGCAGACATGCAGATGTTTGTTTGTCATCATTGAAAGTCTACCACTATTCAACACTATCAGGGACTTTAGGGGGTAGACCATCTCCACTTTATAGTTTCCTTTTCTAAATATGGATGGTGGTCTATCCGGATTCAATAGTGCAGCTTGTGACCACCAAAGAATCTACCTTGGAATTTTGATTTATTGGAATGAAGTCGATAGAGAAGGCTGCAAAATCGAGTGGCAGAAAGCACTTTATCTCTATAATGCTTCATCTTATCTCTTTGACTTGATTTTTCCCTCGAACTTTCTTTACTAGAAGTTCAACATCTCCTTGGGCTTTGAGGAGTTTTACTCCTTTCTTTTTAGCTTGCTCCATTCCTAACAACAATGCTTCATACTCCATTATATGATTGGTGTTCTCGAACATCAACTTGTGGGAGTATGGGAATATCTCATGATCTGGAGATATTAGTAGAACGTCAGGCTCTTGATCCAAAAGAAAAACAAGTGCCTTTAAACTCTAGAGTCCAAACTTTTTCATCTTCTTCTTCTAGCTTCTGTCAAGTTCTAGGCTCAAACATTTTATCCATTTCCAAGAAATAGACCCCACATGGTCAGATTCCTGAAAAAGAATCTGAGATCTAGGATCCTCATATTTTGTCACCGTGTGTACTTGGACTTCTTTTCCGGCTCTAGCTTCTGATTAATTCCTTTGATAGGAATATGAGCACATGACCAATCCATCTTTACTTCTCCTCCCAGCTCTTTGCAGAAGTTTTTACTCAACAACATCCCGTAGGAGACAGAATATCTGCAACTAAGATTGTCATCTTTAATCTTTTTCGAAAAAGCTTCCAAAACAACTTGTGCATCTTTGATTTGTCTGATTAAAGGGACTTGTCTCTCCATGGAATAACACCTTTTATGGTCTTTGTCAAGGTAAGCCCAAGAGCATCTATAACTTTAGCTAGCATGACATTGTCAGAAGCACCTGAATCTAAAATGCAGTTGCTTAACTTGAAACCATTAAGCAATAGGAAACATAGAATGGTTCCACTCTTTCAAAAGATGGTGAGGATTTAACAACTGCAATGTTGTTCTGGGGAGGAGTATCTTTGGGCTTAGGAAAAAGGCCTTTTGATGTATTGGATTGTCCTGTGATTGTACATATTTGACTAGCCTATTTAACTTGCTCAAGAAAGGCTCTCAAGTATTCAACTTCTAACATTTGAATCCTAGTTTTCTTGACATGATCAATAATGTCAAAAGAAGGTATAGATTCAGATACCTGAGCTACTTTCTGTGGTTGAGATGAAGAACTCACATTCTTATCTCTGGGAGCTAAAGAAGAAGGTAAAGGGTTGCCCCTTCTTTGTTCATCAACTAATGCCTCAGCTTGGTGAGTTTTGTGATTGTGTAAATACTGCATATGTATGACCATGATCATCTTCATGAAGCTTCTCATCATCATGTTCAGATTTGTAGTTTAGGTAATTAATGTTGGAGTCACCAGTAGACCTACAAAATCATCATTCTCGAGCTGATCAGTGTCAACTTCCTGGTCTTCTTCATTCATCTCCACGTTGTTTCTGGGAGCAACTTCAATTGCTAATCTTTGGGAACCAACAATGCGGTTCCGATTGTTGTTGTTGAAATTCCGAGCAGGGGCAATATTGTTTGCCTTGAGCCATTTGAGCCATTTGTTTCTTCATCTGCGACATCTCATTTGCTAACTTTTGCAATAGTGAATCGGAAGTAGTAGAGAGATGAACTTTCAGCTCTAGAAGTGTTGCTTTTTATTTTTCCAGCCATGATGAGGTCGTCTTCAATTTCAACCGCCATGTTTTGGGTTGCTAACAAGTCAACAGGACGTGCTCTTCGCAGTTGATAGCTTACTTCAGGAAGTAAAGCATTGATGAAGAATACCTTTTGATTCTCATCATTCAGAGAAGCAGATGCCAGAATTTTGTAAAGTATTCTTTGGAATTTTGCAATAAAATCCCGCATGTGCTCATGTGGCTCCTTCTTCAACTGAGTGAGTTGAGTTATCAATGTACTGGAATCTTCAACTGGTTTGAATCTTTTCAGGAATGCATCTCTCATAGTAGCCCAGTTGGTTATGGTGCTAGGAGCTAGCCGGTAGAACCATTCTCCAACCAAGTCATGCAGAGTCTCTATGAAGAGTCTGACAGATACATCTTCATGTTCTATCAGTAAGCACTCCATAGATATAAAAAAATGCAACCAAGTGGTCATCTAGATTTTGCTTTCCATCTCCAAAGAATTTTGGAAAATTATTTCTTGTCCCTTTAGGTAGATCATGCATAGGAGGAGTCAGATTCAGAGGTCCAAAGGTTACACCCCATGGAACAAGTATGCAGGGGCAAGTGGTTGATTCTACATCATGATGAATGGAGCACGTCTTCTTTGAGAATAGACTTGGTGAATAATTCCAGCTATCGGATTATGTTGAAGATGATCCAGATCTGGATGAGTTTGCACTCTTCTTCCTGGTGAAAGACTAGATCTGACTTCTAACTTGAGGAGGATGATTGAAATTAAACTCTCTGTAATCTATAAAAATGATCAATCCTTCCTTGAGCTTTGCTAGACCACGTGAATGGACATTCTACGTGTTGAGCTTATAATATAAAAATGAACTGGTAAGAGAAAGCTCTGATCTGCTAATTTGTGTTGTTCCCTAGAGAGTCACCAAAAATTTGGCTAGATTTTCTGCACAACTTGAAAACCTAGGCAGTCATGAGATAAATCTCCCTCATTTACCGGTGAGGCTCCCGTGTAAGATTTTGTCAATTATATGTCCTAATATCTATTTGTTGGTATTACTTTAACTATGTAGCTCATGAACCATAGCTAGATAGTTTTGCACAAAAGTAAGCAACTATAAAAGAAAGGAAAAATCTGCAGAAGAGGAAAATAATAGGAAATGGAAAAAGGAGAGAGGATGTGCAACCCAATCAATAGTTTACAGAGTTGATCGCATGCACATAGATTAAAACAAATAGATCATTAAATACAGAATTCAAAGCAAAGGAAACTTTCAGATCTAGATCTAGAATAACACAAAGTTTATGAATAGATCTAGAAATAAATAAGAGACGAATGCACCGTTGACACAAAGTTCTCCGAAATCTCTTCTCTATTCCTCTGCTTGCAGAAAGCTATCAAGGGTTTCAGCTCAAAGTCTGGAACACAAGAATGCTGATTACAAATTCCGATCCTTTAACCCGTAGGTTCTTCCTCTATTTATAGTGTATAAAGGGCAATTACAAATAGGAAGCTTTAAATGAATTCCCGCATGCGGAAGCTATGAAAAGGGAAACAACTGGCAATCTTCCTCCTAGAATTCCTCTTTGCATGACATGCATGATTTATAACTGAAAAATAGAACCTTCTATTTTGCATGTCTGCCACCTATTTCCAAGTAATTGACTTCTTCAAGTAACGGCTTTTAAACCAATCACTTAAGTTTTATAATTTAATTGATTGCTCAATTACTTTGTCGAGAAAATAAAAGAAAGAGGAAAAGAAATAAGAAGAAAGTTGCAACCCTCCCAGTCTTGTTCTTCTTCCATATTCTGCATGCGATCTGACTCTTTTGCCTTTCTTCATCTTTTTAGCACCAATCTCATGATATCTCTACCATGGATCTGAGATAGCATATGTTGTTGATTCTTTCCTTTGATTCTCACCAAACTGGATCTAGAAGCATTGTGATTTGATTTTTTCGACTGTCCTTTATCCTTGAAGCTTTTGCAATTCTTCTTCAGTACATGCACTAGTGCAATGTTTGCCATAAATAATTCAGACAAAACTCATCATCTTTTATTTAAAATTGCATATGAGCAATTTTAAATTCTGGAAAGCACTCTGGGTGAAGGAAAACACAAGTAAATTCAATGAAGGCTTCAACTGGAAGATTGGGAGCACATGCACAAGCTTCTGAAAGGAATTTTCCATGCAATGACTTCTACATGGGCTGCGTTAGAAACAAGAGGATGAATTTTTTCGCCGAAGCCTTTGCAATTATGAGATCTGGATCTGTCAATTAAATTGGTGATAGGTTCAGGGCCTATGTCTATATCATTGACTTCAACAAATCTGGAAGCTATGCATGATTCTGCTGATCCTTTTCTTTCATCATGCTTCATCATGGCTGAACAATCTTTGTCTGAGCTCTTTTTCTTTTAATTCTGCCGAATCCCTTGCAATTGGATCAATTTGTGCAGATCTGACAATTTCTTCTGATTTGGAAGATATATTCAATGTACCTGACATTGATTTGAGCACTTGTGATGAATACCTGCAATTTATTCAGACAAAGATGGAGTCCATGGCATGAATACTTGATTTTTATCACCAAAATCTGCATATAAAGTCTATGCTGCCCTAAAATTTGAGGTTTTGCTTGCATGCAAAGCAAGCAAAAATATTATTTAATTCACTAGAGCACTTATACCAACATGCAGATAATTATCATGACCAAAATTAAGCTATTCCAACCCTAGGCGCCAAAACTGGAAGCTTCCCGACAGTGGAAAATAAACTTTAATGCAAAATCCTCCTTCTTTTGGCGCCAAAACCTGTCTGGGCTGCAATCCTCATAAAAAAGAATTAATTGCTTCTTTATTATGGCAGCCCATGCTTATATAATCCTCAACATACTATTTTTAATAATTGCCCTTCCTATTTCTGGCAATTTAATTAATAAACAATCATGTTTATTCACCCAAATTGGGCGCCCAATTATGCATGTTGTTGGTTGCTTTTAAATAAATTTATTTTATTTATTTTTAGCATGCATCCTTGACTTCTCTTTAGCTCTTCCACTTGCATTGACTTTCCTTCTATTTATGGCGCCAAAATTGGGTGAATAAACCATTAATAAATATTATTAAATGCATTGTTATTCACCCAAGGTGGGTCACATTTTTTAGCAAGGGTAATTTCTAAAAATAAGAAGTCAACTTGATGGGAATTTCCACCCTGCACTGCAGCTCCAAAAATCCCCTCTTCCACTTAAGTGATTTGACTTTCATCATGGGAATTTTTACCCTGCAAGGCAAGAAAAATTCCCGATGCTTTTTAAGTGATTTTTCTTTTATAATGAATTTTTACCTTACCTCAAGGCAGGTAAGAAATTCCCGCCTACCACCTCTAATATTCCCATTACAACTTAAGTGACTTTGACTTCATGGGAAAAATACCCCCGCGTGTAGTAAGAAATTCCCGCCTTCCTGCCACTGCCAAAATTCCCACTCAAACTTAAAGTCTTCCTTCCAAAAAGTGCGACTTGCATTAAAACTGGCCTCCTTTGATAAAGTGTGACTTGCATGGGTGAATAAATCTCTTTGGTGGGAAAAGTTAGCCTGCTAGGAAAGCAAAAATTCCCATCGGTGCTTTAAGTGATTTTTCTTTATTTTATAATGGGAATTTTTACCCTAAGGCAAGTAAGAAATTCCCCTCGCTCGCCTCTAATTTTCCCATCGCAACTTAAGTGACTTTGACTTCATGGGAAAAAGTACCCTGCAAGGCAGGTAAGAAATTCCCACCTACCTGCCACTACCAAAAATCCCATCGTAGCTTACACTCATTAATTCCAAAAATGCGACTTGCCTGGGAGAGGCTTTTTGTGCATGACTTCATCTTTTTTGGTCAAAAGTTGCATTTTGAGGTTGATTCCTTCTGGTGTTGTGTCAGTAGATGATCTCCAGATGCTTCAGGCAATTAAACCTATACTTCAAAAGAATTGACCACGAGGGAATTTCAAAATAAAAACACAAAAGAAATAAATAAAAGAAATTTCACTAGGGAATTTCACAGAGAAACATTCTTAGAGAAAAACCGAGAAAAAAAAAAAAATAAAAAAAAAATAAAAAACGAAAAACGTTGCCAAAAGTTAAATAAGTCATGCAGAAAATGCCCAATTCATTCCCCGGTGAAAACCCTATGAGATGAGTGAATACCGGCATGCAAAAACTTCAACAGATTCAACCGAGCACAATTTACTTCAAACGGGGCATTATTTATTCAATAAATAATTAAATAAAAAAATCTCCAAAATGACAGACAAAATCCCAAATTCTAGTTTTGTATCTTGAGGGAAAAAATGAGTTTGGCGTGTGTGCCCTTCGATTCATGTCTCTTGTCCCACCAAAGTACCCGGTCTCGATCTTGAACTTCCTATCTCTAGCCTTCTTGTCAAATACTTTGGGAAAGTCCTTATCAAATTCATCTTGTGGTGGCTCATCCTTTCTTCTCTCTGTGGTGAGTAAGTCTTCATCAACTTCCTCCATTCCTAGATTTACATGTTGTATTTCGAGGGAGAACTATCACCATATTCTTTGTTCTTATTAAGGTACCGATCATGATTTTCGAAAGTATCCACTAAGGAAACTAAACCCTTAGGGATTTTGTTACCTTTTGGTTGGATTATTCCACTATTGTCATCATAACCCGGATCAATTTTTCCTATGACTATTCGTCGTGGTGGCGATTTATTCTCTTCAACATGCAGACATGTAGATGTTTGTTTGTCATCGTAGAAGGTCTTCAATATTCACTCCCATGTTTCATAATTAGTTCAACATTGCCTTATGATGATATTTTTTACCCCCATCACACTTTCATCTTAAGGTTGGACCTCTGACATCTTGAAATGATTTTATACCAAAAAGATTATCAATACAAATGAATGGAAGAACTGAAGAAAGGAAAGAGCATAATATAACAACACTTTCAGGAAATATAGATAACAAAGTATAACCCTATACGTACTAAGAAAGAGTGATACAAAATAGAATCATTCACATTCACAACATAAGATATCATTCCATAGACACAAAGTTCTAGAAATCATATCAATAAGAACACAAAGTTTCTTATCACAGAAGATAAATGATCCATGAATTTCAGGTAAGCAAGAAGGGACAATGGAGGAAGATAGAGAAAAGGGGAAAATCCTTCTATTGATTTACTTTCAACTATAATTACACTTCAAAAGTATCAGAGTCCAACCTTTTGCAATGAGCCAAGCTCTTACATTTATAGATGAAGCCAAGAGAGGAGAAGAAGAGAAGGAAGAAAATATGATTTGGAAGCTCAACCACCAACCATCAATGCCCCTACAAATCCACCTACAATCTATCAAATCTGGTTCTGCATGTCTTTGGCATGTGTGAAGAAGGAAGGATGGAAGATCGGATCAAATTTGATCTAGTTGAAGCAGTCGATCCCATATTAATGGCTTGAGAGATGTTTTCCATATTTTCACCCAAATCAAGATATCCATTTGGTTCTCCATGTCTATTTGGCATGTTGGAGAAGAAAGGATGGAAATCGGATCAAATCTGATCTATTTGAAGCAATCAGATCACTATATTAATGGCATGAAATACATTTTTCCAGATTTCCAACCATCAACTCCTACTAAAAACAATATTTTATGCTTCCATGGCATAGAGGAGACCAAGACCTTTCCAACAATATAAAATTTGTCAAATTTTGAGCACTGAGTGAAAGTTATGCCCATTTGAATATTTGAATCGAATCCATACAAAAATGGTGAAAATGCAAAAATGGATCCACGTGGGCCAAATTGAAATTGTGCCTTTAGCGCAAAAGATGCAAAAGTGCAAAAGTTCCCACAGCCCCACAAGCCCGCAACTTCACATTTTGCATTTGGGTCTGACACGTGGCATTACTTGAGTGGTAACGAGTCACGGCTCACTTTATAATTTTACTTCTTTTAGAAACAGGCTCAAAATCTCAAAGTTCTCTCACCGACCCGCCTCTCCACTTTGACTTTTGATGCGGGCTCAACATTTGACTTTTTCCCTTTTGGAAACAAGGCTCAAAATCTCAAAAGGCTCTGACAATCCACCTCCCACTTTGACTTTTCATGCGGGCTCAATATTTGACTTTTTCCCTTGGCATGAGCGGGGTCGCGGTTCACTTTTTTACTTTACGCCTTTTATGGAAACAAGGCTAAAATCTCAAAGTTCTCCATCCGACCCACCTTCCCACTTTGACTTTCAATGTGGGCTTAACATTTGACTTTTTCCCTTCATTTTGGTGAAAGCTTTATGTCCAACCTGGACACGTGGAGGCTTCCCACTCATTTGGAGACTCACTTTGTATTTGCCTCTTAAAAGAGCACCGAAAGAGACACGTGGCTCCTTCCTGCCTCACCTTGTTTTTTTGTGTTTTGGCTAAGTCCCTTTTGTTTGGTGGGGCATATGTCTGACCCTAGACACATGGAGGCTCAACACACATTTGGGACCTACCTCCATATTTTTCCTTTGAAGTTACGTCGAGCTGACACATGGAGGCTTCCAAAAACCCTTCTATACTTAGCCAATTCAATGGCCATTGCTCTCTTCCCTTTTCAGACCTAGGACACGTGGAAAGTTGGTGCTCATTTGGGGGACCTTTGGCTTCAACCCTTGAAGGTGCAGAGACACGTGGAGAGCTCCGCTGGTTCTTTTATACTTAGTCGATTTGGGCCTGCTACCCATTTGACTTCTATCGACCCTAGACACGTGGAGGGCTGGTGCTAGTTCAGGGGTCTCTCTCTTTGGGCCACACTTTTGAAGTTGTGCCGATGAGGCACGTGGAGAGATGGCACATGTTTGGGGAACCACCTTTGGCTTCACTTCTTGGCTCTAGTCACCGATCTACTTGGACACACTGGCGTTCGGGTCTCCACTCTATCCTTTTGTACTTAACCAATTTGGACCCGTGGACTCCTTTTTCTCATTTTTTTCTAAAGTCTGGGTCCGACACGGTCCTTTCCTTATTTAGGAGTTGGATTTAACTTGTTGAGGCTCTGACACATGTGGAGGCTCTTTTTCACTCATTTGGGGTCTGTCCCTTGGGTCTCACTTCTAAAGTTGTGTCTTGAGGCACGAACATGGCAGTCTCACTCACTTAGGATCCTGCTTTGAACTTGGCCTTTGGAGGTGCATGTTGGGATGTGTGGAGGCTTCCTACCGACACCTTATACTTAGCCGATTTATCAGCTAGCTTTGTCTTTTCGGACTCTAGACACGTGGAGGGCTTGCACATGTTTGGGGTCTCCACTTTTGTGTGCCATACCAAAAGTGTGTCAAGAGACACATGGCACCTTCCACGGTCCTTCTATACTTAGCCGATTTGGGCCTCGATTGAACACTTCCTTTCTTCATACAAAACCAAAATTCCAAAAGTGACCCATGACCCACCTTCCACATCCAATCCAATCAAATATGTCCACATACTCATGGATGCTGGGGCCAAAAAAATTGACAGGGAAGATACACCCGTCATTCATGACTATGGGAAAAATACAGAGAGGGGAAGCTCCACCATTTATGCCTAGAAAACAAATTACTCCTCATGGAAAGAAGAACTATAAACAATACTAGGCTCGATGTGATCCACGGCCATAGAAAAGGATTTGACAATTTCATTCGAATGGAGGAAACAATTTTCAAGCATCCAGATGGGAACCATGCAGACTACAAGATTCTAAATTAACAGGGTGAGATTGCAAATGAGCACCCACTTCTTCAAAGCACAAATTTTTCTATCTCTCCAGACTTCTCACTCTACTCAAACATCTCTCAAAGGCACCAACTCAAAATTTTTGAAAGCTTGACTTGAAAAATGAGGGGAATTTTGAGGGTGACAATAACTGGCTCTTTTTGGGGATGACTTGGTTGGGACAGAGGAACGAGGCAAGATCAAGAACCATAGAAAAACTCTGAAAGTAGACCAATGCCTTATCCATTGGGAAAATAGAGTCAAAGGTAAAACCAATACAGAAGACAACACACACAGAAGGGAAACAAACCAAAAAGGAAAGACAAAAACAAACAAAACACCACACACAATATATACAAAAGGACTACCTAATCACCTAGGACTTGAACAACTTCAAATACTACCCACTATAAGGAAGTGGGAGAGAGGATCCATCCATATAATCCAAGTAGAAAGAATTTTCTCCAACAAAGTGTCTATTTTGAAAGGACCAAGCCAAAGAGAATCAAACTTACCATGGCTTCCTCGAGGTTCATGTCTTTTGTCCCACAATAGAACAATGTCTCCCACTTGAAAATATCTGGGCCTAGCCTTCTTATCAAACAAATATTTCACCTTCAATTGATGAGTTGAGATCCTATCAAAAACTTGCATCTTGTCTTCATCCAACTTTTGAAGGTACATGATTCTCTTGTCCAAGGAACTCGATGAAACTTGAATCCTCAATAGCCTTCATTAAGTGCAAGGCTGGTAATTCCACTATTACTGGAAGCTGAGCTTCAACACCATACACCACCTGAAATGGAGACATCCCAATTTCTCTTTTGGGTGTAATTCTATCTACCCAGAGAGCATCATAGAGCTTCTTGTGCCAATTCCTTTGAGAGTCATTGACAAGCTTCCAAATGATGGTTACCAGATTCTTATTTGTTGATTCTACTTGTCCATTCCCTTGAGGATAATAATCTAAGAATGAGCAAGGGAAATTCCATAGCCATAGTAGAAATCCATCATCTCAAAAGAAGAAAAATTGAAGCATTATCAGTCACAATCTTGTTTGGTACCCCAAACCTTATCAAGATGTTCTCCTTGATGAAATTACACACCACCTCATAAAGTAGTGCTTTTGACTGGAATAGCCTCTACCCACTTTGTGAAGTAATCTGTAGCAGTTAGCACATGAGTATGTCCAACACTGGAAGGTGGGTTAAGAGTTCCAATGAAATCCAATCCCCACTATTGAAAAGGCTCATCAATCACTACTGGTTTGAGTGGTAAAGCAGCCAACTTAGGTCTCCCAACAAAAGTCTGATAGGCTTCACACTTACCTACCCATTTTGATGCATCTCTAACAATGTAGGCCAATAGTACCCTACACGAAGGATCTTATGGGTAGTGATAATAGAAGAGAAATGCCCTCCACAAGCCTAATCATGAAAATCTGAAAACAACTTCTTTTGTTGCTCTTTTTCCACACATTTAAGGAATCTTCCATCTATGCCTCGCTTGAACAAAGCATTTTCCCATAATACATATTGTGCATACCTTAGCTTAATAGCTCTTTTTCTTGCACTCAAATGGGATGGACATTCTCCATAAGTAAGAAAATGTGCAATATCAACATACCACTCATCTGTTTGAACTAAGGAAGAGGACAACAGGACATCAACTACTTTTGTGGACAATTCTTCATCAGCCCCTTTAGCAATAAGCTCACACAAGCCTTTACCCCGAACTAGCTTAGTTGGCTTGATATCAAGGTCATATTCTTGACCTTTTCTACCCAATTACCTCTCTTAGTTCCAAACTCCTGTTGTGTAAGAATAGACTTGATGGTTGTATCAGGTACAAGCACAAAACAGAGTGAGAATTAAGAATATAAAAATGAAACTACTTAACAACTTTGACCACTGCAAAAGCATGTTTCTCCATCATAGTATATTTTAATTCATGAGCTTTCAAAACATAGCTCATGAAGGCAATTGGAAGTTCATGATTCTTATAATTTCCTTGAGTTAGCACAGTAACCAAGGTATTCTCTCATAAGATAGCAATAGATAATAAAATCCTTGCTGAAATCAGACATGCTAAGATGGGAGTTTTAGCAATGGCTTTCTTGATATCTTCAAATGCTTCCTTACCTTTAGAAGACCAACCAAAGGTTTTCTTTCCTTTCATCATTTGAGAAATGCTCATAGTCAGTTCTACAAAATCTGGAATGAATCTCCTCAGAAATTTATCTTGCCAAAGAAAGAGTGAACACCCTTTTTTTGTGGGAAGAGGAATCTGGATTTCTTGAACTCTTTCTAGATCTATCTTGATCCCTTCTTTGGAAACAATATGCCCCAACAACTTTCCTTCAATAACACAAAAGACAAACTTCTTAGGATTGAGAGAAACTCCATGTTCTCTACATTTTTGAAGAACTGTTTCCAGATGCTGAAGATGATCTACCCTTGTTTTGGAAAAAATAGTCAAATCATCAAGGTACACAACAATACACCTTCCCTTTAGGCTTCCAAAAAGCTAAATCCATTTCCCTCTGAAAAGTAGCACCAACATTGATAAGACCAAATGGCATTCTCTTGTAGGAAAAGGTGCCCCAAGGGGTAGTAAAAGTAGTCTTGTGTTGATCTGGGGTACTGACTTCCACTTGATTGTATCCAGAGAATCCATCTAGCATAGATAAACATCTCAGAGCCTGAGACAACTTGCAAAAACTTGATCCATCATGGGGAGTGGATAGTTGTCTTTTAGAGAGGCCTGATTCAAATTCCTAAATCCACACAGATGTGAATCTCACCATTCTTTTTCTGACAGGCACAATGTTGGCAATCCAAGTTGAATGATGTATAGGAAAAATAATCTTGGCTTTTAGTAACTTCTGGATCTCTTGAAAAATAGTATCAACAACCTTAGGATTATACTTCCTTTGCTTCTACTTGAAAGGTTTGATCCCAGGTCTCAGAGGGATATAGTGTTGCATCTCCTTTGGTTGAAAATCCTTAAGATCTTCATATGAATAGGCAAGAACATCAACATACTTCTTTAATAGGCTTTACTACTTTCTTTTTCTCTTCTTGAGTGCAACATTTTCCAATATTCACCACCTTGGGTTCATCATTGCTTCCAATATTGACCTTCTCATACTCAAGATTGTCGAGTCCCTTGAGAAGCTTCAAATTTGATGAACCTATCATGTTTGTCAAACAAATCTTCTAGACTCACCAGTCCTTTGGGAATCTTGTTACCCTTCAACTTAATACAACCATCCTGATCCATTTCTTCCTTGATATCTTCCTCATTAGAGGGCACATATTCTCTAGGTAGAGTTTCACTTCCTTCAAAATATAACTGATTGAAGTTATCTTTAAGCTCCAAGAAAGAGAGAAAGTGTTGATCATCATTGAAAACCTTCCATTGTTTGCATTATCCGCACACTAGGCCTATGAATCATTTCAATGGTAAATTTCTCTTGAGAGAAATCTAGATGAGGAATCAACAAAGATCCCGAGACAACTAGAGAATCAGCTCTAGTATTCTTTTCTCTTGGCACAACTTCAATTGAGAAAGCATCAAGGAATTCAATGGAATCCCAAACAAGATTTCTATAATGTTTCAATCTCCTATTCTTGACTTGGTAAAGATCCCTTACCTATTTCACAATCAACTCTACATCACCACGAGCACAAAGATTCTTTACTCCTATTTCTTTTTCCATGCTCAACCCAAGGATGAGAGCCTCATACTCAGTTGTATTATTTGTATTTTCAAAATGAAGCTTGAAAGAAAATGGATGAATCTTCCCTTCTGGAGAGATTAACACCACACCAGCTCCAGAACCAGCTGAAGAGCAGCTTCCATCAAACTCCAAAGTCCAAATGCCATTGGGATCATGAATCACTCCCTTAGGAAGATTTTCCTCATCTTCTGACATGATCATATAGTTTCCATGCCCTATATCTTCATAGAGTATTTGTGCTTTTGGATCATCATTTTTTGCAATATACTCAGTTTTTTTTTCTGGTAACAACTTCTTCATTTTTCCATTGACCGATCAAGGCATGTGACCAGTCCATCTGAATTTCACCTCCTACCTTTTTACAGAAATTCCTACTCAGCAACATACCATATGAGGGAGGAATATCAACTACCAAAATAGTGGCTAAGACCCTTTTCTCTGGAAAAGCAACAGAAGGCTACTTGTGCATCTTTAATCCTTCCAACCAAAGGCACTTCTCTACTCTCCATGGAATAGAGAACCAAAGGCACGTGTTAGAGTCAGCCCAAAGCATGAGCTACTTTTGTAGGCATTACATTGTCTGATGCTCCTGAGTCTATAACACAATTACTAAGTTTATGGCCAGCTATGAGGAGAGTCACATAGAATGGTTCAATTTTCTCATTAGGGGAAGTGACTGCAGCCACAAGGCTTGGTTGAGGTGAGGAAGAGGGAGTGGGAAAAATACCTTTAGAAGTATTGATGAGGCTTTGATTTGGAATTGACAAAGTTTACCATTTTAGCAAAGGCTTTTGGATGGGTTTGGTAAAACTCTACCTCTGAAATTTGGATTTTGGTCTTTTTGAGGTGATCAATAATATCAAAAGACCCGAGGTGGATGGTGCATCACTACTAGGAATAGGAGAAACCTTTGATTTATCAACTTTAGGAATTGAAGGACAAGAAGTTTTGGAAACAGAGGTAGAAGGAGGAGGATTAGCATTACTCACCTTTTGTGTGGAGGTAGTGGGAATAGGGCTCCTCTTTTAGCAACCACTGGAATAGTTACAGGAAACTCCTTGGATTTCTTAGCAGTTGTCATCACCTTTTCTTTTCTGTTCATTTTCTCCCAGTCATAACAACATATGACTCACTATTCATCTCTACCACTCTTTCATCATATTCATCTTCATCATCTATACCTTCAATGGTGAGGAAATGAACTTGAGATCCACCAAGCTCTTCCAGTTCTTCATCAACCTCTTCTTCTGGGTCTTCAAAGTCTTCATTAAACTCCTCATCATCAGGTTCTTGAACTTCACAAGTTACATTGACTGGAACCTTGATAGGTGGGCCTTCAATAGCCAATTTATTCTAAGAAGGAGGTAACTGGTTCCTAGGCTGAAAATTCCTTCTTGGAATATCTTGATAAGGAGTATGTTGAGCCAATTGCTTTTTGATGGCAATGAGATCATTTTCCAACTTCTACACTAACTGATCTAAATTGGCTCCAAGAGAGGAAGAGGAGGATGCTTTAGACTTGGAGGGTTCTCTTTTCAATTTACTAGACATGATTAAATCATCCTCAACCTCGATAGCCAAATTTGATCAACATCCAGAGTTGCAAGGTTAGCTCTCCTTAGTGCATAGCTCACTTCAGGTAACTGAGCATTGAGGAAGAAGCATTTTTGGATTTGATCCACAGACGAGTGTTCTATGGAATTTTATGAATGAGCTTGTTGAATTTGGCCACAAATTCTCATGGGCTCATGTGGTTCCTTCTTGATATGAGAAATTTGAGCCAAGAGAGCATGCACATCTTCAGCAGGTTTGAAACATTGCTCAAACTGAGTTGTCAAGGTGGTCCAATCAATAATTGACCCAACAGGAAGATGATAGAACCAATCAACAACATTATCCTACAATGTTTCTACAAAGAGCTTGACAGAAACATCTTCATGCTCAATCCCAAGAATCCCACATGCAATGAAGGCTACAATGTGTTCATCTAGGTGTACCTTCCCATCACCTCGAATTTAGGAAAACCTTTCCTACTACTCCTGGGTAACTCATGCAATGGTTGAGGAAGAGCAAGAGGCCCAATCCATTTTCCCCAAGGTAGAGGTGCTTGCCATTTGTGGGAAGATTTTCTGAAGGGGAACTGAAACACCAACAAGTATCAGAGAAGAAGATTAGGGCTGAGTTGTTCTGAGGAATGTTATTCTTGGAGTTTCTATCTTTAACAGGGGTGTGCTTGAAGAACGAGTTCCTTTGTTCCTTCTTGCTGGAAGAAGAGGGAAGTTTTGTTGCTCCAGAAGTTGAAAATGAGAATCTTCAACCCCAAGAGCTTTCTTCCCACGTGTATATCATAGAGTCGCCAGATCAAAAATGATCTTGAAGTTGTTCTTTTAAAAGGGATATGTTTGAAACAAAATCCCCAATGAGAGTCACCAAAAAAATTGGGTTTTAAAATGGTACTTTAATCAAAACCACAGTCAGGGACAACAAGTCCCTCCTCTTTATGGGAGAGGTTCCCTTATTGAAAAAAAAGCAAAAAAGCTTATATACAAATGTACACTTTCATCTTAAGGTTGGGCCTCTAACATCTTGAAATGCTTTTATACCAAAATATTATCAATACAAACGAATGGAAGAACTGAAGAAAGGAAAGAGAAGAATATAACAACACTTTCAGAAATATAGATAATAGAGTATAACCCTATACGTACTGAGAAAGAGTGATATAGAACAAATCATTCACATTCACAACATAAGATATCATTCCATAGACACAAAGTTCCAGAAATCATATCAATAAGAACACAAAGTTTCTTATCACAAAAGATAAATGATCCATGAATTTCAGATGAGCAAGAAGGGACAATGGAGGAAGATAGAGAAAAGGGGAAAATCCTTCTGTATTGATTTACTTTCAACTATAATTACACTTCAAAAGTATCAGAGTCCAACCTTTTCAATGAGCCAAGCTCTTACATTTATAGATGAAGCCAAGAGAGGAGAAGAAGAGAAGGAAGAAAATATGATTTGGAAGCTCAACCACCAACCATCAATGCCCCTACAAATCCACCTACAATCTATCAAATCTGGTTCTATGTCTTTGGCATGCTGAAGAAGGAAGGATGGAAGATCGGATCAGATTTGATCTAGTTGAAGCAGTTGATCCCATATTAAAGGCTTGAGAGATATTTTCCAGATTTTCACCCAAATCAAGATATCCAATTAGTTTCCCATGTCTATTTGGCATGTTGAGAAGAAAGGATGGAAATCAGATCAAATCTGATCTAGTTGAAGCAATCAGATCCCATATTAATGGTGTGAAAGATATTTTTCCATATTTCCAACCATCAAATCCTACTAAAAACAATATTTTATGCTTCCATGGCATAGAGGAGACCAAGACCTTTCCAACAATATAAAATTTGTCAAATTTGAGCACTTGGAGCGAAAGTTATGCCCATTTGAATATTTGAATCAAATCCATACAAAAATGGTGAAAATGCAAAAATGGATCCATGGGCCAAAATTGAAATTGCACCTTTAGCGCAAAAGATGCAAAAGATGCAAAAGTGCAAAATTTCCCACAGCCCCGCAAGCCCAACTTCACATTTTGCATTTGGTTTGACACATGGCATTACCTGAGTGGTAACGGAGTCATGGCTCACTTTATAATTTTACTTCTTTTAGAAATGAGGCTCAAAACCTCAAAGTTCTCTATTCGACCCACCTCTCCACTTTGACTTTTGATTGGGCTCAACATTTGACTTTTCCCTCTTGGAAACAAGGCTCAAAATCTCAAAAGGCTCTAATGATCCACCTCCCACTTTGACTCTTCATGTGGGCTCGATATTTGACTTTTTCCCTTGGCATGAGTGGGGCTGCGGTTCACTTTTTTACTTTACGCCTTTTATGGAAACAAGGCTAAAAATCTCAAAGTTCTCCACCAGCCTGCCTTCCCACTTTGACTTTCGACGGGCTTAACATTTGACTTTTTCCTTCATTTGGTGAAATATTTATGTCCGACCTGACACGTGGAGGCTTCCCGCTCATTTGGAGACTCGCTTTGTATTTTCCTCTTAAAAGAGCACCAAAGAGACACGTGGCTCCTTCCATGGCCTCACCTTGTTTCTTTTTGTTTTGGCTAAGTCCCTTTTGTTTGGCGGGGCCATATGTCTGACCCTGACACATGGAGGCTCAACACACATTTGGGACTTGCCTCCTCCAGATTTTTCCTTTGAAGTTGCACCGAGCTAACACGTGGAGGCTTCCACAAACCCTTCTATACTTAGCCATTCAACGGCCGGACTTTTTCCCTTTTTGGACTGGGACACGTGGAAAGCTGGCACTCATTTGGGGGACCACCTTTGGCTTTGACCCTTGAAGGTGCACCATTGAGACATGTGGAGAGCTCCACTGGTTCTTTTATACTTAGTCAATTTGGGCCTGCTTGCCCATTTGA
This sequence comes from Taxus wallichiana var. yunnanensis, assembly GCA_018340775.1. NCBI lineage: Eukaryota > Viridiplantae > Streptophyta > Pinopsida > Cupressales > Taxaceae > Taxus > Taxus wallichiana. The sequence continues at coordinate 336,102,323 of CM031235.1, read as the reverse complement.
CTTCTATCGACCCTAGACACGTGGAGGGTTGGCACTAGTTCAGGTCTCTCTTTGGGCACGCTTTTGAAGTTGCACCAATGAGGCACATGGAGGAACCACCTTTGGCTTCACATGTTTGGGGAACCACCTTTGGTTTCCCTTCTAAAGTTTACCGAGTTAACTACGTGGGTTCATTCCATCATGTCCACTTTTTGGGGACTTAACCGATTTCACCTCCTCTTTCTCCATTTTTGGTGGTTCTTTCCAGTCCCTTAGACCTTTCAAGGAGCGATTTATGTTGGGTCTAACACGTGGAAGCTCTGCACTCATTTGGGGTCTATCCCTTTGGGTCTCACTTCTGAAGTTGTGCCGATGAGGCACGTGGTGAGTCTGCACTCACTTAGGATCCTTCTTTGAACTTGGCCTTTGGAGGTGCGCCGTTGGGACACATGGAGGCTTCCACCGACACCTTATACTTAGCTGAATTTATCGGCTGGCTTTTTCTTTTTAGACTCTAGACACGTGGAGGGTTGCACACATTTGGAGTCTCCTCTTTTTGTGCCCATACCAAAAGTGCACCGAAGAGACACGTGGCACCTTCCATCGGTCCTTTTATACTTAGCCAATTTGGGCCTCGATTGAACACTTCCTTTCTTCATACAAAACCAAAACTCCAAAAGTGACCCGACGACCCACCTTCCCACATCCAATCAGAAATGTCCACGTACTCATGGATGCTTGGGGCCAAAAATTGATAGGGAAGATTCACCCATCATCCACGACTATGGGAAAAATACAGAGAGGGAAGGCTCCACCATTTACGCTCAAAAAAACTGCTCCTCATGGAAAGAAGAACTGTAAACAATACCAAGCTCGATGCGATCCACGGCCATAGAAAAGGATTTGACAATTTCATTCAATGGAGGAAACAATTTTCAAGCATCCAGATGGGAACCATGTGGACTACAAGATTCTAAATTAACAGGGCGAGATTGCAAATGAGCACCAGTTTCTTCAAAGCATGAATTTTTCTATCTCTCCAGACTTCTCACTCTGCTCAAACATCTCTCAAAGGCACCAACTCAAAATTTTCGAAAGCTTGACTTAAAAAATGAGGGGAATTAAGTAGAAACACCATTTTGGTAGTATATGACTTACCTTTTTTGGAGGATGTATTACAATGAGGTGCAACTTCAGGATTCTTCTTAGATAATTCTAAAGATGGGGGAGTGGATATCCTCTCTTAGTTATGACCTTTTAGGAAATAGAGTCTCTAGTGAGGATATTCTCTTTCCTTGTCTTTATGCTTGGAGGAATTCTCCTTCTCAAGAGTCCTCAATTGAGTTAAAATAGCACAAGAGTAACTTTTCATGTCATTTATAAAGTCCTCATATTCATCATCCAAATAGGATGCATACTCACAAAAACCTACCTTTGTAGATTCAACCTCTTCTATCAGTATCTCACCTTCTTCTTCTTTTATTTATAAAGTTGATTCTTATTCACTTTATTCATCTGACTAGGTCCCACATGTTGCATTCATGGGAGGGGATTCAAGAGAAAGCCTCTAAGGTGGATGACCAATTATTTTTTTATTTGAAATTTATTTCTAGTAATGTCTTGTACATGGAAGTCTTGAGAAGTTAATTTTTTTGAGAGAAAAGAATTATTAACCATTTTTTGCACTAATGAGTTCGTGGCTCCAAAACTTGAACTTTGAGATTTTTCCTTACTTTGACCCTTCTTGATTTTTACGATAGTAATAAATCATCTTCTACATCAATTGCAAGTGTTTGCACCTCACCCAAGGTGGAAAGTTGGATTCTTCTTAGCATGAAACCAACTTCGTGTAATTTTGCATTAGTGAAGAAACTTAGTTGGTTATCTTCCATGGGCATGACACCTTTTGGTATCTTATAGAAAATACTATTAAATTTGGATACAAACTCTCTCATAGGTTCATAGGGATCCTTTTTAATTGATACCACTTTGGGTGAGGAGAGCATGGGCATCTTCAACTAGTTTAAATCTAGCTTCAAATTTAGATTTCATACCTGCCCAATTTTTGATTGATCTTCTTGGAAAGTGGTAAAACAATCCACAAAAATATCTTGTAGGATTCCACACACATTCGAATGAAACATATTCAAAATCCACTCCCAGACCCTACAAGATGTTATAAATGCTATGTGATATGATCATCAAGATGTTGTTTTCCATCTCCTCGGAACTTCAGAAATTTCTTCCTAGATCCCTTTGGTAGGTCATGTAATGGAGGGTTCAAGGCCAATGGGCATGTGTTCTGTCCCCAAGTCATGGGAACAACCACTATCTCTCTTCTTCTTTCTTCTAGTTATTCTTCTTCTTTCGAGAGAATGAGATTCATGTTTAAACTGTTGGTTCTTCGACATGACATTCAAGAGGAAAATTAGGACCAAAGTCTAGTAAATATTCTCAACTGGTTCGTCTTGCTAGTTTAGTATGGGAAGTTTGAAATCAACTAGTTGTTTCTCTTTGAATGTTGGATAATTTATGCCACTAGCTCAAGAAGACCTTGTGTATCTTCTTTCTTATAGTTTGTAGGATTGATATATAGATTAAAATATATTTTTCTATGCCCTTGCTTTTATTAGAGCTTGTCTTTCACACTCTAGAGCTTGTGCATGTTATTCTTCCAAATCCAAAACTATTGCAACTACGTGATAGTGATTGAAACTTTCTTTTTATTCTAGATGAAATTCCTCAAATCAGTTGTGAGATCTTCTTGGGTATCTTGAAAGAAAATAATATTAGGTTAAAATAGGAGCATTTCCAGGAATGGTCATTGGGGAAAAATGCAAAGTAGACATCAAGGCTCTTAGGATTTTCAATTTTTATTTTTTTAAAAAAATTGAGATATATGATTTTTAGGATTTTGTGGTTCTAGGAGTGGTGCAAAAACAACAAAAAATATTCCCCACGGTGGGTGCCAAAAAATGTTGTAAAAATAATTTTTCACAAGGATAAATTAGTGTATTTTCACCAACACTCTGGACTAAGTCCCTCCTCTTGGTAATGGGGAGGATACCATTTATTGAATATAGAAAACAAAATATCAAGTGGTTGTGAAGCCAAGGATCACACAAGAATACTCCACTAGACCTATGTGGAAAATTACTTACACCTAGTGCAAGGGAGGAATTTTCTTAAAGAGAGAGAAGGTAAAGGGGAGTAAGAATGTGGGGAAGGAGGGTTAAGTTTGTGGATAGGAACTTACAATATTTCCACAACATTAACCAAAATAGTTCTACACTCAATTAGAAGAACTCAACTTCAAGAACAAGATAAGACAAAAAAATCACAGAAAAATATTTATATTGATTCATTGATCAAAGGCACTAACACCTTCCTTGGTTTTATAATATTATCATGTCTACAAAGTTGATCATGCAAATAAATGGAGGAAACATAGACAAAGGAAATAGAAGAATGCAATATTTTGCTTGTATCTTAGTAGTGCAATATCTATCTACTTAGAGACTCACAATTGACAACCCTTTAGAATGAGGAAGTCTTCCAAATATATAGCTTTACAAAGAGACCTTTCATCTACCCCCACATGAATTTTCACCTACCTTATTCACTTGTGACCTTTCATATTCCTAGGAAATAAAAGTGAGTCCCTTTTCATTAATTAAAGAGAACTCATTACAATGTTAAACTATAGGTCACATTTAAGTGAATAAGACAAAAAGTGAAAAGTACCTTCCCAAAAAGAATTAGAACATGAGAGAGAAAGGAAGGATGAGAGAGAAGAGGGGGAGAGGATCATGTCGATGGAGATGAAACATCCACCAATGAAGAGCCACCTACCGATGAACTTTGTGGTAATGTACCTAGGAAAAATTCTTCATCTTTGAAATCCTTGTTAAAGTGTGTTGTTATAGGTGCCACTTTCTCTGCTTGAGGGATATGCATGAAGCTCAGAGCCTTGATCCAAGTTTCAAAAGTAATGTTGATGTTTTTTCATTGTTTGAACCAAGTTTGATGATCCTTAGTAGATTGGAAATTACACACCATGTTTATGTAAGAGATTTTAAAGTTCCTCGTTGAACGAGAAGGGATCTCCTACTTCTTTCTTGACCAATTCCTCAAATGGCTTCAGAAGGTCTTCCATCGATGAATTCTCACTTACTTAGAGGTGCTCCAAGTTTTGCACTCCATTGCTTATGTTTTCCAAATTTTTGAAGTGATATCTTCACAAGAATCAAGCTCCTCGAGAGCATTATTCATCATTTCATATCAGGAAACCAATGTTTGAGACCAAATTGGGGACATATTCTCAGTTATAGAATTGAACACATTTTTTCCCACCAACATGAAAGAGTCAAGGTTACCCATTTCCATCACCAATGGAAACACTTGGTCCCAATGAGCCTTTTCTTTTCAATTTCATCTTTGGTCATCTTTACCTTCACAGTGATGGTAAAAACAAAAAATCAAATAGTGAAAGGATTTTAGAAATAATGTTCTTCCTTTTTCAAGGATCTTTTCAACCCATCATCATTAGCTCTTCCTTGCATGGAATGACCTTGAGCCTTTTTTATTGTTGTAGGGTCAAATCTACTTGATAGGAGTAACATATTTGGTGGGGAGAGATGGAATTAAACTTAGATCCATGAATGAATGAACATAGGAAGTGAGGATTTTCACATGTTCTTCCAACTCAATTTTTGTTTGTACTCTTCCATTCCTTGAAAGGAAATGAGAAAAAAATATTTGAAAAATGTGCATCCCCTTCATGTGTTTTTTTCCCCCAAAGGAATTTTCATCATTTCATAGTCCTCTTGAGTCATCTCCTCAATGGGTTTTACCACTTTTGGCTGGAAAATTCTACATATTGATTACTAAACACCACTTGAAAAAGTGAGAAGTTACTTGATTTCTTACCTCGTTTGGCCTTCATGATCTTTGAGATGGCTTCAAAGTCCGATACTGTTTCCTATTGCACTATTCTCGGATCACTTCCAATCAATTCTTGGATCCATGGGAATATCTTCATTGTTGTAGGTTCAACACTAGGCATGATTGCACTTTTGGGTTCATGATGAGGACCACATCCTGCACTTGATGAGTTGACTCGGCAATGTAGAAGAAGAGATACTTGGATATTGGTGTGGAACTAGAGGTTGTGAAGGATCAATTTCCCCTGCTCAAGATCCTCAATGAGATCCTTGGTGACTTTATCCTTCTTTATAAAAGTCTCTATAGTGATATCCTTTCGTGTCCATTTTTTTCCTCTTTGACAGGATCCCTTAAATGAGTGGAGCTCAGTAGTTTCTCAAATGCCTTCAAGGATGAGAGATGAGATGCTTTCCTCGAGAGGGTTAGAAGACCACTAGATTCTATGAAAGTAATCCTATTTCTTTTGAACCATTCTTATACCTTTTGGATCACTATTGTAGTTCTCTCACTGATATCACCTGATTCTCAAATGCTCCATGAGATAGGTGGAAGAGGTGAAGACTTTACTACTTGATATTTTGGATCAAACAAATTAGATCCATCATCTTCCACACCTTTAATGAACCAATCAAAATCAAATCTCCTCATTTGATCAACAATCATTCTCATATGATCTCTTTTCCTTACCTCAAATCATCTAGGAAATTGACCCAATAATCTTCAATCTAGGGAATATGGTGCAATTCAGGAGATTGAATGTTTTAGGATTGTTTTGATGTCAAAATCAGACCTAGAGGTATATGAGTAGAGGCTAAGGGAAGAAAAGGAAGCTTTGAGATTTGAGGCATCTGAAAATTTTTGCATAAAAATATTCCAAGAGAAATGGGGAAGGACACACCTTTTTTCTTGTGGTTCTTACACTTGTTATGGACTTGAGAAAGTTTCCTACACAAATCAAACATCACTATCTTGTCACTGAGATACCTGGGATTTTGAGGAGTGAGATCAAATCCCAAAACCCTTATGTAGGAGAAAGTTGAAAATGAGTGAAGAAACATCCATACCTCTCTCAATCAATGTTGCAGTCTTGAGAGGATAACCTTAGCTTTGGGTTGCCTTCCAAAAGTCAGATCATGAACATGGTGAATGCATCATTCACCTTAGAAAAATGGTGATTAATTTCCTTGAGAGTGAGCTGAGGATACCTTTTGAAGGTCGGTTCTTTTTGAGAAACATTTGGAGTGATAGTTAGGCCTTTGAATTTCCTTTGTGCTTGTAAGAGCATACACCAAATACGAGGTCATCATGAAATTTCTTGTAGTAGGAAACTAGAGAAACTAACAGTGAATGTTGTCACTTATGATTTTTCCCCAATCTACCACCTGGTTTCCCTCGGTGGAAATGAAGGATGAATTGGGCCATCCAATCTTGAAAATCCTTTGTCATCTCTTTCACCCATTACCCTTCTTAACAAGATGATAACATCTAAGTAACCCTCATGGAACTCACTTCTTGACAAGTTTTTGGCATACGAGAGGTTTCCTGCCTTTTCTTAGCCATGACCCAAGTGTGAGGCCTAGAGGTATGATTCATTATTTTCCCATTCATGAGATGCAAACTCTTTGGATATTATGACCATATTGTTGTTGGTTGAATTTGCATACATTGCGAGATGCCCTTGGGTGTAAGCACTGCAAGAATGGATTTTTCATCTACCCTCACTATTCTAGAATTAGGTTCATAATGTTGAGCACATGCTAAGACCAATTTTGTACTTTTCACTGAAATAGTGGATGGCCTCTTGCTGCAAACAATCCACTCGTGAATATTTTCTCTTCCACATGGCTCTCTTGGTCCTCCGAGCATCTTATTTTTAGGTCTTCTAGATCCATGTGAGTGACATCACTATCACCCACACCTAGATACTCAATAACCAAGGTTTAAATAGGATCCATACCTAAGTATTTGAACTTCATGTCTTCAAAAATCAACAAGATGAGTGAAAATAGAGCTACCAACAACTTTCTACACCAAAATATGAAACTTTCTATTTTTAGCAGGTGGGGTCAAAAATTGCTATTTTTGAATTTTTGGAAATTTTACACAATCCTTGTTCTCTAAAGCTCCTAATCCACTTAGGATATTTCCACTGATGATGATTTTTATTTTTAGAAAGTTTCTATTTTTAGACATCTATTTTTTTTCCCAACTTGTTATTTTTAGAAAGTTGCCCAATTGACCCTTTTTGGTGTTTCTTACTGTTCCAGGGTTTTCTGAATGTTGAAATTTTTTACTTTAGGAAACTTACTATTTTAGAGTCTCTTTATTTATATCACATATGATTTTTTTATAAATTGGACTTACCGGTGTTCATATTACAATGAAACCACCATCATTGTGTTTTGTTTTACACCGGATCTCATGCTCCAATTTTCACCATTTTTCATCTATTGAATCTCTTGGAAATAAAAAAAGAAAGTTTTAGGGTTTGGTTTTCAAATTTTGTATCAAAAAAGCTATAGGAATCATATGATATGTAGTACAATCTTCCCAAAGGTGTTTTGGAGAAGAGAAATCTAGAAAATTTTCATTGTGATCCGGTTTCAGTTTGAGAGATATGAATAAATCTTGTTTTTGATGGCTATGGTTGTTATGGAAAAAAATTGGGCAACATCTCTGGTAAAAAATTATGTTTTTCAAGGTATGAATGAAAAAAATGGAGGGAGGTTTTCCTCTAGAGAAAAATAAGCCAAAACTATGTTTTAAAACACTTTTATACTTCCTACTGACCATAGATCAAACCCGGTTAAATGAGAGTTAATGTGAGGTTAAAAATCAGGTTTTAATGGTGAAATGGGAAACAAAATGGAAATGGGATCTTAAAATTTCCTTTGGATATCAGGATGGAGACAAGTGGCAGCATGAGAGCAAGTGAGGATGAGATGGAGGGGCTGGGAAAATCACTTGTGGAGTCAGAGAGAGGTCATATGGAAGTCTAGGGGCTCCAACTTGGGCATGGGTGAATTTTCTTGTCCCTATTTCCCCCTAGGAGAATGGGGACAAAAAAATTTTTCCCATGGTGAAGGATGGATGTAAGTGGAAGCAAGGGGCTAGTGTGGATGAGTGAAGGGGATGAGAAAAAGCTTGAGCACAAAGAGGTCATATGAGAAGTCCAGGGATTGAGTTTGAGCATGGGGCAAAATTTATTGTCCCCTATATCCCCTTGGGGACATGGGGGACATCAAGGACAAAAAATTTCACCCATGGTGAGGGAGTGAGGGTGCAACTTTTGTGTCCCTCATGTCCCCTTGTCCCAGGGGACAAACGAGACACATGGACACCAGTGCTCCAAAGTGCACCTATGGGAGGAGGATGAGGGCAAATTTTGTGTCCCTCATGTCCCCCATGTTCCCAAGGGTAAAATAGGGACAAGAGAGGTCAAAAGTGTGTCTTTCCATTAATGGAAAGCCAAATTTTACACTATTGACCAAAAATAGCCTAAAAACTTACTTCTTTCACCCCAGAGGCTTAGGATGATGTTTTGGGGTCAAATTTTATATGAATTTGACTCAAAACACATTATAAGACCAATGGAATAGGTTTCATACATTTAATATTCTAAACTCAAAAAATTAGCCCTTTTTTGTTCGAAATCATGAGGGGTAGGCAATATGCACTTGTTTGGAATTCTTAATAAAATTCATTAAACTCAAATAAAATGAATGTTCCCACCATGTAGATAATTATTCAATATTTCCAATGCCTACTTATTTTCCTCTTAACTCCTTATAGAGCTCCTGGAATCATCTAGATAAGTTAAGGTTTACTTTTGAATTGCTCATTCCTTACACCTGAAAACTCGTTTTGAACAAAATGTCCTTGAATGATAAAAAATTTCCTAAATATTCCTAAAATTATTCCAAAAAATTCAAGGCTCTCTAATACCACCTTTTGATACTTAATACCTTTTCAAAACTCTTCCAAGGATTGTACACATGCTCTAAAATGGCCAAAATAACTTTTCTAGGCTTCTAAGAAAACTAATCTTTCACTACACTTTACAAAATCAACTTAGAACATTGTTACAACTTATTTTCAACACTGAGACATGTTCACCACATGTATTAGGACCATTTCCAAACCTAGGTGATGATGTCACAGAGGAAATTGGCCAGGAGGAAGACTTGGGAGGATTGGAAGGCAAATTTGCATTATGGCTAAGTTGTCATGTTTTGAATTTTGCATTTTTGGTATAGTCAATTTACAAGACAAAAAATTAGTAATCAACTCTTATATCATACACCTAGTTAAATCAACCAAGATATTTAATTTAGGGTTAAAAAAATACTCCTCCTCACAATGTTATTTATATGTCTATTATTATGTCCACCATTATTC